>OX940877.1:59182617-59782617 GCA_954870665.1 Stratiomys singularior
TTTGAACATTGTTTCATCTGTTTTGAGGGAATAAGAAAAAAATAAATAAATAGTACACAGTTAATAATATAAATAAATACAATTCTTTTGCAAGGAACAGTAAGTGGTATGTTTGCGTACGTCACGCCAGTCAGATTTCCAAAACGTAAAATTATCACATTCATTAAATTTTCTTAAGTGAAGTAGTGTTTCGATAATGTTTGCTTAGCTCCATAAATCTATTAGCACATATTTAGATGCCTTTTCTTGATAGAAAAATTCTAGATATTATATAGGTATAGCAACTTAACAAGTTATCTCAAAATAGCCATTGGTATATAAATAGTCTTTGAATAACGATTGTATGATTGATTATTTCCACATTTAATGTTTTTGAAGAAAATTCTCAATTGCTTTATAGTATTTCACGGGATATGAACCAACTCGTACTTATTTGAAACATTGATAAGATATATAGAGAGTCCCTAACTCGAAATTTCTCTCTGTATTTCTCCAGGGGCTATTCATTTATCACAAATTCACATCTACTTAAAGAATAGTATCCATATGCAGTATAAAGGAAGAAACAAACTAAACCTTCTAAGTAAAAACTTCTAACTTTGATGTTAGCTGGTTGTGGCTGTGTACAATGGCAAATCTAAATATTGATTTTAGTTTTCATACATGAAAATTTTGTCGTTTTGCACATCACATGCTTTTAATAGTTAGAGACAACGTAAGCAAAATCGCTAAATTCGTTTTTTATGAATTGTTTCCATTGCAAAGCATGCGAATGACTTCACTCATAAAATTTAAAAGAAATCCATTTTCACCTGTTTTTAATTGGAAAAAAAGACTATTGAACGACTTTGCAAAAAGATTAACTAGGAAGGCCTATATTTTGTTGAAAGGTACATTGAAAAAAAACATCAAAAATTATTTTTAAGAGATTTCACATGCAAGGAAGAACATGGAAAAAGTACAACATTCAGCTCATCAAGTCGACGGAAGTTAGTCAAATCTGTACAAATCAATAATTCCGTTGTTTATGTCATTAGTGAAAATGTCATTATAATTAATAAGACTCGGCAATACTATATTGTTGCGCTTTGGCCACGTGCGCGACCTGTATGCTCTTCGCAAATATTAGCAATAGTGAATGAAACACACCCGAATAATTTAAAATTAGGTGCTTGAAATTTTATTCTTAAAAATCACTAAAACTTTACAATTATTTCACTAAATCACTTTCTCACTTATTCACTTTTATGAGTTCACCTTTACATTAATTAATCAATCACTTTTACTTGCTTCTTGATTTCGAATATGATTTTATTTCACAACACTTTTACCTCACTACTTTTAACGCGCACTGTCGCTCGCTTTTTCACTTCATTCACAAGACTCCGTCGCCGCTCGCCGTAGGCGCTTTTATACAACTACCAATCAACCCAGAATCTTCCATGTGGATTGTTCTCGTGTTTACGCGCTGAGTCACTTGCACACGTATTTGTTGTACTCAATGCACGACACATGTTTATGCTATGCTTTCGAGAATATGGTAATTGAAACTTGTTTACGACTTTTCTCTTAAGACGACTACAGTGGCGCGTGACATTATTTGAATATGTCACAATATATAAACCGCCTTTCAGAACTTTAATTAACGTTGACAAAGTAAAGCGCATGATTCATAGACCAATCTGATGATAATTTGAACATTCCTATAAAAAGTGTGACCATCCCTTAACAGAAATTGCTTTTCTAACTTATTTTGAAATGACTGTTAAATTTAAAAGCGGAGGTAGCGGAAGATTATGGAAAATGTAAATACCAATGTTTTTTCACATTTGATGAAAGAAATGTTTTCGTCCTGCTGACTATATGCTTAATTAAGTTGTAACTTTTAAGTGAAATTGTCGGAAGTGATATTGATGAAATATTTAAAATTGCATGACAGATAAATGCTTCCTTCATAACATGTGGAAGTCATTTATTTGCCAGCACTTTCAGCGATATCTGTGATATTTCCATTTCTTTGCCTAGATTTGAACAGTATATTATAAATATTAACCATTTATAAGAATATATGTTGTTAATCGCTCAAAAAACATTGCAATTGCGATATAATTTCGGATACCATGTTTTATATTAATCTACTCTAGGCACGAATGGAATGATGGAGGGGAAAAAAGAAAAATTCAACTCCTCGGACACTAACGTGCGCTCACACACAGAAAAAGAGCGTCACTACATCTTACAAGTATTGAGGTATCAGATACAGAGAAGCCCTACCCGTGTACATGCGCGTACGTGAGCGTCCGCAGTTTTCAAGTTATCTTTTTTCGCCTCATCAGTTATGCAAATCTACGGCTTCACTCGTTCCTGTCATGTGTCTCTAATGCAACATGATATCCAGAATTTTAAAGTTTTCTGCGCAACTGGAAGCACATTTACTTAGCATTCACAATGTAGCATCGAATAATAGGAAAAAATATGAAAACTACATTCATAAACCACTTTTTTTACGCGTTTTATTGAAGGGCATATATCTGCCTTGAAATTGAAAATTATCCATCAACATCACTACCGACACTTCGCATAAAATACAACTATCCAATTGGAGCATATAATCAGCAAATCGAAAACATTTTTATTCATTAAATGTATAACTAATACCATATTTACATTTTTCAAAAGCAATGTCTGTAAAGAAATGGTCACACATACCACTTAAATGTTGAAAATATTATCAAATCGGTCGCTGAATCATTCACTTTAATCAGTCAAAGCTGATCGAAAATGTGAAAACGCTTATATTGAGCCTTTCCGGTTCTCATTAAGCATAAGGACACGTTCATTAATGGCATTAAGAACGGAGCTATATATTTGATTAGCTTAGTGTAAGCTTGATATCAGCTTCAGATTGCATTTTCTCCATGTTTTATGGAGAAAATTTATATTTTCTTTGTATTTTCTCCATTGAATCTGAAGACAAGCATATGTCATAATCGTGTGGAATGGGCGGGGCTTAATTCTTCTGGAAATGATGTTTGTGTGGAGTTAACATTCCCGTTAAGTTCTCCTGTTCCTGTATGGGCAGCACCAATTTGTTGATGATAGGGCGCATAATGTGATATTTTTTGGTAATTTTATTGATTGAAGGGAAAAATAACAGTTTATGAGCATTTGAATAGTAAAATGCGCATGAAAATAAAACCTGTGCTTAAATTATAGCAAGCAAATATTGTAATGTTTGTGACCATAATTCAGATCTGGAAAGTTTCGCCCACTCATTTATACTAGCAATGAGTATTTTTAAGTAAGTTTGGTGAATTTGTGTTAATATGTGTGAAATTTGATTCCGGACAAATATGTGGAGATAAGGCTTCTCTATATACTATTCCTCTGTGCTTATACGTCTATAAGCCAAACATTCGAAAATTTAGCTAAATCATTTTCTTCGGACGCTCACATATAGTAATGTGCACGAGTAAGTCCCTATGTCCCCATGGTAATCGTCCATGTTTACATTTGAATGGAGTGGAAATTTTAAGCTGATTAGAAAATACTCCTAACAGTTGATTTTTTGCTTTTTGATTTGTAAAATACTATCTTAGTGTTAGTTACATATTTTTCTATGGATGCATATTGAACAGATTTTTTGTCTAGCTCTAAATCTTAAATTAAACATTTTGCAACTTAGGCATCATTTTCTATAACAATGTAATGAAAAGCAGTTTCACGGTAAATTGAATCGAGAGCTAAAATGTAAATCTGATAAAACTGTTTTCAGAAGCAGTTTTAGCTTTTTATTTATCTGAATAAGGATAGCTTTGTTGCAATTTTTTTAGGGTGGGATGTTTTAAGTTTCTATCCATTTTCTTTAATTTTCGTTCGTAATGCTGCTGCACCGGGCACCAGTATTGAGTAACAAAATGGGCTCGCACATCGCCGCTTTGATTCACTTTGTTTAGTTTTAAATAAGCACCACAGAAAATTGTCATTCTATCAAAAATTTTCAATAAAGCATGAGCTTCATTTAATATTGCACGAACCAATATATGAGATGATTCATTCAAAAAAATAAGACCATTTTGGTAGTTCACGCATTTGTTTTGGAAATGATGAAATTTCATGCTAGGCCTCGGTTTCAAAATCATGTTGGTAAGTAAAAACGTATCTTCTTTCAACAAGGTATTTGTCTCTTCACTATCAAAATGCCATGAGCCAACTGCGGATATGTTAATTATCTTACCAAACTGTTCGAATGGTTTTTGTTGTGCTGCTTTACTCGGACTTAATGACATACGCTTGTGGGATTGCAATTTCATATCGATTTCTTCCAAGAAATTTTTAAGCTTGTTGAGCTTGTTGTCAGTTTCGCATAGACTATAAACAAGTTTTTTATCGCCCCAGTTTCTATCATCGTAATTTGCTTGGGTAAACCTTTGTAATGAGCGTGGGATCAAGGTTTGTGTCCCATCACTGACGTGACTGTCTCCTGTATTTTCGCCAACTGAGTAAGTAAAGCGAACTGTGGAGAAAATATAATGAAAAGGCTGGTAACCATAATTTATGTAAAAAAAAGCACCGTTCTATTCCAAATAACCATGTTAAATGTTAAACCATGTCAACCAAGTTTTGTTATTGGATTCATTACATTCATTTAAATGGGTATTTCGAATATTTAATTTATTAAATACTTGAGATGATCGTGTATCATCATGCGAATTTTTTTAATTGGTGTGTTTAAACTGACTGTATCGATAACTCAAAAAGGTGAGCGACTTTCATATCTAGTTACCACTCAGAAATACTTACTCCCATATTCCGACAACAACCGCGTGTTATTTTTTATTTCGATTGTTTGAGTACATGTTTCTCTCACAATTTTCGTTTGCATCTGGTCAGTTTGCACACCAACATGAATTTTTCCTGTTCGCATTTTCCTACTTAGAATGAGGAATCATTTAATATTTTTAACATCAATTATGTGGTTACTTGCCTATTATTTGCCAATAGTTTAGCACGTAGATACGCATTGCCATCCTTTGGTAAACTTGAAATTCCCGTCATTCGCCATGGAGGTCGTTTGTCATTTTTATCTCCATATTCCCGTATTTTTATCCAGTTTTTCGTCGCTCTGCAAAAATAAATATGGCTGCGGAATTTTTCTCATAAATTGATTGATGTAGAAAGATAATTTAAGTAGACATCCAAGCTTCTAATAAGTAAATAAAACTTTAGGCATATGTTAGCTACAAAAATTACAATTCTTTCCACATCGTTTATGAAAAGTGATGATTTCCCAACACTTCGTCTAAATCGTTTCCAATGTTAATGGAACGCATGTTGCAGGAATCTCTACTATGATTTTGTTAAATTCTTTGATAGTTATATCATTGACGGTGGATAGATATGGGGGCGACATTCCACGATGTATAATTCCAAAAGGGAAATTAAATGTGCATATTACTTAAATATTTATATTATATGCACTTTGTTCACTTTGCTGCAATAATTTGTGAACGTCAAAGTTCAAGAATATCTATGAGGCTCATTTATAATGGTTCATTTGCGCATATCGACTGGACGGAGAAAGTTTACGTACAAAAATTTTCCCAAATCAATAATCTTTTCTGAAAAACAATATACATTTATATATATATTTCAGAGGTAAGAGTTCCTCCTTCTTCAATATGTGTTATTAATATGGTTTAGTTTCAAAGATTTAACAATATCCTTATAACTGTATCTGTTTCATTCATTGTTATAAGGGGTATATTTTTTCTTTTTATTATAACTATAATTTATTTGTAATGAAAATTCTATTAATGTTTTTCTGACTAATTCCAATAGCCTTCAATGCCTCCTTCTTCGTTGAGTCGAGAGTTTTCTGGTTGTCGAATAATCTAACGTTCTCATTGACGTTCAATTTTCGATAATTGCTTTTTTTCGTGTATAACCTCCAGATCATCCCGATTTATTCCGTGATTGGTTTCCGTGATATGTTTAACGACGGCTGACCTTGCGGTTTCGCTTGGCACTTTCTTTGATTTTTCTCCTTGATGCGTTCGCTGTACCTTATTATGATGGGCCGTTTCGTTTGTCGAATGTACGTTTTAAGGCATGATTGACAGTTGATTTAGTTTATGCCACATTTCTCGTCTTTCTGCTTCTTGTCCTTCGGTGTGCCCAGTCTAGATCCCAGATTCCATTTTTGGCTCGTGAATACAGCTCTTACGACCTATTCAGAATTTTGCGATCTGCCCAGAGATCAAGGCTCCCTTTTGGCTCAAGGTTACTGTTCTGTTCGTGGAGGGTTGTAAATGATGCCGCTTTCAGTCTTTCATTTTTATTTGAATCGATACAATTTTGCTTTCTTGAGCTTTCTTGAGCTTTCTTGAACGAATGAACGGATAATTCGTGCTGTAT
The DNA here is from genome assembly GCA_954870665.1 of Stratiomys singularior. Classification (NCBI taxonomy): domain Eukaryota; kingdom Metazoa; phylum Arthropoda; class Insecta; order Diptera; family Stratiomyidae; genus Stratiomys; species Stratiomys singularior. The sequence continues at coordinate 59,189,035 of OX940877.1, forward strand.
TTAAAATAAACGTCTTCTCCTGCTCATATCGCTGTTTTGTTAACGGGGTTGTCAGCATTCGGTATATCCAACTGCAGAGCATTGCCATCTTAGTTTGGTGTAGCTGGTATTGCCATCCGTGTATTTGTGGGTTTCCTGAAGATGTCTAACTCTAACATATATATTTTTTTTGTTCACGTTAAAAAAAGGAAAGGTAATTTGTTGGTGCTCTCTATTTCCATCGTGAAGGTAATGTTTTTGTGTATTTCATTTATTATTCTTAAAGTTACAATTATATCCCTTTAACTGTTGCGAGCACGTCATCGACATAGCGTATCCATACTCTTGGAAAAACACCCTCTTCTGCAATTTTTAGCTCTACCCATTCCATAAAAATTTCACTCAAAAGAGGAGATAGTGGATTCCTATCACTACACCAGATTCTTCCATAAAGAATCTTCCTCTGAAAGTAAAATGGGTTTTTGACTCCCAAAGAGTTTCTATTTTGTAGAATAATCTTATTATCTTCTTTGATTCCGCTCTGATTGGTTAACCAATCCTCAAACAGGCCAGCGCCTGCTTTACTGGAATCCATGGGAAGAGGTCTTTAATGTCAAATTTCGTCGATAATAACGAATAAAGTCGATACAAGTATTTCGTCTGCTTTGAAACGATTGACTGACCTTAACTTTTGGATTAATACCGTTCTATTTTTCACTGAGTGGTTTCTTGGAGGTTAATCATAATTTTTGCATTCCTCCACTGGCCATGTCGCGATTTTGCTTGTTGGGGCGTCGGTGCGGGTTATGATTTCACGTATCTCGTTACCTGGTTTATGGATCTTTGGCAGGCATTTGATTGAAGCAAGTATTGGATTTGCTACCCTTAACGCGATTTTACTCGAAATTAATTCCTTGCAATCTGTTAGGCTCTTCTCCACTCGTTTGATTGAGTCCGCTAAGGGGTTATGCCTCAATTCATGATATTCCCCACTGTTCAGATTCTCAAGCAAGTTGTGCTCATTTTGAATTTTTTAGAGAATTTATTTACTTTTTCTTCAAAACACATATTCGATCAGTATTTACAAATTAAAATTAAGTCTTGGCAGCTTTTAAAATAAGTTTGAGGTAAGAGTTGTTATTAAAATAAAATTAAATATAAACCAAAATTACATCAGAAAACGTTTGCCTAAAAAGAAATAAAAATTTATCCAAAATTCATTTCATATGAACGGTATATTTATGTCTAGCCAGTCGGATATCCGATTTTATTCCTTCCAGTTTCCTATTTTACCTCATTATTATACTATTAAATTTAGTCTATGTATATAAGGTCCCTTATCTTATCCTTGTTGATTCCGTGAGCACGCTATTACCTAGTCCATTACTAGCCTTCTCCCAGACTATGAAATTACAACCATACTGTTTCACAGTTGGCGCGAAATTTTTTGATTGCGGGTCAAAATGGATGAAAACATATTTACGCCCAACTGCTAAAAGAAAAGCTTGGTAAACAAGATCAAATACATAAGATAACCTTGAGTCATAAGCTAACTTTCACTGCACACATTGGAGATTTGCACACATTTTTTTAAATTATGTTTTGAAATAAATTTTGAAGTTTCAACGTTATCTGTTGAAAGACCAATAATACTGGGGTCAGAGTAGGTCACTGAAAATTCATTATGACGCTTTTGTCTTTCAAGCGTTTTCGGATTATGTAGAAAAATACACTCTAGTAAATCCATTCGAAATTCGTTTCCATACTTTGTGATTTTTCACGGAGAATTAGGCTTAAAAAATTTAATTTATTCGACAAATCTATTATTTCAGCATGAAGACGCTTAACATATAATGGTTTTTACTAAATACCATCATGATCTAATTTTCTTTTCTTTGGTGCTTGGCCCTCTGAGCTAAAAACATTATCGAAATTACATTCAAAATATGCATCCTGCTCTCGATACCATTTCAGTGTTGTGATCAAATTATTAATTCTACTATTGCGATATTAAAGATCTGAAAACTTTGACTGCAAGACATAAAAAACATCCGTTTTCAGATAGAACAAATTAGATGTTTTTAATAAACGCAGAGTGGAATCGTTCAAAATACTATTAAACCCCATGGATTCTCGCAAAGTTTCTCGATTGCAGACAAATCGTCGCTCTCTTAACTTCCTTCAAAGACTTCTAACAGATCACATACGTTATTTAGAAAAATATCAATAAAATGCGTTGTAAAATTCCAACGAGTAGTGCTACTGCTCGGTTTTTCGTCGTTTTTCACAAATTTTATCTGATAAATGCGTCCCTTTGCTAGAGTTTCCAAAATATGTCGAAAAACCGGAAAAATGAGCAAAAAGGAGACGATATTCATTTATTTTGCAAGCAGCATCTTGCTGAACCAAATTTAGTCTATGAGCCAAATAATAGATAAGCAATGCTTGTGGAGCAGTTTCTTTGACTTTTTGCAAATCATTTAAGGCACCTGACATTACAGCTGCTCCATAGTACGTGTGGGCATCTAACTTTTAAGTATTGACCAGCTAGTTCCCGAAAATTTTCGAAAATTTTTCCCGAAAAAAGAAAATGTTCCCGGTTAGACAAACTAGATGACTCATCGTGATCGAGAAATGCTTGCTTTTGCGATGCCCCGTAAACTATGTTAGTTAAGTTTTATCGGTTAAACCTATAGTTATTGACCTATATTTTTCAACGAGTTTCATAATATTTTCGTGATAAACCGAATCAAATAATACTAGAATTCGTTGTTGCTCAAATTATTTAAATATCAATGAACCATATACGTGGTCGCTAGAGTTTCCATGTTTTTGTATTGACTCACTGATCTGTGACAAATTACCACATTCAGTAAAATTGCATGGATTTATTGATTTGTTATTGAATAAATGATAACTCCAGCAAAATGCCTTATTCAATGTTTCACTACCAGTGAGCTAACCACATTTCGCGTACCAAGCACAATTAAAAGATTGTGATTTGTAATTATTCTCTAGAATGATTAAATTTTTAATGTTCGGACATGTTCGTCATTTTCCAATAAATAATTTATTGTCATTTGGTTTCAGCAAGCATTATATCTTACTTATTTTTAACTTTTACCCGGATGTCCCGTTCCTCAAATTTATACTTTAGTTTTTCCACTTCCCTGGTAATTGCACGTTATTGAAGGATTAGCACTCTACGAAAAATTTCCGAAAATTTGTAAGAAGTCGTTAATTTTTTATTGGGGTATTTGACGTATCATCCTGCAAATTCAATCATTAAAATATGAGTTACATTAATGGTACAATATTTATCGTTGTGTGATTTTATATCCTCTATTGATTCTCACTGGGAAAATAGACACAAATGTCTTTGACACAATTTCCAAATTTTCTTCTGCTTCATAATATGCTGAGGTTGGGCTTACCCAACCGCGAGATGACGAAAACGTGTGAAAGACAATCGAAATTTTTAATTTTCTTTCGCACACAAAGCAAAGCGTGTGTGCTAAGGTCTCTGTCGCATTGGACTAGCGAAAATTTGCACACCCTGGGACCGAGCGGCACAACGTTCCGCTCGGATGCGTAAAGGATTATTACACTACGGATTCTGCTTTCGCTAACGCAGAGGACCGGCTCGCCCCGTGCCGTATTTTATGAATGAATTTAACTTTGATGTGTGAATTTGTATGCGTTTCAAAAGAAAATGTTTACCTTTTATTTGTATGCAATAATGAATGAATGACAATATGCATGGGAAAATATTCGAAAAGTGTGACAAGATCAAAGTTTTAATTGGAAGTTCAAGCTAAACTTTGAAGTATTGTAATTTTTTTTCATGACCATAATATGAAAATAAATATGAATCAAATATGTTGACATTCGAATATTCGATTTTATAGAATTGTAGAGAAATTATTTATGTTTCTAGCTGCTTCGTCGAGATTGTTGATCAGAGATCATATAATGGTTAAGCACCAACGTTTAAGAATCCTGCCTTTTGTCTGTGTAAAATTTTATTGAAGGCTGTCTTTTGTTTTTGCGCAAGGTTGTCAAATAGATTAATCTATTTGTGTGTCAATTAATTACAAGAAGACCAGCTATCGCCGACTTTGTTTGTTCTAGATTCAAAAATTGGCTGTATTCGCCGCATTACTATGCTTTTCCATACACACATCATTTCCATACAATTCCATACACACGACGTGCTATACATGGTTAAATTGGAAAGTTTATTGAAATTCCAAGCAAAGCAAGGATATAAAAAAATCGCTTAATAGGAGAGGATGGTGCTTAACCTGCCCAGAAAAAATGATCTCAATCCCAAAAACTTTTGTCAATTATATGATCTCTGATCAACAATCTCGACGAAGCAGCTAGAAACATAAATAATTTCTCTATAATTCTATAAAATCAAATATTCGAACGTCAATATATTTGATTCATATTTATTTTCATATTATGGTCATGAAAGAAAATTACAATACTTCAAAGTTTACCTTGAGCTTCTAATTAAAAATTTGATCTTGTCACACTTTTCGAATATTTTCCCATGCATATTGTCATTCATTCATTTATCATTATTGCATACAAATAAAAGCTAAACATTTTCTTTTGAAACGCATACAAATTCAAACATGTTATGTCAAAGCTTAAACCCCAAACTACTGACTCAGATATAAAGAATGTCTCAGATGTAAATAATGATAAGAACGATCTTAAACCAAGAACTGCTGACTCAAATGATAAGAAACAGATTGGATTTCGCTTTGAATGAAATCATTCATAGCAATGTTTATATTAAATAAGTTTTGAAGAATATTAAATTCCAAATTATGCCAAGTAAAATTTTCAGATCCATTGCATTGGCAAGATCAGTTTAATATTGTATCAATTACAGAGAAACATTAAGTCAGCATAAATATATTATAAAAGAATCTGAAAGAAAGGAAGTTAGAGAATTATAATCGAATTGTGAACACGCTCAAAGCGAAACATAACGTTGTTACTAATAAATAATAAAAACCTGTAGAAATATAAAATCCAAGTGTTTGTCTATAGAGCGCGGTAAGCTCTGAACAATTATATTTTTTGTACACTGTGTAAATCAAAAACATAAGTCACATCAAAGTTAAATTCATTCATAAAATACGGCACTGGGCGAGCCGGTCCTCTGCGTTAGCGAAAGCAGAATCCGTAGTGTAATAATCCTTTACGCATCCGAGCGGAACGTTGTGCCGCTCGGTCCCAGGGTGTGCAAATTTTCGCTAGTCCAATGCGACAGAGACCTTAGCACACACGCTTTGCTTTGTGTGCGAAAGAAAATTAAAAATTTCGATTGTCTTTCACACGTTTTCGTCATCTCGCGGTTGGGTAAGCCCAACCTCAGCATATTATGAAGCAGAAGAAAATTTGGAAATTGTGTCAAAGACATTTGTGTCTATTTTCCCAGTGAGAATCAATAGAGGATATAAAATCACACAACGATAAATATTGTACCATTAATGTAACTCATATTTTAATGATTGAATTTGCAGGATGATACGTCAAATACCCCAATAAAAAATTAACGACTTCTTACAAATTTTCGGAAATTTTTCGTAGAGTGCTAATCCTTCAATAACGTGCAATTACCAGGGAAGTGGAAAAACTAAAGTATAAATTTGAGGAACGGGACATCCGGGTAAAAGTTAAAAATAAGTAAGATATAATGCTTGCTGAAACCAAATGACAATAAATTATTTATTGGAAAATGACGAACATGTCCGAACATTAAAAATTTAATCATTCTATCATTCAACGTTTTCGTCATCTCGCGGTTGGGTAAGCCCAACCTCAGCATATTATGAAGCAGAAGAAAATTTGGAAATTGTGTCAAAGACATTTGTGTCTATTTTCCCAGTGAGAATCAATAGAGGATATAAAATCACACAACGATAAATATTGTACCATTAATGTAACTCATATTTTAATGATTGAATTTGCAGGATGATACGTCAAATACCCCAATAAAAAATTAACGACTTCTTACAAATTTTCGGAAATTTTTCGTAGAGTGCTAATCCTTCAATAACGTGCAATTACCAGGGAAGTGGAAAAACTAAAGTATAAATTTGAGGAACGGGACATCCGGGTAAAAGTTAAAAATAAGTAAGATATAATGCTTGCTGAAACCAAATGACAATAAATTATTTATTGGAAAATGACGAACATGTCCGAACATTAAAAATTTAATCATTCTAGAGAATAATTACAAATCACAATCTTTTAATTGTGCTTGGTACGCGAAATGTGGTTAGCTCACTGGTAGTGAAACATTGAATAAGGCATTTTGCTGGAGTTATCATTTATTCAATAACAAATCAATAAATCCATGCAATTTTACTGAATGTGGTAATTTGTCACAGATCAGTGAGTCAATACAAAAACATGGAAACTCTAGCGACCACGTATATGGTTCATTGATATTTAAATAATTTGAGCAACAACGAATTCTAGTATTATTTGATTCGGTTTATCACGAAAATATTATGAAACTCGTTGAAAAATATAGGTCAATAACTATAGGTTTAACCGATAAAACTTAACTAACATAGTTTACGGGGCATCGCAAAAGCAAGCATTTCTCGATCACGATGAGTCATCTAGTTTGTCTAACCGGGAACATTTTCTTTTTTCGGGAAAAATCATCGAAAATTGTCGGGAACTAGCTGGTCAATACTTAAAAGTTAGATGCCCACACGTACTATGGAGCAGCTGTAATGTCAGGTGCCTTAAATGATTTGCAAAAAGTCAAAGAAACTGCTCCACAAGCATTGCTTATCTATTATTTGGCTCATAGACTAAATTTGGTTCAGCAAGATGCTGCTTGCAAAATAAATGAATATCGTCTCCTTTTTGCTCATTTTTCCGGTTTTTCGACATATTTTGGAAACTCTAGCAAAGGGACGCATTTATCAGATAAAATTTGTGAAAAACGACGAAAAACCGAGCAGTAGCACTACTCGTTGGAATTTTACAACGCATTTTATTGATATTTTTCTAAATAACGTATGTGATCTGTTAGAAGTCTTTGAAGGAAGTTAAGAGAGCGACGATTTGTCTGCAATCGAGAAACTTTGCGAGAATCCATGGGGTTTAATAGTATTTTGAACGATTCCACTCTGCGTTTATTAAAAACATCTAATTTGTTCTATCTGAAAACGGATGTTTTTTATGTCTTGCAGTCAAAGTTTTCAGATCTTTAATATCGCAATAGTAGAATTAATAATTTGATCACAACACTGAAATGGTATCGAGAGCAGGATGCATATTTTGAATGTAATTTCGATAATGTTTTTAGCTCAGAGGGCCAAGCACCAAAGAAAAGAAAATTAGATCATGATGGTATTTAGTAAAAACCATTATATGTTAAGCGTCTTCATGCTGAAATAATAGATTTGTCGAATAAATTAAATTTTTTAAGCCTAATTCTCCGTGAAAAATCACAAAGTATGGAAACGAATTTCGAATGGATTTACTAGAGTGTCTTTTTCTACATAATCCGAAAACGCTTGAAAGACAAAAGCGTCATAATGAATTTTCAGTGACCTACTCTGACCCCAGTATTATTGGTCTTTCAACAGATAACGTTGAAACTTCAAAATTTATTTCAAAACATAATTTAAAAAAATGTGTGCAAATCTCCAATGTGTGCAGTGAAAGTTAGCTTATGACTCAAGGTTATCTTATGTATTTGATCTTGTTTACCAAGCTTTTCTTTTAACAGTTGGGCGTAAATATGTTTTCATTCATTTTGACCCGCAATCGAAAAATTTCGCGAGCTATAGAATCTTCCTAATGTATACTCAAAAACTAAGTTTTAATTTATTTATTGAACAGAGTAACTTTCCAAAATCTATTTTACAACTGACTTCCTTTCTTTAAATCACAGATCTTATATCTAGGGAAATTGTCAACAAGGCTGGCACGTGCATGAACAGGTGCAAAAAATAGATAACAAGTGCATACAGATATATAGCAGGTGCATAAAAATATATAGCAGGTGCATATCAGCATACTGCAGCTGTAGAAATTGATGCACGTGTGGTCCGTTCCAGGTGGCTTGAATATAACTCCTCCCCCTAAGACGGCGACAGCTAGATAACCGCAGTTTCGGCTGGAGCTTAAATTTGTGTTTGATGCTGTGGGTGTTTCAGTGTTTTGTAGCGTATGTAAAAAGTGATGAGGATGATGCCGCTGATTAGGATTGCGCTAAAAGAAAGTAGGTATTTTGTTTCGTGGTTAGCAAATTCGATCGATTGCCAGGGTCCTTCATTGGGAAATTTGGTTTTTCTTAGTTTGTGCAGTTTATATCCTTCTAGCCTGTGTCTGTGTTGTTAGTTTTGGTGGCTGTTACTGGAAAGACGTTGATGCTGTCCAAGAAGCTACTGCTTTGACTGCTATAGCTGATTTCGTTTATTGTAACCTCGCACTTGTCAAAACGAATAAATACTGTGCCAATGACTATCCTGTTTGGAACTCCACAGGTAGATTCCACTCTGGTTTCAGGGATGTTTGTAAGAAGGATGTGGTTTGGCTCAGGTTGAGAGATGTCTGCTACTCCTGGTGCGTTCTCGAGTTGGCAGGATGCTGGTAGGACGTTAAGGATGTTCGCTACGCACCTAGAATTACTCGTTTCTTGCTTATTATTTGCTTTTTTACAATAGAATGTTCCTTCGATCTTCGGGCATTTGTCATTGAAAAATTGAACATTTTTGGGTTGAAGGACTACACAAGATTGGGTAATAATTTGTTTATTCTGTTGAGGAAGAGGAATAACATGGAAGAAAGGATAGGTATCGTTGGATAAGATTGGTACTTGGATGTTGAATATTATGTTTGACTCATTATAATAGGCTTGGAGATCGAGAAGCTCGTAAATATTTTCGTCTGACTCTATTTCTATTGATTGATCTCGCAGGGTTTTAGAAACTTCTATTGTTTCGACAGGGTTCAGAATTTGTTTAGAGATTATTTTTAATCGGGCAAGTATTACGGCCTCCGCTATATCGGAGAGATGGTTGTTCAAAAGATCGATGTTGTAATTAATTTGATTTAAGTACTGGATATGGATCATTGATTCGTGCTCTCTCTTAATTCTGTTTTGTGAATGCATCAAGTAGTTATTAATGGTTACAGTTTGGTTATTTATGTGGTTTGTAATATTATCGAATCGTTCCATCATCAGATTGTTTAATTTTGTTTGCGAGACATAGTTTCCAATTTGGATTGATTCAGCATTAGCTGTTTGAGACTTTCGTCTATTTTTGCAGCATCATCTGCATCCATATTCCCTGTGATACCTTTTATTACAGAGCCGAGCCCGTTAATCAGCCCTCTATTAGGTCGGGGTCTTGGCATAAGTGTCTGCAGTTTGTGTGTTAGTTCCTTTACCTTAAGTTTTGTTATTTTGAGTGTGTCTATGGCTTCAGGTGTTTGATCAAAATTATTTGTATCCATATTCCCTGTGATACCTTTTATTACAGAGCCGAGCCCGTGAATCAGTCCTCTTTTAGGTCGGGGTCTTGGCATAAGTGTTTGCAGTTTGTGTGTTAGTTCCTTGACCTTAAGTTTTGTTATTTTGAGTGTGTCTATGGCTTCAGGTGTTTGATCAAAATTATTTGTTGAGGTCACAATGTTGTTGATAGCGTCTTCGTAATTTTTCAGTTTCACTATATGTATAAAGTTTTGGTACGTGATAATGGTCCTACATATTCCTATTCGCAGCGGTAGAAGTCTCTGGTCGTTGTTCAGTTTCTCCATTTTCTGTGCCTGGATCGTCAGGAACACCCTGGAATTTACGTTTCTTTTTAATTTTTGACTTTTTTTGTAATTTTTGGTTTTTAGTTGTGATTAGTGTCACTTGCAGATTTTTTTTTACTTTGTGTTTGCTAAATCGTGGGGTAGTCTTATTACGTCTGCACTCTTTACGGAATATAGTAGCATTTTCTTTTAAAGTTGGAGGATCTGCCCTATTTAAATTTAATTTTCCTAAATTAGTTTTAGTTAATTCGTCAACTTTATTTTTGATTTCAGGATAGATATGGGATCTGAACTGGTAAAAGGTAAATCTGAAAGGTAAAGTTTTTGTTAAATACGTGTGTTCTACCAGAGAATAGTTCGTAAGGCGTATGTTTTGTTGCAGAATGTATAGCGTTGTTGTAAGTAATGATGGCTTCGTTTAGTATGTCGTCGTGGTCTAAGTGTAAATTTTGTTTACGTTTTTTCTCTAGGATAATTCTGTAAATTTCAGTGAGCGTTGAATGCCATCTTTCCACGTATGCGCTACTAGTTGATTGTTGATAAGACGTATAATGAACTTTAATATTATATTGTCTGCAGAAATCTTTGAATATGCTAGACATTATTTCTGTACCTTGATCTGCAATAAGCAATTTAGGGATGCCGTGAAGGCTAATAAAGTATTGCAAGGATTTAATTATGTTGATACTGTTCTTTTTGCCCAATGTGTATGCGGCAGCGAATTTCGAGAACCGATCTATTATCGTCAGAATTGATTTCCCGTTGATTATGTATACGTCGGTGTACAAGCTATTCAGGGGTTTTTGGGGACTTTCAGATACTTGGTATACTATTTTGGGAGGGTTCCTGTCATACTTCTGAGTCTGACAGGTTTCACAGTTATTAATTATCTTTGTTACCTTGTCTTTAAGGAGAGGAAAATGGTAGTCTCGCTTCAAATGTTGAACAGTTTCGTTTATTCCTCTATGATTGTTGTTAATATGATAATCATTAATTAGTTTGTCTTGTTCATCTACATTTGTTATTTCCTTGAGAATTTCAGTGCAAAGAATTAGTTTGAAGGTTTGAGATTGAGAGAAGAATTTGGAATAGGCAGACTGAACGGTGCGAAAGATTTCATCGGTCGTGTATATTGCGTTGATTTTTCTAGGGACAAGGAACTTTTTAAACAATTCTGTTGTTGTCTTTTCGTTAAATTCGTGCATGCGGATGGTCCGTCTTTGTTTGTTTTTAAAGGCATTTCTAAAGATGTTTGTGGCGTTCTATTGGTTCTCTCTAGGATGATCTGGAGGTTAAATTCGTTAAGTGGTCTTTCGGATATAGGAATCCCGTCGTTTAAGTTTTCCTGTGCAGAGTGGATGGTTGAGCCCTGTTCAGTTTGTTGTGAAACGTTGCCGGCGCATTCAAGAGTTTCGTTGATGTTAAACTCTACCTGTTCTTGGGAAATAGTATCAGAAAGTTTAATTCTGCTCAAAGCATCTGCGTTCGAGTTCGGGCTTCCTTTCTTATACACTACTTCGTAGTCAAACTCTTCTAGTCTGAGACGCCATCTGACTAACTTCGAGTTAGGTTCTCTCAGACTCATGAGGTAAGTGAGGGGCTTGTGGTCGGTTACTATTTGGAACTTCCGTCCAAATAGATAAGGTCTAAAATACATCACGGACCAAACGATTGCCAGAAGTTCTTTTTCTATTGTCGAGTAGTTGATTTCGGAACTGTTCAAGGTTCGACTGGCGTAGCAAATGGGTTTATCGCTACCTATTGTACCTTGGGACAAAACTGCGCCGATCGCGTAGTTGCTGGCATCTGTTGTTAGAATGAAAAGCTTATTGAAATCTGGATATTGTAATATTGGATCGTCCATTAACAGATCTTTACACAGTTCAAAAGTTTTTATATAGCTTTCCGTTAGTTGCACAGTTCGACCCTTTTTTAAGCATTCAGTTAATGGCTTTATCAATTTTGCGAAATTCTTGATGAATTTCCGATAAAACCCTATCAACCCAAGAAAGGATTTTATCTCTTTCTGAGTTCTCGGAATTGGGAAGTCCTTGATTGCCTTTATTTTATCTGGGTTTGGTTTAACTCCATCAGCCGTAACTATATGGCCTAAGAAAGCTACTTCTTTTCGAAAGAACTCTGACTTATCGAGTTGCACTTTGAAATTTGTTTCCGAAGTTTTTTGAATACCTTCCTCAGACTATCACCGTGTTCTTGAAGTGATGTCGAGAATACTATGATGTCGTCCATGTATACCAGACAGATTGTTCCCAGGAGATCTTGGAGTATGTTATCCATAACCCTTTGGAATGTCGATGGGGCATTTTTCAGTCCAAAAGGCATTCGGACATACTCGTAATGGCCCCCTTCAACCGTAAAAGCTGTTTTCTTGCTGTCTTTAGGGTCCATTTCGATCTGATGGAATCCACTAGCGAGATCTATAGTAGAAAAGTAAAGGCTTTTGCCTAGTTTGTCGAAGATGTCATTTATATGTGGCAAGGGATAGCGATCAGTTACCGTTTTCTCGTTGAGCTTCCAATAGTCGATGACTAATCGCCATTTTTGCTTTCCACTTGCATCTTGTTTTTTGGGGACTACCCAGACCGGTGAGCTCCATGGAGAGTAGCTAGGTTGGATGATCCCTTGGTTGAGCATGTCATTTATTTGCCTTTTTACCTCGTCCTTGTGGATGTATGGGTATCTATACGATTTTGTGTAAACGGGTATGTCGTCAGTAGTTGGGATGGAGTGCTTAATTTTATTCGTAAAGCTAAGTTTTTGTCCTTCCTGGAAAAATATATCTTCGTATTCACGGCATATCTTCAGGACTAGATATTTTTCCACTCCGTTGAGGTGAGAAACTCGTAATGATTTCGAAACATCTTTGGAAGTGACTAAACAATCTGTTTCCGCGGTACAGTTGATGTTGAAGTTATGAATTTGATCAAACTTCAAGGATGAAAATTCAGAGGCCTTTAGCGGTTGCTCCAGGAAAAGTAATTTCTCCTCGTCAGTTTGGTTGGTTACTTCAAGAAGGCTAAGCCAATCCTTCGCTTTGTATATGCTTTCTGAAATGACGAGTTCAGGTGTAACTTCGGTATTCTTTATATGTACATCTCCTTCGCGTATGTCAACTGGTAATTTTACGATATATCTAGATTTAGGAGGCACCTTATATTTATTTGAAATGATGTTTGGTTTAAATATCAAGGGGATTGTGGCTTGGTTTGTGATTAATGTTTTATTGGCCAAATTTACTCTAGCTTGTAACTTAGTGTGTGCGTCTAGGCCTAATAGCCCATCGAAATACTGGTGAAATTTAAATATTAGAAATTTTATTTCACCTGGTTGCCTAAATTCTATAAAATTGGGAAATGTAACTTGTTTATCCAATATATGTTTGTTCAAAACTGTGTTGATGACTACAGGCTTTGTTTGCTGTATGTCATTAGGATGCACAAATTCAGGGTTTATAAATGATGTAGAGGTTCCAGTATCTATTAAAAATTTCAATTCACGACCGAATGGCGAGGATATTTTTATATAGGGTAGGTTGCATCCATGGGTATTAATGTCTACGTATCCTGTTGGTATGTCGAGGCTTTTGATCGAAAATTTTTCGTCGTCGATCTCATAACTGATTTCCTCTTGTGCATCAGAACCAGTTTCCTCACAGGATGGAAATTGTTCGGTCTGTTTGTATTATGGGTATTGTCCGCGATTAGTGTTATTTTGCTCGATGTTGTCAACTATGTCTGTAAGTTTCATTCGGGGCTGGCTGAAAATATGGGTTATTATTATAACCTGTTGGATGTGTTTGTGTTTCATTAACGTTATGCAATTCCTTAACCGTAAACCTTGGAAGTCCTGTAGAGCGGGAAAAATTATTGTTTGGAGATTGTTGGAATTGAGGTTGTTTGTAACGGAGATGTGTATTACCAGAACTAGTGTCCGACTGGTCGTTGAGAAGGTGTACCGAAATTACTTGGGTTAAACCTGAAATTAGGGAATTGACTTCGATGGCTTCTTTGCTGATTGGTATTGGTATTGATTTTGAAAGGGTTGAAATGGTCACGAGAGTTGTTGAAATTGATTTTGATATGAGTTCTGAAATGGAAAAGGTTGAGTTGGTCGGGCCAAAGTTCGAGGCTGTTGAGAGATTGATTGGTTAGGGAAATACACTGGCTGTTGTGAGCTAAGACCTGGTGATATGTATATTATAAATTTTTGTAGGTATTTTGAAGGCCGGTGGTGAAGATTTTCTTATTGAATCGGGAAAAATTTTCCGCATGGTGTTTGCGCTTTCATATTATAAAATATAATATGAATATGCCATTTTATATGTTTTATGCCATATTATATGAATATAATATGGCATAAAAGATGTTCTGCTCTTGTATGCAATACGCAAAAGCAGTGGCTAAAGAATCAGGCTTCATTGCTCTAATCGTAGCTCCAATTGGCTCGCGAAGCCCAGTCAGGAATGTGTTTAGGCACATTTCCGAGAACAAATCAAGTTTTGCTTGAATCACATTTGAATCTGACTCGTGTATTAGGATATGGTTTATCATTGTTGACAAGAGCTCTATTATCTCACTGTAATACTTCTCTATTGTTTTGTCACCCTGCTTGGTATTATGCAGGTCTCTAATTAACGAGGTTTCATTCCTCTTGTCACTATAGTGAAGAGTCCGATTTTTCTTAATTTCATCCCAGTTTAATGACGTTCCGTACATGTTTAACACTTCATTAGCTGGTCCCTCGATTTTATTTCGTATTGCACGAAGTAATACTCTGCTATATGCAGGAGAGGATGTGGTGATAAGTGAAAGAATTTCTTCCACATTGTCAATGAAATCCCTTAAAAGTCTTGGATTGCCGTTAAATTTTGGCAAATCCTTTACTGCGTCGGGAACTCTTAAGGCATTAAAAATATCTGAGACGGTAGCCATTGCTGAATCAATTCGCTCTTCTGAAACCTTAAGATGAATGGACTGATCCGAATCCGAATCACTTTCACTATTTTCCGCAATAGCACTTAATTCACTTGTTAAAGTTTCGGTTAAAGGGATTATTCGTAAATCACGATATCACGATATTTCTGTTTGTTATAGGGTTTTGTACGACTACTTTTGTTTAAGTATGGCATGTATAATTAAAGTAGTGTAATGAAATGTAATGTTAAATAAAATAGTTCAATTATATTTGATATGTAAAATGTAATAGGCAAAAATAGTGTAGTTTTATAAAATATGGGAAAGATAAAAGGAAAATGCTCGATTTATTCGACTTACATGCATACTCGTAAAATTAGCGAGTTCATCCTTGTTTTCTTGTCCAGAGATGTTAATCGATAGTATTTCGATACTGCGTCTGCTGTGCAACGATGTTCCCTCGTTGGAATAAAATTGTCACAAGATGATTGCTCCTAGGTTCGCACTTTTGCACTACCGTTTTTATTTTTCGCGTTTACTGCCGAAAAAAATTTTTTACGTATAGCACAAAAAAAAATCCGCACGACTGCGCCAGTTATGGAATCTTCCTAATGTATACTCAAAAACAAAATTTTGTGAAATTTTTATTGAAAGAGTAACTTTCCAAAATCTATTTTACAAATGACTTCCTTTCTTTAAATCACAGATCTTCTATCTAGGGAAATTGTCAACAAGGTTGGCACGTGCATGAACAGGTGCAAAACATACATAACAGGTGGAAACAAATATATAGCAGGTGCATATCAGCATACTGCAGCTGTAGAAAATTGATGCGCGTGTGGTCCGTTCCAGGTGGCTTGAATATAACTCGCGCCAACTGTGAAACAGTATGGTTGTAATTTCATGGTCTGGGAGAAGGCTAGTAGTGGACTAGGTAATAGCGTGCTCACGGAATCAACAAGGATAAGATAAGGGACCTTATATACATAGACTAAATTTAATAGTATAATAATGAGGTAAAATAGGAAACTGGAAGGAATAAAATCGGATATCCGACTGGCTAGACATAAATATACCGTTCATATGAAATGAATTTTGGATAAATTTTTATTTCTTTTTAGGCAAACGTTTTCTGATGTAATTTTGGTTTATATTTAATTTTATTTTAATAACAACTCTTACCTCAAACTTATTTTAAAAGCTGCCAAGACTTAATTTTAATTTGTAAATACTGATCGAATATGTGTTTTGAAGAAAAAGTAAATAAATTCTCTAAAAAATTCAAAATGAGCACAACTTGCTTGAGAATCTGAACAGTGGGGAATATCATGAATTGAGGCATAACCCCTTAGCGGACTCAATCAAACGAGTGGAGAAGAGCCTAACAGATTGCAAGGAATTAATTTCGAGTAAAATCGCATTAAGGGTGGCAAATCCAATACTTGCTTCAATCAAATGCCTGCCAAAGATCCATAAACCAGGTAACGAGATCCGTGAAATCATAACCCGCACCGACGCCCCAACAAGCAAAATCGCGACATGGCCAGTGGAGGAATGCAAAAATTATGATTAACCTCCAAGAAACCACTCAGTGAAAAATAGAACGGTATTAATCCAAAAGTTAAGGTCAGTCAATCGTTTCAAAGCAGACGAAATACTTGTATCGACTTTATTCGTTATTATCGACGAAATTTGACATTAAAGACCTCTTCCCATGGATTCCAGTAAAGCAGGCGCTGGCCTGTTTGAGGATTGGTTAACCAATCAGAGCGGAATCAAAGAAGATAATAAGATTATTCTACAAAATAGAAACTCTTTGGAAGTCGAAAACCCATTTTACTTTCAGAGGAAAATTCTTTATGGAAGAATCTGGTGTAGCGATAGGGAATCCACCATCTCCTCTTTTGAGTGAAATTTTTATGGAATGGGTAGAGCGGAAAATTGCAGAAGAGGGTGTTTTTCCAAGAGTATGGAAACGCTATGTCGATGACACGCTCGCGATAGTTAAAGGGATATAATTGTAACTTTAAGAATAATAAATGAAATACACAAAAAATCAATTCAAAATATCAAACAAAATTCAAATTTCCGCTGAGTTTGGACTAACTTTTTACTTATTTCCAATGAAACACGAACTATTTTTTTAGAAGAGTTATTACCGGTGGTGGCGTTTGTATGTGGTCTTAAGACTAACTTCTTTTCATTAACTAATTCATTTAACTGATTCATTCCTAATTAGCTTACAATGCAATATTGTTAAATTAATACTGAGGAGGGATTTCTCACGAATTTCATATTTTTTGATATTAAAGATAAAGAAATAATATTAAAGATAAAGATTTTGATATGAAATTTACGTCATCATGTTTCAATGCATTTCCTGTTATACATAATCTTCAACAGGAAATGCATTTCTGTTTGGAGGTAAGAAAAATGCCTTATGTGCATTTTGTACATAAGGTCTTCATTTGGATTTACTAGAACATTCACTATGGAATTCGTCGTTTCATATTTATTTTGAATATTAGTTATGTTTTCCAGCGTAACTCGCGCGACTTTTATTCGCGAAACCAGCGAATAATAAAAAAAAAGTAGGGTATTATTACTTAGCACGTTTATTCTTGGATTCTAACTGAACTCTCTTCTTACATTCAATTCAATTTATAATTTTATTTAGCTGAAACAGCATTACAATCAAAATTGCTGTTCCAGGGCGAAAAGTGCACCCATGAAGTATCAGGTGGATTTTCTGGAATTCTCAGAATGTGTATGGTGTTTTGTCGTCATGTTGATTGTTGTCGCGTTGCTGAGGGTCCATATACTGCAACTGGTGGTATGGCAAGTGTTGCCGTAACTCCTCCCCCCTTGGATAGAAGTGTCGGTAATAGGAATGATAATTTCGGAGTTTCTTCTGCTGGGCCCGATGTTAACATTCGAGGATGATCCAAAATACTAGTGCGAAAATTATGAGTGATAGTGATAGGGTGAGTATGTCTCTTATTTTTGTTTCAGCTTGCATGGTTTGGATATTGCCGCTTGTTTCGAAGTGGAATTGTTCCAATTGCTTCAGGGTGATGTTGTTCATATTGGCGGAAAGGTTGATCTGGTTGAACATTACAGGGTGGATGATGATGTCGTCCCAAAATGTCTTAGGGTGATCCTCGTACATTATACTATCGGCTTGTACTCTACAGTCCTTGAAATGAATCAAAGCGTTGCCTTGAATGGTTTTGGGGCTAAAAGGACAACCAGAGTCGATTATTGTTTTAGGTGCATTTAGAAACAGGAGGTACCTTGGCTCGGGCTGGTAAATTTGTCCATGGTTATCACCAATGATGTATTTGTAATCTGCTGGAACATTTTTTATCAAATTAGCGACACATCTAGCAGTTCTCTTTTCGTCTTTGATTTTCGGTTTATCGCAGTAGTACATTTCCTCGATTTTGAAGCATATTTGGTCAAATTGTTGGATATCGTTATAGTTAAGGGCAATATAGGGTTTGGTACTGATTATCTTGGAATTTTGAATAGGGATAGGTATAATGGAAAAAAATCGTAGGTGGTATTCTGTATTATTGGGATTTGGACATTAAATATGTAATTAGAGCCATTTAAGTAAACTTGTAAGCCTAAAAGCTCATATATATTTTCATCTGATATGATCTCTTTGTTTTGTGTCGAATGTGTGTAATGGACTTCCGATAGTTCGTCTGGATTCAAATTTTTTTTGAAATTATATTGAGTCTAGCAAGTGTAATTGCTTTTGCTATATTAGTTAAATGATTGTGCAAAATATCAATGTTGTAATTTATTGGATTAAAAATTTGAAGATTTTGGATAAGGTGGTGTTCTTTTCTTATTCCATTATCGATTAGTTTTCGGTTGGTTTTTAACATATTCGAAATTAATTGCCGCTGAGAGTTAATGTGGTTTGTTATATTATCAAAACGTTCAATCATCTTGCTATTTATGAAAGATTGTTTGCCCATGCTATTTTCAAGTTTTGATTGTGCTGACGTTATTGTCTTGATTTGATCATTTAGTCGGGATGCGTCATATTTCCGGTAATAAATTTTTTAACACTGGCTAACCCATTCACGATTCCTCGCTTTACTTTTCCTTGAGGAAGAAGAATTTTTATTTTGTTTTAACTTCGTTGAGTTTTATTGATAAAGTGATAAGAGAACGATTGAGGTCATCAGTTTGGTCTATTTGGTCTATTGAGTCATGTATTTGGTCTATGGTTCGTCTGTAGGTATCAAGTTCTACAATATGTATTAGGTTACTGTGTCCTTCGATTATTCTAGCAGCTCCTAGTTTAACCGATAGAAGTCCCAGATTGTCTCGCAAATCGTGTATCTCTATTTTCTGCCCCTTCGTTAAAGCTGCCCTGAAATTTAGATTTTCGTTTAAGTTTTGCCTTCTGTAATTTTTGATTTTTGTCGGTTGTTATAGTGATATTATTGTTAGTCTTAACCTTTTGTTTCTTAAATCTAGGGGTCATTTTATTCCTCCTACACTCTTTTCTGAATACGATTTCATATTCTTGAAATGTCTGTGGAACCTCACGGGAAGTGTTCAGTTTATCTAAATATTTTTTCGTGTATGCATCGATTCTTTCTTTGACCTGAGGGTATATCATGGATCTGAACTCATTCAGTCGCTTCAAGTCATTATGTTCGTCCTTATAGACTAAGTTTTTGTTGAAAATATGGGTTTTTCCCGTAAATAACTCGTAAGGCGTTAGTTTTGTTGAAGAGTGTATCGCATTATTATATGTTATTAATGTCTCGTTTAGAATATCTTCATGTTCGACATCGAAGTTAGTCCTCTTCCTCTCAGCATGGATGATTCTATATGCTTCCGTTACGGTAGAGTGTAGTCCCTCGACAAATGCATTGCTACTTGATTGTTGAAACGACGTAATATGAAGCTCGAAGTCATATTGGTCACAGAAATCTTTAAAGGTTGTCGAAGACATTTCGGTTCCCTGATCGGCGACTATATTCTTTGGAATACCGTGAAGTGAAAAGAAATGTCTTAGGCTCTTAGCAATGTTCAGGCTATTTCTTGCCTGGAGAGTATAAGCAGCAGCGAATTTCGAAAAACGGTCTATCAAGGTCAGGATTGGTTGGGCATTTATGGTGTAAATGTCGATTCAATTGCAATCAAGAGGTTTGAGAGGGGTTTCAGTTTGTTGAAACTTTATTTTATGTGGATTTGTGATTTTACTTTTGAGGTGGGGAAAAAAGTACTTCCTCTTGAGGTGCAGAAAAGTTTCATTTATGCCCCTGTAGTTTTTTTTTGTGGTAGTTTGGAATAATTTTGTCTTGATTGTCTTCTTCTACAATGTCTGATATAAGCTTGGTGCAACGTACCAGTTTATAGTTTGAAAAATGTTTGGAATATATATTTTGTACTAATTTGAAGGTGTTGTTATCTGTGAGGATAGCTGTTAGTTTGTTTGGATCAAGGTATTCTTTGAATATCTTAGTTATATTTTCCTCTGTGTATGCTGGAAATCGAAACATTCTCCGTTGTTTATTCTTAAATAATATTTGTGTGGATAGGGGGGTCTTTTATTGGTTATTTCTAGAATTATCTGTAGATTGAAGATGTTTATAGGTTGTTCTGCTATTGGGTATGCCGTCACCAACATTTTCCTCAGCTGAGTGAATAGTGGATGCAGTGCCACCTGAGGTGGAATGATTAGCAACCTGAGAATCTGTAACATTAATTTCTACTTTATTGGCGGGTGAATAGCCGTTTAGACGAATTGTACGAAGTGCGTCAGCGTTGGTGTTCATTGCGCCTTTTTGTAAATAAGTTCGTAGTCGAATTCTTCGAGCTTTAGAGGCCATCTGACCAATTTCGAATTTGGATCCTTTAAGTTCATCAGCCATGAGAGGGGCCGGTGATCCGTGATAATTTGAAATTTTCGTCCGAACAAATACGGTCTGAAGTACTTGGTCACCCAAACAATGGCTAGGAGTTCTTTTTCCACTGTCGAGTAATTAACCTCTGAGTCCTTTAGCGTTCGGCTGGCGTAACAAACTGGAATATCACCACCCACAGAACCCTGAGATAAAACTGCGCCTATTGCAAAATCGCTGGCATTAGTGGTTAATATAAACGGTTTCTCAAAGTCAGGATACTGCAGGATTGGGTCATTCATGAGAATATTTTTACATTCATTGAATGTTGATAGAAACCTATCATTCAGCACTATTCTTCTTCCCTTTTTCAAGCACTTTGTTAGTGGCTTGGTTAGTCTCGCAAAGTCTTTTATGAATTTGCGGTAGTTTTTTTTTCAAGTTTTCTCCATGTTCCTGCAATGAAGTACAATAAACGATGATGTCATCCAAGTAAACTAGACATGTTGTGCCTTGTAGATCTTGGAGCATGTTGTCCATTACTCGTTGAAAGGTGGACGGGGCATTTTTCAGCCCGAAAGGCATTCTAATGTATTCATAATGGCCGGCTTCTTTACATCGCGTGAATCCATCCCTATCGAATGGAAATCACTGGCAAGGTCTAAGGTAGTAAAATATAAGCTTTTGCCAAGTTTATCGAGAATTTCAGTTATGTTCGGGATTGGATATCGATCGCTGATGGTCTTCTCGTTTATCTTACGATAATTGATCGCAAGCCTCCACTTCTGCTTCCCACTGGCATCTTGTGTTTTAGGGACAATCCAAGCCGGGGAACTCCAAGGAGAATAGCTTGGCCTAACTATCCCTTGCGAAAGCATGTCCTCGATTTGTCTCTTCACCTCCTCTTTATGGACATATGGATACCTATATGATTTATTGTGTTAATAGGTAGATCGTCCGTGGTCTGGATCCGGTGTTTGATCTTATTGGTGAATGTTAATTGGTTCCATTCCCGGAAGAAAATATCATCATACTCCCGAAAAATTTCTATCAAGAGTTCACGCTCTATCTTGTTTAAATGGGAGACGCGGAGTGATTTGGCGATGTGATCAGCCATGGAACAATTAGGAGAGTGATCCAAGTTGAAACAACTTGGTTCCATGTGATCTTTGGAAAGTGAATCAACTTTCAAAGGTTGCTCTAGCAGAATTATTTCATCACTGCCTGAAAAGTTGGCAATCTCTACAAAACTATACCAGTCCCTTAAATGGTAGAGTCCCTCCGGAATGTACACATTAGGTTTTATATTCGTTTGCTGAATGTGAATGTTGCCATTTCTAATATCGATTGGAACTTTGGGTATAATTTTGCAATTTGCTGGAACCTTGAGTTTTTCTGACATAAAATTTGGCTTGCGGTAGATGGGTATGGATTCGGTTTTCGTCCTGAGAGTTTTGGTCTTAAAATCGATTGTGGCTCCAAGAGTTGACAATGTGTCGAGCCCCAGTAGGGCATCAAAATATCCGTGAAATTTAAAAATCAGAAAGGTTATCTTGCCAGGTTGATGAAATTCAGCAAAATTGGGCACTTTTACTTTTTTGTTCAATTTATGTTTGTTGAAAATGGTTGAAATTATAATAGGTTTAGTGGTTTCGATATCTTTTGGACATGTATGTTCGGGGTTTATGAAGGAAGCTGATATTCCTTTGCCTATGTGAAATTTCAGCGGTCTAGCAGATGAAGAGGATATACTGATAAACGGGAGGACGGATCCATGTTTATTTATATCTATGAATCCGATGGGCTCTCTGACGCCGACTGGTGAAAATTTTGATCGTCGATTTCATCATTCAACTCTGCAGAGAGCTGTTCGGGGTCGTACCTATGATCTGTTTCTTCTATTGAAACTTCATGATCGTAGTATTTATCTAATTGTTGGAAGTTGTCGCTTTTCAGTTGATTTTCCGTTGAAGAAACATTGAAAAGTTCTTTTGAAATGAAATTCGGTGGACCAGCTGATCTGAAGAAGTTATCTTGAGGCGTGGTATTGTGGAAAGGTCGCGTCTGTTGTCTTGATTGTCGTGTAAATCCGGAGCTGGTGTCCATTGGTTCAGGCCTTACAGATCGATTGTTTACTCCACTGTTTCCATTCCGATTGAAGGAAGTATTGTGAAATGACCTACCAGAATCTTGATTTTGGAATGGTCTTATTCCGAAATTAGGTTGTGAATTAAATGGTCTATTAAGGATATTAGAATTTGGTGTATGGGACCTAACTGTAGGGTTTGAAAACTCGGAATTGTGTGAATGGTACTCGCGGTGCTATTAAGGGTAGGCTGTTGAGAAAATTCGGAGCAGGTAGGTAGGCATTTTTGGGTTTTAGATTGTTGATTGGCTTTATTGTAGAGTTATCGTTTCTAAAATACGATATATTTTGCTCCTGAATGCAATAGGAGAAGGCTCTTGCTAAAGAGTCGGGTTTCATCGCCCTTATAGTTGAACCTAAGGATTCTTTGAGTTCTGTCAAAAATGAGTTCAAGCACATTCCCGTGTATTGGGTTCGTTTAGCGTGAATTACGTTCGCGTCTGTTTCATGTACCTGAACATGGTTTGTCATTGTAGCTAATATCTCAATCACTTCACTGTAAAAAGTTTCAACCGATTTACCATTCTGTTTCAAACCGTGCAGGTCTCTGATCAAGGATGTTTCATTACGCTTG
The DNA here is from genome assembly GCA_954870665.1 of Stratiomys singularior. Classification (NCBI taxonomy): domain Eukaryota; kingdom Metazoa; phylum Arthropoda; class Insecta; order Diptera; family Stratiomyidae; genus Stratiomys; species Stratiomys singularior. The sequence goes on from OX940877.1 coordinate 59,212,351, forward strand.
TCAGCGTAATGAAGAATTGAATTTTGTTTGATCTGGTACCAATCAAGTGGTGTCCCGTACATATTAAGAACTTCGTTCGCGGGTCCTTCGATTTTATTCCTGATTGCACGTAGAAGAATATTGCCGTAAGGAGTTCCCTCAATACAGGAAATAATTGTACGAATTTCTTCTACGTTATTGATAAAATTAAAAAGGAGTCTAGGATTCCCATCAAATTTCGATAGATCCGTGATTGCGTCGGGGACGCAAAGTGAGGTAAGCAGTGTATTCATAATATCGGTTGCCATATCTGGGCAAGAATTATTAAAGGCACACGCGTCACTATTTTCCAAAACACTAACGTTCTCAGCACTATTATCCATTTCGCGAATCGGCATCAGGAAACTCCTTCTTCTTATTTTATTATATGGTTTCGAAAAGAAATGGTTCATATAAATAATATTTAATCAATGTTTTTTTTTTATCTTTAAAATTAATATGTATATATTTTTATTTTTTTTTTCATATTTTTGAAGAGAATAATTAAATGGCAATACTTATGGAAAGTTTGTAGGAAAAAATACAGGAAAGATATCCAACTTACCCATACGCACAATGTGTATTATTTTATGCTGCATCTTTTGTATTTTATAGTTCACACACGCGTACCACTATATTCGATGTTCTTTCGAATTTACAGAAGCACGATACACCCAAACTATATTACACAACTATACTTTACACAACAACAACAAAACAACAATATATAACACAACTATTCGGAACTTTTGAAAAAAATTATTTTTTAATTAATCCTACCGAAACCAGCGAATAATAAAAAAACGGAGGTTATTATTACTTAGCACGTTTATTCTTGGATTCTAACTGAACTCTCTTCTTACATTCAATTCAATTTATAATTTTATTTAGCTGAAACAGCATCACAATCAAAATTGCTGTTCCCATGCGAGAAGTGCAGCCATGAAGTATCAGGTAGATTTTCTGGAATTCTCAGAATGTGCATGGTGTTTTGTCGTCATGTTGATTGTTGTCGCGTTGCTGAGGGTCCATATATTGCAACTGGTGGTATGGCAGGTGTTGCCGTAACTCGCGCCTTATACCCAACACATAATTATTGCAAATGCTTTATTGATCATGCAGATTAGCGATTCTGAAAATTCGTATCAAATCTCTTTTATTTATATTTTTTTATAATTATGTGCAAATCTAAGACTGCCTTCCAATATACTTGATTTTTTATTTTTATTTTATTACTGACTCTATTCAAAAATTCGCTTCAGTCAACAGCGATTCTTCAAGAAATTGAACTTGGTCTACATAAACTGAATATATTTAATTCAATGAAATCAATCTGCAAAGCAAAGCAAATTCTACGAGCCCTTCATCATAAGCAAGTTTTTAAGAGGTTGCCCTGAGTTTTCGCTAGAGTCAGTTTTAAGTGTATTGGGCTCTGACATAACACTCTTTGATCAAAATTCCATCGATTAATCGCGTTTTGCTGGTATTGTTTAACAATATTAACATTAGTGTCACTTTAATTGGGAATATAATGTCGGTGTCACAAACTTTCATTTTTCAAAAAAAGAGGTGAATCGGCTTGCTGCATCCAATTACTTCGTTTACCTTAAGATCCATTTGGATACTTTTAATATGTTTTCACTAACACTTTTATAACAGAAGTGTAAACAACAATGCCCACCGAAATTGATTTATATATTAGAATATTTAAACTTAGATCCATACTTTTAATAGAAATTCTAAAAGATTATAAATTAGAATTTTTCCATCTACATTTTCGAAAAATATTCTCAGATTCCAGTGCCAGTGAATTCTCTGATTTTCTTTGGATTAAATGAATAAAACATGGTGGCCAATTTCTACTTTCACTAAGCTCACATATCTCTGTTTAAAAAATTAACCAAGCAACTGGCAATCAGATTTCATATTACATTTCTAAACTGATCACAAAAACAAAATTACAAAACAAAACAAAAGTAGACAAAACTTAAAATTTTTAATATATTTTTATTAAGGAGTGAAAAAAGTGCGTTGAATTATATCGCAGGAGCGAGAAAGTGAAGCGTGTTACATATTCTATCGGCCTTATTAGCATAGCATATCTGTACTCGTTGTATCAGATTCGCCCTACTTAATTGTGACGATCGATCGAATCCTTCAGTAGAGTCACAGAAATGCGTATAACCTCATACTTCAATTTCACAATAAACTTCATGTGGTTAACATTTATGTTTCTTAGACGGAGAGATAAATAAAACACTTGTTTCATTTAATAACAATTACTTTACAAAAACTTTATTAATTTATACTTATTATCCTCCCGGTATACAATTTATATTGTATACGTGGACCGGTATTTAAAAAGGCACCCCAATGCAGCCTCACATTGGGTGTATAGGGAACAGAGGCTAGTCCGTACCTTTTGACGCGAAGAAATAACTCTTCTCTTTAAGACAATTTCACTACTATTTATATCACTCATTGCCTACTTGGTTTAATTTAATTCAATTCAAAATATCAATGCCTACTTTGTTTACTTTAATTCAATTCAAAATATTAATGCCTACTTTGTTTAGAACTTCAATTCAAAATAATTATGTCTACTATGTTTGTATTAATTCAATGTGTGTGATTTGTATATTATGGGATCGATTTGAGTAAGTGTAACACCCCCACCGTTAGATTGAGGCTCCGACGAAATGAAAACATTACGGTGTTTACGGTCCATGTACACGTACATCATAATCAATGATAAAATTACTATAATAATAATTATAATATCAGAACTCAGGCTTATTATGTTGTTTGTTTTTTGTCTGTAATACAATTGAGTCGATATTATTTTCGTTATTCACTTGTTTCAGGTATAATTCTTCGATTTGAATATCAGGCATAGTTTTATTTTCTTTAATGGATTAAATCAATTTTGGTCGAACTACCTTATCGTATCGTCCAAGTAAACGTTCGAATAGGTTTTATTTAATGTTTTAATTTGCCAATTCTCAAATTTAATCATAAATGTTCCATGGATTGTTACGTTATTATTATTACAATTATGTTCTATTTCTTCATAAAAGTTTTTACAGATTAACATGCCTGGTACAATTTGTTTAATTTATTGGTAATTGAATATTTTCGTATTACATCGAGATTCCCTTGGTTCTATAATGCTTCTGATACGTTTATATTTAATTTCCTCTAAATTATTTTTAAATTGTTTTTAACACTTAAATTATAAATTTGATTGTAGGGCTTATTATTATTGTATTGGTATTAATGACCTACTTTGGATGGTTGGGATCGGTTCGAGAGTAACTTTCGAAAGGGTTTCCTTTGAAAATTTTGTTATTGGTAAAATGATTTTGATAATTTTATCAATCGACGAAACAACCGTTTTCATATGTAAGTTTTTGTCGAAGTCTCTAAGAGGTCTAGTTCTGGCTTGGTAAGGATGTTTTTACCGTTGTGCAGAAGGTTGTCATAAGGAGTAGAGTCACTTCTGAAAGAGATATGAGAATATATATTTTATGTATTTTGAAGTTGAAGGGTGATTTTTACTTTTCTTCTTTCTTGTAGCTTTAATTGTTGGATGATTGAAGTTTTGGTTTTTCTTCTTACTTTTAATGTGAGTTCGGAAGTATTTGATTTGATTTTCAACGTCGATTATATGCTCTTCACCTAGTTTTCTTGCGTTGATTGTTCTAAATTTCGAGTGATTTTTCCCTCCTCTAGTTTCTTTGATAAAATTAAGTCCAGCATTAATTTCATTATTAGATCTGGTTTGGTTCAATTTATTGATAATTTTCTGTTTTTCTGGAGGATCATATCGTGAATGGAATTGTATTCGTCTTGATGTATTTTCCCATTCATGAAGTCTATTGGCCTTTTGTTTGTGGTAGAGTGAATAGTGTTGTTGTAGAATGATATAATTTTAAGTATTTTCTCTTCAACAGTACCCTGGTTATTAAGGTAGTCATGCTTTAATAATCGTATGTGTTCATTTATTGTATTATGCAGTCTTTCTATGTCTGCATTAGAAGTATGGTTACTGCTAGAAGTATAGTGAATTTCCACATTTTCGTTCGTAAGAAAATCTCTCAAGGGAATGGCTTTGAATCCCAGTTCATTATCAACTATTAACTTTTTGACGGTGCCAAATTGGCTGAAATAACACTTCGAACACTTATCAATTATCGTTAAAAATAATAGTTTTTCGAGTGTGTAGAATACATCTACATGGATAATTTCACCAGGTTTTTGTGGGGTCTCGGTAAGTTTAATTAAAGGTTTAGGTGGATTTCGAACGTATTTTTCACAGTTGCAAATTTCACAGTTCACAGTTCAATTTGACAGTTGTTTATGAAACTTGTGTTTCTTTAAAAAAGTTTTGGGCAATAGTATTTTGTTTTAAGTTCTCTTGAAACTTCTTCTACGCCACGATGGTTATGTTCTTGTTAGATAGTTTTTGCTAATTTTTCTTTGTCTCTTATATCTTCTAGTAGGGCATTACATCTGATAATTCTAAATATACCGTTCATTATGAAAAAATAATCTTGAAAGCTGAATGTATGGTTTGAAAGAATTCTTCATTTTCTACAAAAATTGTATTTAAACCGTTTGGGTTAAAGTGGTTTTTCAACAGAATAATGGTGTCGGGTTCATACAATTGCTTTGCATGGATTATAGTTCTATTCTTGTCAAAAACCCTTCCCTTTTTATTCGGAGCGAGCCTGAATTTGATTTTTTAATTATTATTTGATTCTTGAAAACGTTAACACACGAGCTGCTTGTGGGTATATTACTTGCGTTTTCTGCTAAATTTATTTCGGAGATAGGAATTCTAGAAAGAGTATCGGCATTTATGTTTTTTGCACCTTCCTTATACTTAATTGTAATGTCAAATTCGGCTAGTCTAAGACTCCATCTAACTAATTTGGAATTGGGTTCTTTTATAGAAAAAAGCCATGTTAGTGGTGTATGGTCTGTTTCGATTATGAATTTTCTTCCGAAAAGATAGGGTCGGAAGTACTTAGTTGCCCAGATTATGGCTAACATTTCCTTCTCTATGGTGCTATAGTTGATTTCATGTTCGTTTAGCATGCAGCTTGCGTTGCTAATTGGTCGTCCTTCTTGGGAAAGTACGGCATCAAGAGCGTATTTGCTTGCATCGGTTGTCAAAACGAAAGTTTTATCGAAATATGGATAGGCTAAGATGGGTTCATTAGTAAGAAGGGTTTTTATGATTTCGAAAGCTCGAAAGTATTCTGGGTCTGAACAGTTTAATTTTGCATCTTTTTTCAAATATTTAGTCATCGGTTTGATGATTTGGGAGTAATCCTTAATAAATTTCCTATAATAACCAGCTAGACCGAGAAATTGTTTTATTTGTTTCGGGGTCTTTGGTATGGGAAATTTGTGTACACATTACACTTTTTGTGGATTGGGTCTTAATCCCTCTCTTGTAACGATAGATCCCAGAAAAGCAGTTTCATGTTTAAAGAATTCTGATTTATCCAACTGAACTTTCAAGTTGGTTTCCCGGAATCTGTTAAAAATCTTGTTTAGTGAATCTACGTGTTCTTGCAAGGAAGTTGAGAATACAATCACGTCACCTAAATAGACTAGGCATATCTTGTTAATATAATCTGAAAGAATATTATTCATAACACGTTGAAAGGTTGCAGGGGCTGTTTTCAGCCCGAATGGCATTCGTAGGAATTCGTAACGTCCACCTTCGACGTTCAAGGCGGTTTTATGGATATCTTTATCCAATATTTCTATTTGATAAAAACTCTTCGCAAAATCTAGCGTGGAAAAGAATTGGCTTCTTCCAAGTTTTTCCAGGATTTCATCAATATTATAGGGATAGGGTACTTGTCGTCGACTGTTACTTCATTAAGTTTACGATAATCGATAACAAGTCTCCGTTTTTGTTTTCCACTTGCATCTATTTTTTTTTTTTGGCACAATCCATACTGATGCGAAATAGGAAGATTTGCTTGGTCTTATGATATTCTTTTGTAACATTTCTCGGATTTGTTTTCGTACTTCATCCTTATGAATGTACAGGTATCGGTATGTTTTTGCAACTATTGGTAGGCTATTTTCTGTCCTGATTTCGTGTTTGATGGCATTAGTGAAGGTTAAATCTGACCTTTCGTCATAGAATATATCAGCAAATTTCCTGACCATCGGTATTAATTTCTGTTTTTCTTCCTCCTTAAGATGGTCCATTCTTATTTCATTTAAGATGGAGTTGGACCGTTTTGATTTACTTTCTATTATATTGAAACTTTCAAGGATTACGGGTGTACTCTCCTGGGGCCCAAATTTGACCTTAATAGGGCCGTCGCCTAATATCTTTATTAGGATGGACATTTGAGAGTCTTTTACGTCATAGATACCTTCCTCTAGGTGGACCTTCTCATCTTTGGAGATCTTTCCTTGAAAGTGTACCAGGCCATTTTCGTGGTTGACAGGCACGGATACTTCATATAATCCGGCCTTATTGAAAAGACAATATTGATCTTCTTCTTGTTTTTCGAAGAGTATTGGGACCGTTTTGTCCCCGGAACGTAACAGTTGGTTCTTGTAGTCGATGGTTACGTTGAGTTGTCTTAGTATATTGTTTCCAATAATTCCATCATATAGTTTATGGAATTGACATACGAATAATTCTATTTCTTGAGTACTATCACCTAGCTCTTCAAAGAGAGGAATTCGTACTTTTTCAGTTATATTGATCATATGTTGTAGGGTTTTCAGATAAACACTGGGTGTGTTTATTTTCCATTGTGTTTATTTTCCACCTGGGTTTATGAAGGAGTGTGTAGCTCCTTTATCAATAATGAATTTCAGAGTTTTGGAATTCAATTTGAGGTTTATATGAGGAAGTTTCGTTAGAGGCCTGTAGCCAAAAATTTTCTGCGGCCTCGTTTTTATTAATATACATGGGTTTAGGAGTTGGCTGCCTTTCGAAATATCGAGAGAGAGAGAGAGTTATTTGAATTTTCATATTGATTTGAGCTATGGGGATTATATGCGTCGTTCCATTGGTTGCGATTCCTTTGTCTGTTTTGTTGGTTATTATGGTTACCGCTTTAATTGTTGTTATACCTATTATAATTAATATTATTAAATCCATTATTGTAATGATTGTTGTGGAACATATTGTTATCACTATTATCGTGATAACTGTTATTATTAGGTCTTTTGTTGTTATTATTGTTATAATTACTATTTCTAAATCTATGATTATCGTTATTATTTATCCTAGAATTACTATTATTATGTGTTGTACTATTAAAGTTATTATTGTGAGTTTGATTGACGGGTCTGTGTGTCCTGTTTCCGTTGTTTTGTCTGTTAAGTTGATGAATTTGCCCATTAGATCCATAATAGGCGTAGCCCGCTATAAATAAAATATCCATAGCTTGTTTAAGACTTTCAGAATTTCGATAGAAAAAGGTAGTCTTCATGAGTTCAGGGATTTTATTTTTAAAGATGTTAAGGGCCGTTCTCATGTTATTACTCGTTTGTGGTGTTACCCGCACCTAAAACAACTAAAGTTTTATTGCTGAGTCTTCTCAACTTACTTTTGATTTCGTTATAGAAATCTAGCGTATTTGTTGTAAAAATTGTGCCACGTAGATTGTCGTAAAGTTCGTCTGCGCTGAGGCGATCGCCAAAATTATTTTGGAGGACTTGCTTGATATCCTCCCAAAGTGTGGCATGACAATTTATTTCGAGAGTTTCTTTTGCTCTACCATTCAGCTTAGTTTTGATAATATCGTCAAATAGAAGTTGTGATGCTTCGTTAAAAGCTTGAAGCATTGGGTTAACCCTTTCAACCAAGTTGATGAAGGTCTGTAAATTTTCGGATTTGCCATCGAATTCGGGCAAGCTTTTCAAGTATTTCAGGGGGTTTATTTGAATGGCGTTGGTTGCTTCGGTGTGCGTTATTTAAATAATTATAATACTATAAATACTCATAAATTTACAAAATTTTTTTAATATTCTCTATTATAAATAAATATCAATATATAAAAGTTATTAAGCCCCTGAAAAGTCAAACACTATGAAAGCAAATTAATAAAAAGCAAATCAATATTCTGTATTCAAAATGTAAAAGTTGGAAAATCTAATTTAAGATTATGATAATTGATATTCGTTTTTATTCTGCTTCCTCTTGCAGGAACAACTTCTCCTATTCTTTCTTGCTTTTAATCTTCCTATTAATCTTGCACTCCTTCTTTGTTTTTTTTCTATAATTGAGGTTTTTATTTTGTTTATTGTTCATATATAATCATCAGTACACAATGTATTTTGTTTTTATTATGTTTTATGTAGAAGTATTTAGAAAGGGTCATATTTTGTTAAGTTCAACACGTATAAAAAAATTTTTAACAATTTCAATTATATGGAAATATATTTCGTAAAATTTTCATACAGATTTAAAAAAACTGAAACAAGTCTGTTTGTTTGCTCTACATATTATAAATCGTTCGTTATCGTATTTCTTCATCGGATATCGAAGAATCTTTTAAGTAACTTAAAAAAGAAATTCTTAAGTAAAATACTATGGTTCCGTCTTCTCTAATAAAAAATCAGGTTCTCGTGTAGTCCATATCCTCCTCAAAAACAAGCTTCTAGATAGTGTATTTATTAATTACTCATTCCATATTTTCCATTATCGGTCATCGATGTTAATCGAAAATCCACCACATAGCATATGTGAATTTAATGTTAATCGGACGAAATTTTGGTCATACTTCCATTGTGAAAAAATATAAAAAATACAAAATAAACCAAAAATTTTTGCCACTTAAAAGATCTTCCGTTTCTCTCCCCTTCCTTTTTTTATTTTTTTTTTTCTTGTGTTACCTTAGATATTGTTATCATAAATTTTCGCTGCCCTACATTTCTACCTTTCATTGTTTCTCAGCTTTGTTAAGCTACTACTTCCACCTCATCTCAACGTGTTTTTGTTTTTATAGCACACTGCCGGGTTTCGATTTGCAGGTCGTACTTTCTTTTGTTATTTTTTCCCTGTTTTTTGTTATTTTTCTTCTTTTTCACTATTTATATATTTCTTTTATTCACATTTTGTTTTCTGGACAAAGGACACTGTGGTTTCCGGGATTTCGGTGGTCCGTCTAGAGGCTGTTTCTTCTTAGAAATAAACTTTCTTTGCATCGGCGATACAAAAAAAAATGAATTCTTATCAACGTTATTATTTTCGCGGACGCGACGTCGATACGCTTTAAAGATTTTAAAAAATCACGCGAACTTTCACTAAGCGTATCCTACCGACTGCGCCATTTATGTTTCTTAGACGGAGACATAAATAAAACTCTTGTTTCATTTAATAACACCAACTTTATTAATTTATACTTATTATCCTCCCGGTATACAATTTATATTGTATACGTGGACCGGTATTCAAAAAGGCACCCCAATGCAGCCTCACATTGGGTGATAGGGAACAGAGGCTAGTCCGTACCTTTTGACGCGAAGAAATAACTCTTCCTCTTCAGGACAATTTCACTACTATTTATATCACTCATTGCCTACTTGGTTTAATTTAATTCAATTCAAAATATCAATGCCTGCTTTGTTTACTTTAATTCCATTCAAAATATTAATGCCTACTTTGTTTAGAACTTTAATTCAAAATAATTATGTCTACTTTGTTTGTATTAATTCAATGTGTGTGATTTGTATATTGTGGGATCGATTTGGGTAAGTTTAACAGTTACTACAGTTAGAAGCAACAACAAGCAATTGTAGTCGACGAAAAATTGGAATCTTACTTTAACTTTTTTAATCAGCTGGTAACTTATTGGGTTGTTCGATAATTAACATCTTTTTGATTTAATGTTTTTTAATCAATATAAGTAACAACAAACATTAATTAAATAGGTATTAACGATTTTGTTAGATGTTTCTTCGCCATTTTTGGGTAAGTTGAAAAATTCCACGTACTGGGAAGCTTTGATTTTGGGTGGAAGAACTGGTCCAACTTATTTTTAACAGCCTGATCGGAATCGAATATTTTAACCACTAAAATATTTGTGAAGGGAGCGATCAAATGATAGTCTGATGGTGCAAAGTCGGGACCATAAGGTGGATGTGACATCAGCTCCCAATTAAGCTTTATTAATTTTTGAATACCATTGTAATCCCACTACACACATAGTGTTCTGTATCGCGATTAGTTTACCGCGACATTTAGGAATATTGGCAATTCAATATACCTATGCGAAATTTATACGATGATTTTCGATTCGATTCAACGAGTAAAAATGTTGAAATGCTCTTTATAAATATAGTTTATTTATAAACTGTTACAACTGGTGATTACAATTGACAAGTTGAAATTTAAGGTTTCTGCTTGAGCTGGCAAATTCTATCTATGTTTTAAAAAATTTTACAAGCGAGGAAATTTATTAGCGATTACAAAATTTTTTGGTGGGAAGGCTTGAGGATTATAATTGGTTAACAAAAAATAGGAAGGGGTGTTGCAAACGTACATATTTTCATTTTTCTAGGAGTAGGGCGTCGTGCCGTAGAGAGGAGCTAGGTAAAAAGAATACGGCGTCGAGGACTGATTTATTATAGGAGGACATAAATTTTTATTGCGGGAAAATACGCTAAATTACATACAGAATACTTGTAATGGATTTAGCATCCCAGGTCGTCACGGCGACGACTCGGGATGAAAGTCGGCCTCGCACCGACAATTGGACGTGCAGTCCTTGAGACGTGGCAACGAGTCGTACCCCGTGGGTCAACAACTCGGCCACTCGGAAGTTCCCTCGCGTGGTGGCTGCTGGCTAGCTAGCTCAGTGCGGCGAGGATTGCGGACGTGGGTCGGACCCAAGTGAACTTCCGCTCTTGGTTCCATTTGAACCAGCCACCGAAAAGCCCGATTTACTATGCGACGTTTCTAAACAAATTACGTTACTTTACTCTAATTTTTACCATTAAGATACAATCAAAGAATCAAACTCCCCGACTAACGCGCATTCGCGAACCGATATACCGCGGTGCCTTAAAACAAACTACTTTAATTTTGCGACCGTAAAACGCGCGAACCCGAAAAACCGCACTAGTAGTCCGCGACACGACTACAAATTATTACCGGAACAAAACTACAGCACCGCGGAACCCGAGCGACGAAACACATTGTTGACCCTACATCATCTTGCACTTACCTTCGCGCCATTTCCACCTGAAAGAAAAGGTTGTTGGAAGGAAAGAATGTGGTTTTTCTTTTAGCACTTCATTTTATGTATTTTTATCAATTTTATCAATATAAAGAGTGTATTTTGATTCTACGTACTACTTCTCCAAGAAAAAAATGCAACGATTACAAACTACAAAAAAACTGGATAGGAGGAAATTAAGAGAAATAAAAATGAAAACAAAAATTGCTTGGAAAAAAAAAATAAAAATAAATCCCAACTCGAGTAAATCGCTTGTACACTTTGAATAATCCAATGAATTATTTATTCCTTTTCTTTTACTTCTAATTATTTCCTGGCTCTTTTAAATGTTTAAATTACAATTAAAATTTAACTAACTTAAGCAATTAGTTTAGTATCTGTTATATTGTTTTCATTTTTTTTTTCTTTTTTTTTTTTTTAAATAATTTTATTTGAATATATATACTTCTAGTTTATGAATAATAAAACAAAAATGGAGAGTAACTAAAACGAAATAAATGTTGCTTCTTTTCTGTTAAAATATAATATATGTTAATTTTTGTTGCATCTAAGAGGTTTCTATTCTAGAGTACTAGTAAAATAATAGAGCGTAAGTTTCTTAACTGTCAATACGTTGTTTATATTTCCATCTACCTTTACACTTGTTTGACTGTTAAATTTATCGCTTAACGTTAAATTTATTTCAAGAATAGTATTGGGAAGGAAAAGTTAAGGTTGTTAGTTAGTATGTTGTGTTTTTCGGTTCGATGGAAAATTTACATAAATTAAATATAATTCTGATAAAAATATACATATGAACATATGAACAAATTAACCTGGCTTAGTAATTGTTTAAATACTTAATAGTTTAGGTTTACCTTACGCCGCAATTACAACGACTGTACTGCTTTCAGTTGTTGCACTGGTTGTTTCAACGTAGTGGCAGCATTTCACGAATAAGAAGAGAAATCATTGTAGACTTTGTGGGTTGCGTGATGGTTGTATGGATCCATGCTTTTGTTTAAGAGCTAATACTTGAAGATATTTTAGCGATTTGATTATTTTTGAATGCCTCAGCAATTTTATGAGTGGTAAGCTTCCTCAATTTCAACTCAGACAGATGGACTTCAATGCAGTTTGCAGTCTGACAACAGGAAGCAGATTCCAATGGTTACAAGCCTCAAGTCAACCGTCCGTGCTGCGCCCGTCGTGCGGCCCCTGCACTTTTCTGCTCTTGATGCTGAGCGCCGTCGATCGAGTGGTGGCTGGGTCGGGTCGATTACAATACGGCAAACATTCGAATCGGACGCCCTGGTCTTGCAAAATGGACACCCCACAGCGCGTGGTTTAAATCGCCGCGCAAACTCCAACGATCGATTCCACTGTTCACAGAACTTGCACGAATTAAAGCAGCCGGCGAGTAATCAAAATTTTATAGCAAATCTCAATCGTATGGACGCCATTGCATAGCCGACATGGAACGCATCATTTTTCAAGCAAAACTATATTTTAAGGAACACTTGAACACTCGTCACTTAAAATTTTTTTACTGTCTATTGATTTTTCTTTCTTTTTTTTTCACTCAATTCAATCCTATTCGAATTTTTAAACCATGCGCGACTCGAGAACCCCCCTTCCGCATGGGTTTTCACGTCACACCGTCATCAAACCTCTGGCGATATCTTTGTTTTAGTGGCGTTGATGACAACGAAAATATCCATTGCATTCGACACGTTAGTTTTTTTTTCGAAGAAAACGAGAATTGCGGTTGCATTGAAATCAGCGACGATTTCGTATATCTACCGTACATTTTACGACCGACCCATAAATCGATTTGAAACCGCTTTTCTACTTTCCAACAGGTAATCGCGCGCGAAAGACACACCAAATTGTCAAGATAAGTTCACGTTTGGAAATAAAATTACGTCGAGTGATTTTCCACGAGATCACTTTTCTTTTTTTTTCTTTTCCACCCGCGTGTGCCTCTTCTCGCGGTCCTCTCCCAACTCCCCGTTCCGGAAATGCCATCGCTCCCTTCTGACCTGAAGTGGTCGCCAGGTCGTAGGTCAGCTGACTTTCGACCTGTCCGCCGAACTTCCGACTGCGGGAAAAGATGGTGGCACCATCTTCAGGTCGGTAGTCACTACATACTTAAACAGTGAAGACTATGGGTTTTTTGTGCGTTTTTGTTATAATAGCAAAGAGAATGTTGCAGACTAGACTGGGAAATTCCCAGGAATTAGGAAATTTTTCGGCGACCAGTGATACTTTAATTTAAAATAATTTATTTTCAGAGTGTACGTGTAAATATTCTGAAAGATTAGCAGAGACGGAACACATAGCATAACCTTCTTTTGGTGAATATTGGCTTTGGATGCCGACAATGCTCTCTTTAGTTGTTTATTTTCAAATTTATTTTGAATCGATTTGTTGTTTACTAACGACCCTCAGTTTGTTACTGGGGATAGTCTAAAGTCTTATTTTTAAAATAGTATATAAAAACATAAGCCACGCAATCACTTCTATATGAAATATGCAGTACACCTTGTCTTTGAGAAAAAAAACGACAAAAAGTATCGAAAAACCCAATATATAATCTTGGGCATGTAGTTTTGACGCTTCATTGCCTTCCGCTTAGACATCACATGTTGCCTTTCGATTGGAACCCCACTAAATTTGGTAGCAATAATCATCTCATCAATTTATATAGCGATTCGCTGACGCAAATTTAATTGGTTTCGTAATGGTTGACATGAATTTCGCATAGAACATTAATATGCCATTATTCCTAAATATTGCGTTAAACTAATTTCGGTACAAAACTGAAGTAAGTGTTATTTTTTTCGTTGTCCTACCTTGTTTTCATTTTATTGTTAAAAACTTTGCATAAACAGAATCGCCTACATGTATTAATTTAAAATCTGATAATTTCTTCAAAGTCAGTGCAATCTCAAAACCTTAAATCTGTTGCGAACGCAATTCTGGTGATAGTATTTCTTCTGGACTTACTAGAGTATTTTCATACGTTCCTGATTAAGAGACTATTAGAAACATTGGTATTCATTCACGTCAATCTTTATAACTTTCAATCAAAACTATCGTCAAATTTTTCTCCAGCCTTTTCTTTAATCTAAAAACGATGACATATAAGAGAGCATGTAACGTAACATTTTACGATCGCATCTTCAAACAGCTCGTTTTTTCTTAAATATTCAACTTTTCTGGAAGGCTGGAATAATTTTTGTTTCATTAATCATTCAAAAGTAGTGAAAGGCTTCGATAGTTTTTTTGAATTATTATGGGTATTAAAGCTCTTTAAATCTTTGCATACTAAATTTACGAGACCACGAGCCTTTTTCATGGTTCCTTTCAAAATTTTATATGATTTGAATTTCGATTCGGTATTTTACGGCTTGTTTTCCGATTTCCTGCTCATAAAATTTTTTTTTTCATTTGCTTTTTGCATACACAGTTGCTGAAGTTTTGCTCATTTCCGCAGCCGGTAACTCAAGAAGTGAGATATTGATATTGTTACGTGTTTGAATAATTCCACGCACCACTGTAGTTTGCAAAATGCTATGCAAAACAATAACAATGACCAAAACGACAACAAATACGTGGATCATTCTCGAAAGGGAAAAAGCCATTATATAAATGCATTCCGGTAACAATAATGCAATGCAAAACAACAACGACAAAAACAATAACAAAAAAGTGGATCATTCTCGAAAGTGGAAAGGGCATTATGTGCATGCCTTGCGATACGGAGTAACAACAATGCATTGCAAACACAAATGATTCATTCGAAGCACCAAATCGAAAGTTACAGACGTCTGCAGTGCGCTAGCTCCTTGGGGAAAAGAAAGAAACACAAAACTTCAAACGCGATTATCTTGAAATGTTGTTTTTTAGAAAGTACAGTTGCCGTGGACGCGATAACTCAAAAACCCTTTAACCGATTTGCATAAATTTTTTTTTAAATTGTTCCTATTTACAACCTCTGGTACTTGAACGATCGATTTTTTATAAATAAATGTGCGATTCGCTTAAACAATTTTTTGTTTAAAATTTTCAACACCTCGAAAATCGGTTTTTTAGGCAATCGGGTTTTTTTATGAAAAACAAAAATTTTTTTTGGCAAACTAATCGTTCAAGTACCCCGAGTAACATTTTTGTACAATAATTTTATCAAATTTTTGATTTCAGTTAAGTGGTTCGCTTCCAATCGCGTCCACCGGAAGGCTCTTCAAAAAAAAGTTGTTTCGGGAGAATGGAAATAAATCTTGCTATTGTTTATATTTTTTTATTGTTCATCGTGTAGTTTTGTTCTTCACGATACGTTCTATCGAAGTGTATTTGGTTTTTTACAATAAAATCTTCAAAACGTCCTTAAAAAAAATCATGAACATATCCAAATTTTTCCACTCAACTTTATATATAACCCCTTAAGTAAACTAGCCAAGTTTGCTGGACTTAGTTTATTAAAGATCCTAGTTAAATTAGTTTCCTGAGTCAAATAAATGAAGGAAACTCAATCGTTAATACTTTTAGTTGAGAATTCAGTTTTAAAGCAAAATTAAGCCAAAATTGAAAGCTTGCTTCTGTACTGCCAGGGCTTTCAGTATTTCGTAGCAGCTGACGGTAACTAGTTAACCACTTTCGTTAAAGATGGCTGGAACATAATGCTCATTAAGGAAACTTGCAAAGGAAATACGTTTTGTACCAAGACTTGACCTTGTCTGCGGATTTTGCTTTCGAGTTGTGATTTTTCTCAACATCAAAGAATATACCAGTAACTGCAATACTGTGTGTGTTTTTCCGTTTTTAGCACTTCCAAACTATCCTTTATTTGTTGATTTTCCATTAAAATGCTATATTTTGTTGTGTGTTTTTTTCGGCAAATATATATTTCAGGAATGAATTGCTACCTTCTTCAGTGTTAGTCATTTTCTAATATTACACACACACAACACCTTGCTGCCGAAATTAAAAAACACAGAACTGTTTTAGTCATATGGAACACAAGCCATTAAGCCTTTGTCTTTTATCTATTTCTGTCAATGTGCTGCGTTGGATGCACGCCTGAAGTAACATTTGCAACTGAGTATCTAGTCTACACTTCGGCGGAATATTGAGAAAGTGAAAATTGAGTGGTTTACTGAAGGGTTAATGGAATTATCTTAGCTGATGTTTTTGCTGGTAAGCGGAAGTATAACGGAAGGTTTCCGTATTAAAGAAATCAACTTTTAGAAAAATTGCAAATGCCTGCATGTCTTCCACACTCCTGCAAAGATCTCAACATGGGTAGCCATCAGCAAATTGGCGGTGACCTCAAATTACTGAAAAACGAAGGGTGTTACGTAAGCTTGGATGAAATGCTGAGCTAGCACGTACTTCAAAAGAAGCGTGTGTTAGATGAACAACAAATTAGTTGGATAGGGAAGTCCCTTGCATGTTATGCAAATGTCAATGCTATCGATGTCAAGATTTGGTGTACAACATCCACATTGAAAGCTAGCGCAATTCTTCGCCAAATTCAGAGTGGAATCATATTAAGCGTTTCCCATCTTCTCCAGATTGACCACAACATTGTATGTTTATAATGAAAATGATATGTTGATTGGTTGTTTTCAATATGTAATTTTGACAGATATATATATATTTCGGGAGTGAGTTGCTCCGTTCTTCAGTGTCAATTATTTTCTGATGTTAAAGGCCTTTTTAGGGTATTTATACTAAAGTCCCAATTACCCAATGTCTCATTACTAATGGATTTTATAGTCTGTGTCGCGATCGTTAATTTACTTATTCTTACTTAAGGTCTAATTACAATGGGGTTTTGCTTAATGGTGTCAATATTCTTCATTAATTGGATAATTATTTAATCTTTCATCATTTTATTTATAAGGAATTCGAATGTTCACACTTGATTCATAATTGTAGATGTGTTTGTTTTAATCGCGTATAATGATATGCGATTGTATTAATTTTTTTAATGTAATTATTCTTATGCAGTATTTTAAAAATATTATAATTCTTTAGAACGATCCATTGGCTTCTCCCATCGCCAGATGATCTGCCGCTCTACTTACCTTGACGATCACGAGCTCCAGCGTGTAGATTGGATTCACTTTGCATTTACCTCCCGGTAGATAAATCAGTTATGGTATTGCTGTCCATCTTCTGTTTTTAATACTCCAGGGCAAGTCCAAAGGAATTTGCACTCCAGTATTGTTGGCTTATCCCATTAGTATTTTGGTGCCGCTTACCTTGACTTGACTTCATGCTGAATTCTTCACCTTCTTATTGGCCGCCGGCTGCTTGCTAAGAAAAGGCCTATGAATGTGATATACATAATATACGTTGTTCTAAACAGACTCCACGTGAGCTGGAAAATTTTTTCTTATCAAAAACACCCTGGTCTGACAGATGCTATTCATTCAAGGTCCATTTTTTTGAACCCGTGAACGCAATTAGCTCGCATTTCTATGTACAAACCTTCATCTCTCATTTTTAGTAGTAGAAACTTAATGAGTCCAGTTACCCTTGGAGTTTCCTTTTTTCAATGCGAACTTTGTGTTATAGTGAACGCACCAACCCTCACTCGCCAAGAGATAACCTTGATTCCAAGTTTAAATTCAAATCAGATAATTGGAATATTTTAAGGACGAGAATATATTGAAGGGAAAAGGGCTGGAAATATACACATATAGATACATTGAAAATCACACCAAAGGAACGGCACTCACTACAATGTACGTACACGCTAGTACGTCCATTCTTGAAGGACTGCTTAATATTTTTATAACACTCACCGGAAATTCAATTAGTTTGTAAACAAGTCCATCAATCCAAATAGAATCAAAGGCGTTTTCTATATTCTTCATTTTCTTTTCTTTCTAATGAAGTTCCCCACATTTTTGGCCTACTAATTCCACATTGTATATATTGTTGTTGGACAACAACCAATGCCACTACCATTGATCCTTTTAAAGCTGAAATATCTTTCTGTCCTAGAGCCTAACCTAGAGCATTGATCTTACGAATACCTTCGCGACATGGACACCACAGATATTGGACGAGAATCGTGTACGTCTTTATTTTTCTTCGGAATAACAAACAAAAAGGAGAGGTTATTTGTAAGAGATTATGAGAACAACGTTAGTAGAAGAAGGGTTTTCGTACCGCCAAGGAATATAAAGCATAAGGAAGTCGAAACCCGGACAAAATTGTTGTTCCCGTAATTTCATACGTGGGTTCCGGCGCTAAAACCCAGAGCATAACTCTTTATCGCTTTGTGATGGGAGAGCTTTCAGTTAATAGCTCATGATGTATATTTGGCGATATGCTGAACGAATGCATTGCAACCATAGAGGTATATACAGGAGTCGGCAAGCTTTTATTTCTCATGGAAGCCAACGAAGCCGCTTAATACATCCAAATATTTCGTATGCATATACGATCATTTTCGAAAGCTTTTGCATACTTTAGCTGATAGCTTTATAAGTAATGTGTAAACGTCAAAGCTCTTCGAAATCATATTCGAAATCAGAAATCAACTTCAAATTTTGCCTTTCTAGATACATAAATGCGATACCATTTTCCTCTAGAAATAGAACTTTCAAATAGCAAGCAACTGTCTTCATTTTAATTAAATTTAATTGATAAAATATTAGTTTCCCGCCACAATTTGAATGCTTTCAGTGGGCATTTAGTACCGAAAACAAATTTGCACACCCCTACTTTCGAAAATTGATAGATCAGCTGACGTTACGATGTGATTTGACGTTTCTAGTCTGAAACATAGACAAATCGCGTTAACCGCGGAAAATTTTTAATTTTTGTTAAATAAATAAATAAAAGTGAATTAGAAGTGGCCTAACATGCCGTATCAGTGTGTGATTTGTTTCAAAACCCAGTTGCTGGAAAGTGGAAAGCGGGCAACGTCATATTTTAGGTAAGTTTATGTAATCATTAGACAAATTTTCTTGTGTTTTGCTATTTTTCTGTAGTGCTCCATTGAATGGAGATATAATTTTCACAAAATATTGATTGCTACAAAGCAATATATTTTTGGTGAAAAAATGAATTTTCAATTCGGAGTGCAAGTGATATTTTTCAGGTGAAATGTATTCGATGGACGATAAACCGCCAGTGTTTGTGCTTAAAAAAATTGATCCATTTTCTTTTAAATTAATGCTTTTAGTTCTTTTATTTTATTGTGACTTAATAAAAATGTGTGCAGAGAATGGTTCTGAGTGTAATGTTTACAAAAAAACAACCATTTTAAGTGAAAATTATATTTATTTCTGTCACCGGGTCCCATATTCGAATTCACCTATTTGCTGAATTCTTTCAAAATACCCTGGAGTGCCATTGTTTCGGTAGACTACCCCATGAAAACTTAATGAGATATTCATATCGGAAGCTGTGTGTGAAATTTTAAGTTTCAATTACTACAATTTCATAGATAAAATGTGGAAATAGTTCGTGTTTTTGTGATTTTGTGCCATAGCCGTCGGATTCAAAGATTTAGGGGGCACTTGATTTTATTTCGAAAGTTGACTGTTAGATTTGAATTAGAAAATTATTTTGTTTTTTAGGTTTCCAAGAAATTGGCGGCGTCAGGAAATATGGGCTAGGCTTATCAGAGAAACCACAGGATATATAGCCAAACCAAAAAGTGAAAGGATCTGTGATCTTCACTTTAAAGCAGAGGATATTGAGTGGTCGGGGAAAAGACCCAAATTATCCCCAAACGCAGTTCCAGTTATTGACAAGGTAAATTGGTTGTTTTGATGATGATGAAATGAATTAATAATGTTTTTCTTTTACAGAGGATTGCCATGGGGGAAAATGCAATACTACCAGCAAAAACGGAAGATATGAGCTATTTGAGTGAAGTAAGTTGTTAAATGCATGTGTATTTTTATTTTTAATAATATTTTAACTGAAATTTAACTGTTATATATATATAATATATATATATATATATATATATATATATATATATATATATATATATATATATATATATATATATATATATATATATATATATATATAACATAATGTAAGCCTGAACTAAGGCAATAATTTATTTTATTTCTTATTTTTATTTACTTTACTATTTTTACTTTAAATGTATATTCTGCAGCTGTTAGTGATAACAACTCTTTTGAAAACTACGACTAGTGTTTTCGATTTTCGCCTTTGAGCTTGTAGATTGAAACCAACATATTGCACTTAAACCTGCTTAAATCTGATGTTAGTTTTGGCTCAACACATGTTGATACCTGAGCAATGAGATAAAAGACTTCCTTTTAATTTTGTGACTGGTTTATTTCCTTCGAAACCGATCGAAACTTCATCGCTGAAGAAGACCAAACGTTTAGGGTCGAAAATCGGTTTCGAAGTAAATAAACCAGTCACAAAATTAAAAGGAAGTCTTTTATCTCATTACTCCGGTTGAGTATTTTGTGAAGATGGAATCTATCACAAATAAATATTGATAGTTACATATAGTGTGATTCAGAATTTAACATGTATACTCAAGACATCTTAATATATGTAGAGTAACCCATTTTGAGAGAATTGGTAACAAGTTTAAAGACATCAATATTGTTAATTTATTGTATTGGCTTATGGAAAAAATTTTAAAGACAAATTAAACATTTTAAGGATCACAAAGACACGACTTTAAGGTTCTAACGTTAGTGTTGAGTTGTTAGAGAGGGTAAATAAAAAACTTCATGGCAATTCCGTGCCCCATACATATTCGCTACCTTTAAAAAAATTCGCCCTTACACTGAATTATTTATCCCCAAGCGCATATAATTACGTTCGCACCACTTTTGAGACATGTCTGCCACATCCAAGAACCATTTCAAAATGGTATATATATATAAATATATATATATATAAATATATATATATATAAATATATATATATATATCTATATATATATATATATATATATATATATATATATATATATATATATATATATATATATAAATAATATATATATATATATATATATATATATATATATATATATATGTATATATATATATATATATGTATATATATATATATATATATATTGTTACCACTTTTTTTTTTATACTTTATTCGGAGAGATAACGGCCGGGGCCCTCGGTCCCGGTAGGTCCGTCGGAGACGGGCGTGGGCGCCACTCGCTTTTCCGAGCCCCGAAACGTCGCCAAGCGAGAATGCGACGAGACCACTCTCCTCGTAGGAAGCCTCCACAACCACTCGAAACCCGTTCGATCCTAGGAAAAAAAAAGATCACCAAAAAGGAAAAAAAATAAAAACCCTGAAAACAAAGGACCGACTACCGTCCGCGTTGCTACCGTCTCACCCGTGGAAGAGAAACTCGTGTTGTTTAGGTTTTTTTTTGACTCTATTGAAATGATAATATAGTATAATGGATAATATATAATAGTAATAATTCCTATATGATAGTAATAACATGCTACTTACAATATTACATAATATATGATAGTAATAATTCCTATATGATAGTAATAAAATGGTACCTTCAATATTAGATAATATATAATAGTAATAACTTATCTCTAATAGTATAATACAGTAGTTACACGTCTATCCCTTGTGTGACGGTGGCCACCCCCGCGATTCCGTGCTTCCGCCAACTCGAATTGTCCTCGCCTGCGTTCCGCACCCAGTCTCTGGAACCCGAGCGATCGCCGTGCGCTGCACCGCCTCAACACTTCAGTCTCAATTTAATCTTATTTCGTCTTTTCTGATTTAGTCTTCTTTTTTTTTGTTATATCTTTTTTTTTTTATATCTTCTATTTAGTCACAAGATTTCACTTCTTCTCCCGCACTAACATTACTCTATTCACACAGGACGCGCACTCCCCCTATCTCTTCTCACACTCCCGGACCGTCTCGCGTCTGACTCCCAAAAAAGAGCCCCCCGTTCTTTTTTCACTTCCTTTTAACATTTCCCTTTAGCGGTTCGAGATCCTCCCGCTGTGGCCATTGACCCCTTCGGGCGATGACGCACCCGAGCTGCGATCCATTCGCCGGAACCGCTGTAAATATGGTACGACGAGTTCCACCATCCACATTGGATCGCATCACACTTCGCCGCAACTACCGGCTGACAGATGACCTATGACATCTAGATTATTTATTTGTGTTTACGGTTGTGTTTGTTTATTGTTTACTAAACGTTCATCGTCGCGAATGTTTATCCTATGGAGGTATGTACCAGTTTGTGATGTATCCATGGCCCCTTACGCGCAGACGAAGATCGCGAATCGCGAAAGTGAGCCGGATTCGCGGCTAAGTGTGTGGTTCGGTTTCCTTAGCCGGCATACAACCGGTTGAGCTCGTTCTGATAGCTCGTTATTTTGAAGTTGGTGTCGGTGGATTCTTGCGCTGCTCGCTGGCTTCCATCAATAAATGATTTTGTATGCCTAGACCGTTGATTTGCTGCTACCCTTACAAACTAACTGCCATTCTATGAATACAATTACTTCCTTTACTTTCAACCACAATTCCCTTCTTAGCTTCTATGATTCATCTTACAATATTTCGGTTAGTCGCTTAATAACTAAAATTTAGCTTTCTACGAGTTCCTCTTCGCACATCTTGGTATCGGGCAACAAGTTCAACTTCTACTTCGCGGATTTACGGAGGGTAGTGGATTTATTTGTTTGCTTCGTCGTCACTTACACTACTCCCGGAAGACGCGTTCGCCGGGTTCTTTGCGTTGTGAAAGCTCCCCCCGAGGGCAGCGAACCCACACCGTAACAATATATATATATATATTGTTGGTCATCGTACGATTCAAAAGAAAAAAGCTCCAACTTTTGAAGAACAGTTAATTAATATTTTGAAAGAAAAGTCGTCTTCTGAAGTAGACGTAGGTGAAGACAACATATATATTGAATATATTATATATATATATATATATATATATATATATATATATATATATATATATATATATATATATATATATATATATATATATATGTATATATATGTATATATATATATATATAATATACAATACAATTATCAATACAATACAATTATTAATACAATTTTCAGGAACTAAATTATTGAGACATTATTTACAACGTTTGAGACATAAACATATGTACATTTCAGTTATGTATACAACATCGAATATTGAGATTTACTTATTTCCAATAACTTAATATGCATTTATTTTGAGTGAAATATCTTGCCCCCGTTTTCGAAATAAGTTCGTGCCTATGTGGCAGCACACAAGCGCAAAATGTAAAGCTTCCGGCTTCAACATATTCTTCCTTTGCCGTCTCCTGGATATACCTCTATCATTGCAACATAACATGTTTGATTTACAATTATAGATATAGAAAATATTTGAAAAATATGTAGTGTAAATTTTTGATCAAATCGCAATGAGAAAGGAATTAGGGTATAACGTTTTAGATGAATTAATAGATGGTTTGGAAGACATCGGCTTTTGTAGGAAAAACACTATTGGAAAACAATTGTGTGTCTCAACAGAAAAGGTATTTTCTCTAGTTAATGGGGACAAAGTAATGTGCGTTTTCCCCATTTTCCTCATTTGATTAAATCCCTGGGAAATTTTCTTGAAACCAACATCGTTTGTACACCAGATGGTCTTGTATCTTGGGATGTGATAAAAAAACTATGGGAGCTTGAGCAAAAGAAAACGACTTAAATGTGCACAAAGTTAACATTTTAACACATTTTAACACATTTTAGCACAAAGTTAACAGAACCAAATTCTTTCGAAAGAATCTGCGTAAATTTAGCATATCAGGTATTCAGCAACAGGAACAGGGGCTGCTGCCATTCCCACTGTCGTTGTAACTAAACAGTTCAAAAGAAATTCGGTTGTATTTTATTTGTAATTTTATTTGCTTTATACCGATAGCTGGGGAATGAAAATTAATGCGCAAAAATGCGAAACAATTTTGTTTCGGGCAATGATGCAGGGGCCAGCCAAGACCTGAAAAATAATTGGAAGTATTTCTACATTATGACTGGCGAGGTACTTTAGAACGAGTTCCACATAAATCCTGTGTCTTTGGTATTCATCTCGATCAATACCTTTACTACACTAATCATGTCAAAATAATACAGAGAAAAGCACAAAAAGTAGTCATGGCCCTTCGCCAACTCTTTCATTCTAGACACATTCTTCAAAGGTCAAAGTTATCTGTTACAAGACCCTAGTCAGACCAATGGTTGACATATGGATGGCAGATTTGGTACAATCAGAGTGCTAGTACTATGGAAAGATTAAAGCTGAATTGACGGGAGTCAATATCTTAATATTGAGACTTCTTCGGAATCATATCGCAAGATCTGTAACTGTGAGAGAAAATCCCTAGATTTCAAAACCGTTCCATCCTACAGAGGGGTATATTGGGACCGCTTCACTACTAGCCTTAGTCCTCCAGAAGCATTCATGTATTTAGACATGCATCGATATGTTTTTGATTCTGACGGCGTCCCAATCATATCACATAGATAGACGGGCCTCCGATAAGAAGATAAAATATCCCCCGAATTTAACCACACGAGACCAGCGATTTCAATGGACATACTCATTTGCTAAATTCGTTGAGGCTAGTCGGGCTGAGATGGAGCAGTCTAGGTATTGGTGGCAGAATTGCAATGTCTAAATTGTCTAAAATCATGTTTATTTTCTGTTTTTGTACTTTTCATTACTTGGTTTTTGAGTTTCAACTCACGGTAGCTACATTTAGTGTTTTTGTTGTGTTAAAAATTAGGTAAAGGTTTCAATATTTAGAATAGGTGTATGTTATTATATTAATCTTTAGAGATGAGGTTTAAGATTTAGGCTAAAAATATTGTTAGCATTACAATAGTATAATATAAATTGTTTCGATTGAATTTGATCTGATTTAGATTATAATATATTAGTCTTAGAATAAAAGTTCACTGTTGTGTTGACGTAATTGATTTTTGAATAATGTTCGTTATACTTGTGACAATCTCTATAAACTTTGTAAACAAATTTGATAATAAAGAAAAGCACTGGTGCGTAAAAGAAATGCATTTTAAAAGTGCATTGTAAAGTATTCAATGACATTCGGTAAATAATGATAAAAATTAGTCCGATTTTGTTACTGGGGAGATACTGAATACGAGTATGACATCAGCATTAGCTTTCGGAGTACTTGGCGCCCTGAAACGGTGTTATCAACGTCTTCCTCTGGAGTCTTATGAATTTCATTTCATAATTAGCTCAAACCCGTTACTCAAAAATATGCAATTGGCAAGAGCCTCCGAAAAACTAAGGGCCCGGAACTTTATTAACATACTTATATTTACGTATTATTTACTTGAATTATTAAAAGACCACTCATTTGAATCTATTCGAACACCAATGCCAGTTATGTTTCATATCATTCAGCAACTTTTCTAGTAATAACTAAAAATACTGAATAAAACTTTTATTGTTTGTTTTATTGATTCTGTAAGTAACAAATTTGATACAGATAATATAAATGGTTATCCCATCATGCAAAATTGAAACCTTAAATTGTATTTGCTTCCACAGAACAGATTCATCAACATGCGACTGCATGGCGTGGAGATGAGAAACACGAAAAAGCTCTCTCACTGATCTTACCTGATCTTCAACGTTGCCCACACATGCCCATTATTGATGTAATTTTCTAAATCAAAACTATGAAGGGCGATTCGACTTCATTATGTTCTATATTATTTGGTACCGCTCAGTCGATTATCAGAATTTTTCCTCTGCTTGGAGTTCCAAGAAAATTTGTTCAAACGAAAATTCGTGTGATAATTGATAATTAATCAAGAATTCAGCGAAACCTGTATACTTAAGTACTATTTAAAAATAACTGACCGACTAAATTAATATTTGTTAAGGAACTGCAATTACCCCGAACAAACAATACCAGCCGCAAAAATATCAGCTCGAAATTACAACTCGCATTAATGGTGTATTGGGCGAATTATGTAAGCTGAGTCACCCTACATAAATAGAAATTGATGAGGAATTTAAGAAAGAAATCACAACGAGTTGTTTGCATCAATACAGAATGAAAGTATGGAAACCAATGATTCATTTATAAACCAAAGTTATAAACCAAAAATTAAGGAGAGCATGCAAATAATCAAATTTCATACGGCGAATAGAAGTATTAAAAAAAGAAAAAACGGATGAACGGTAATAAACAGATATGTTTCAATGGATATTTAATAAGCATTATTGGTGCAAATAAAATAAAAGTAAAAGCGAAACGGGCTGAGTAAAACGGACAGAATATACAAAATCATAACTTCAAATGTAGCATATTAGCATGTAAATTAGCATTCACAATGTACCATCTAATCATAGACAAAAATACGAAAGCAACATTCATAAATCACTAATAACAAATGAAAAAATGCACAAATTTTACATGTTTCATTGTAGATATGCTCTATCTGCATTTATATCGAAAATTATCCATCAATATTACTGCCGACAATTTCACAAACAAGTTAACTTCCTAATTTAAGCATATATTTAACAAATCAAAAATATTTTCATTCATAAAACGTTAAACTAATACAATATTTACATTTTTCAAAAACTTCCTACCTTCTACCTACCTTCGGTTTTTGACAGTGTTACATGCACAATTTGACAGTGAAGTTATGCCGGACACACACTATTATGTCGTGTTGTGTTGCGGCGCGTAAGACGCATATCGCTTTCATACATTTCATATGGTTAGAAGCATATTTACGTGTTGTGGCGCATTCTGTTCTGATGCGACTGCTTGCTAGCGATTGCGCCAGAGCGCCACCAGACAACACAACATAACAGAATAGTGTGTTTCTGATTATGTCGGAGAATTTAAAGAACGTGTTTAGTTCACAGTGTGTACCTTTAACGATGGATTTATTGATTGAACTTGTGCGCGAAAGAAAAGTCTTGTACGACACAAAATGTAGAAAATACAGAGACCAAACAATGAAGATGGCTGCTTGGGAGGAAATAGCGCAAATATTGAGTGAACCAGGTGAGTCAATGAAATATTATTTTATTTTTCATATTCTGAGAATATGAATGTGAAATTTAATAATTATAAATGTGAAATGTAATTATATTTTTGTAAACACTCGTAACATTTATGAGATGGATTTTGCAGTTTACTAGGGGATGTGCCTTAAGTTTCTCGCTAATCAGTTGAGGCATTAAAAAGTTGTATTCAGGCGAATTCATATGCTTTATAGAAAATGCTTGATTGATTATTAAACTGTTGAATTATTCAGTGCAGTCCTGCGAATCATATGTATTTGCCATGGTACTTGCCCTTCTTGGCTATTGAAATATTCCTTATATTTATCTCTGACATAAATAGCGTCTTGAGATGGATTCCTTGATAAAGATTTAATATCAAGCAGACAGGATTTATTGCTGTTATCTGCAGTAGAATCAATTAAAATTTCTTCAGGTACAAAAGTGTCTTCTGCTTTTTGAATTCTTAAAAAAATATGAAGGCAGCGGGCAGCTAACACAATCTTATCTACCATGTCTGGCTGTACTTGCATTGGACCATGAAATACTCTAAATCGAGTCCGTAAAATGCCAAAAGCATTTTCTACACATCGGCGTGCACGTGATAAGCGATAATTAAATATTTTATTCGCATCGTTGTTAATTAGTCTGTCTTTGTGGTATGGTTTCAATAAAAATGTTTTTAACGGAAATGCTGCATCAGAGACAATAAGTTGTGAATTTTGAGTCAATGGTTCATCCTGTGGAACATTCAATGCCTTCTGCTCAAATAATCTTCCCATCCTTGATTTTTCGTATATGCCGCCGTCGCTGTTTCGACCATAAGCGCCTACGTCAATCATGATAAATTTGTATTGAGCATCTACAAGCGCTAGTAATACAATGGAATGTTGTTGTTTATAATTGTAGAAAGTAGAACCAGCGTTGATTGGACAAATGATATTTACGTGTTTTCCATCTAATGCTCCAATACAATTTGGAAAGTGCCAAAATGTTTTGTAGTCTTTTGAAATATTTTTCCACATTTCTTCTGAAAGTGTAGGCATTACAATAGGTGACGTATTCTTCCAAATAGCTTCACAAACATCTCGCACTATTACTCTCACAGTAGAAAACCCCATACGATAGCTGAACGCTAGTGACCGAAAAGTATTTCCGGTAGCTAAAAATCTGAAAGTAAAGAAATCATAATTATTTTATATGTTTCCAGTATCTAAAAATCAGACAGTAAAGAAATCATAATTACTTTATCTTTTACAGTAAATAAATGCAAAGAAGACTGGACAAAGCTGAGAAACGCTTTCGCCAATGCGTTAAAACGACGAAGGAATAAAAAAAAGTGGACAAGCTGCGGCAGGCTTCGTGCCATGGAAGCACGAAGAGGCGATGAGTTTTCTCCTCCCGTACATAGAATGTCGGCTGACCAAAACGAACGTTATGAGCCCACCCGTATCACCGGTAGATGACCCATTTGAAAGTGGCACAACAAGTGCAGGTTCTTCTTGCAGCTACGATTCGTTTGGAACACGATCCAGTTTGGCCAGCGGAGAACCAAACAAAAAACAGAAATTAGAAGACCTGTTAGACTTAATGAAATCCTCGCAGGAATTAAGGCGTCAAAAACTTGCTTGCAAGCAAGATATGGATGAAACGGACTTATTTTTTCTGAGTATGAGCAAGGCAGTTAAAAAGCTACCGAAACCGCAACAAACGAAAATCAAATTAAATTTGCTCACAGCCATCTCCCAAGCGGAAATAGAGCAATTGGAAGGCAAGGACAACATACTACCATCGCCAGTTAACATTATGTCCCAACAAGTAATCACGCCACCTCAACAGGATCAACTCTCCATTAACATTGAAGCTCCAGCAGACTTGCAGCCACCACTATACCGCCAGTCATCTCCAACCACTCTACTTTCAACAAACGTTCCGTCAACATCAAACATCAAAACCTACTACGAGAACATAGATTACCAGTTTTAAACGTTACTAATTTTTTTCTGTTTTTAGTTTGTTAGTTTTCTCAATTATATTCAAAAAATTATCTGAAATAATATTTGATTTAAATGTTTAATTTTTAAATATATCAAACTTACCTTAAGCATAACGCAAGTCTTTCTCTACTCCCTATGGATTTGCGAAACTTCGTATCTATTTTTTTGATGTCTCCTTCAATCAGAGAATGAATTTCCTCAAATTGTCCTTTGTTCATTCTGAAGTATTGATGGAATTTCTCCTCGTGACATTCTAGTTCTTTAACTAGACAATGAAATTCACTTTTTCTCTGTCTCTGTCTATTTATTGGGTGAACCCACTGTGTTTCACTGTAATGTGTTCGTTCTGTAAAGAAATGGTCACACATACCACTTGAATGTTGAAAATATTATCAAATCGGTCGCTGAATCATTCACTTTAATCAGTCAACGCTAATTGAAAATGTGAAAATGCTTATATTGAACATTTACGATTCTCATTGAGTATAAGAACACGCTCATTAATGACATTAACAACGGAGTTATATATTTGAACATATTTGCTTAGCTTAGTGTAGGCTTGATATCAGCTTCAGATTGCATTTTCTCCATGTTCATTCGGCTGAAGCAAATTAAATCCGAAGTCGAGCATCTGTAAAAATTGTATGGAATGGGCGGGGCTTGATTCTTCGAGAAATGATATTCGTGTGGAGTTAACAATCACGTTAAATTGATTCTCCTGTGTCATGTTAAGTGTGTCATGTTAAGAACAAAATATTGTGTATCAGTATTTGGATAGTATGCGAACGAAAACAAAACATGTGCTTGAATTATATCAAGCAAATATTGCAATATTTGTGACCATAGTTCAGGTCGTGAAATTTTCAACCATTCATTTATGCTACCTCTTATTATTTTTAAGTATGTGTGGGTGAATGTGTGTTAACATGCCTCACTTTTGGTAATTTCGGACAAAAATGAGAGCGTAGTGCCTCTCTATATCGTCTTCCTCTACGCTACAAACAGCTGAAACGCATTCTCGACAAAAACGTATGGCCCTACTGACATGAGACACAATGTGATAACAAAAGGATAGAAGAAAAGAAAGTATTATAAATTTAGAAGTATTTTTAACATAGAAATGGAGCCTAATAGGCATATAAATAGCCGAATGAATAAAGCCATATTTTCCTAATTCTGAATCTTGATATTTTTAAACTAAATCGGAATTAGAATCAAAAATAATGCTTGTGATTTCGAAACAATTCATGAGAACGCTAATTGCAAGTAATATACTGGCTTTGCAATACGTTTCCTCAAACCAAACGAAGAACTTATCATGATTGAAAAAAGTCTGATTACCATAATACTAGATGGAGGAAATTAGAACAGAAAATTTATACAACAAAATGAAAAAAATTCTGTAAATATGTATATCCTTTTACTCCTAGTTCCTGGAAAAGTGTTTTCAATGAGCTGAGTGAGGATTAAGATGGGAAATACCTATATAAAGTGTTTCCTCGACACTTTTTATAATAGTTGGGTATTAATGGTATGGACAGACACATGATATTTACTATATACTATATATTTTATTGTTAATATTACCTTATATTATATTATATATATATATATATATATATATATATATATTATATATATATATTATATATATATATATATATATATATATATATATATATATATATATCTGATAAATATATACACTCTTTAAAGGTAGGGCAAAAACCTGAGCATAATACTATCCTGCCTTACTGCTAATGAAACTTCATATATGTGTGTGTATATTTCTAGAAATTTTAAGGCATTTTTGATGCATTAAGAATATATGTTGACATGTATTCAAAGATTTTTGGCATATGCTATCTATTGTAAATGTTATACAGAAATATCTTTACATATTCAATAGCAAATCACTTCTTTGGTTTGAGTTCAAAGTTCCTCATGAATGTAGTATTAAAGAGGTTGCGGCATAATTCTATAGCATAGGTTATCTTATCGAGATATGCAGTTAGAAATTATCGTGTGATTACTTCAGTGCTCGCTTTATCGGCGCAGGTGTTTCGTTAATGTAAAGATTGGAAAAGTCATAGAGACTGTAGCTGAACTATAGCAGTTATTAGTTAGTATTTGCTTCTACAATTTGTGAGTTATAATGAAGTCGTATATAAATTCGCTTTTTGTTTTTTGCTTTATTCAATCAGGTAAGTTAGAACTACTAAAGTAAAACTTTTCTATAAAGCATTGATTTAACAGAATATAAACTCAAAAATTTCGATTGATGATATTGATTATAATTCACATGTGAATGATTATTTCCGAGTATATATATGTAGATATACATACTAACTTTACTAAGTACGCAAAAAATTTAATCAATATTTCAAGTTTCATAATAAATTTGTATTTCATTTGATCCATAGCGAGGCTTTGATCTTTTTTTATTATTTTTATATGCATCAATTATTTATTCGTATTATTCCAACGCTTTCGGATACAAAATATTTCTAGTTATCCGATTTGGTGCATAAATCGATAAATCAGATAGTTTTCCATTTTCGTTTGTTACATACATTTGGCCATGTGAGGGGCAAGGAATCTCTAGATGATCTAAATCTCTAGATCACAAATTTGTAGTAATTAGCCTTGCGCTTTGTTGATGGTCATTGCGAAAGCGAGTCGAATGGGAAACTGTAAGCGCTATAATTGGAATCGAATAATATTGGTATTCTCGGTAACTATACATCTTCTCCTATGAATTTACCACTCAGAATTGATGCTTCAACCACATGATTCATCAACTTTTCGCCGTAAGTCTGATCCCATTGCAACGGCGCGGTTTTTATTATTTCGGAGAAGAACGATTGCTGGTGGTTGTCCTGGCAATCAAATGAGTTCAGAAATTCAGTCCGGTAATTCACAGATTCTCCGGATCCGTAACTGTATCTATCGAATTACATTATATATTATAACCATGATTTTTATAATTTTGTATGATTTTTGTAAAAACTTCCTGAAATAACTCCTCGTTATATGTATGAAGTCGAATTGCAAAGATGTGGTGAGAAGCTTATCAACATGCAATTGAAAATGCAATTTGTGCCTGCACTTATCCCTATTTTTCAATTTCCAAAATCCAATAATTGTTGTGAGACTTTGGCCAATATTATTGAAATGAGCCATGTTTTACGTATGCAACCTTTTGCATCCATAAAATACGATCCACCGCGTTCATTCTCAGTTGTCGTCAATATTATATGCAACCTTTTGTTGATTTAGGAATTTCGTCGATTCGAATGCACAAACCTATTCAATTTATACGTATCAAAGCGTTGTTCTCGTCGGAAATCACGATCATAAATATCGTTAGGTAATCGATTTTGTGCCACCGTTCCTCATTAAAAAGATTTCCGGAGCGAGCTGCATTTGGCTGCTTCCACTTGCTGCACGTAATCGATGTAACATATCGTCATTCATGAAATCTTTATGTTCTTCCCATAGATCTTTTGTGTTTCAGTTCAAACATGTATTCATGTAAACATTTATGTAGGATATGATTGTGAACAATGCGCGTATTTGACGTGCAGAGGATGTTATTTATCATCATCAAAAACACATTTCCCAATGTGCATAATTTTCAAGTGCATAATTGCAATTTTTGATTGGCTTCCCGATATGTTTCACACAGCTGACCATCGATTCTCTTAAACTCTTGAAATGATTTTGGTCCACAAACGTTGACCAATAATAACCGTTCATAGAAGCACTTTGCATTTTTCGGATGAACACTAAACATTCAACGCTATGCATCAGATAAAAATACAAAAAAACATTAACAGTTAATATTGTTGATGATAGTTCTGCTGTGCGGGGTCTGGTCTTTTCCGTTGTAGAAGAAACACGTTGTTCATTTTCTAGATATACTGCCATATGAACTACTGTTGGATGTCGTTCATGGCTCGAATATGACCACATGCGCCAGGCTGTTGCTTCTAATAAACCGTCCGATTTGGTATTGGTTAATTAAATTGATGAAATCCGTTACTATTTGTTCAATTTGACAGAATTGCAATACTCCTCATTGATATGTGCTTTGTATGTTTTTGAGAAAATCGGAGAGTATGGTACAACCCAACGATTATCAACTTCAATTCCCTGCCCACAGGAAAAAATGTCTTTAAAAAATCACATTTTCGGTAACCACTTGGAATAATTCTGAATCAGGTATTTGCGCTGAGATCAATTGGTCGATCACATTCGCAGTTAATTTATCGGTTTATTAAACCAAAATATGATCATATCGCAGGCCTGGTTAACGCCACTCTATCGACTACATCCAACAAGGAACATCTCCGTAAATATGATATTAAGTACTGCAATGAATGACTACAATTAAGTACTACAATCAATTTTTGATTGAACAACCGATCGTAATATTATGACTACCCACCAAAGATGGTCAAGGCAAGAAAAGCTCTTTAACCTAATCCTATGTAGGATTACACACTGAACGAAAAAGGTACGTAAATACAATGAAAAAATTCATTGTATATGTGAAAAAATCATACTTTTGCAACCAATAAAAAGGTTCATTGCCACAATGAATAGACATTCATAAAAATTTTGAATCGAAATTTTTAATGAAAGATTCATTGGCAGGATGAATGTAGTTCATAAAATCAATGAGCGAATTTCATAAAATCAATGAATGTTGTTCATAAAATCCATGTACATAGTTCATATCATCAATGAACTTTGTTCCTAGAATCAATGAACATAGTTCATAAAATCGATGAATGTAATTCATATAATCAATGAATGTGGTTCGTAAAAGCAATGAACTTAGTAGATAAAATCAATGGAAATAGTTCATAACACCAATGAATATTGTCCATAAAATCAATATATGTAGTTCATATCATCAATGAACGTTGATTCTAGAACCAATAAACGCAGCTCATGAAATCAACACATGCGTTGTAATAATGAAGCATTCTGGATTTCAATATAACATTTTTATTGTTATGTTATTTTCATATTTTACATATATATATGTAATTTCTATATCATAAAAAACAAGAATTAAACTAAAATATACATTTTCTTTGATGCGAGATAAAAAAAATTAAAATGAATCTCCCTTCATATTACTTTACTCTGAGTAAACTTTGCTCTACTTCTGTCTTCTTTTTAAATTAACAATAAGGATATTTACTTTGCAGAATTTTTATTTAGATTTAATATTATAAAAATAAACTTGAATGAAATTCCTCAAGGTAGTGGATGCTTTCGGGTATTCTAAGTTAAATAAATAATAAATTTTAAAGCAAATATCAACTGCTCGTAGCAGGCTTTTAAACGGAATTTTTAAATTATCAAAGTAAACAAAGATGTCATTAACCCCTCTTAAACTATCACCAATGGTATTTATAAAAGGTTGGATATTTTCTAGCCCACTTTTCTTAAATCTTAATAAATCTTCAAGTTCCACGAATGATTTGCAAGAAATTATAAAAGATTCTTGCGAATCTGCAATTGTGAATCTTTTCACAACATTTTTCCCTATGGTGTTCTTGCTTACAACTCGTTGCCAGGGAAGTAAGAAGCCATGTAGAGTCCATAGCAATATCGCATCGTAACTATCTATAAATTATAAAGAATTAATAATTTATTTATTGGTCTTTTAGAGGGAATACACTTACTCTCATCCAAATGAGCATCTTTCAAAAAGTTAATTTCAGCTCTTATAAGTTTGCAATTCAGCGGAAAGAAAATCCAACAGATGCCTTCGAACGCTCCCCACTCTTCGACTATCGATGATGAGGTTTTGAACTTTGTGTTGAAGTCAATATCAATCTAATGAAAAGGTAGTAATTTTAAAGCACACATGAATGTAAAGTAATCTTCTACCAATCGAAATCCTTGCGGCAGCTTATATTGTGGCCATTTTGCGAAAATTTCATCTGATGATGATGATTCGTCAATATCCTTCAGTCGACATTTGACGCACGCCTTCCACAAATGATCGAACTCTTCAATTGAAAGTTTGTCGAGGACTAGAGATCTTTTTATTGTTTCGGCGTCATCTTCTGGCACTAGAAGATAAGTTAAGATTAAGTAAACATTTTTTTCTTGCGTTGTAGACGGTACCAATAGTTTCCTGTCGATCGCTGAACTCACTGTTTGCATTTTGTTTCGCGAACTTTCCAAAGGACTTTTCCGCAGATTTAAAGTTGGAAAATTTTTCATATATCCTGCCTCTCTTTGAAGTACGATAATAGTCCTACATAAAAGCCCGATGTCAAAGCTCCGGAAAAGGCAAATGTACAAAACAGGGAACACACGTTAAATTAGTGGATTACCTACTATGCGAGTATACTTTGGTTTAACACGTTGACTGCCACGCGCGTTTACAGTAAAATCTCCTTCAGGCCACGCGTACCGCTATACTATACTATAATATTCAATAGTTTTGGTAATTCCTCAGCGAAATATCTTTTTAAACACTTACGAATATCCTTCGCAAGTAGTCAAATAAGCGTCACCCCAATACGGGTGACGCGGCCCGATCAGAAACTTACTGTCACCCGAATATGGGTGACGTGGCAGTCAACGTGTTAAACTTACCTTAACGACTCTCAAGTCACTTAAAAGTCAATTAAAAATTTAAAAATTCACTTCACTGAGCACTTCACTTGAACAAATAAATAATCTGATCAGATATTGACGCGATGGATTCACATTCATCATTGTTAGGATATGTGCATTGTCGATATCAACGCGTTGATTTTTGTTATGCACGTGTTCATAACTTCTATAAATAAATTCATAGGGACTATGAACTTGTTCATTATCTTTATGAATCAGTTCATAGATTCACATTCACTATAAACTAGTTCATAACTACTATGAATGAATTCATAGGATCTATGATCGAGAGAGATGACTTATGATTATGAATTTACATTATGAACTAGTACATAATTTTTATGAACATATTCATTGAAAAAAGCCGAAACTAGGAAAAAACTTTTATGAACTTGAATTCGTTATATTTATGAACCGTTTAAAAAACTTGAATTTCTGACAATGAAAAGTTCATAGTGAGAATGAATTGTTCATACCGACAATGAAATTAGGCTCTATAAACGATGTTCATTGACGCTATGAACAATATTTTTTTCAGTACAGGTGGACGATGAGAATACATCTGGACGAACAAATGAACAAACAAATGACATTGTATCTTGTGCCTATTCGTGCATGTGACGTGGACTTCCCATAAATGTCGATTGTCAATGTCCTGTTGAACCCTCAATCGGAATGAATAGTAGTTTATGACGTTCACTTTTTTGTTAATTTCAGCATCTATAAAATAAATAATTTATCTATGAGAAATGGTATTTGTTTTCGTTAATGAATAATCGGATCTCTGAGTTTGATGTTAAAGTGATAACTATGTTCTCCAAGACAAAATTTTATTGGATACTGCAATGGACCATATGATCAATGTGTTTCTGATACACGTTGAACGCAATCATTCTCCAATGTAAAGTAATATCCTGTGACTCAAACTCTTCTCCAACAATGATAATTGCAACTTCCTCAATTTTGTATTGTACTGTTTTGTATACATATGTATTGTAACCAAAGCCTTGCGATCAAGTGCAGTTGTAAGCAATTGAATCAATTCGATGTACTAATGGAATGTTTCATCATTCATTGCAATGATTGAATAATGTTTCGTTTGGTTACACTACTCATTGCACTGCGCTCATTCACTTCTTCATTTTAAGTTCCCATTAAATGAATTTTAATTTGTTCGAATCTGCATTGCATTTCAAGGCCAATTGATTGAAAGTTGAAAACTGACTTGCACGTCTTACTTGTCGTTGCGAGCACAATTGGATAGCTTGGAGCAGAAGTGATCCAAGTGTAAATTTATTGATTTTGAGAAAATGAGCCAAACGTGTTTTATGTAATTATGAATATGTTTTAACTCTTCGACGTATACGTATCGTTTCGTAAAATTCCATTTCTAAATGTTCATTTTAGAAAATTTTGGTACTCGATTACTTCTGCTTTAAAAAGAATTTGACTTTTTTACAGAGCAGAACGTTATGCAACCATACCCAAATAAAATGTTAAAAATTCTACAAAACTTTATTTCAGTAATCAGTAGTAGTATAACATATAACAATTATATGTTATATTTAAAAATTAAAATTGTCTGCAGTTTATAAATTGAATTTTCACCACTTTCTTCTAGAGTATTTAGTAAGATCTTTCTCTCCTATTTGACCTCTACATCTGATGTGTGGGAAATCTTGGAAAAATGAATAATGTATGGGAGGTACGTAATGCAACATCCGTTTAAGGTCAC
Organism: Stratiomys singularior; assembly: GCA_954870665.1. Lineage (NCBI taxonomy): Eukaryota > Metazoa > Arthropoda > Insecta > Diptera > Stratiomyidae > Stratiomys > Stratiomys singularior. The sequence goes on from OX940877.1 coordinate 59,250,041, forward strand.
GCATTTTTGAATATGTAATAGGTGATTCAAATTCTATGGGAGGCAGAATGTACGATCTCAGAGAAATAAAAAAAATCAACATCAGTTTTTTTAAAATCGATACTGTCATAAGCGTCTGAGTAATCACTATTGAAATAGATCTTACTATCACCCTTCACAAATCTAACTTTCCTCATTTTTGAAACAAGTACTTTATTACCTGTATCGCTTCTTCCACCTCTGCTCATTATTTTCTCAAATTGTATTATATCTATAAAGTTACCCTTCATACCATTTACAATAACAGGATTTTTCTTTTTACATGTCTTAACAAGTGACATCCAATCATGTGGAGTATCAATGAATTCCTTTTTCTTTTGAGCCTTGGTAACAATAGGGAAATCAGCGTCATTGGGCAAATAAGAATTGCCGCTGAGTAAATAACAAATTACTATTCCTTCAAAGTTTGGTACGACATTAACACTATACATCATATAGAATAGCATTCTCCGATTACGGTTTTATATGTTAAAATGTAGACACGATATGATCTCTAGCGAACCTCTGCCAATAATGGTCTTATATCACATATTCATAACAATTTTTTCACCGCAAATAAAAATGTGTGCCAAAATTAAACGTATGTAGTTGACGCAAGTAATATACTTCACCTGTTTGAATGGAAGGCGTTTGTAAAGTACGCTGCAAGTCAAATGTTATAGGACAACAAGAACCATTTTTATCCAGAGCTTTATTTTTGTACCAGTTTAATAAATTCCTTGCGGCATTCGCAAGCATATGGTGGTTGTCCTGTTCTGTTCTGATTTATATGCATTTCTCTATGTCATTTTCACTAGCTATTCTTATGCGGAAAATATCGCATGTTATACAGGTATCTTTTTAATATAATATGGATCTTCCTCCGTGTCCGAAGAACCTTGTTAGTTTTCGTTACCAAAAGATAATCTCACTTCCACGGATTTGCGTTCCCCTCTTTTGCTCATAATATAAATTATGTATACTTCCCAGGAATTAAATTAAAATGAAGTATTTAAGCCGTTTCGTTTAAGGGGAATCCCGTTTTCTTAAAGCCCGTTATCCCGTTGTGCTATGAGTTGCCAGATTAAACAAAAATAAAGATTTTATCGAAAGGGAGATTTTTTAATATTAATGTGGTGTATCAATTTGTTAAAAGGTTAGGTTTTCAATTGTGGGGAATATGAAAATAGAAATGATAGAAAGTGTGCTTTTGGCTGTCAAATGTTTAACCTTTCAACTTTTCAATTTGATTTTAAACTATTTTGTACGCAGCCTAAGACACAGGTACAAACATCACTTCTCCACCAGAGATTTTTAGGAAATAATGTGATCCAAGTGACACTGATTAAATAGATACTTTTGCACGGAGCCGAAAAGTTCAATTGAAATGAACAGAAATAAACACTAACATATTTTTACCTTCATAAGAGTATGCTGGTTGCTTGAATCGCTGAGACAAAGTACATTTGACAAACAGTGTACCAATAATGTCTTCGTACAGCAGCTATTGGAAAACCAAGTGATAAAAAACAACAAATTGTTGCAAGAAAATTGAAAAATTTTCAATGCAGGTCTATTCATTAAACATTTTTATTTAATTTAGAATCAAAACCTAATCCATTTTAATTATTTATTACAAACTTATTAAGAGAAAAAGCCACAGTAGATTTATCAATTCTAGAAGTTTTTGGTAGATCAATTTATCCATTTTCACTTAGAACTTATAAGTGATTTTTACCCTTGCTAGCTTACTCAGTGAAGACTCATGGGTGCGGAAGTTCTGATCAAATTTGTCGAATACCTCGAAAGTGAATTTAATATTTACAAAGAAAGGTGGAAAGAGCTCAAGCTGCTTTCGAACACACGTCCCTGCCGCTTCTCGTCAGGTGCCAACTCACAGGCTGGGACGCATGGATTGGCACTACCAGCTAGGTGGATGTCGTCTGGCTATTTTTACGTGTTATGATTATTGCTCTCAGCTTGAACTTGTCCTATTTTTCAAATCCGCACCCATGAGTCTTCGCTGAGTTAGCTAACAAGGGTATAAATCACTTATAAGTTCTGAGTGAAAATGGATAAATTGATCTACCAAAAACATCTAGAATTGATAAAGCTTACCAAAGGCAATTTGGAAAATAGGACAAGTTCAAGGTGAGCGCAACAATCATGAATGATGAATGAGTTTCATGTGCGTTACCTTACATATAGATATGTTATAAAGTTTGGAATTCGTCTTTTAACCCAGCTTTTTTGTTGCTTGTTGTAGAGATAGGATAATATGAATGTTATCTGCATCCTGTAAAATTTTCATAACGTCGAATTCCAGTGCGCTTTCTTTTTGGTGTAGATGCAGAGCCACAAATTTACGTTTAGATATAGTTCATATATCTATACTATAGTTTAGTCATAGTACGGCACTATCACTATATTCTAAGGGTAGCTGTTATCAAATACTTATACATCTGCCTTTGAATGTACTTGGCGACCATAGCATAACTATTAAAAAGCGCTAATAGAACGGATGGGCATTGAAAAGGAAGAGATAGAAATACTCTGTATCAGGAACAAAGTGAGCTTTGGAAGGTGAATAAAGCCTAGAAATCAAACGACTTAGTGAGTGGAGAGAACGTGATGTGCATGTAAGAACCATTTTTCCGATTTAATAGTTGTGTGATTCATTTTGTCTGAAAACAAAATTGAAGAGAATGTTAATGCACATCTCTCATCGCCTTTGTGTTCCATCTCGAACAAGGTTTGCTTATAATTCCAAAATATCTGAAATCAAGTGATGAAGCTAAAGGTGAATTGAGAAATTGTTCAAAACTTTAGTGCTTTTAAGTAGTTACGCTATATAAACTAAGCTTAAATTATTTCATTTGAGTATTAAAATATAACATCTTTTGCAAGAATTTGTTCCGCAGCGTTTTAAACTTGAAAGAAACCACCATTTATGTTGTTTTATCATGAAAACGAAAACAAAATAATCATCATTATTCGCATTGTTGCTATTATATATATACATAAATATATATGTAGTTTTTTTTTTGACTTGCAGCAGCACAAGCATTTATTTGGCCATGCTCAACCGTAGATGAGTGCTTGGTCACTACAGGGGCAGAGTGTTCGACACTCGGATCATGCTCTTGCTTAGAAGGATTTATTTTTTCCGAGGATTTAACAAGATGCATCAAAAAAGTTATGTACGGAAAGGAGTGCGTAGAAACCATTCAATGTGTGAGTGTATCTCCGGGGACAAAATGCAAAAATAACAGATGTATTTGTGAAGAAGGTTACCAATTCGTAAGTGGGCACTGCCGAAAGTATAGTAAATTGGATGAGCCATGTAAACTGGTATTTCAAAGTTTTCTTCTGCTTAGAAATTTTCGATAATTTCTTACGGAATTGTAGGACAAAGATTGTTTCTTTGGGTATGATCGGCAATCTGTTGAGTGTCAAAATGGCATGTGTAGATGCAGGCATGGTTATTACAAAAGATTTCAAGATATTTGTCGCAAAATATCACATGGTATTGCAACTGCATAGATCTTTTGAAATTTTTACAATATTTTCCTATTTCAGTTGGAGGTGCTTGCGTGGTAAATGAAGATTGTCAGTCAGATGATTTAATTTGTGAAAGCTTTATCTGTCAAAACCAATCGAACATTCGTGCACCGGAAGTATTTACAAAAATCAAGAACACAGAAAGAAATCATCTTGTCCACAAACAATATCGAAAAGATACATTTAAGCATCAAACAGGTGACTTCAAGCATTTAAAAATACTTATTCATCATTCTAATAATCAATTGACCATTGTTTAAAACATTTCAATCAACTATTCACTATAATATCAAATATTTCGCATCATATATACCAAATTTAATTAAAATCAACATAATATTTATGATTAAATCGAATATAAGTTACCGTAATAATTATGCGAATAACAGATGTGCTGCATTTGATTGCCTCTGCTTCTGAAATAAAAAATACATGTTTCATTTCCAATGACAATTCGATTCGCATTTGATTTTTTCTTTCACTCAATCATTCAAAACGAACTTACCAATGTTGCAATTCGTCGACTGCCACCGATTTTCATCATTCACGAATACTATCCTCCATATCTTTTTACTTTCAATGGAGCATGGCAACGAACTGTACCCTTCGGGTCACTTTTCGGCCACTCGAAAGTTCACTTATTTTGCGGCTGCTGGCGAAATAGCTCTGTTCGTTGAGATTTGCGGTCGTAGGTCGGATCAGTAATTGATCAGTTTGCTGAATTAAAATCCGGAAGTAATATGCAGTAAACTGCATATAAGTTTTTTCTTACCATGCAATAAATAGTTTTCAATAAATAAATAAACGTCTCAAATGGAATTTGAAATGTAACGCTTCGTGACACGTTTTGTATTTTATTATTGTGACGCGTGCGAATTAAGATTCAATGAGACAAGATTCCTTTAATTCAATGAAGCGAAAAGAAACCCTATACGATTGAAATTTATGACCAACATATCATTCTAATCTCATTTTAGTTCTAGTTCATCATTTTCTATGGGATTATTGTATTACTGATCAAACATTTTATAAAGCATCGCTTACTTGAAGTAAAGAAGTTGTGTTTTGCTTAAACGAGGTCGTAGTTTTGTTACAATTGTTGCTATAACAAACTCTTCTATGGTCACTTGCCGTATGCCGTTTTCTTCTCCACGATCCATGCTTTCACAGTGAAGTTATATAGCCAGCACAAGGCTTTTTGCTTTACTTCGCCACAAAATCGTCTGATCGTCATAATCGTCCGAAAAACTATTCTTCTTCTTTCACGTACATATTTCAGATACCAGCACTATCGCATCAAACCAATATTGCCACTAAATATTATAGCGGGTTGGTTTTTTTTTTATCATTCACCTCCGATTTGATTCGAATCACACACAAATCAAGACATAAAAGAATCACTCGTAGGAAAACAATCAATAAGGAAGAAAATTGTGGGTAATTTCAATGCGAAATCACTTTCGTGATCCACCACCGTTCGAAACACAGGGTTATGATTCGCACATTACCTTCCACATTCTCGCCTCCTCGTTCAAGATAACCTTTTTATTCCTTCTGCTGGGATTGCGGCAGTTGAGAGGTGCGTTACAACAGGATAGCCTCTACAATGCTGACTCCCAGCCCAGAGAGACTGTAGGTTTGTCCAGTTCAAATGTTTCCGGAGGACTTGGTGATTGATCTCGGCTTTACCTGCGTAGATCCTTCGAGTCATGTCGGTTATAAGATACCCAACACCTGGTGAACCCGACCCTTCATGAATGTGTGGTCCAGTTTGATGTTGTAATGTGCCGCGGTACTACTGGACCTAAAATTTCGTCGGCAGATCTCATGTCTGACTATGAATGGAGAAGGGCAAGATCGCAGGTTGTATTGCGTTCATTCCTTCATCAGGCGTACTATGTGTTTTGCCTTATTTTATCGCGAAGAGTCCATAATCTTTCATGTAGTTCTACTGCGACGGCGAATTCATCCATAGATTTTAATTGCCGCAACAAATTATATGATCCACCACGCACCACGGATCATATGTTGCCCGAGTGTAGCAAAGTAAGGTGCCAAGCGGGTAGATGGTGGTTTGTTGTTTGATGACGTGTCTCCGAATACATTTAAGACACGATGCTCGAGAAAGTCTACTACTGGTGATGCTGTGAATTTCAGTATTGGCTATATGAGTGGGAATGCGGAGAGCTGATCCAGGAAGACGATGGCACCAATTTATCCAAAGGTGAAGCGTGGATATGGACCAATCCGATCGATTGGATCTGGAAAGGCGTTGGAACTAGTTCTCTGGTGTGGAGAGTTGCCCCATGGGAGGGCGAGTGGGATGGTTTGGAGCCTTGGTGCTTTTGCATATGTTATTTCGAATTTTCGGAAGCGTCGCAGGTCTTTGGTGGTCTTAGGTAAGGGGAACTCTTCGATGCCACGAGTTTTCTCCGAGTCTGTTCTGATGGTGCCGTGCCAGATAACGTGACCTAGATACCGAACGTCAGCCATGATGAACTTGCTTTCGGGACGTTGATGGTGAGGCCTGCCTTGCGGATGTATAAGGCAAATTTTTGCAGTAGGATTACGTGGTCATGCAAGGTCTCAGTGTTCAGGAGTAAATAGTCCAAATATACAAAGACTTCGTGGTGGAGGTGGGTTGGTATCACTTTATCCTTCACACACGTCGTGATCTCATTTGCGTTGCATAGTTCGAATGGCATGGTAACAAATTAGTATACAGGCCAGCCGGGCACTATGAAAGCGATCTTATCCTTGGAAACAGGATCTAGTGGGGTTTGCGAAATAGCATCTTGCAGATCTAAACTGGTTATGTAGTTCGACAGCCGACTCAATATTCCTTCAATCAAGGGCAATGAATACGCATCCTTGACCGTGATTGAATTCGCAAGCCATGCATCTCTACATAATCAGACCATTTTGGGCTTAACAACCATGGTTACTAGGGACGCACATGCGTTTTGCGACTCTTCGATAACGCATGAAAACAGCTGCTATAGTCACGTCCAATCGTTGTTGCTGCGTGCTGGCCAAGTCGTGTTGGACTAGCGATGATAGGTCGCTTACTTTCGCGACCTTCCCGTGGAGGGCCGAGCCAAATAGTTTCGGGGCCAAGTTGATTTGTCGGATGAAATCGACTCCCAGGTACATTTTTGTGGGTCAACTCGGACATGAGGTAGAAATCAAGCGATTTGTTCACGCCCTTAAACGTGACGTCCTCTGTAAGCTTGCTAGCGGTGTCTATGCCGGGTTTTGGTCCGCAGTATCCAGGTAGGTGTTAAAACGCTAAAGTTTATTCCCATTCTTCTCCAGGACTTCTCTTGCAGTTGACATTGGCAGCAGTGTCAGCTAAGCCTATCTTTTGCTTGGCAAGGATTCTTACCGAAGCATAAGGACGGACGTCGTGCGTGGCCACTTCTTGTGTCAGCGCTATCCGCAGAAATTTTCGGGACTGTCGGGGCTTCCTACAGCAGTTTCGCATGCGCAAGGTGATGGTGGCTTCTTGGGTGGTGCACAAACGCAGGTTCAAGCTCTTCGGTGTACATGTCTTCATGTACTGCCGCAGTCAGATATGGTATGGTCGCATGTGTAGTGGAATGGTCTGCGGCTGCTCGGAGGATTCAGTATTTGAGTGGGGGAACATTCAAGGTTTCGATCAAGGATGGTAGGTTGAGCACTCGGCTGCCAGTTTTTTGTTGTTTGCAGTCCGCGCGATTCGGAAAATACGTATCCGCCTTACCGTAGCGGTAGCAGAAAGCCGTCGGCTTCATTAGACATGCGACCAGGATTATGACAGTTCTAACAGACAGCGGAGTTCCCTAATCTTACGGGGGCAATTGTATCTGCCTGTGGTATTGCTGTCAGTGACGGGGGAACAGCGGGGGGCAACAACTGGTTCACCAGAGGTTTCGAAGTACACGAGGAAAAAATATTTAAGGAGAATTGCCTCCAAGTAATGTAAAACATTAATTAAGCCGCTACCGTGGCGCTTTGCACTTGTTTTTTTTTCTTTTATAAAGAAAATTGTTCTATGGACAGCAACCGGCGAAAGATGTTTTAAGTAATTATCAACGATTGACCGATTGTTCATTCCCATTAACGTGTGCACCAAAAAAATTTCTTTGCCGCACGGTTAACCGGTCCCACATTCTTTCCACTGATTTCAAATATCGCACAATTATATTGTTGGACCAATACTATGTCTATGTCTTTATCTGTTAGATTTTCAGCTAGTTGGCTGCTGTCACCCTGCTTTAGTGCTGATTATATTGGTGTTAGCTTCGTTTTGACATCCTCTGAATAAAGTTATCTATCAGTGCCTCTTATCACATTAATTTTGTTGGTCATATGTCTAGCACCAGGTTCATATTGCTGCTGACTTCCACTCCATGAAGTGATGACATATGGGCCTTTTATCCCAGTTATTGAACCGTTTTTATTTTGCAGACATTTACGGTACATTGTTGCTTTACTTCTGACGTAGGAAGGGTCCTAAAATCTTATATTATTTTGCGGACTTCAATCATCAGATATTCCAGAAGCTAATCGCTTGTAGAGCTCACTACCTTGTGGTATCTTGGTCTAAAATAAAAATTTTATACTAACACCGATACAATGCTGCAAAATTCGTTAGATCGGTCGATGGTCGGAGTTTTATCGCTAGATATTAGGCTATGCCTTTATATTGAGAAGTATTGATGATATGTATCGCGTGCAATGTCGTCAAGATCGTCAATCACTATACACGTGAAAATCAAGTTTTGGTATTTTTTTTGTTGTGTTTTGATTCCCTTGAATTGATTAAGTATCAGTGACTTAAATTGCAGGCAGGTTGTAGTTTGAACGTACTTTAATTGAAAGGAAGTTAGAAATTTTCTAAGCTCCTTGAATGGACAACACTTGAAAAAAATTTGGAAATACTGAATGCTCTTTAAAAATAAAATCTTTGATAGATGTCTACCGTTCATCTCTTGTCCCATCTCTCTATTATATAAAAAAGAATGAATTTAGACTTAAATGTAAAACCCATCATAACAAAATCTATGAAAATACTTCAACTAAAGGAACTAGAACTGCAATTAATCATGCAGTAGCAGTCAAAAGTGCGATTTGTTCGTTGTTGGGCCATATAAATAAAGCATTAATACTTTACTATATATGTTACTCCCAAGTATGTAAAGCCTGTTTTCCTCCTGTATAGGGGATCGCTGCACCAACTACAAACAGGAGTGTACCGGTTTAAAATATTCACTTTGTGCGAATGGGTTTTGCTCGTGTAGATTAGGTTATTATGAACGGAATTCGCATTGCTTTGCCGGTATTTTGTTTGCTAATAATATTTGAACACAATGTTTTATTCCTGAATTTTTAGGACTAGGAGAAGACGTTATCAGCCAAGATTTATGTGAAAACCACTTTGACGAACAAAATAGTGTCTGCACATGTTATGAAAACTATTTCCATGAGCCTGGAATGCGGGAGTGCAGAAAACGTTAAATTGATTCTTTGAATATGTTTCCAAATAAATATTTATTCTCTTGTTTTTGCAGCCATAATCCCTTTAGAAGGAAGATGTGTATCTGATAGTCAGTGTAGCCCTTTTGGCGCTTCACACTGTAGGCTAGAAAGGCCGAGAATTTGCGAGTGCAATAAATATGCTACATATGATGCAGCACGTCAATTATGTGTAATTTCTGAGGGACTAGGATCCTTCTGTGATGAGCTTACTCCTTGTTCTTCATTAAACAGCATTTGCTCTGCCGACAATTTATGTGTGTGTAAGGAAAATTACTTGGAAGTGAATGGCTTATGTTCTCCAGGTAAGTGTTTCTGCATTTTCAATTGTTTGTACGTTCTTCAAAATGATAGCATGGTTCCGTTGGGGGTGAAATTCCCCAAGGCTTGAGAGTCTGCCTACACCTATCTAAACTCGGTGGGCACTAGTTTACAATGTCGCATTTTCAAGGGGTTTATTATGCTCTATGGGAGCATACGAATAAAAATCAACACTACTTAAACTCAAGGATTGTTAAATTTTATTGACTTTCTATTGTATAGGTAGGTTTCTGTTTGCCTGCTAACAAATAGGTTCACATCACATGTAATTGCAACTAACTATACTAGTGAGACAGTTTTTTCTTTTCATGTAAGTGCTTTAAAATACTCCTAATACAATGCTTTTTGGTATATGGCACTGCTTTCTTTTCGTTTTCATTTTCATTTCTGATTAATTTTGACTGCTATTTTCATACACCTTTCCTACTCCTACTACTAAACATTTTAACAATTTCAAGCAATCAAGGATAGCTCATGTGCTGCTTTCTTAGCGTAAAAATCAGCTTGCTCGTTGCCTCGTATTCTTGTAAGAGCTGGTGTCTACGCAATTCTCTTTTGTTGGCGTTTGTAGACGATCTCGGCAAAAGTATACTTGATTCGTTGTAAAAGTAGTAATGCCTCTACTATGCTTTTTAGAGTAGAGTATATAAAAATTATACTTTCGTGTGTATTTCTATTTCTGAACTCTAGTGTCATGTTATGGTCAGCTGCTCCGCTGCGTAAATGTAATCTTTCGTTCATATCTTGTAATTGCTTAGTTTACCCGTAAGTGTTTGCTTGGTCTTTTAGTTCAGTTTGGACTTTCATTTTAACAATTACCGCCATCCAAAGATCCATATCAATCGAAAGCCACCAAGGTGTTGAATTTTATTGGGAGGCTCTTCTGTATTATAAGTAAAGACTTGCGATATATTCGGCCTGGGAAAGATATGGTTAAGGACATGTTTTGGTTTTTTGATTTTGATTTTAAGGCAATACTGGTTCAGATTATTTCATGCTCTTTTTCTGACAGGAAGGATTTGCGCCTCCCTTTGCATCGTATATAGGGTTCGTCTGAAAGGTATTAGAAATTAATACCCCGCACTGTTTGTTTCTAATTCCAGGTGCAGTTTTCTTGCACAGCCGTAAACGACACTGTCAAATTCTACTATATGGACAGTATTACCACCCCTTTTTGTTGCCCTCACGTAAAAAATAGCATTCGAAGAACCTGCATTGTCATTATGACATCATAGGCTTAATCTTTTGAACTGTCCCGATACATCTGTTTTTTGTTTTGACTAGTCCCAGGAACTTCATTTCATCTTAGGTGTTTAGTTTCGTTGCATCAAAAGTTACCATTGGAACGTTTCTATTTCTTTAATAATTAAGGTCTTAATATTTATAAAGAATTGTGGAAAGAGCTCAAGCTGGTTTCGAGCACGCGTCCCTGCCGCTTCTCATCAGGTGCCAACTCACAGGCTGGGACGCGTCGATTGGCACCTGATGAGAAGCGGCAGGGACGCGTGTTCGAAACCAGCTTGAGCTCTTTCCATAATTCTTTATAAATATTAAATTCACTATCGAGGTACTCGAAACATTTGATCAGAACTTCCGCACCCATGAGTCTTCGCTGAGTTAGCTTAGCAAGGGTATAAATCACATATAAGTTGTAAGTGAAAATGGAAAAATTGATCTACCAAAAACTTCTGAAATTGATAAGGTCTTAATGTTCTACTGCATTGGTAACTATGTGAACATCTACTTGCATGACATTTGTCATTTCATTTATGTGGGTCCCAGCTCAGACTGGTTGTTAGATAGTCCATTTGTTACTGAATCGATACTAATCTTGAAAATAGTAGCGCTCAAGACGTACCCCTGGGAATAACCTTTTTCAGGTGCTGACATGTGGAAGTTTCTTTTTTATTCTGACCTTATAGGTTCTTCTGTTCGGATAACTTTTTGAAAACGAATAAACTAATTCAGTTGCATGCCGATTTCCACTCATGAACAGATTTTGAAGATTAAATACCAAAAAGCTAGTTTTGCAAGACAGTCCCACGCTAAATGTTTCCGTCAAGCAGTTCCGTAGTATTCATATGGATTTCTGGGTCTAATCACCTTTTTTGGACTTGTTTGGGCTACAAGTTCGGGCTACAACTCCCACGTTCATTGGCTACCTTGTCTTATAGTTAGACCACACAACATGTCAATATGTTAGGAACCACGAGTGTTAGCCTTGATTGTAATCGGGGTTATCTTGCTTTCAGTGGCACTTGTCCATATTTTATTGAATGTATCAAAAGGCATGCTTCACATTCCGGGTTTAGTTGGCTTGAGAGTTGATATATAATACGGTCATATATGGGGCTAGAAGACCATGAATTGGGATGTTCCGTGTTAACATCTTATGTCTTTGAATTCTACTGAAAATCTTCTTCAATGCCTTTTTTCAACGAAAGTGTTATGTTTTCGGCTTGGGTCACTTGATTTTCGATCCAAAATACTTTAGTTTGCGAGGATTTTGTCGTTGTGTTTGTTATGATATTTTCAACTCATCTATCTATGTCTTTTTCCTAACTTCACATTCACACGTCCCTTTGCTCGATATGAATTCTCTCGAAAAACTATTCTGGGGGTTACGTTCAAGTATCTCTTCCACTGCTATACTATTTCAAGTTAAATGTTGCTTTTTTGCTCGATTGCGTTTTGATTTGTAAAAAAACACTTAGTTTCCGGTAGCTTACGCAAGACGCCAATAGGACACTTTTCATAGCGCAGGATATCTCTTCAGTGTTACATTTATCTTTTGAAATTTTTCGTTGGTTATTTTATTGAAGACATGATTGCTTTCATGTTACATTTTTCGTAGTTTCTAGTTCAAAGGCTCCATATTTTTGAGCTACACTTCATCTTGAGGATGCGTTGAAATAAGAATTATCGAGCGATTACGATGAAGCAGTTCATTCATCAGCATTCATTTTAGAGAAGTACAAATAAGAACCAAGATAAATATTTTATTTTCTTTCACGTGTTTTAAATTCTTACGTTTTAATTCTTACTTCCTACTTCGTTGAAATCTAAACTCTTTCTTTTTCATTTACATGTAATATTCTTCTATTTATGCTATCCTAAATTTATTTACATCTTAATTTGTACTTTCCTTATTTATCTAAGTAACAATAATCTATAATATTTTACAACTTCCGACAAATGCAAATTGAGCCATAAATATTCGTTGGCCCTTCACCATCTAGCGCATACCCTTTTGAGATCTATCGAAGCCGACAACATCCTCAATTGTCGTGAAGCAATACAAAAGGGATCGCTCCTGAGGGATCGCTGAGGATGGTCGGTCGAGACAAAGGATTATTGCGCTTGAGGTGTTATGTGATGGTCGATCATCACATTTGTAGTTTTATTATATCAGACACTGATATAACACGTCCCTCCTTAAGTGGGATCGCGTCCTCGCGATTCGAATTGATTTTAATTCTTTAATGCTTTCATTTGAATTTCAAATCGAAGGATAGGATTTGGGGTGGAAAATCAAAAGTAAATTTTAAAAAAGAATTTCACGAAGTACGTTTACATATATAATTTATATTTTACATGTATAACTTCAAAAAAAATGTTGCAATGATTATTATGCTGCGGATATGGTCCACCAGGGATAATTTTGATGTTTAAATTTCAGTAGTGTATATGTTTAAAATTTTCAATACTCTCAGAGTGTACATGGTTCAACGTTATGTTAGAAAGATCTTTATTTTGATGTTATTTTGTTAATTTTAATGCTGCAATTATTAAATTTGATAATGTTTTCCTTGGTGTCCATATATATCTTATCCTGACAAATAATGATATATCTTATTGATAATTATTATTATTTTTATTTAGAAGAGGTGTGATTCGAATCTTAAAATACAATTTCTTGGAAAATAATTAATATGATTTCATTTTTTTATTTGTGTGCTACAGCGATACGAATATTTTACAGTTTAGGTACATTTATATTATATGTGAATATTTCTGTATCAGTTAATGTGTCTTGGTTTACTGCCTTCAGTCCAGAAGATAGAATTATTTTTGGATACCTAAATTTGGATTTAATGCTAGCTGTGGATTTTCTTTCATTTCAAAGCTTTGTCCTGATGTTGCAATGAAACGTAGGGCAAGAATGAGGATTGCTCTTGGAATGATACTTTATGGGGTTGAAAATGTTTATACTTTTTTAAAAGTTTTTTGTTAATTTGCTGTTTTTGTTTATTTAATTTGAATTTTGGTTCGAGTTTTGTTTTTGCTTGTGCATTGACTACAAATTGGGGATTATATTCGCATTCTTTTCTGTTTTTGTTATGATATTTCAATCTTTTGTTTTGGATATTTTCGATTCTTTTCTTAATCTCGTCATATTTTTCAGGTAGAATTGCACCGTTTTTAAAATCCATTGGTCTTTCGTGAGTAGTGCAATGTATTGAATTGTCGTAAAATTTGACTGCTTCGTGAATGCATATAGGTTTTGTTTTGTCACGTTTGTTTATTTCTGTCAATATTCTGAGATGCTCATTTAGTGTATTATGAATTCTTTCAATATCGCTGTTACCTGTCTTTATATTCGGTGTGCAAAAATGAAGTTCAACTCCTTCATTTTGTAGAAAGTATTTCAAATTATTTTGGAAAGCAGTTTCGTTATCTGTGATTAAAGTTTTGGGCTTATCGTTGACAGAGAAAAATTCATTCAAGGCTCTTCTTAATTCTGGCCAGGTTCTAAATTTAATTGGGGTGACGTAGGCGAACTTTGTGAATTTATCTATGAAGGTTAGAAACATTGAATTTTTATTTTGAAACCAAATATCCATATGGACTATTTCATTTGGGTTTTCAGGAATTTCGCTTTTGTAAAAAGGGGGCTTGGGAGTATTTCTGTGGTACTTAGCAGTATTACAAACTTGACAATTATTTATTAATTTTGTTATTTCTATTTTATGATTTGGGTAATAGAATTTTGTTTTAATATTTTTGTAGACTTCTTCTATTCCTCTGTGGTTGTTCTTTAAGTGTTGTTTATTTATTTCCTCATGTATGTCAGCCTGTTCACCACAATCAAATAGAAGATAAGGACTCTTAACCAATCTAATTGGATTATGAGGGCTTGTCCATTTAACATAAATGTCTTGAAACCTTTTAAACAACCATTCATCAGATATGTAAATTCCTACAAGACCTCGGGTGGGTAGATGATTACTCAGTATATAGTTAAAGAACTTATCATCGGGTTTTTGGGAAACAAAAATTTTTCTGGTTCTGCCGAAATGTTTTTCTATTTTTACTGAATTTTTCTTTGCTTGTTTAATTATTAGTTGGGTTTTAAATACGTTTAGTGGTTTTTCACTTATTTGTATGTAATTTGTATTGTCTTCTTCCGCACTATGACAAGTAGCTTCCATAGAGGCATTATCGACTGATTCTTCATTATGGTAAACAACAGGTCTCGAAAAGTAGTCTGCCACTAAGTTTTCTTTTCCTTTTATAAATTCGATTTCATAATTATATTCCTCTAAATGGATCTTCCATCGCTGAAGCTTTGGATTCGGTTCCCTCAAATTCGCTATCCAGGTGAACGGTTTGTGGTCAGTTTTAATTGTAAACTTTCGACTGTAAATGTATGGTCTAAAATATTTTAGGGCCCATACAATTGATAGCAATTCTTTCTCTATAGTAGAATAGTTGATTTCATGACTATTCAAGGTTCTGCTAGCATAGCATACTGGATGTCCCTCTTGAGACAAGACTGCTCCAATGGCAAAGTTGGAGGCATCTGTAGTAACAACAAATTTTTTTGAAAAATTTGGGTGAATCAATATGGGGTCACTCATCACAAGCATTTTTAATTGTTCGAAACTGTCCTGGTAATCTTTATCATAAATATCGATCTGAGTATCTTTTTTAAGTTTTAAAGTTAGTGGTTTAGCAATCTTTGAAAAGTCCTTTATAAATTTTCGGTAATACCCTACCATGCCCAAAAATTGTTTAATTTGTTTTTTTGTTCTTGGGATCTTCATTTTAGAGATAGCTTCTACCTTTTTTGGATTGGGCTTAACTCCTTCAGGGGTCACAACGTGTCCTAAAAATTCGGTCTCATGCTTAAAGAACTCCGACTTGTCCAACTGTATTTGCAGATTCGCATCGTTTAACTTTTTAAAAACTTTTTCCAAAGAGTCTAAGTGTTCCTGAAGAGATGTGCTAAAATAATAATGTCGTCCATATAGACAAAACAAATGGAACCTATCAAATCTCCTAGGACAAAGTTCATCAATCTTTGGAAGGTTGCGGGTGCGTTCTTTAAACCGAATGGCATTCTTGTGAACTCATAGTGTCCGAAGTTGGTGGAAAATGCCGTTTTGGGTATGTCGCTTTCTTTTATCGCTATTTGGTGGAAACCTTTCGCCAAATCCAAAGTAGAGAAGTACATAGACCGTCCCAGTTTCTCTAATATATCGTCTATATTGGGAATCGGGAATTTGTCGTCTATGGTAATTTGGTTAAGTTTCCGATAGTCAACCACGATTCTCCACTTGGTTTTTCCGGAAGCATCCAGTTTTTTAGGTACGACCCATATTGGTGAAGAATATGGCGATGAGCTATGTCTTATAATGTTTTGTCTGAGGAGGTCCTGAATTTGGGTTTCAACTTCTGCTTTGTGTATTTCAGGATATCTATAAGTTCGGGTGTATATTGGATCATTATGTTTGGTTTTAATCTCATGCTTAATGACGTGAGTAAAAGTTAAGTTTTTGTTTTCTTGATAGAATAAATGGATGTGTTTTTTTATTAGGCTCACTAATTTATGTTTTTCTTCAGGATTCAAGTGATCGGTTCGAATTTCCTCTAGCACGTTCTTTGAAGGAATTCTTTCACTATTAAAGGCCACAATTTCAGGATAAGGGATTTCGGGTAAATTTCGCAACAATCGTTGTTAATTACTGATTCAGAATTATTTGCACTCATTCCTGAAGTTTTTTCAGATTCTCTGAGACACCGAGTAGAAAATGGTGATTCACTTTCTTCATTTTCACTGAAAAAAATTGGAATCGTTTTATCGTTAAATTGGATAACTTTATTATGAAGGTCTATCTTCGTTTCAAATAATGATAAAACATTATTACCAAGGAGACCGTCATATTTGTTACTAAACTTGATCTCTATAAAATCAAATTTTCTATTTTTTTCGAAATCTGAAATCTCTTTAAATGGTTTAATTGACACAATGTGGTCATATTCAAATTCTGAGTTTAGAGTGAATATTTTATTTTTCCCAACCGGGACTCTTAATTTCGAGTCACACAACCCGGGATTAATTGTGCTCATAGTTGCACCCGTGTCAATTAAAAATCTCAGTGGTATTCCAAATGAATCTATTCGAATATATGGCAATTTTGGGTTTGATCCGAGGCTTCTTGCCGAAAATTTAAATTCGTTTGTACAAACTGTTGGGAATTATCTGTTTCCATGGGTTGTGGTTGCCCATATCTTTGTAAACGAGACTGGAGAGAACGGTTATTAGAATTATGATTTTGATTATTATTTCTGAAACTTGTTTGGTGAAACTGATTTTGATTAGAAAATCTTCGCACATTTGACGGATTATATGTGTTTCGCGTTTGCTGGGAATCGTTTCTATTAATCGGATTACTCGAATTATCAGAGTGGTGTTTGGAAAAAGCACTTCTTGGAGTCCTATCCACACGTTTCCTAAACTTCAAATAATTGCCCCCCGTCAGTATTGACAGAGCTTCTTCTAAGCTATTTGGGTTTCTGCTAAAAAGTACACTTCTCACTGGTTCTATCATCTTACTCTTCAAGACATTCAAGGCAATTCTTTTATTTCCCTCTATTTCATTTATTCTGTACTCTAATTCTGACTTTATATTTAATCGCTGTAGCTTTAACATAATGTCATTAAAAAAATCTAGAACATTAGAATGAAATTCGGTAGACCGCAAATCGTCAAGCAATTGCAAAGAACACTTCTTATCACTAAAATTAGCCACTAAAATATTTCTAAGTTGGTTCCACTCACTAACATCATTGTTTATATTCATAATTTGTGCAGCCTTATCAATTAATTTACTCCTGAGGATGTTAAATATGGTTTGATGCGAAAGTTCGTCGTATGATGACATAGTTGTTACCAGTATCTCCACGTTATCCATCCATGGCTTTAGGGTTTCTGCAGCTCCATCATAATTTGGCAGCTTTGATGCAAATTTGATCGGGTCTACTCTGAGACTTAATAAAGTTGACACCTGGGTTGTTCAGGGTTGCTCCTGCTGACATTCTGCTGTTTGCATCTCCTTTAAGACATCCTGCAGCGTAGATGATAAAGTTGTGTTCCTGTTGTTCGCCATTTCTTTTTTTTATCACTTTAGGATTACCACGGCGTTATACAATTTATTGGGAATTAATTCTAATTTAGTCGTAGGTTGACCGTATCACTCGTTATATCACGTAGAGACGTTTTTTTTTCGAGGATTTACACCTTGTGAAATTCACTTAGCGGTGCCGCGATTCGGTTCGTTTTTATTATGTCCTTGATTAATCTTTTTATATTCAAAAATAATCGTACGGACGATCGACTGCGCCAGTTATTATGTTTATCTTTTATAACAAAAAAAAGGAAGAAAAAAGCTAGAATCTCCCGAGATAAATATTTTATTTCTTTCACGTGTTTTAAATTCTTACGTTTTAATTCTTACTTCCTACTTCGTTGAAATCTAAACTCTTTCTTCTTCTTTTTACATGTATTGTTCTTCTATTTATGCTATCCTAAATTTATTTACATCTTAATTTGTACTTTCCTTATTTATCTAAGTAACAATAATCTATAATATTTTACAACCTCCGACAAATGCAAATTGAGCCATAAATATTCGTTGGCCCTTCACCATCTAGCGCATATCCTTTTGAGATCTATCGAAGCCGACAACATCCTCAATTGTCGTAAAGCAATAAAAAAGGGATCACTCCGGAGGGATCGCTGAGGATGGTCGGTCGAGACAAAGGATTATTGCGCTTGAGGTGTTATGTGATGGTCGATCATCACATTTGTAGTTTTATTATATCAGACACTGATATAACACATGTAATGTGAAGGCTGAAATACAATAGCGCGAGACCGCAATACGAGAGCGGGACGACAGTATCGCAGCAAATGTCAACCCGTTTTTTGGTGTAGCCGTCCCAATCCACTTTGGGAATATAATGGGATCTCTAAGAATAATGGGATCGTCTCGCCTCTTCTCACTTGAAAGGTGATCCATTGGCGGTCCGAGAGACTAGGTGAGTCAATGCCTCTGTTGTGATTAGAGTGACGTCAATCACTTCCGCTCTATTTTTCGTTGTAAAGGTCGGTATGTTACCATTATTTGCTAAGTTGAGGTTAGTAGTTATTAAGTAATTGACTAACTGCTCACCTGTTTCGTTTCACTTGGTGCTTCCCCAGAGTTCGTGTTGCGCGTTCGCATCGCATCCAGTGATGGCTTGCTTCCCCCGTATATGCTCCGATAGGGAGCGGATTTCGGTGGTCGGCATCGGAGCGTCAAACGTCAGGTATGCCGAGGCCAGCGTTACCTTCCCGTCCCTTCCGTTGAACACTGCTGATGTAAGGTCCATATTGCTGAACTGCGGTAGAAAAATTAAATTAATTTCCTTCCGAAATATAATGCAGCTACGGATTTTATTTACCCCGCTTGTGGTAAAGACATTGAATTGTTTTGCACTGATTCCAAGTACCTTTCCATTAAGTTGGTAAGGTTCTTCTATCAGTGCTATGTCGGTGTTCCCATCTGCTAGATGTTTAAGCAGGTTGGCTGTTGCCGCCCAGCTGTGGTGCAGATTTGCTTGGGTCACCCGCATTGGCTTTCCGTTTTTGCTCTAAGGGCTCGGTCGCCTTTGCTTTGGCAGTCACCTGGGTGAAGCCAAAACTCAGTCGTCCGTTTTTGTCCCTTAGAGCGTTGACGTCTTCTTTTCGCATGCCCAGTACCAGGACCATGCCTTTGTTGGCGACTTCTTTCTCCGCAAAGAGATGCCACCTTTCCGTTTCATACCCCGTATTCTGTAGTTTAAGCGTCTCGAAGGCTTCCTGTGGTGTCTGCTCCGTTTCGGGTATAAATACCTTGACGGTGCATAACCGAGGTACCTCCTTGATGGAGACGACTCTAAAATCTTCGTTCAGGGTGGTGTTTACCTTGTGCAACTGCAGTCTTTAGATATTCTAGAGACTGCTCGTCGCTACAGGTTACAGTCAGATGGCCTGCTGTCGGTTTCATTCCTCTGAATGTTGGGATTTTTTCTGGTTTGCTGCGTAGGTGCTCGTAGAGGTCCTTCTTCAGGGCGGTTTGCAGCTTCGCGAGTTGATCCTCTTAGATCTTACCAATTTCATTGAGGTATTCTATCACCGCTACCGTTAGTGCATCGGTTGCGGCGTCCCGATAAGACTTCCTCACCAGAGTTTGGGGTTCGGGCTTACCCTCCGTTCCTTTTTACCAGTGTCTTGGTTGCTGTCATCCGCTTAGGTCCGGTTTTATCCTTTTCCTTTGCGGTTGGTGTTACAGCTTCCTTAGCAGAAAACCAGTTTCCCAGGTTTCCCTTGGTTGGCTGCCATTTTTTGGCTGGTGCCAGGGTTCGTTGGGAAGCTCTTCTCCCCGATTGTGTTTTGACGCTTCAGTTTCCTTTGCGCCTTTCTTCTTAGCGTTGTGGCTGATACTCCCGTCTTCCCAGTGGGTGCGATAGCTGCCATTGCGCTTGTTTTGTTGCAGTCACTCGTCAACTGCACGCCCTGCTCCCTCAGCGTACATTTCTGGCCCAATAGCGCTGGGCAACTGGTGCTTGGTGCCGTCATACCAGTTGTCCGGTCCCCGGAGATTTCTTGCCCTCGTATGCCGGATACTGAGAGTACTTCTTCTGCTTGTACTTCCATATTTTTTAAAAATTTGGTTATCTCTTCGCTTCACTTCTCGCCCTTTGCCTACCTGCTAGGTTGGATCCTAAGGTCTCCTGCAGTGTAGCCGCTGGGTTCATTGGAGTTAGTGGGCCCATTGACGCCAAAATCAATGATCTGAAAGCCATCAATAAATGCCTAGCTTGGACTAGATCAGAGCAGCATTTACTTAAAAATGTTGCGTACCCAGGTACCCAGAAAAAAGATTCAAGAGAAAAGAAAAGACACATAATAAAAATCTACAGACCTGAATTTTTAACGAAGTTTTAACCTATGTTCCAGGAAGTGGAAAGGATCTAGTGTAAGCACTAAGCAAGGCAAAGTTGAGATTTGACTCGGGTCCTACTACACAAGCCGCACCTTCATTGTCACCAGATGACAAGTTGGAAAAGAGGTAATCTGCTGCTCGTTTGTGAATGGCATTGTTGCTATGATGATAGAAGTACATGGAGAAGAATCCTAAGCACTTATGAGGTAGGCTGATCAAATGTGCTGGTCAAGTGTTTAAATACATTTCTGAGTACTCATATTGCACCAAACTTTCCGAAGCTATTGTTCCAAATAAAAAATCAAACACAAAATAAGTACTTACTTTAATGGCTCAAATTACTTCTTAAGTACTTGTTCTTTATTATATTTTTGTAATTCCCAACAAAAGATTTTGTGACGGAGTTTCCAGTTGATATTGACTGGAAACTGTAACCAACCTTAAAGTTCAATAACTTGCATTCTTCTATGAGTAAATTTTACGTTCTGTTACACTCTACTCTTTTTGTTGAAAAGTTGAATCTTTATTTTTTCTTCCCTTTCATTTAAACTTACTGAAAAATTCGCTGCACTTTTCCCCTTTTTCTCAATAATTGCACAAAAGAGTAAAAACAATCACATCATTACCATCTACTGACTCAGACAAACAGTTTTTCTTCGTTTTTATTTCAAGATCGATGTTGGCACATGCCGGTCTGAACAATGCTAGTCAAGGCAAATTTCTCAAAGCAAATTTAAAGATATATCATTGCAATCAATTAAAATATGCACGTATCTTTGAATTATTATTTCACAATTAGAAAAATTTAATAGTTTTTAGCTAAACGATTAGCTAATTCTTAACTACGCATTTGTTTGTGATCATTTTGTGTTCTAGGGTGAAGGATAAATAGGAAATGAAAGAAGGTAACAAAGTTGAAAATGAGAAAAAATAGCAGTAACATATGCACATTGCTACATTGAAAAATAACGAAACGTGGATTTCTTCATACGCTCCGGAACAGTCGTGTAAACGGGTAGGGACTCTACATTTCTTATATCTGCATGGATCTATCCGCAATAGACTTAGTTAGATAGAATCAAATAATCACATCGCCGTAGTTGAAAAGAAAGAAAACAGAAGTCGGACAACGAATAAAGAAGGATTAAATCAGAAATGTGCCAAATTATTTATTGCCCTTCTCTTCGAAAATTGTCGAAATACTGCAGAAAAATTAAATAAACTAACGATACAACAACGCGTTTTGATTGCCTCACTTATGGCAAAGTGTTTGAATTGTTTTGAACTGCTTTAACTACTTATCGTTCTTGGATCAGTTGAACGGTAGCCCTCCCATTTGCTGTTTCAGCTCGTTGGCTGTTGCCGATTACTTTATTGTTCAAACCTCTTTCTACGGCATTTCGTTTTGAACTTTTGCCAATCTCCTCTTCTATTGCTATACATTTTTATATCCCACTTACTATTGTCTATTTGTAAGGCAATTTATTGAAGAAAATAATTGCTGCAGAATATCTCATCTCGAAGTATATAGAGTCTCATATATGTCTCACTCATATAGAGTGCTTTTTCTCCGAACTCCACTGACTTTTGTGTGAGCTGAGATGGGCAGCGATCATAGGTCGAGGAAGTCGGTATAGTAACTCTCTGTGGATGGACTTGACTTGATCTGGAAAATTAAAGTTAATCAGAGTACAGCTTAGAGAAGAGTTTCCAGTAACTATTGTAAATAATTGCTTTTCATGGAGTACTGAAACGTTGAATAGAAGTAAATAGTACCTAAGAAATCAATCAATGTTCAATCATTTTTTTTTCTTAGTATAGGGCACCATCAAGAGAAGATACATTACTGATAATCTCGGTCACATTTATCTCCTTGGGAGAAGTTAATTCAATCGACAGAGCATTAAGTATAGAATTTAAACTCCGTCTTTTTGCAACGATACTTTCTCTTAGTGTAAAGTATTATATACATTCATGTAGGAGTTCTAAAAACCTCGTACTTGGTTTGGTTGTGATTTAGTTAGATAATGCTTTGAACTCTATACTCTATATGTCGACGTAGGGAAAATGCTCGTTGGCTGGCGTATTCCTCGAAGTTAGTATATTCTGAAGAGTGCCGTCAACACTATCCCAAAAAATTTGCAGGTAAAACCCAACAGAATTAAAAGTGATGATCAAACAAATTATTTCAGACGAAATATGGGCAGTTGAGATCAAAAATGTGCAGCGAAAAAGCAGTGCGCACACTGGAGCACTCGATAATACACGAAGGTGAAGGACGAAGAGAGAGGAGGAAATAAATGTGGCAAGAAACTATTAATTGCACACATGACATGATGCTACGCGACGGTGACTACTGACTCCATGTGAGCTCAAATTTCTCTATGAAACAGTAAAAGCCCATCTCAGAGCGAAAGGCAGGAAAAAATCAATAGTTAGTTGTTTACAAACTAACCGCAAACACCGCTCTCCTGCGGTGCCCCGGAAAATATGAACGAAAACACAAGGAATTGTTTATTAGATTCGGATGAACGTTAACTTAGAACTTATTCAGGCACTATAGGTGCAATTAGCTAAAAGCGGCGGAAGAATAATAAGCTAAGCCCCTTGTCGAAAAGAAGTTTCAACTAAGAAACCCTTAAAAGCTAGAATCGTGAAGTAAGCTCCGACGCAAATCTCTAGAGTACCTACGTACTGTTGCGAAAAATCAACGACCTGAGACAATATATAACGACTTATATTGGGACGCGGTTTTTCCGTTTCACTTGAAACTGTAGCCGCCCATGTACTAAGACCGTTGACTTTGTTAATAATATCACTAAGGTAAGAGATTATTTCAAAAGAAAATTCTTTGCTTTACATGGGACCAAAGTAAGGCCTAGAACTCAAAATAACAGCGGACAAAGCAAAAATCTTCACAGTTAGAACAGAATCAAAATTTGTGGGAAACTCTGTACAAGATTACAAAATCCACAATGAGTGATGCTTAAGGGGGTATTCTGATCTAGAAATTTGAAAGAATCGATTTTTATTTTTTTTTCATATTTTTATAGTAAAACCCTTTAAGAATATGTCCCTACAAGGATTTTTCGAAATTTAAATTATTTTCGGAAATATAGCTGTTTTGCTGACGATTTATCCAAACCGGCTCGGCCGGAACAAATCGAACAGAAGACGGTAGAGATTCGTGGTGTAGATGTGTGATGATGTATTGAAAGTTATAAAGCCAATTTATGAGAGTTTATCGTCGGAAGAGTTATTGACTCGATGTTTACGTTCAGGAACTCAAAATAATAATGAGTCTCTAAACACTTTGATTTGGAGTTTCGCGCCAAAACATATTCACTCCGGAACTCACATAATTCAAATTGCTACATTTATTGCTGTTTGCATATTCAATGAAGGCTTTATTCCGATTTTAAAATTGATGACGCTTATGGGAATTAGAATTGGTCCGGAAGCTTATTAGTTCGCTGTGAGACGAGACAACGCCCAGATTAACCGCTCAGAGGTACGAGCATCTAACGCATCAAAGGAGGCCAGAACTGCCCCATTGGAAGAGAGAAACGCGGAAAATGCGTTTTTCGAAGTCGAGGAAGGTTCAATGTATGCAGCAGAAATGGCAGATTGAATAAATGTAAGTCTAAAATATCACTTCATGACGTTAAGTGCGAGAAACTTTACGCGCAACTTTAAACGCGTTTTTCTCGAAACGGTTTTTTTTTAACGATAACCACGATTTCTCAAGTTCTACTGAACCGAATTACTTGATATTTTGTGTAAGTCTTCTTCATAGACTTCTCTATCGTTTGAACTACGCTCATTCCTAAATATTAATATTTACTTTTTTTTTAAAAATTCGGAAATCTCAAAAACAAGTGGTAAAAAATTGGTTGTTTTTTCAAACAGCTGCCATTTTGTGAAAATTTTTTTTTCAAAATTTCTGTAGTTCAATCGACAGCGACATTCCTCTAGATTAATAATCTTTTTTTCTTTTTGTTTTCGGATTATAAGAAGGATTGGAATCGTGGTTATGGTGGCACGCCAATTTTTTTCGATCCCCCCACTTCATCAGCTGCTAACTTTTTGAATTTTGAATTTTTTTACATTTTTTTTATTTCTGTATTCTTGAAATATGAATAAAAATCTTATCAAAAACTGGATGGTAAAATTGCTGATTGTCTTTTTTTTACCACACTTTAAATATTACCTTAAATTCAAGCGTCTAGACCCGAATACTCCCTGAAAAGAATAGACTGACGGTAAACGGGCATTTTATTCTCTGAGATAACGCTGGTTCCAAACCTTACAACTGCCAATATACTCCAGGAATAAGGAAATGTAGATTATCCTAAGAAGTCCACGCCATCCCTAATCTAGCGTTGCAAAGTGCTTTGCACTTAAATTAAACTTGCATTAAATGATCAGTAAGTGGAGAGATTCCTCGAGCCCTCGTTAGTATACCCTCAGATATGTGTGTGGTAGATACGGCCGCGTAAATGCTAGAAAAATCATAAAGGGAATACACAGTGATGGTTTCTTTTCTTCTAGAGACTTTTTTTCATGGCAGTACGGTTTCAGAGCAGGACTTTTTACTCAGAACGGAGAACATGGTACTCATACTGCGGTTCTGTGGATGCCGACAAAGACAGCGAGCGCCGTCCGGAACCGGGTGTCAAATGGATTTATCTGAACCAGTCTGATTAAATTTGAACTCATTTCGTCAGTTAAAGAATTGAATACATTAAAATGCAGCATTTCCACGTAAGAGGCGGATTCCTGTTGGCCACATTTATTGCCTTAAGGCGTATGGCTGAATTGAAATAAACAGGTAGCTAACTAGTTTCTAACGTTTCTTCTATACTTATATTTTGATTGGTGGTTCAGTAGTTCACTTCGGCTATCTCGGTATCGTAAGATGCAGTTGAAAATAATTTTTCATTTTGTTAGAATCATATTTCCAGATTTACAAATGATGGAAATGCAAATGTAAATGAAATTTATTCTTTTCACAATACGTAGTTTGCGTTTTGTTTCCCTGCCTTCCTAAGGTGCATAATCCGATAAACTCCCTTCGTCGATAACGAAGAGCTTAGAATTGTATAAATTCTTGTTCGTAATCATTCCTTCTAGTTCATGTTCTTCTTCGGTTATCGTTCCCTTCATATTGAAGAAACACATTAAATATACGGAAATAAAGAATGTATGTAACGTTCGTGTGTATGTTTCAAACTTTATCTCTACATGCTTGCACATTATCGATACGGGATCCAATAAGTCTAGTTGTTGCCATTTGCGAGGTTCGAATGCTACATTTGAAACTTCGATGAAATCGGCATCAGCGATAGGAAACAAATCATATCATTTGCCAAACACATGTAATCGTTAATGGTCAGCATGATAACAGCTCTGGATTCGTCGGACTTTCAAGACAAACTAAAATTATGACATTGTCTCAAATTATCAGAAATGTCTGAAGAAAACAAAGACATACAATTGTAGTAATCCGCCTCACAAGTGTGGCAATTTCGACAAGATGAACTGAAAAAAACCACCACGACGAACACGCGGGAGTTAAGGTTTCGAGGGTAAACCTTCTTAAAAAAAAACAAAGTTTCGTGTTTAAAATTTTATTCGGGCAGAGTTACTGCTAAGAACCACGAATTACAACTCAACTCCTTAGTGCGCTAGCTTCCTTTATATTGCGAATTTCTGCTGATCGAGGAATGATGTATTTTATTACAGTTCTTTAGAAAATATGATGATGACAAAAACAATTCCGTTTGCAAAGTGCAATAGTAGCATTAATGTATGAATTTATTCATTGGAAAAATAAAATGATGACAGAACAATGCAATGATAGTATTAATGTGCGCATTTATGTTTAGGGTGAATGATCGTTATGGGGACATAACTCGGGCGATTCGGTTGCCGACAAGGTTTTTTTGTGCTTGGGGGGTGCGTGTTCGGGAAGGAGTAAGTGGATGTTCGGTGGCGAGTTAAGTGCCGTGAATTGTAATTCAGTTGTCGGGGCCTGGAAGATTGTAAAAAAATAAAGTTTCGAATCAATAATTATCGGTGTAGCGTTGTGCATCTACCGGATGAATCGGATTTCGAATACACGGTGTGGCGGGACTGGGGATTGCGGATAGTGGGATATCCAGCAAGAGCCCATTGTTGGGATGACTCAAAAAACCCTTGGGGTTACACATCAAAATGAACAGCGTATTAAAGCACGCAACAACGTAAAGTTTATAAAGATCGTGAGGGTGGACGGTCACCATGGAACGATTCTGATCATTTTACACAGCGCCAAAGATGCTTGAACACATTTGATGCTGTTTTGGCTACATGCCATAATTACGTTCCAAGGTACGTTTAGAACCAGTTCTCCACAAAGATCCCGTATCTAATATCAGGAAAAAGTTTCGACAAATCGAATTGGTGTGCAGTTAGCGTTTTATGTATTCTACGTACAGATAGGTGCAATTGTTAATTAAGTCTAAAGATCTTTTTATTCCATTTTTATTCTTTTAATTTTAATCTTATTTAATTATGTCGAAAGTGTTGATAAGTTTTTTTTCAACGCATAATATATATATATATTTATATATTTATATATATGCACATACTCAAAAAAGTCTGCGTACACTTGCTGGTCGTAGCAAACATATCAATATAAAAACCTTTACCATTTGTTTATAACTTAAAAAATTTTGTTTATTACTTCCATTAAACTATATGCTAGATAAATATATAACTGAATACTCGTTCGTTGCTTAGAATAAGCAAAATAAAAAAGTTTCTTCCAAGAAGTCATCGAAATTCATCCAAAAAAGTCTGCGTACAACTGAAAAAATTTAATCATTTTATTTGAAAAGCACTATATTAGCTTATCAGATTAAGAACCTTAATATCTAGTAGCATAGCCTTTCCTATAAATGACTTCCTTTAGCCTATTTTGCATGAATTGAACAAGTTTTGATGTTTCTTCGGCCGTTATTTTGTTCCACTCGTTCAAAATAACATTTTTTAACGACTCTTTGCTTGTTATGTCATGCTCTCGAATTTTCTTTTCAAGTAAATCCCACAAATGTTCGATTGGGCTTAAATCTGGTGATTGAGGAGGTGTACCTAAGACTTTTGGGACGTTGTAGGCCAACCAAAGCCTATTTATTTCAGCAGTATGTTTGGGGTCATTATCGTGTTGAAAGAAAAATGCGTTTCCCAGCTGCAATTTCTCGGCACTTTGGTTAATATTATTTTTTTAAATATTAAGGTACCCGTATTTATCCATTGTGGATTCTATGAAAACTAATTGCCCCACTCCACTGTCTGCCATACACCCCAAAACCTTCACACGACCTCCACCATGCTTTACAGTGGGAATCAAATTTTCCTTATTGAATTTTGTCGAGCGTTTTCTCCGTACTAATTTGCGTCCTTTTATCCCAAATATACAAAACTTACTTTCGTCCGAAAAAATAACACTTTCCCAAAATTCTTTTGGCATATTCACATAAGTTTTGGCGAATTCCATCCTCTTTCGGCAATTTCGGTTCGATATGAACGGCTTCTTACGTGCGACTCGACCATGGTAACCGCCTTTTCTGAGAATTATGCGAACTGTTTCATCGCTTATTGTTTTATTATATTTATTTTTTAAGGCCTGCGCAATTTGGAACGCTGTTAATGGGGGATTTTGTTTCACAGCATTAATAATACTCCTACGTTCACGTGTTGTAAGTTTAGGAGGACGTCCTGATCGATGCCGTGAAATAATCAAACCGGTTTCTTCGTTATTAGCAACATCCCTTTGGACCGAGGAATGGGTTCTCCCAACTAATTTTGCGATTTCACGGAAACTTTTCCCGTTTTCACGCAATTTTATTATTACTTTACGCTCACTGACACTGATTTCCTTATTTTTAGCTTCCATATTAAAGAATAGTCTTTTATTCAAGCAAAACTCACAAACAATTTTCCAATGAAGTATCTCCACGCAGATCAATGAAAACATGTAGGCATTTCCACTGCACATTTCGGGGAATCCCCGAGATTTGTGATCTGTACGCAGACTTTTTTGGGGCCGCTCACAGACTTCCAACTATTGAAATTACTATATCTTCGTTAGTTTTGGGAATTTTTTAATCAAACCTGCTTCAGTACGTTTCCTGCAGATTAGGCTTTGTTATCAAAATGATTAAATCAAGATCACGTTATTGATTCATACAATTCCAACATCATTCAGTCTTTACTAATGAGATGTACGCAGATTTTTTTGAGTATGTGTATATATATATCATATTTATGATATATATATATATATATATGTATATATATATATATATATATATATATATATATATATATATATGATAAATAGAAGCAAAACGGTTTTCCTTTCCTTTTGTTCGTTTTAATTTCGTTCATGAAAGATTCACAAGCATACATAGTCATAAGTAAATTGTGGAGGACTGCTGGGTAATGGTGGGTCGCGGCGATCTGACGGGCCTGCAATGATACAAAAAAATAAGAGCTCATAAGTACTCATGCGCGTCATGTGTGTATGGATAAACATAACCAACGTACTCAGAAACAAAACTAGCATGCACTAGTACACTGATGTTGTGAATTGGATCACTAATTTCCATCGGATATAGGAGGATTCGCCATCACTACACCATAGGGACTCAATCATGCCAACATGGGGAGGATCGCCATCCCACACGTGGATACCCATGAATATGAGACATGGAAGAATTATGCCACCGGAGAAGGATCGCCATTCTCCGTGTTTCCGCTAGCCCGAGCTCACAACATCACCTTAAACACTTTACCATCGATCATCCACTATAAATTATCCACCATGCAGAGGCTAATTACAAACATGCACACAGTAACACAAGAAGTACTTAGTAAGCCAACTTACGTTTTAAAACAGGAGAATACATCCAAGCAAAAGACTAACTAAGCATTTTTCAAGGATGCTAACAAATGTTTACATCCCGCGAGAAAATGATGCAACCTCTTTACTACACTACGCATGAAAATGATATTCACAATGTTTTGCTTACAATCGGCCATTCTGCATTTAACTCGCCTCGAGTTAATGATTTTCTTCTTCGACCTCGGTTGAAGAAATCATCTCGTCTTCGCCACTATCACCAGCGGTTTCGTCGGACACTCCGCCAGGCGTACACCATGGTTTCATTCGATCTACTGCTACCACTCGTTCGTAAGTACCCTTCTTAGCTGTTCGATGAGTACCTTGCATGTCCTGGATGACATACCGATCGTTCGGAAGTATAGATTTCACCACCATAGGGCCACTAAAAGCAGGAATTAACTTGCGACTTGTGTTTGTAGCCAATTCATTCTTTTCAACCAGTACAATGTCACCTTCGAGGTATTTTCTAGGTTTCTTTCGACGCCGATCGAAATGCTCCTTCTGTTTCTTCTGTGCTGCAACTATGCTTTCAAGTGCTTTTTCCCGTGTTGTTGTTAGGTCTGCAATCAGCCTCGATGATTGTTGAATTTCATCTAATTTCATCTAAATTTCATCTATTATTTTCATCTAAATAATATCTTTGACGTGAAGGCAGTACCTTGATCAGATATAATTATCGCGGGCGTTCCAAACATTTTCTTTCCAACACTTGCATCTGTATGTACTTCTGTCTCCGCCGCTGGGTTGTAGAGTGCCAGTACCGGTGTTTCCCCTAAAATGCTTTTAAGTTTTTGGAATGCTTGTTCTTCATTTTCTCCCCATCTATAGGCTACTAATTTTTTTAATAACATTGTTAGAGGTTTTGCTAAAACGGCATAATGCTTGACAAACTGTCGAAAGTAGGACGTGAGACCAATAAACTGTCGAACATTGTGTATGTTTCTTGGCGTCGGAAAATTTTCTACTGCGGATATTTTCTCTTTTCCTGGTTTGATCATTCCACTGCTTATTTCGAACCCAAGATAATTTATTGTCGTCATCAAAAACAAACTTTTTGGTAGATTTATCGTTACTCCTTCAGATCGAAATATTTCAAACGCTTTCTTGATGCCATCCATGGCATCTGGAATCGTCTCAGCATGCAGGAGTATATCATCCAAATATACTGCCGCTCATAGAGTTATTAGATATAGAGAGGACGATAAGCCACTTTTGCGTCGTAACCGCCCCCTTTTTACAAACATTTGCAAAAATTTACAAATACCAACAAAATTTTAACAACTTTTGAACTATGCTAATGGGTTCGCGAAAGTTTAACGCACAAAAAATTCAGGTGAGTGTCAAAAGCTCGAGCCGAAGATTAAGCCACGCCTTTGTAAACAATCTTTTTGACCGACAAACCAATAATTTCTACATTATTATTGAAAAAGGCATCTATCTTGACCTAATCAACGCAAAAGTTAAAAATTAATTAATTATCTAAAATTTACCTATGAAACGACACCCCGGATGGCCGCGAACAAGTGTGATTTCTGCAAGTGAAAATCACACACTTCATTGTCTATATTTGTCTTCAAAAATCACTGTCACTATTGTCTTTGCACTTTTCCACAATCGCAAATAAAGTAGCACTCACGATTTGTAATTTTTATCGTTGAAAAATTCGTCTGACACAAGTAACTTACAAAATTCGCCCGTAAATCATTCCGAAAATGAATCAAAACACAGATTATTAGTCTTGTTTTGACAATTCATTCAGTTCGGCTGCAATCGAAAAAACCCGAGCATTGAACCAACTGAAATAGGAGAAATGGCTTCGACGAATTGAGGGTGCATGTACATTATGATACCAACATTAAATCAAAAAAGAGTTCACAAAGAAATTTCTATCAAACTGGGTTCTTGTAGATATTCAATAAATAAGCATTTTGAGGAGTAAAATTTCTCGTAATTTGGAGTATACTCAGCCGCCGGTAATTCAATTTCATAAAAATATTAGAAAAAAACTTGGCCATACACTTTTGAGTGTGCACATACCTTCAAGTTGAATTATTTATCTAACTGTATATTTAGCTCAGTGTGAAATTGAAATTACGAATGTATCCGACAATTCGCATCGTATTAAAATTTGTAAACATTGATTTCAAATTAAGTTTTATCAATAAAAATATATGTTTTGCATGGCGAGAATGTTTCATTGTCCCACAAAATATGAATAAGATTCTATTTATGTGGGGAAAACCTCGAAAAAATTAAGATATTTATCTTTAAATTTCACGAGAAAAAGTATCATCCTTAACAACTTAGTTGTAGGGTTTATAAATAATTAAATGGTAGATTTCCCATTTGAGGGCTAAAGAAACTTGAAGGTAATATGTTTAAGTTGTTGCGCAAAAAGATAATTGGGCAGGCTTTTAGAAAATAGAAAATTTCTCACCATTTAAGTTGTAATATATTTTGCATTTGAATTATGGAAGTTCCGAAAATTGCCGAAGGTGAAGCAGCTACGAAAGGGGAAAATTAGCTAAATCCAATTCTTTGGACGCTCACGGACAGTCACATACACGGGAATAGCCTCTCTATTATCTTATACCTCTATGCTGCCGCTATATCTTCGATTGGACTTAGGATTTTATTCATAAATCTTTGAAATGTTCTGGGTGCATTGGTCAACCCGAACGGCATCCGGTTGTATTCGTACTGGCCAGTCGGTGTTACGAAAGACGTAAATCGTTTTGAGTTTTCCTCGATAGGAATCTGATGATAACCTGAATTGAAATCAAAACTCGAAAAATATTTTCCTGCCTGTAGTCTACCAATTTGGTCATCAATGCGGGGAAGTGGATAGTTATCTCGTACCGTAAGTGTGTTCAATTTCCGGAAATCAATGCACACTCTTGCCTCTCCGTTCTTCTTTTTCACGAGAACCAATGGTGATGCATAACCCGAGTTTGATTCCCGGATAATATCTGCTTTCAACAACTCGTTTACGATATTTTTCAACGTTTCTTGCTGAGCTCTAGCCATTTTATAAGGTCGACAATAAAACGGTTGGTCGTGATGCAATTTAATCATCATCTCCGTAGACTTGGCACATCCCAATTCATCAGTAGAAACTGATATACAATCCCTGTATTCGGATCAAAGGTGTAAAAGTTAGGTTGTGTTCTCCTCCTCAATGTTGCCCATCGCCACATCTCGTATTGTGATTTCCGATAAATCGTTGTGCTCAATCCGCAACGTAGTCGCTCCATTTAGTCCAGAATTGCCTTCGCTTTTACAAGGCCACCCACGGGCTAACACTTCACCTTTTCTAATAATTATGTCCTCGTCTTCCAGATTGATGATTGGAACGATCGACCGATGATTACGGTCTACGCAAATTATAGTCTGGGGAAGACAAGATTCCCGTCCTTCTGGTGACCTTATGCTTCCTTCAATAAAGAGAACACCTACAAATGTGTCTGCCAAGACATTAATCAATCCAAGGTGGTTGGGCGGTATAAGGGAATCTTGCGCAGCCTTCAACGCTGTTTTCCGTGTCAATTGGTCCATCTCAAGCGTCGCAAGCTCGTTTTTCATGAACTTCAAGGTGGTGTTGTCTTTGAATACTTATATTGTAGGCAATTCGGTAAATGACCTTCGAACAATAACTGGAACATTCTGTTCATTGTCTTGCAACACGACCGCATTCACTTCAGCCTCTACTCCGTCCACACTCAATACGAAGTTTGTAGTACCAATGCTGGTGGTGAATCCGTTCCCGTAACCCCTCAAGGCAGTTTTATTCTGACTATTAATGGGCAGGCCCAGCCGACGAGTCTCGCTAACTGTTATTATGGTGCATTCACTACCAAAATCTATGTAGACGTTTGTGATATGCCCGTCAACAGTTGCACTTTTAAAATATTTTTTATTATCATTTTCCTGAGCTGAAACTTCAAGCAACGCTACCACTTTACTTTTCTCGCCTGTTGCTTTGCGAGGACAGTCAGACTCTTTATGGGCCCAGCTTCGACAAACTTTACATCTATCTTTTTCATTGATCAAACACTTATTAGCAAAATGTCCAGACTTACCGCAGTTGTAACACACCAAATTGGAGCTCCGTTTGGTAGTTTCGTGTTTCCGCTGAATATCTGGTTTAACTTGTTTTCTATTGGATGGTTGCTTCGAGATGTATGGTGCTTCATCACTCAGCTGACTCAAATACTGCAGTAGCTCCTCCGGGGATTTGAAATTGGCCGCTCTAGTACCCGTTTTGACTACATGGTCAGTTTACCCTCCAATGAGGCAAGACACTGCTTTCTGGCCACTGATCTGACAAATATTTAAAAGAGCAAGTTTGCCATAATAATAGCGCAGATATGATTCATCGGATAGTTTCCGACGCTGCATCATTTCCGTCATTTGCTCATGGAAATCACCAGTAAATGGAAATGCTTGTCTCAATTTCACCTTTCATTCGTCCCATGAGAAATTCACCGTACCCAAACTTTGGTACCAGGTTTCAGCCATCCCACGTAGTTTAGACACAGCAAAATAAATTGTCGCTTCCTCCGACCAACTGAAGATTAACAGCAGCTCATCCACTTTTTGACATCAGGAATCAACCGATTGGTGTCGATATTCCGGATTAAACATTGGCACTGCTTCTCCCTTGATATCGACGTTTGCTTTGCTCGTACCTCTTTGCAGAACCGCAGTGACGGCCTCCATAAACTTATTGAGGGACTCTCTGGGAAGCGTGCTATCACTCTTCTTGTTTTTTCGTCGGTATTCCCGGTCTGACTCCGAAGAACTAATAGATGGAGAGCGATCTCTTCGATGACGGTGATGACGCCGACTCCTTTTTGATTTCGATGAACGACCCATTCTTACTAACTTAATTAGTTATACTTAAAAAAAAATAAAAATTGGTGCCGCGATGTATAATTATCTGTCACTAAATTGTTGCGAAGCCAACCCAACGAGTTTTTATCACACACAAGCACCAGGCACATAAGATTGTAACGCATTTATACGCGATAAGTACGCGAAATGAATTTCAACTGTGTGCTACGCTGCACAACAGAAATAGGACCGAACGACAGCACTGATGAACATATGCTTACGGGTAGAATTTACGTAAGATCAAAGGAATATTGAGAGCAGCCGAGAAATTCCCATGTAGTCATTCTACAAAGGGCCGCAATTGCATCTTAGGGTATTTCTGAATTTCAACTGTGTGCTACGCTGCACAACAGAAATAGGACCGAATGATAGCACTGATGAACATATGCTTACGGGTAGAATGTACGTAAGATCAAAGGAATATTGAGAGCAGCCGAAAAATTCCCATGTAGTCATTCTACAAAAGGCCGCGATTGCATCTTAGGGTATTCACTATGATTCGGAGAAAATCCGTGTTGTATACGCATAATGAACACAACACGTGTACACCATATGCAAGGCTCACTTAGACCGCCGACCACAACTATCCAACAGTGAGATCCTATCCCACTTCTGATAATTTGTAAGATAAATAGAAACAAAACGGTTCTCCTTTCCTTTTTTTCGTTTTAATTTCGTTCATGGAAGATTCACAAGCATACATAGTCATAAGTAAATTGTGGAGGACTGCTGGGTAATGGCGGGTCGCGGAGATTTGAAGGGCCTGCAATGATACAAAAAAATAAGAGCTCATAAGTACTCATGCGCGTCATGTGTGTATGGATAAACATAACCAACGTACTCAGAAACAAAACTAGCATGCACTAGTACACTGATGTTGTGAATTGGATCACTAATTTCCATCGGATATAGGAGGATTCGCCATCACTACACCATAGGGACTCAATCATGCCAACATGGGGAGGATCGCCATCCCACACGTGGATACCCATGAATATGAGACATGGAAGAATTATGCCACCGGAGAAGGATCGCCATTCTCCGTGTTTCCGCTAGCCCGAGCTCGCAACATCACCTTAAACACTTTACCATCGATCATCCACTATAAATTATCCACCATGCAGAGGCTAATTACAAACATGCACACAGTAACACAAGAAGTACTTAGTGAGCCAACTTACGTTTTAAAACAGGAGAATACATCCAAGCAAAAGACTAACTAAGCATTTTTCAAGGATGCTAACAAATGTTTACATCCCGCGAGAAAATGATGCAACCTCTTTACTACACTACGCATGAAAATGATACTCACAATGTTTTGCTTACATATACATATATATATATATATATATATTTATATATGTATATATATATATAATTATATATATATATAGATATATATTTTATAAATTATATTATAAAATTTAAAATTATAAATTATATTTTATAAATTTTGTTCATCCGTCATAGACAAATACGTTTATATTTATGTATGTAGCGTGAAAAGTATTTTTTTATTCATACGGATGATAAACAGAACAATAATCGCCATCATTCAAGAAAAAAAAGATGATGCCTCCGAAATAAAGGTAAAATACAAGACTAGAATTGCCTCTTTGTCAAATTGATTCCTATTGATATCGCATTTGGTCCATCAAAGGAAAATCTAGCAAATGCCTGTCTCGTAAATTCATTTGTATTCCTATTAGTTGAGCGCCTGGGGCGTTAAAAACATGAAAACCTAGGATTTCTGTTACAGTGAATGAAATTTTATAATATAAATAATATATAAATATAATATAATATATAATATATATTATAAATAAATATAATATATAATATAAATATAAAAATTTAAAAAAAGTTTACTTTTTTAAAAAATTGTGATCTCGATAAAAAAAATGAAATTACTATCATTTTAATAGTTTAAATGATACAATACCTTATAATATTAGGCTGTAGAACATTTTTCTACACCAAAATAAAATTGATTTATATATTCATATAGAGATATTAATTAGGAAAAGAAATAAACGAAGAAAAATGAAAGAAAAAAAAATTATAAATAAATCATGTGTTTATTTAAACAATTTACATTATTGTCTATTTTTCTTCAACTTCACTTATTTCAATGATTGGTGGAGTATTAGAACAAGTATTTTCGCTGCACTGTAGTCACGCTACACTGCAGTATAAGCCACTCTTTCTACATCCACAAGCAACTCCACAACCCTTTTTGCAGCTACAAAATAACAATAACATTCTATGAAACATCACAGCCAAAGTAACATGCAAAGGTGATAGAAATGATCGTGGTCGTAAAGCAGATTTCATAGCATGAGCGATAGATTTACATTTCTTCTCATAACAAGGAATCGCTTCTGTATTATTTTTCTTATCTCAGTATTATTTCTGATAGTAAAAAATTTAAAGATTTTAGAATAGATTCATCAATATCTTTAAGCATTCTGTCACTTGGTGTATACTTTTCACTATCGTAAACTTGAGCTCTTATATCCCTCCTAATAATCTCACTAGCTGCTTTCAATATATGTAACTCTGTGAGGTGATAGTATCTTTCAACTCTTGCATGGAAAATTGGCAGTCGTCATTCTCTTCTATATACTTGTATATTTGCTCCATTGCTGCATCTATCATCGAAATTCTCGAACCAACTTTCTTCTCTGCAGAACTCAGATGAATGGAATTTTTAAGAGAATTATAACAATCAACATGATATTTTGCTTGGAGTGTTTGTAAATCTGCTATACCAGAAATTATTTTATGAATTTCTCTGTACAGCTAATTTCTGTACAGCTATAAAATTTACAATGGAGTCACTTAAAGTTGGAGTTTTAATATATGAGATTTGTCTTCGTCGTTTTTTATTTAATTTTGCTTTTTTTTCTTTATTAGCTTCTTGGCTATAGATGAAACAGTTTTTTTCCCACTCAGAGCTCGATAAATCAGTGCTACTTCGGAGTTTCTTTTTCGGAGGCGAAAATGGAGTTTCATTGGGCCTCTTCTTATATGTTTCAATATATTTTGTATGAATATATTTTTGGCGACAACCTGTATGAGCGTAAATGAACTCAGTTTCAAGATAAGGTAACAAGCCATCCTTCCGTTCGCTTGAAGCAGCTCGTAACGTTGTCATTCCTTTATTTATTTTTTTAATAACACCTAAATGTGAATTGGTTTCGAAAGATGAACCCAATTTTTCACAGATAAGGCAGCTGTGCTAATTAGTTGTACTACTGGTCCTTGATTCATCCATTGTTAGAAAACTATGATAGAAAACTATGTTAGAAAACAATTGAATACATGAAATGATTAGTTTATTACATTTTTTTTTTCTTATACTTAAATTAATCTTTACATATCTATGTACTTATTATTTAATTTATTATCTAATAATCATTATGGTCATATTATAACCATCATAATCTAACAAATAAAAAATCTAACATAGAAATCCAATAGAAAAAAAAACGTCTTCAATAAAACTTTTGTTAGAAATAAACAACAAAATACACAACTTTTACTCTTAAATATATATACAACATGCGCAGAACACGTGCCATTTATAACTAATAGTTAGCTAGAAAAATGCTGTATAGTTTTGGAGCAGCTGCCGTTGCCATTCTCCCCTCTCCACGTTCTGTCCAAGGTCGTTATGACCCTTCATACGCTCCAACATTTTAAAAAAATATTCATTTATGTTTATTTAGGTATTATTCAACGTATGGGTACGAAAAAAAAAATTATTTCAAATAAAATTACATGCTCAAGTATTAATTTTTTATGGTTTTTGTGTAAATAATAAAGAAATCAAAAGCACAAAAAAATTTTGGGTAAACTTTACACTTTATAGTACAAAAAAGAAAACCCCCTTGACCATTTAAATTCACTCACTGTAACAAAAGTCTGAGGTACCCCCAGACACTCCACTATACATAAAATTTCGAGACATTAGTGGCGTCATGCGTAGTGAATTCTTTGTTGTGTGCCTTAAACGGGGTTGGAACTGAAAGTCATCCTATAAGTGGTATTGATGCAAATGCAGTTACTAGGGGTAGATTTGACTAAGTATTGGATGAATTCCCTATATCTTTAGAATATTCCCGGTTCCATTGTCATTTACGAATTTTTTTTATTAATCTTGTGTAGAAATGTATTGAATTGTATTAGAATTGATAAATGAATTAGAATTAGATTTAATTTAATTATTAAGCTCAGTATAATAATATTTAAGTTTGTTTGAATAGAGAACTGAATTGTTAATTGGAAATCTATTCTTTCCTTCCATTGTACCTTCTTGTTTTCAGGAAGAAAGTGATGGCGCCAAGGTAAGTGCAGGAGGATGTAGGGCCGTACAAATCCTTCACCGGTTCGGGTTCCGTGGTGCCGTCGGTTGGAAATTCGGGTATTAACCTTGTTGTATTCATGTGACAATTGAGAATTCGCAGTAGTTGTAGTAAAGTAGTTTATTTTCGGGCACTGCGGGATTCCGGTTAAAGGATGCGCGATCATTGCTGTCGTTTTTTTTTAAATTTGTTTGCGCAAGAAAAGGATAACATAGGTAAAGCAAATTTTTGAAGTGTCGCATTCGGAAAATCGGATTTTTCGGCAGCTAGTTCAATAATGGAACCAGAGCGGAAGTTCACTCGTGTTCGACCCACGTTCGCTAACTTCGCCGCACTGAGCTAGTCCGCCAGCAGCCACCAACATAGTGAACTTCCAAGTGGCCGAGTCGTTGACCATCAGGGTACAACTCGTTGCCACGCCTCTAGGACTTCACGTCCGTATGTCCGTGTAGGGCCGACTCGTCCTTCAGTCGTCACCGTCACGATTGCGAATCTGAAACCCATTACACAATAATGTTAACAAATTTTGTTTACTTCCAGTATTAAATCGAAAGTACTTTGAAGCGAAAATTTCGATCTAAGCAAAACTTGTTTACGTGTATACTTTTGTTGTCCTAAGACATTTCTAAATGTTTCTAAACAATGGAATACCTTAAGTTCGCTATGAAAGCAAATTTGACACAATAAATGATTATGTGTATTTCGCAAAGAAATCTGAAAAAGTAATCGATTTAAATTGATAATTAATTAAATTAATAATTTGTTTTTCATATAGAAATTACTTTTATTCAGTACAAAATTTCCGATGCTTGAGTTGCAACGGAACATACATAGCGTAAGCATAAACCAACGAGAGTATTTGAAAACCTCGTGAACTCAGTCCAAACAGGTGAAAAGTTTTTTGCATTGGCTTTTTCATACTTTCATGGCTTCTTAAATCTTTCTTTTCATCAATTATTAAACTAGTACTGTTATCTTCAAACATGAACCTACAACGAAAGTATACTTAAAAACTAACATACATTAAGAACAAAGTTAATGTTTGTGTCGTATGTACAATAGTAATGCGTTATAATATAATGAAAAAGATATCCAAGCAGAATTTAAGTTTGATATATAGAACTCAGAATGTACGAGGCCCTTTTCCTAGTATGCTCGACAACATGTGGGCTGCTGCTTTACCAGCGTAAATCGATGTTTCAAATACTTCGCTGATAAGCTAGCCCAGCAAAAATTTTGTCGGAATTTCGCTTAGGCGAACTAAATTCGGATCACCTATTATTCGCCAGAGCGAACAAAAGTCGGAAAATAACACATGGGGCGCGTAACGCTATGGGCAGAGTGAACAAGTAAACATTTCTTTTTCCTATTTTCTGGATCCAATTTTATTTTTATGGGTTGTTGATCAGTTTGCTCTTGTCAGCCTTCTAAGTGAGATTTTTGTTCATCATTTGTTCGTAAGTTCTGAGTGACATTTTTGGTTACCCGTTTTCGGACTCATACTCTCGTTTTAAATTACTAATTTGGATCGCGAAATTTGCGATTATTTTCTCGATCACGCATTACCTTGTGCAGCATTTTCACAATAAGTTAGTTACGCGATCAAAAGTAATCATTTGTGCGTTCATTTTGATTAGTTTTATACGCAACCAAGGTATGTCCCTTTCGACTTCTTGATTTGTTTTCCGACTGTGCAAGTTATGTGTTAATTGTGTGATGTGTTTAAAAAAAAACAATTTACTTTAAGGTTTCCAAAGAGTGGTACTTTACCACTCTTTGAATTCCGAAACGTTATGAGCATTTCGCTATTCACAGATTCTCGACCAACTTTCGGAACGCTAGGTAAACTACAAACAATATACTTTTTAAATGCCGAAGCTTTGTCCCCCTTTTTTACAATATTTTACAGCAAATTGGTGAGTTAAGTGCTTTTTTTATCTTGTTGCATTAACATTTTAGATGGTTAGGATCACACCATCTAAAATGTTAATGCAACAACATAAATATCCTGTCAGACTCAAATCCTACAACCGACTTTAAATGCGACTTTACTTTAATAACAAAACCGCCTTTAAATATGATAAAATATGATAATATTATAGTTTTGATAAAACTTATTTTAAAGAATCAATTCGAAATTTTTTTACCCGAATTAAAGTACGATTGATTTTTAAGTTGTTACAAACAAAGTAACAAAGCGGAGAAACTGATTTGAAACTGATTTCAGAAATTTTATTTCATCGGCTTTCATTTTCAAGTCAGTTTTTTTAATTTTTCTGAATATTTTTTTATTTAATGGGTTTTTCAGGCAATATTAACTTTCAGGAAATAACCTGGAAAACTTTGATTTCAGAACATGCAGCAAACAACACGATTGCCGACGATGTGAATTTGTATCGCCGTTTCGAATCATTTCAACAGCGATCTTAAGTTCTGCGGCACATCGAAAACAAATCGCCAGGTCGGATTACAAACACAATTCGCATACGCCATGGCGATTCGTTGGCGATACGCCATGGCGAATTGTTTGCGATACACCGCGGCGATTCGTCTGCGAAGTGAAATATTGCTCGCATACGATTCGAATTCGGATCGCTGGCGGACTCATTTTCCGACACGGCGATACAAATTCGTATCGACCGCGATTCGTTTTGTCTGCTGGGTTCTAATCTTCTTATTTGTAAACTTTTTTTGGTTTTAGGACTCGGTGGGAATTGCCAATCCACTGAAGAATGCGTTGTGGAACATACAATTTGCGATAAACATTCAAATTTGTGCATGTGTGGAGAAGAATACATTGAATACGAATCATCCTGCTGGCGAAAAGGTGAGTGTGACAATAGAATTTCAAAGTAAAATCTTTTGAATCAAATCTAGAAAAAAACTGCTTAAGGAATTTAAATATACTACTGTCGCAGAAGGACTATAGTTATTCACATACTCATTGTAACTGTTATCTCATACCAAAGACAATAATATTAAAATCTATTGTTACATGTATGAATAATGTCACGTGCCATTGTAGTTCCCTAAAATGCTAGATGCAAAACAATAACCATAACAAATACATGGATCATTCTCGAAGGGGAAAAAATTATTGCGATACGGAATACGGCATTGTACAAATGATTAGGAGTGTATACTCTGATCTGAATGATCTACGTAGAAGGCATAAGAAAATTCCAGATTGCTTGGATCAAGTATATTAGTGACTACAGCAGGCAGTGACGGGAAGCAATATTGTTGAATAAGTGAAAAGCGACAGTGTGCGTTGAGAATAGTGCGATAATCAAAAAGTGTTGACTAAAGTGAATTAGCAGTTAATTTAGTGGAGTGATAATTTAATTAAGTGAAGTATTTGTGAAGTTTATCAAAGTGACAAAAAAATTAACAGACAATTTTAAATTAAGCCGTGTGTTTCAATTGCAAGAAAATTAAAGTTTACTAAGCTAACACATCTGCACAGAAAATTTTCAAATCTAAATACTCGCTTTATCCATCAATTTACTAAAACGTACACGCAAGGGATTATTTGGAAACATGGAGAAACTACGCCTTATTATATTATGAAGGTAGCTAGGAACGACTCCTTATTGTTTTATGAAGGTTCTCGGCGAACGGAAGATTAACTTAACGCCTTAAAGTTAACACAACTGTTTATTTGCCTGAAGAGTTCAACAAATGCAAATAAGTATTTTTTCAATAAGCTATCTAACGTCCTACTAGAGCGAATCTTAGATAAAATTAGGTATTTCGTGAGGAAAATGTCATATAAAACTGAGGATAGACACTCCATGAATGGAATGATCAGAAAAGGGTCTACCCTGAGTCTGCCATCATAGATTAATTGTTCTCCGCTATATCCACAATTTTGGTACAGCTCGTGTGTAAATGCTTGCGTGCTTTTTTTGCCAATAAAATAAATATTTTCATCATCTAAAATGATCTCGCAGTGGAGTTCCGTATTCGTGATTCTTTTTAATTGTGATTCACCTCGAGTAACCACTAGATTTGAAGCCTTTCCTCTTTGATTCAGCAGTAATGAACATAGTACAAAACAAAAATAAGTAAACATTCAAACTAGTGATAGTGCAAAATAGTTATCTTGAAAAAGTCGTAGAATTTCTGAATTCAGACTGGAAGATCAGCTCTTAGCGTTTCACTTCAGATTCGATGTACGCTACAACGAGCGTAAATTTTCGGCTTGGAATTAGAAAACGCATTCCTCAGGAATCAAGGATTGCCCAACTGAAGAATCTGATTCGTAAATAAGGGAATCTACAAGCAATCATCACTGTCTTTTCCAAGAAATTCACTACAATCGCAGCGCGTCTGATCTGCAGGCGGTCTTCGATTGCCTGCGAACATGCTATGTTAATTTTCCAGATATCAAGGATCCCATTGAAAATTCGGACGAATTCTGGGTAAAAATGGGTAGTATTCCAAGCTTGTTCTGACAAAGCCTCTGGCAGGGCAATGCGCCGCCTCTGTAGCAACCCAAGCAGCATTGCTACTGAAGTTGCATCAAATAGAGATTCCAGAAATCGGCAGTTTAAGCGAGAGGTGGAACTTTCTACGATTTATTTTCATCGCTTATCTACAGAAACGATAGTTTGTCACCAGCGCTAAATCTCCAGCGGAGCTATAACTGGAAGAGCCGCTAGTGATAGAAACATCATCAGTCTGCATTTGACTCTTGAAGAGTGCAGAGCGAGAGTAACTCGAGCGAGCGGCATAGATATACCAAAAACAAAGCGGAATACGAAATCTCCCGATTCTAGTAATCTAGAAGTGGGATATAGG
This sequence comes from Stratiomys singularior, assembly GCA_954870665.1. Classification (NCBI taxonomy): domain Eukaryota; kingdom Metazoa; phylum Arthropoda; class Insecta; order Diptera; family Stratiomyidae; genus Stratiomys; species Stratiomys singularior. Next base: position 59,293,723 of record OX940877.1, read on the forward strand.
CGTATACGTCGGCGGGAGAAACGAGGTGAACGAGCCGGTGGCATCGGAGGAAAGCGCAGCGGCATCCGACTGCGAATCTTCGAGCAGCGCCGAAACCAAGGCAAATGAGACAACCCGCGACTTGACGAACGTGAGTGATCTTAATGCTCTTGTGAAACAGATGCAGGCAGAAATAGCACGACTGCGAAATCAGGTACAATTTCTTCTGGTCCATCAAGGGGAAAATGTATCAAGAACGGCAACAAACACACGCAACACAAATATCAACAACAAACAACACTGCGACCCGAACACAACCATCATCGACCAAATATGGAATTATCTACCCCGAACTAGCGACATAAGGTCAACGAAAACCAACTCTATCAACACAGGACCCGCAAAAAATAGAATGAACAATGAATCGAACAGCGAATCAAGCGACTAGCGAAGCAACGAATCAATCAACGAGTCAAACAACTAAGGTAAGCCAAAAATATACCTCCAATTATATTAGTGAACCAGGAAAAGTCCAAAATTAACTCCATTCAAACTTAAATCCTAAATAACCTCCCAAATAGCTACCTTTTGAAAAGATTCAGCCCTTCCAACAAAGGAAGATTTTGTAGCTGCAAAAACAGCCCTAGCTGCTGAGAAAACTAATTTCTTCACATACACTCTATCCGATGAGAAAACAAAGAATTTGGTCATTCGTGGCCTTCATCACACCTACACGGCTGATGATATAATAGCCGAACTTCAAGCGTAGGGCATTCAACAAATAAAAGCAGTTAAACCTTACCTAACCCTCTATTCCAAGAAAAACAATATCAAACTCAATTTATGGCTCATATCCTTCGAACCAAATTTTCAATCTTCTATCCACCTTCAACACCGTGCAATGTAAGAATTGTCAACGCCATGAGCATGCAGCTGGAAACTGCCATCTGCTCTACGGGTGTGTCAAGTGCAGCCTGTAACATGGTCCAGGCAACTGCAAGAAAACTGCTGAAGAAAATCCCAAATGTGCCAACTGTGGATCAAACGAACATCCCTCTAGCTATCGCAACAATGCCACTTACGAAACCTACACGGAAAAACGAACAAACACAACCAAAAAACTTCCATTAGCTCTGACTCAATCTTCAACAACTCGAAAACACAATAACAAAAACGTCCTACGCAACGGCTACACGCCCAAAAATTACAAGTGCCCTTGAAACAGAAACCTTACAACACTGGCTGCTCAGCTGAGTAATTTTTTCCCCAAATTCCAGTAAATACTCCCCTAGAAAAGCAAATACTAATGCTATCATTTCTTTCAAACTATAATGGATCTTAAGATACTTGAATTAAATATAAATCCACCCATTTGCTGTGCTCGCAGACATGAACTGAATCATTGTTTTTCTCTGTGAAACAAAGCTTTCCCCAAAGTACGAACCATTGTTCGCTGTTCCCATTCAAAAACCATGTTAACACATTAAAGGCGGGGGATCTTGACGGAAGTATGCTAGGTAACGCGGCGACCGCCCCGTCTCGTTTCTCGTCCTAGAGCGGACGATATTTTGTGTAATCATAAAAAAAATTAAGCCTTAAAAAAGCCTTATTTAAACTCTTAAAACTACAAGAAATATTAAAAAAGAACTAAACACTAATTACAAAAAATGTTTTTAAGTACATATTTATAAGAAGAATCTAGTATTTTTTATGAGTATGATAATGGTGATAACACTCCCGAGGGTGAAGAAGTGCATAGCAAAACTCGCATTTGAAACAATTCAACTTTATTTTTTATATGGCGCACAACCTACGCAGTTTCGTTCGGAATATAGATATAGAATTTTATAGCTGTATTGGAGCTTTCTAATAGTTCACTCGAATGAATATTTGAAATCATCCTCACTTTTATCTTTGACTGGCAAATTTGTAATAACACGTCTCCTTTTCTCCAGAAAATTGACTGTCCGCGTTGTAACTTATTATTTTTTAATTCATGTGGAAATCCTCGGTTTACATGTATTGTTGCACAACTTCGTATTTTATGTTTTAAAAGAGTTTCGTTTATATCTACACTGTTATAATAATTATCCATAAACAATAATAATATTTGTCTTTGTTTCCGCTTTGTTTCCATAATATTTATTATATTGTTTCCATAATATTTATTATATTATATATTATTGTGAATTTTTTAACCAAACTGTCATAAACTGGTCAAATTTTAAATAGACGATCGCTCGATTCATCCATTTCATCGTTGTTCTCAATGTGCGACCATCTCCATATCTCTTTAAATCTATCACGACTCATTGTCTTTGGGAATATTGGTGTGTCTAATAATGGATCTGTTGTCCAATATTCATCCATTGTACTTTTTGGAATTTGGCTCATTAGAATTGATAATCCTTAAAAATTTCGTGAATTCGCCAATAGTGAGATCCGTCCATTCTATCGTTTTCTTCTTTCTAACGTATTTTTTGGTGTTTTGATGGTAATATCGGTTAGTTTCTGTTACCATCATTTTGTAGAAATTATCATCAAGGAACACATCCAAAGATCCTTCAACGCCGTTCTGTGGTAAAATATTTAACCCCGTTTGATCCAAAAACGGTTCTATGGTAGGTGGAATGTCAACTTCAGATGTGTAATATCTTCTTCATAATCATTTTCACTTTCACCATCGCTAATCGGTAGTAGAAAAACTCGGGTCCTTCCCATAGGTCGTATAGAACAATCACTATCATTATCGTCAATATCACTATCATTATCAATATCTAACTTTCTTTCATCGCAATCAACGTCAGAAAAATCGTCTGCATATATATCTTTATTTTCGCGTGAAACAATATTGAAGGATTTCAAAATTTTCTGTAAGTAGTATTTGAACAACTGAACAGCTTCAAACCAAAAAACATAGTAAATACTAAATGATGACAGAGGCATGCTGAATTGAAGTGGACTAGATCACAATTGGAGAAGTCGGACTGAAACGAGTACTGTTCACCTCTCCAAAAGGTGTTCTAAGTTCTGTGAACCTGGGCGTACCGAGGGAAAGTTGAAGATAGCCGAACCGATGGATGATTGCTGCGTAGCGCATGGATTGCGCAATGTGGTTGCAAAACGTACTAATACGACTCACGCCTTTAAGCTACAGTCGAGATAAATCGTAGTACTACAACTCCCGCCTTTAATGTGTTAATAACAACTCCCCCATTGAATAAACTGCACAAACCAGATCTGGTTTCCACCAGATCATGGTGGGAACGAGAACCACACAGCTTCTACTAGTTTTCTTATATTGCAGTACTCAAACGCTGAGACCGTCACACCTAGAAGACCTGATTAAATACCTCCAATCCATTCTTCATGATCCATAAAAGAATTGCATAAAACCTGCCCTAATCTAGGAAAACGCTGCACTAACCCCGAACCATCCTTGACCAAACTTCCTCTTCGCTTGCAAAAGCGAACAAATTGGCAGCATATTTCGCAGAAACCCACCTCACTTTAATCCCCGATTACAGAAGAAAATAGAAAAAGACAGCATTAGAAATATTCTTAACAACAACTCTTTCAGTCAGGATGTCTCGAGCCTTAGTTCGCTCTTACGAGCCCCGTTGAACCCACCACCACCTGAACAAAAACAAACTCCAACAAACTCCCCTACTCCCTCGCAAATTAAGAAGATTATACTCAGCAGACATCACAAAAAATCCACCGGCAGTGATGAAATCCCAATCTTCATCATTAAAAAATGTCACAACCTATTATCCCACTTCCTATCAGTTCTTTTTAACCATTGTATCTACAATGCCTACTACCCCACACACTGGCGCCAAGCCATAATAGTCCCCATACCCAAAAAGAACGATAACCCCCTCCTCGTTAAAAGTTATCGTCCCATTTCCCTACTTCCAGTCATATCCAAAATCTTCGAAGTAGTCATTAAAGACATGATAGACATCCACGTAGATAACAATGAGATAATCCCAAAGTACCAATTCGCAGGACACCCCTTCCAATCCACTAACCATGCACTTTTGGAACTCAAATCCCGAATTTGCAAATATGCTAACAAAAATGTTCACACACTCGCCTGTCTGATAGACATCCGGAAAGCCTTCGATTCAGTACAGCAGAAAGGTCTTATCCACAAAATGTTAAACGTTTTTCACTTCCACCCGCACCTCTGTAAGCTGGTCCTCAGTTTTCTTTCGAATCACTCTTCACGAGTGAAAGTACTTGATGCTAAATCCAACAGTTTCTCCAATGCAGCAGGCATTCCGCAAGGATCCGTACTTTCCACAACATTATTCTCCACGTCTGGAGACTGAATTGCCTCCCACTCCTACATGCAGCAACCCGATTCAAACCCTACACTATGCAGATGACATCATCCTTTTTACAGCTTCCCGCAATTTGCCTCTCACCGTTAAACGCTTTAACGCTTACCTATCAACCGTTGCCGAGTTCTTTGACACTTGAAAGCTTTTCCTAAACACCTCCAAATGCAAAACCATATTACATATTACATCCTCAAAATAGCACTAAAAATTAACAAAAACACACTCCCCAATAAATCCCATACCACATATCTTTGAATAACCATGAACACTAAACTGTCCCCAATCCCACACATCACCAAGACCCTTACCATAGCTAATCATGCTCACAGAGCTCTATATCCACTACTTCATAAAAACTCCAGCCTCCCCGAACGTATCAAAGTAACCTGCTATCTAATCCTCATCCGTCGATTTATCACGTACGGTTTTACACACCAGTGTGATCTCTTTGCTCACCAAATGGAAAAATAACGAGGTAAAGAACGTCGGATCATAAGACACTGCTGCAACGTGTTTCGACAAGAGGCTGACAAGTTCAGCAGCAATCAAATCTTCTACGACACTGCCAAAACCCCCAGAAGCGATCATTTTCTTACAACCCATCTTTTAAAAACACTCACTAAATGCGTTAACCACCCCAACGCACTCATCAGTAGACTCCGTCAACTTGACCCCCTTGCGACATCCAGCATGATGAATCAACACCAATATCCTCAACACTTCAAAGCTCTAAATGACGATAACGAACTTTTCGATTCCGACCACCGAATCATACATTTGAACTCCACCAGGAATTCCTACTCTATTTACTCCGATGCACAGTTTTTAAAACCATTACCCCAACACCTCCACCAACTCCTTATCCCAGCTTCCCCCTAAATTGTAAATAGCGTAGACTTAGATGTCATTGATGCAACGAGAGGTTGTTTCTTTGGCTTTCCTCTTTCTAGGATAAAATTTAGACATAAGTAGTCTAGGTTATATCTAAAAATACTTAGATATAGCCTAGCTTTTAAGTAACGTAACTTTTAAACTGAAATGTAATTTGTGACGTTTTCATGCATGGCATGCCAATAAAAATTGTTTAGTTGTTAAACGATAGAAACATCAAAGAATAGTATGTATATAAATACGTAATACGCTGGAATTTGGAAATCATGCAAAACCCCTGGCTTCAAAACGGTGTGCCGCTCAGAGAGGTCGTTGATGTGAGAATTTGAATGTTCATGTTTTCAAAAACAGCGCTGATAAAACAGAAACAGGTTGTGGTAAATATTTGGAGAAGAGAGCCATGCTATTGGAAAAGCAAAACAAAACTACGGTATGGGAAGCTACGCCATATTCTAATTGTTTGAAAATAGACCATAAACTGGCGGATTTCAAGGCGAAACTGTAGGCCGAAATACAATAGTGGGAGACTGCGATGCGAGAGCGCGACGAGAGTCTCGCAGCAAATGCCAACCCGTTTTCGTAACATGCGTTTATATACGACATCTTACAATGATTTCTATGCGTCAATGCGAGGCGAAAAATATTCGGAAAATCGAAAACTCCTCGCAAAGAGATGCGTTGACGCTTGTCAGATGCTTGATGGCGCTTAAATGAAATTTGAAATTCAAACGCCTTAATAACTTTTTAAGTAGGAGGGTTATTCTGAATGAATTTTGAATAAAAAATTCGCGCATCCTTGTTGAGGCTATTATTTGCCAAACAAAGGAAAATTCCAAATTCAAAAATTTTCAAAAATCAAAAATAATTTTGATCAAAGTTCATTCAAAACGTCACCTATTTGACATTTTTCATATGAACATTATTCTTCCTCGCATCGCGTGCATTGTAACTTGAATGGCACGACGATGAGCGAGAATCGCATCACCGTCTCGCAGTATTGTATTTCGTCCTCGTATTACACATATGCAAGAGGAGAAAGACATTTTTTTGGAAGCTCCGTATATGATTATAGGTTGGATACCGATTTTAAGGATGAGCATTTGATTTCGAAAATTAATGGTAGATTTTCGATCGAGTAAATGGTACAGAAACAGGACAGACTTGAATCCCGTGGTGAATTGACTTGAGTGCTCGAAATGATCTTTAAAGGTAAGCTTGTAATTGCATTTCAGACAATAAAAGGTCAGATCTTTTGGCCGAGAGATCATGTGGCCTATTAGGTTTATGGGCCTGATAGGCAGCATAGTGGGTTTTCACTTTCTGATGAAAAATATTACCATCGTTTTCTTTATATTGGTTTTAATTTTTGAAATTTTGCGTTGTGGATAAGTCGGACAAATACAATAGAACACTATGTATTGAGATACAAGCCTTGGGGAAAGCCAGTAGGAACTTTTCCCGAATGAACGTTGACCCTATACTTTCACCCTGGTTTATTCTATCATTCAGGCTAGATGAATTCAGTTTTTACAAGAATATTGAGGTACAGCACTCTTGGAGCATACCAAGCAGACGTTGGTTTTTATCAGGTTGCAGCAGATGAAATGGCCGATTTAGCAATGACATAAAGTTTTCGAAATTATTGTGAACTATGTTGGCATATGGCGGTGCAAATAATGTGACATATTGAAGTATAAATGCTGCTATCTTAGTTTATGGAGTCATTTTTGTTTTGCACTTCATAGTGATCGTAAAAAAAAGAGAAAGTAAACATGGAAGTGAATAAAAAACGGCTGCTTTTAATATACGAATTTAAATTAGAGCACAACGCAACGAAAGCAAAGAGGAATATCAACAGCTCATTTGAGCCTGGTACAGTTAGCGAACAAACCACTCGGCGGTGGTTCGAAAAATTTCCATCCGGAGGTATGGACCTTCGAAGTAAGCCACGTAACTTTATATAACTTTATAACTTTATAACTCTTAATAACTACATAACTTTTACAGAGCGAATAAGTGCAAATTTTCTGAACATTTTCGATTTCATTAAAAGTTTCCTAGTCAGTTAAGAATAGCCTTAGTCCGATATCTACCACTACATGCTACCGTGGAATAGGGCGGTGAAAATAATTTCACACCAGAAGTCGTTTTAATGCAGCGCGAAATCAAATGAATATCACTGGTGTTTGTAGTGTAATTTTAATGTAAAGTTTTATTTTCTCTATGGTAATTCCTTTCTTATAAAAGTCACTCACTCGGTTTTACTTTTGTGAGTTTTTTTTGCCAAAAATATTTTATATTTAAAAAAGACGCACTTATTGCCGATAAGAGAATTCTCATTTATTAATTACTTTAAAATTAATTAATTACGAATTCTCATTTATAAAATAACAGCTTGGAAGTTCTTTATATAGAATGACCATACATATATGATTTATCATTCATAGCAACATTTGTCGGAGATCACTGTGATTATGATATGCAGTGTCACCCTCTAATGGGATTATTATCAGTATGCATAAATAATGAATGTGGCTGCGATGCAGAAAGTCACCTGAAACAAAACACATGCTTCAAGAAAAAATGTAATTAAATAATTATATTAATTGAATACTTTTCATTAAACTTGTCGTTTTGTAGTTTTTGGAGAAAGTTGTAATACATCGTTAGAATGCGTCAGTTCTAAAGATGAATCAGGAATGGAGTGTCGAAATTCAATTTGCTTATGTCAGCGCGGGTACCATGTCGACACTACAAGAAAACTTTGTATTAATCACAAGCAAAGTAAGTATTTAAGAGATTATTATTTGCAAAATTTGAGTAAGCAAATGAAACGAAGGGAAATACTAGAAGAAAAAAACTAAAAAAACTAGTACTTTTCCAAGCGCAATTCAGGACGCCTATTTAAGTTGTAAGGTATTTGATCTTTGGGCATGCCATTAGTTGCAGCAAAGGAATGCGCAAAAGACTTTCCCACTTAAAAGAAGTATTATCAGTGTGTTCATAGTTCTATTAGTGAAAAACATAATATTTTTATTATAAATAAAAGAAAGACGACAGAAAACCTGTATTTTACACATTTCAAATTTTTCGGAATTTTATTCACTATTTATTACAAAACTTAGTACGCAGTTACTCTCCATGATTTGTTCATTTGTAACTTGCAATGAATTTATGTTTATTGTTACAATGTATGCTCGATTGTGTCCCATAAGGATTCTCATAAACTCTCGTATTTCTGGAAGAATTCAAATGGAAAACATGTGTGCCACATTTGCAATATGCCCGGCACGTGTACGGTGCACGTGTACATGTAACATGGCTGCGGCACACAGAAGCAAGCGGTATTGTGCTATTCAAAGCGGTATATAGCTCCAAAGTGACGAGAGACGAATACTTCGTTTTGCGATGGCATTTTTAACTCAATTGCTTATAATCGAGCCATTTCCAATTAATTGCGACACCAGCCCATATAATATGGGATCTTGTGCAATAAACAACTATGCGATATTGCGTTCTTCATTGGGGTATACGGCTCCGACATGAAGATCGGGCTAATCATATCTACTCAATATACAGTTTTGAAGCAGTGCAAAAGAGCATTCATTCAAAGTGCCGATGACAACTAATTTCCATTTTTCTATATTGTTTCGATTCATTTGTCAAACGACTCGTTTTCACGATGAAGAGTTGGGCAGTAGTGTAAATGGCAGTAAGAAATAATACCAACGGGTCGAAAACTGATGGCATTTGCTGCGAAATGCAATTCGTCGGCACAACATCGTTTATCTGAAATAACATAATGGCACAATGCTGAATTTTTCACTTTAAAAGGAAGATTTTCCGTAACCTATACAAAGAAAAATCAAAAATGTAAAGTTCAGGATTTTCCGAATACTGGCGCACTTTTCTTATTTTGTGGTAGGGAGGTGAAGGCTGTTTACGTCCTGAGTGTGGGACTCCCAGACGCGAAATGCTTTTGGACTACCCAATAAAAACCTCCCCTGTCAACCTGAGAACCTAGCCTGGAACCGTTTGACACATAAATTCGGGCTAGGCCTCGTGTTCCTACGCCTAGAGGCCCCTTCGGATTATGGGAATCTCTTCTCTAACGGGAAGGAAGGGAGAGGAAGGAAGTGCTACAAAAGAGATCCATCCATCCCCGATGCCTCCCAGCGCTCCAATAAACCTTTTGTCAATATCAACACTGTCCGAGCATATTGCGCCACGCGATTCCAATTGTCAACTGTTTTCAGCATAACTCCGACGATAGTTTCCGGACAGAGCTCTCCGATTTCGCTGAGGAGGTCTCCTCGCTGCTGTCTCCACCTTTTACAGTAGAAGAATGTGTGACAGGCGTCATCCGGTTGCCCTGCACAAAACACACAATTGGGAGACCGTGCTCTGTCAATTTTGTGCAGGTAGGACCGAAAACAACCGTGTCCGCTTAAGAGCTGGGTCAAGTAGAAATCGGTCTCACCATGCACTCGACTGAAACACGGCTTCAGGTCAGGGATCAGACGTGCAGTCCACCTTCCCCTTGTTTCTTGCTCCCAGGACTTTCGCCAATCGCTGAGAGAGCGATGACTCTCTTCCCAGGTGATCTCTTCCCTCCAGTCTTCGTCTCTGCGCAGGTAAATACTTCTGCGCTCTCTCGCAAGGAGGGTGATGGGTATCACCCCTGTGATTACCAGCACTGCCGCCCCGGAAACCGTTCGATATGCGCATGCGATTCGCAATGCTCCTTGTCTCTGCACCTGTGCCAACCGCTTCCGGTGTAACTCCTTGCTGAGAGCGTCGCCCCACAGTTCTGATCCGTAGAGTAGAAGCGACTGCACAACGCTCATTAAGAGTCGTCTCCTTGATGTGGTGGGCCCCCCTATTTTCGCCATTAATCGGGTGAGTGCCGTCACACGCGCTGCAGCCTTTTCAGCTGCTTGTTGGGAAAAAACTCATCTTCGATTCTAGCAGGACACCCAGGTACTTTACTGCTGATTTCGATTCAAGCAGCTCGTCCCCTATACTGATAGGCCGTACTCTGAGGATTCTCTTCTTCGTTAGGATGACCACTTTGGTTTTTTCCAGCGCCAGCTTGAATCCGTGAGTGGTCATCCAGTCCACTACCCTCCGCATTAACGTATTGAGTCTGAGTTGCGCATGGTCTACTGTGCGCCCAGCGACCAGCGCCGTGACATCGTCCGCATAGCCGATCAAACGTGACTCATCCGGCAGTTCAAGCTGCAGCAGTCCATCGTAGGAGATGTTCCACAGGTCCGGGCCAAGGATCGAGCCCTGAGCGACATCTGAAGTAAGAATTGTACTTCGCCTACCCTCCTTCGAGTTGTAGAGTAGGCTGCGGTCCTTCAAATAGTCCCTGAGAATCCGCATCAGGTACACTGGTACTTGAAACCGATTTTGTAGCGCTTCCAGAATATCCACCCATCTAGCGCTGTTAAATGCATTTCGGACACCCAGAGTAACCAGCAGGACGACCCGTCGCGTAGAAAAACTGTGAGACTTTGCACGTTGGACCGCGCTCACTACTTCTCCAATTGCATCGATGGTGGAGCCATACTGCCGTGGATATAGGTCCCCAGCAGTACGAATCACGTCAGCGAGTCCTCCCCTGATAAGTTTTTCAAAAACTTTCCAGGCCGTGTCAAGCATACACAGTGGGCGGTATGCAGCTGGCGACTCGGGATCCCCTTTTCCCTTCGTAATGAGCACAAGTCTCGCCACCTTCCAGCACTCCGGGAACAGCCCTTCACGCAGGTATGCGTTAAACATGTGGAGGAGCAGGTCAGGGGAAAAGTGGAAGACCATTTGTAGCACCTCAGCTGGAATCCCATCTGGTCCTGGAGCCGTTCTGGCCTTCATAGACAAGACTGCTTTCTCCAATTTCATCTTCGTGAAAAATGGAATTTCCGTTGGTGTTTCATAGTGAACTTCTTCAACGATGGCGGGATGGGTGGGGAAGAGAGCCCGCACGATTTCGTCCATCTTTTCTGCCTCGGATGAGTGAGGTGACCTTTGGACACCGAGCTTCCGCATCACTTTTTTGTAGCCCAGGCCCCATGGGTTTCTGTTCACGTCGTCCACCAGGTTTTGCCAGCGGCTGGCCTTGCTGCTGCTGATAAGTCTACGGAGGCATTTTCTAGATAACTAAGCTGCTAATCGGAAACATGCCTCTTCCCGGGTTCGAGCTCGCTGTATCCTGCGTCGTAGTTTGTGACAGTCCCTTCGTTTTGCGGCAATTGGTGACCAACAGAATACTGGGGGCTTGCTGTGCCGGGGTCTCCGTGGAGACTTTGAAGACCTGCAGGTAGACGTAATGATTCACATAGTTGAGTTCACCACATCTCTTGCCGCAGGTACTCCGCGTTACTTCTCTCCCGCGTTACTTCCGACAGCGATGATCGTGTCATAAGCACTTCAACGAACTTCTCAATATCCGCTTTCTCAGTATTCCACCGGAGCACAGAAGAACAAGCGCGTGGTCTTCGGGAAACACCGTGATGGATCTCCAGAGCTATGTACTGGTGATCACTGGCAGCTTAATCCTCTAGCACTCTCCAATTTCTAACTGATTGTGCTAGGCACTCCGAGGCGAATGTCAAATCAGGTATGGTGCCGACGCAACCCCATCGACGGAAAGCAGGGGTGTGGCCTGTGTTCAGTACGACGAGCCTAGTTCGTGCTGCCATGTCGAGGATCCGCTTGCCCCAATCGATTCCTCTTGCATTGAAGTCACCTCCGACGAGCACATGGCCCTCAATACTTGAAACAGCTTCTTCCAAAGCATTGAGCCTAAGTTGAAAGGACGATAACGATTCGTTCGGAGTTAGGTATACACTGAAGAGTGTAGTTCCCGAACACCGAACCCAAATGAAACCATCTCCTCGCCCCCGGTCCTGCACTTGGCGGTGAGCACTGATCCGAAGCCAGATGGTGGCTGAACCGGATTCATCAGAATACCATGTTGGTGAGTTTCTGGTGTGATGTTGCTCGGTCAGCAGTAATAAGTCAGCTTGCCTGTCTCTCGCAAACTATTCGAGAAGGACTTGGACGATGATGCTTCGATGCAGATTGATTTGAAGGATACGAATCATTGCAGAAGCGCTTTAGCCTTGTTTAGTGCTTCTTGCAAGACCCGACACTTCCCTGTGCCTGGAATATGTTTAAAATAATCTGGTCTCGGGTCTCCTGGCAAAGAACACCGTGTGAATCGTCTGTGCTTTCCTTCTTTTTATGCCCTGTCTTACCGCAATTGTAGCACAAGGATCTTCGGTCAGTTCCATTACATGCTTGCGCGGTATGACCGTATCCAAGGCACTTGAAACACCGGAGGGGAATCGCCCTTCGCCGTATCCGACAAATAACCCACAGAATTCTCATTTTGCTCTGCTTCAAAAGCTGTTCAGCTTCCCTCTTTGTGACGTCGATTATGGCCGTGCGTTGACTCCTGTTGTTTGGTTTGGCCAGCCTGACTTTCATCTCGCCTAGAACGGGGAAATCGCGTTTTAAGGCGTCCTCTATTTCGGGCAGATCCGTAACGCAGTCAAAGTCTCTAATTTCCAGTGTGGCCTTAGGTTCGAGCGCGGCTACAGTTGCCTTCTCTCCAAGGACCCTTTTGACTGCGTCACGGAACGCGTCTTTATTATTTGCATCTGATCCGAACTTGGCCGTGCAGCTTTTATTGCAGTTTGTATGTCGCCCTTGATTTCTCGCAGAACATCCGCATAGGATCTACCGTCGGTGGGTTTAACCAGCAGTGCCTGCCCAATGGATTTTCGGCGCTTCTTAATCTTAGTTTCTTGGGTTATCTGCGATGATTCATTGCATTTCGGTTCCTGTGGAGGTTAATCGATTTTGAACTTTAGGGGCGCTATTATAGCTGCCTTCTTGGCAGCTTTGGATAGTGCCGTCTGAAAACCCTCCTCAATCGCGATTTGATCATTCGGCGTCCTGTCTTCGTCCTTCCTCCGTTTATCCCGATCCCCTTTGATTGGGCTGCAGGCCAACCATTTGGTGGCAGTAGAAATCGGGACGACTACTGCGCTGTCAAATGAATTACCCTGTTGCTCTTCCTCTGCCTGTAGCCACCTGCGTCTATAATGACCTATTCGGGTTAGGAGGTCTTCCAACTCCAGAACTCCGGTTTTAACCTCTATGCTAAGGTTTGTTTGTGCATTGTATGTAGCAGTGATGCGTTTATTAACCCTTTCTGCTTTACGGTATAGCCGCTCTTCCACTGCACGATCCATGATAATCGAAGTGCTCGGTGTCTGCCGTTTAGGGATTTCTGTATTTGTGTCCCGTGCTTCAGTCACTTCGGTGGTGATGGCAACAATCAAAGGTTGGTTTTGGTCGCTCTGGTGTGCGCATGGTTTTCTTGCTGGTTCTGGTTGTACCAGAATTCCTACTTTTTGTCAATCCGTTTTCGAATGTTTCTGTTCCGACATATTTTCTTTTGTATACGCACTTTAGAAGGTCATTTATTTCGAGGAATAAACTGTGTCAAATGTGAATGAAATTCATCAGTATACAATTAAGTTTCGGTAGTGCTTAGCTGAACGGTATTTTAAATCGAACTCTCAACGCTATGTAATGTTAACCAAAATAGATAGTTTACAGTAGCCAATCAATCATCATATCCAGGATCTAGGAGATGATGATAACATCATAATTAAGTTGTCAATTACAGGAAAAAAGTAATGGACGATACATTGCTTCCAATTTGCTTTCGCAAATACTTTAAAATAAACTCATTCATGGAGTACATTTGAAATTTCGAATATCTATTTCTCAAGCTTGATTAGTACTGATTTAATTTATATAAATATTATTCGCTTACTCAAAGATAAAAATTAAGAAGAGAAGCTTAAATCAAAGAAAGCACCAAGCGAAACCGCAAAGTCAGCCGTTGATAAACATATTGTAGAAACCAATCACGCAATAATTGGAATGATCTAAAGGTAATATCAGAAGAAAGCATTAATCGAAAATTGGACGTACAAAAGAGCCTTTGGATTATTCGACAACCGGAAAACTGTCGACTCAACGAAAATGTAAACAATGGGTTTTCGAGGCTATTGGAACTATTCAGTTCTAAGTAATATGAAAACTATAATAAACGAATTTTAATTTCAAATAAATTATAGTTGTACGAATAATTATATAGTTATACGAAAACTTTAATAATTTCAAAGCTAAGACTATCAAGTACAACGAGCCTTGAAAAAATGATTACATGATAGAATTATTTCTTAGCATGTATTAAAATGTCCAGTATTTAATTTCAATAATTGTGTGCATAACAGAAAAACAGAATTTTTTCAAATATAAGCAAGTTGCTAAACGTTCTCAATAATATATGTCTGCATACCCCTAAATCTACATTCCCGAAAATATTCTTTATTCATTTCAGTGGAATGTTCTATTCTAATCAACTACAAGCATGAAATTTCAAGAAATTTTCATTTATTTGGTTTCAAATATTGTCTAACTCATCTCAAGCCGTCATTGTAGAAAAAAGTTGCCTCAAAGCACACTCATCCCATGTTCTTATTTACTCCTATTCAATAATTACTGCTAAACAATGAAAATTCTCCAATTATACAAAACTATTCATTTGCTTATCCTTTAATTTCAAAATTGTGAAATAATCTTAGTTATAAATTAATTCATGATAATCGTTCAGATTGAAATAGTCATCATCAGTATGACATTCAGCTTGTTCAATCATATTTCTAAGTAGTGGTGCAGCCTCCCTTACATGTTGACTCGTCATTGCTTTACAAGTCTGCCTTTTTTCAGCTTTTCTCATCCAAGATATGCCGGTTATTTTCTTTATATCAAAATCCCATCGAATTTGTGGGCGCCTTGTCGGTCGTTTGATTCATCTTGGCTACCACTGCGTTATTCTTGTGGTCCATCTGCTGTCCGTCATTTTCGCCAAGTGACGGGCCATCGCCATTTCAAGGATTTCATTCTATTTATCACGTCTGTTACTTGGGTCCTTTCCCGTAACCGCGATAGTAACTTGCGATCCTTTCGTATAATGCCCAACATACATCTTTCCATGGCTCTTTGGGCAACCTGGAGTTTCTTCCGTATCCCCGTTGTTAGCGCCCATGTTTCACTACCGTACAGCAGGACTGGTAGGACACATTGGTCGAAGGTTCTCTTTTTCAAGTAAAGCTTCATTTTAGACTTAGATTGAAATATTATTACAAATTTGCTTGGAGATATGAATTTTCATATGCAACTTAAGACAATAGTCTACACATTTTATTTTAATACTCACAATTAATAAGAATCGATTGGCTTAGTTCTTGAAGTACACATGAATTATTTTTATCAAAGCATTCCCAAAAAGTAATTAATAAAATAACTATTATGTTGAAAGACAAGTACTTACTTATCTCATCATGCGACAATTTTGATGACGTGAATTACCTCACGAGCACATATTTTCCTCTCTCACAGACGAAGTTTCATAACGCTGACGCTGGAAAACGCAACGTGACTATAATTGGTCAAGTTTAGCCTATTCTTTCAAATGAAAATAGGATCATCAAAACAAATAACGTTACATGAAACCACGCTCATCCAGCGAGCCCTAGATGAGGAAAATCATCAAAAAACTAGATCGCAGCAGCATGTTTCCTGCCAACCCTCGTACATCGTGACCCGGCTATATCTAGAAACAAGGCCCAGATACAATACTGCGTGACGGCGATGCGAGAGCGTGATGCGAATCTCGCTCGTCGTTGCGCAACGCATTCAATTTACAATGCACGCGATGCGAGACAGAATAATGTTCATATGAAAAATGTCAAATTGATGACATTTTGAATGAACTTTGATTAAAATTATTTTTGATTTTTCAAAATTTTTGAATTTGGAATTTTCCTTCGTTTGGCAAATAATAGCCTCAACAAGGATGCACGAAATTTTCATTCATTCGGAATAACCCTCCTACTTAAAAAGGTATTAAGGCGTTTGAATTTCAAATTCCATTTACGAGCCATAGAGCATCTTACAAACGTCACGCACCTCGTTGCGAGGAATTTTCATTTTTCCGAATATTATTCGCCTCCCATCGACGCATCGCAATCATTGTACGATGTCGTATACAAATGCACGTTACGAAAACTTCTGCGAGAATCTCGTCATAGCGTAACAACAAACAGCGATAACACTCCGAGCATCGACCAATCTAACGGATTTTGCAGAATTGTATTAGTTTTAGTAAAATTTTTTTATTTTTTTGCTCGTTTTGTTTACAAGCCAAATGTAAATAGATAGACAAAATAGAGAAAAATAAACATTTTTACAAACACAAATGCAACTCTGCAGAATTTTTTGAATACCGTTAGATCGGTCGTTTGTTCGGAGTGTTAGCGCTGTTTGTTGTTACGCTATGCTCTCGTGGCGCTCTCACATCGCCGTCTCACAGTATTGTATTTCGGGGCCTGCACACTGATATCTTTGTGTTTCTACACACAGGCGTGTCACGGTTCGTGTCAATTAGCAAAGAAGATGCCGCTGCGATGCAGTTTTGTATGTTGCGTGAGGAGCAGTTCGATAAATACAAAAGATGCGGTGGTACGCTTCAGAATATCTTTGAAGGAGATGACAACAGCGCAAGTCTGCTTCCGTTTTTGAGAAATATTCTAAAACAACTGCTCGGCAAACGGGTCTTTGGTTAAAGCGCTTTGGATGATGGTGGGCTCATGGAACGTTGACTGATGATCGCAGTTTCCTTTGAAAGAATAATAATAATTTTATCATATAATAATAAATAATTATTTCAACGCTTTATTCTCCAGCCTTCATATCATTATATGTTATATATGGTGGATGGGAGTGGATGGGCGAATTCATGTAGTTAGCGCGACAGTGTTTCATTCCCATCGTGGGAATGAAATTATGAATGAAAATGTTTGCACGCCTTGAATGTTGAATAGTTTATTTGTAGCAAATTCGTAATAACTTTCTAATTCTTTGTCAATCTGAACGATTATTATCAACTAATTTCTAAATGAGATTATTTCACATTTTGTACATTCACTTTTTTTATCATTTTTTTGGAAAAAGACACCCAAAATAGCGCAAGTAGATAAAACAGTAAAAATGCAAGTAAACGAGACACAACTAGGTTTAGATTTATAAAAACGAAGTATGCATTGTTTTCGATCACGAAAGAGAGACGAAAACATCACAGTGCATAAACGGGACATTGTGAACATAATTGTAAATATCTTGTTGAGCTACGTTATCAGAATGTTTTTGTAATGTGAGACGTTCGGATAAATATGATTGGTTAAATAAAACATTGAAAATATTTTGCTGATGTGTATTACAAATCGTTGCAAGGCTTAAAGTTGTTTTTTTTATTTCTTATATAATACAGTTTTGTGTTAGGAATCAACAATACATCAATCAGCAGTAAATCGGATTCAGACGAAGAATATTTGGTGGATGGCACTGATTTCGAGACTAAGCCACATGATAGTAAATATCATATTGCAAAGAAAAAGGTCACGAGTAAATTTGATGTATAGTTCGAATAAATCAGAAAGCGTAAATGTGGTGCCTGGTACAATCTATTAACAAACATGTTTGGACAGAAGTAGATAAAGATCCTCAAGTTTTGATTTTCGTGGAAAGGAACAGGGCTTAAATCTTCCAGTAAAATTAAAAACACCTGGTTAACTGACTGACATATTGCTTTCCGATTAATTTATTGATATGTTGGTTCAAGAAACGAAAAAGTATGCTGCAGAAGTAATATAGAAGAAAAGAATACTGAAGAGATGATCCAGGTGTCATCATTGGAAATGACCTAACCGCGGAAAAAGCCGAAAATTCCGAAAATTCTCTCCTACCACCACACATAATTGGAATAAGCGCCATGTTTATAACTTCGCATTAAAGAGAACTTATTTATATGTGCCGAAAACGATTTCAAGTATTATTACGGTTGCTGAACTTTTTGAATAATACCAAAACCGGAAAAGGCAAGCTAAAGAAGATCGAACCAATACTTAAACATTTTATTGTATCTATAATCCTGGCAAATGTCTAGTCATTAATGAGACGTTTGTATTATGACGTGGCCTTTCCTTTCGTGGCATTTCCTTTTGGCAACACATA
The DNA here is from genome assembly GCA_954870665.1 of Stratiomys singularior. NCBI lineage: Eukaryota > Metazoa > Arthropoda > Insecta > Diptera > Stratiomyidae > Stratiomys > Stratiomys singularior. The sequence goes on from OX940877.1 coordinate 59,312,103, forward strand.
AAAAACAAAAGACATCAAGTTGGCGTAAAAATATACAAAATGCGTGGATCGCAGGATATGATTCTACGAATGAAAATTTATTTTGGAGGATCGGGAATCCCGTCACACGAACGGAATTACAATGTTTCAGCGGTGCTTTCTCTTATGGACGGTGTTCTAGATAAAGGTCATGCTACGAACATGGATAATTACTACAACTCGGTATCGCTGGCAAAAAAGCTAACATTGCGGTCGACATATATTTGCGGAACTTTACGATCCAATCGCAAAGGTAATCCAAAAGAATTGGTCCAACAAAAGCTAATGCAGGGCGAGTTCACCTAGAAACGCTCCGAATCGATCGTTATTTGAAAATGGAGAGATAAAAGGGATGTACTAAACATCCGTCTAAACATCGATTCAATCTGCACAAAGCTGAATCGGCTGAAGCTGCTAATCGAAATGGACACTCCATTCACACATAAATTGACATTACGTCTCCATCAAACCCCGAATTGTAAAGAATCACAGAAAAGGTATAGCAATGTAGATTATTCGGATCAAATGCTGTCCTACCATAGTGCAACAGGAAAAATTCTTCGTTGGTATAAGAAAGTAGCCGGACACATATTTGAAATGCGCACATATTTGATTGTCAGCAAGCGAACGCACAAAGTAAAAAAAACCTCTTCAATCTAGAGAAGTCCTGTCCAGAAGTCCACTCTAGTGCAATTCTTCAATTGCAAACATCTACATCGAACAGACCCCTGAAAAGAAATTCCGCTCATTATCATGATACTCTCCCTCCAAGAGCAAAAAAGATAAATGCGACGCGAAAATTTAAAAACATTCGCAAGCAGAATCGATAGTAGTGTCCAATTTTTACCGATATGCTCATTTGCACTGGATGCACTGGATCTTATTTTAAATCCTGTAATGAAGATAAGCAATTATTATTAATAAATATGAATAATCGATAAATATACCATCAATAATATTCGTACATGTTAGGTTCTCGAAATACGCGACGTAAATCGAAACGACGTAAGTCGAGCCATATTTTTTCATATGTTTCCATGTAAAACTCAAGGGTTAGGATCCACACGGACTCGAAATTAAAACAACCACATTTATAACAAAGGATATACATACTTCATTATCAAAAGTAAGTTCTTAAAATAATTATATATGCACTTATGAAATTGCTAGTTATTTTTGGTATTTGTGTGTTATTAATTTAAATAATAATTATAAAACTTTAATATGTAATCAAAATATGTAATGAGAAATAATAAATTAAACTTTTGGCTTAAGGGGTTATATATAAAGTTCGAGCTCAAAAAATGAGAGATTTTCGGAAAAGTTATAATATCTTGCAATGCGTAAAAAATATTGCTGCTTCATGGGATGAGGTGACACCCAACAATTTAAAAGGAGCCTGGAAAAAGTTATGCCCATTTTTTTTAAGCCATCTGAAAGTTCTTCATCTACAGATCAACCAAATATCGATGAGATCACAACTGACATTGTTCATTTGGCTAACCGTTTGCCTGACATTGCATTTACTGCTGATGATATTGATGATCTGTTATGCTCACATTCGCAAGAACTGACTGATGAAGATCTTATTGAATTGGAGGCACAAGTACAAAAGGAAGCAATCGAGTCACAAGAAATAGCTTCTTCTATTAGTAACTCTGAAAAAGAACTTATACTAAAAAAACTTTCCGTAGGCTTTGCAAATTTGGAGAATGCCATGAAAATTTTTGAAGAAAATGGTCCTTATTTTGAGAGAAGTTTCAACGTTAATAACAAAATTTGTGCAGCCTATCAGTGTTACCAAGATCTGTATGATAGCAAGAAGAAAGAAGCGAAGCAATCTAGAATTGATAGTTTCTTTAAGGGGTTATATATAAAGTTGAGTGGAAAAATTTGGATATGTACATGATTTTTTTTAAGGACGTTTTGAAGATTTTATTGTAAAAAACCAAATACACTTCGATAGAACGTATCGTGAAGAACAAAACTACACGATGAACAATAAAAAAATATAAACAATTGCAAGATTTATTTCCATTCTCCCGAAACAGCTTTTTTTTGAAGAGCCTTCCGGTGGACGCGATTGGAAGCGAACCACTTAACTGAAATCAAAAATTTGATAAAATTATTGTACAAAAATGTTACTCGGGGTGCTTGAACGATTAGTTTGCCAAAAAAAATTTTTGTTTTTCATAAAAAAACCCGATTGCCTAAAAAACCGATTTTTGAGGTGTTGAAAATTTTAAACAAAAAATTGTTTAAGCGAATCGCACATTTATTTATAAAAAATCGATCGTTCAAGTACCAGAGGTTGTAAATAGGAAAAATTTAAAAAAAAATTTATGCAAATCGGTTAAAGGGTTTTTGAGTTATCGCGTCCACGGCAACTGTACTTTCTAAAAAACACCATTTCAAGATAATCGCGTTTGAAGTTTTGTGTTTCTTTCTTTTCTCCAAGGAGCTAGCGCACTGCAGACGTCTGTAACTTTCGATCTGGTGCTCCGATCTTAATGAAATTTCGTACAGATATTTTCAAAAGCATGTACATTCAGATTTTGCAATAAAAAATTTTCGATTTTTTGAGCTCGAACTTTATATATAACCCCTTAAGCCAAAAGTTTAATTTATTATTTCTCATTACATATTTTGATTACATATTAAAGTTTTATAATTATTATTTAAATTAATAACACACAAATACCAAAAATAACTAGCAATTTCATAAGTGCATATATAATTATTTTAAGAACTTACTTTTGATAATGAAGTATGTATATCCTTTGTTATAAATGTGGTTTTTTTTAATTTCGAGTCCGTGTGGATCCTAACCCTTGAGTTTTACATGGAAACATATGAAAAAATATGGCTCGACTTACGTCGTTTCGATTTACGTCGCGTATTTCGAGAACCTAACATGCCGTAAGTTCGAGGACTGCCTGTACTTGTCTTGGCAATGCCTTAAATCCGAATGGGGTAAACATATATTAAACAATATCATAACAATATGACTTGCATGTGTGTAAGTTAAATGATAGTGAAGCTAACTAATGTATGAAGAGATGTGATTTTTTGCTTTCAGCTAATGTATACAATTCAGCAGAATGAACTACTCGTACAGAAAGCTGTATTTTTTAAAACAGCTATCCGTACGAGTTAAAGTTAAAATTTAAAGTCAAATTTAAAATTTGGCTGAAACATTGTAGCGCTCCTTCTAGGAATTTTGTTCTAGGAAATTTGAATTTGTATCTGGAAACCACTTTTCGTGTAACCATAGATTTGAATATTGGAGTTGTAGATCTAATATTCAAATCTATGGGCACTGAGAAATGTAGAAGTATACGCTGAATACATTATGCATTTCCAAGGCCTGCCAACATAAATATTTGCTCTTGGAGTGAACATTGTACATACCTTGAGTGTTTGATTGAAGTAGAAACTACAAGGAAAAATTTTTCAAGAAAGTGCTCCTCCCATTGATCAGCACAAGAAAACTACTTACGAAACTAGAGTAAAGGAATACATCCATAAAGTCTGATTTTCTTCATTGGAGCAATACCCGAAACAGAAAACTGTGTTCTACCTTCAAAAGATCGTATAGAATGTGTTGAAGGACAAAAGTCAGGATGTTTAGCTTCTTATAAATACATAGACAGCTCTTCGGTACATCGAATGCCCCTTGGAAAAAACAGGAACTGAGTTTTTATTTAACAACTACAATAAATCTCCCTACCTTTCCGAAGCACTTACAACAAAGGGTTTAGTATTTCATCTGCTTAAACCATTCTGCGCTTACACTTCGGCTCGCAGTTCAACATCGGCTTCTCCGATTCAATAGCAAAGCTTCTTGGAAGATAAGTTCATGACATCTCACCATCAGAAGGACGATATGTTATACTTTGTTTTACTATTTATGGTTTCCATAATTTTGGAAACAAGAGGCAAGCTAATCAATTAGCATCGTATTAATAGCTTCTTAATAGCGCTTCTAAATTGCGTTAGCGATGTGGAATTGTGTGTTGGCTCAACCGATGTAAATTCCCTTGTTTCTATCATATAAAAAACATTAATTAAAGCCTTTTAGTTGGTTTCGACCTTGTCAGAATCGTTTATAACCAGGGTTTGAGAATTTAATTTTAAATGAATTTTACCAAAATCGACGTGGATTCAAACTACTTGGAAGTAGATGGTAAAAACATTATACATTTCACGATGTGCCCTATTCATTCAAAAGCGTTAGAGATTATTTCGAGCAGTATAATTAAATTATAATTAATTCATATAATTTGTAATATAAAAATGTAATGAGCACTCAATACTTTATATGTGTAATGTAATGAGCACTCACTTAATTACATCGTACATTAATCAAGATCCTATCGGAAATACGTTTTCAATGCTTTGAACTTTTTAAGAATCATTCTAACGCATCCGTCAAAACATCTGCCTCCAAACCTATCCCACCCATATATTATATAAGAACTTGAAACACATAATGTCTCCCTGGCCGGGTCTGAAAGCCATACAGATAGCCAATCTGAAACCTTATTGGGTTTTTTTCTGATTTCTGAGTCTCCTATTGATGATGAATCTACGTTTGCTTGGAGCACTGGCTGGAGAGAAGAAATTCACTATCACCCACTTCATTGAAGATGAAGGATTCCCTCCTCCCTCCCTGAATTTTTCGGATGCTCCTTTAAGGCGCAAAATTTGAAGTAATATCATTATGGTTCCGAGCGACAAAAAATTCAAATATAGGGCATGATTACTGTAATAAAAATTAAAAAGGTTGAAAGCAAAGAGCGACAGTTCTGAGCGACAAAAAATTCGAATGTAAGGCATGATAACTGTAATAAAAACTAATAAGGTTGAAAGCAAAGATGGCACTTCATTTGGATGTTTAGCTACCGTTATCTCTTTTTACGAAGCTTCATTAACATGATTTGTGTAGAATTCAAATAGACACTTGAGCTTTATATATGTATATATATATTAGAACACGGTTTACTGAATAAACTTTTTAGTATTTTATCACCCAAGCTGAGTTGTTATACAAGCACAAGTCGTGTACGCAATACGACTACAATGTTATTTGTTCAAAAATTTATTATACTCCATTTTATTTTATCTCTATGTTAATCATGTAAACAAAAATTCTCTAGAAGTGTTATTAAACTCACATAGCAAATTTTTCGCAAGTGCTTGAATGAACTACTCCTCTCCTTCTCTCTTCCAATTTTCGGTCGATTTTAGTTGTATCTTTTTTCAATGGAAACGAAGGAATGATCATTAATTGAAATATTTGTATATAATAATGTATTACGACTTCTTCTGGCTCAAATATTTTGAATTAATTTTGCTCATTACCCATATATTCGATTTTATACGGAAAATTATTTCAAATATGTGGAGCCTAGTAAGATCTTCATGGCCCTAGTAGTGATTTTTTAGCAACACTTATGTTAGTAAAATAAGTTCGTTACTTCCCTTTGTGTGGTCTAATCATTTTATTGAAGATAATATTTTTTTTTGTTTGGGAGGTGAAGGCTATTTACGCCCTGAGTGTCGGACTCCCCCGCTACCGGACTACCGACTAAACACCTCCCCTGTTACACCGAGAACCTAGCCTGGAACTGTTTGTCACATTACTTCGGACTAGGCCTCATTATTCATCGCTTAGCGATGTCTTCAGACTAAATGAAATCTCTCTTCACGGATGGATAGGAAGGAATTGCGATTAGTAACTATAATATTGCGTTACAGAGATGTTCCCTCCCTCGCCAAGCGATCCATTATGTCCTTCTTTATAATGAGTACTGTCCGTACGTAATGCGACACAGAGTTCCAATTGTCCTTTGATTTCATCATTTTTCCCGTTAAATTTTCTGGGGAAATTACGCCAATTTTCTCCGAGAGATGCGAACGGAGTCTTGTGAATCTATTACACGTAAAGAACGTGTGGCAGATAATATTTTAACAAATCTGTTTTCCTATGCTTAAGCGGTAAGATTTGCGATTAAGAAAGATTCAAAACAAATAATACGAATTTCAAATAAGGTTTCAACAGATGCTGCTATTTAAAGGCTTGTAGATTGATTTCTATACTGTTTTTACGTTATTCCTTTATTAACTCATTTCTGAGAATATTAAAATGTTTCGGAAATCGTAGTGATCAGTTAATTGGCTATAAATTATAAAATTATAACTAACAAATGATCAAGTGTAAATTAAGAGCGCTCTTATTTAATTGAATTAATTTTCACTTCATTAAAAAGAGAAATGCTTTTGATTTACACAATTTTTTATAGATTGAATTTAGAATATTATGATACCTTTTCAATAAACTGTAACTTCTTCTAACTAATGAAAAGGCTACAACATTTTGAAACAGCGACAGTAATTATTGCATGAAACTACTAAGAAATTTTGTGAAAATGAATTTACATCATCGCAGATCACCTTTACAAATTATTTAAATAATTAATTAGTTTTAAATGCAACAACAACTAAATAATCTCAAAAATTGTCTCATAACCGTTTTCGTATCAGTTCATCACACCCATTAGCGAGTGTGACATTCGTTCATAGCAAATATCTACCCAAGATCGTCGTGCCGATATGATATTTGATATTATTATACCAGTTGGTATAATGCACACATAATGCAAGGAGTAATGCACGCTCTGTACACATAGTTCTACATATATATCGCTCCGAACAAATACTAATTCAACAATAAGTAAAAATTCGATCTCTTAAATGGACTGCACGTCATTTTTCTTGAAAGATGCAAAGCTTTGAAAAATATCACACCTTAAGTACTTAGGGAAAGTTTACTCTGATTATTACCAGATTCAGTCAAACCCTCGGCACAATGTCGATATTTCTAAAGGAAATCTACCAAGAGGAAATTTCAAGCATATTGACCTTTGTCATTTGACCATTTGACTTTGTTATAATTACCAGATGTCTCGATGACATCTGGGTCTTTCTTGTATATTGGAGTCGACAATTTTTGGTTGCCAGCCTGAATTTTGCCATAATTGGAACTCTACATATCTAATCACCCTATTCTTCAATGCATCAAATTTCGCTGTGGGAACTGTACTGTCGCAAGATATTAAATTCATATGTTTTGCTTCTCGTATCCTTAATTCATCTGAAATAGCATTATTAGTAATTGTAAAACAATTGCTTGCCATTATATTCGTCTAAGCTATTTTAGACCCTACATTAATCACATAAATCCAATAACCTAGTTGAAAAATTTGGAAGTAAATATCCTAAACTTACAAAAACGGAAATTAAAACTGTTGTAGTACGACTTTCCAGTGGCGGTCCTCAACTTATTAAAGAAATCACCCAAGGATAAACATTGTACCATTTATGTATCTTATATTTTAATGATTGAATTTGCAGGATAATACGCCAAATATCAAAAAAAAAAAAAAATAACGACTTCTTACAAATTTTCGGAAATTTTTCGTAGAGTGCTAATTTTTCAATAACGTGCAATTTCCAATGAAGTTGAAAAACTGAAGTATAACTTGGAGGAACAAGACAATCAGGTTAAAGTTGAAAATAAGTAAGATATAGTCCTTTTTAAAAACAGATGCCGTTCCTCATCGTTAGGCAATAAATTATTTATTGTAAAATGACAAACACATACGTACATTAAAAATTTTTTTTATTCTGGAGAATAATAACAAATCGCGATTTTTTTATTGTGCGTAGTACGCAAAATGTGATTGGTTCACTGGTAGTGAAACATCGAATAAAGCATTTTTCAATTTTCAGGGCAATGTTCTAGAACTATCATATTTTATTGCCAAATACTAGAACGATTTTAAAAGCGTTGTTACACTTAATTCCGTGGGTGGGCCTTGAACTCCCAGCCTTCAACTCAAATCGCTGGGGGAAGTGTTGGGCACGATGCACCCACACGGTCGTTCCTGTACGGAGAGGTAACGGCCGGGGCCCTCGGTCCGGGTAGGTCCGTCGGAGACGGGCGTGGGCGCCACTCGCTTTTCCGAGCCCCGAAACATCGCCAAGCGAGAATGCGACGAGACCACTCTCCTCGTAAGGAGCCTCCACAACCACTCGAAAACCGTTGATCCTAGAAACAGTAAACGAAAAGGAAAACACCCTGAAAACAAAGGACCGACCACCGTCCGCGTTGCTCCCGTCTCATCCGTGGAAGAGAAACTCGTGTTGTTTAGTTTATTAGACTCTATTGATATGCTAATATAGAAGAATAATAATAACATATAATATATAATAGTAAAAATTTAGATATAATAGTAATAATATAGTACTTACAATATTAGATACTATATAATAGTAATAATTTATATATAATAGTAATAGTATAGTAATTACAAGCCTATCACTTGTGCGACGGTGGCCACCCCCGCGATTCCGTGCTTCCGCCAACTCAAATTGTCTTCGCCTGCGTTCCGCACCCAGTCTCCGGAACCCGAACGATCGCCGTGCGCTGCACCGCCTCAACACTTCAGTCTCAATTATTTAGTATATTTAGTCTTTTCTTATTTAGTCTTTGTTTTTTTATATCTTTTATTATATCTATTATTTAGTCTCAAAAATTACACTTCTTCTCTCGCACTAACATAGCTATCTTCACAGAGGAATCGCACTCCTATTATATCTTTCCACACTCCCGTACCGTCTCGCGTCTGACACCAAAAAAAGAAGAGCCCCACCGTTCTTTTTCACTTCCTTTTAACATCGTCCATTTAGCGGTTCGAGATATTCCCGCTGCGGCCGTTCACCCTTGGGGCGATGACCCACCCGAGCTTCGATCCATTCGCCGGAACCGCTGTAACTATGGTACGGCGAGTTCCACCATCTACATTGATCCGCATCACACTTCGCCGCAACTACCGGCTGACAGATGACCTGTGACATCTGGTTTATTTATTTGTGTTTAAGTTTGTGTTTGTTTATTGTTTACTTATTTATTAAGCGTTCATTGCCGCGGCCGTTTGTGATATGGAGGTACATTTCGAGCGATTTGCGCGAGTTATATGGAGTTTGTGATGTTTAAGTTTGTGTGTGTGTTCTAAGTTTGAGTTTGTGTTTGTTTATATGTTTATTAAACGTTCATTGCCGCGACTGTTTATCATATGGAGGTAAGTACCTGTTTTGTGATGTGTCCATGACCCCTTACGCGCAGCCAAAGATCGCGAATCGCGAAAGTGAGCCAGATTCGCGGCTAAGTGTGGGGTTCGGTTTCCTTAGCCGGAATACAACCGGTTGAGCTCGTTTCGGTAGCTCCTTATTCTGAAGTTGGTGTCGGTGGATTCTTGCGCTGCTCGCTGGCTTCCATCAACAAATGATCTCGTATGCCTAGTCCGCTGATTCGCTGCTACCCTTACAAACTAACTACCATTCTATAAATACAATTACTTTATTTCTTTAATTTTAACCACAATTCCCTTCTTAGCTTCTATGATTCTTCTTACAATATTTCGGTTAATCGCTGAATAACTTAAATTTAGCTTTCTACGAGTTTCTCTTCGCACATTTCTCTATCGAGCAACAAATTCAACTTCTACTTAGCGGATCTACGGAGGGTAGTGGTTTTACTTGTTTGCTTCGTCGTCACTTACGTTACTCCCGGAAGACGCGTTCGCCGGGTTCCTTGCGTGGTGAAAGCTTCCCCCGAGGGCAGAGAACTCTCACCGTAACAGCGTTTTTGACAGATAATCCGTTTTTAGTGGAGTTTCCAAAACTATCCAAAATGATTGGATTAATTGTATCGGCACAAGTAATTCAAAATTTCATACCTTCTGAAATAAATGAGGCACCTAGTTTTCCATGGCAAACCGGTGAAAACAGTGATGTTTCGAATTTTTACAAGGACTCATTTATTGATAGATTTATGGAGTTTATTGATATTCCCACGGGCGAAACTGCACAAGATCTATTTGCAATGTTAAAAGATAATTTTACCTGCTTCAATACTTAAAAGTTAGATGCCCACACGTACTATGGAGCAGCTGTAATGTCAGGTGACTTAAATGATTTGCAAAAAAAGGCAAAGAAACTGACCCACAAGCATTGTTAACTATTATTTGGCTCATTGACTAAATTTGATTCAGCAAGATGCTGCTTGTAAAATAAATGAATGTGTTATCTTTTTTGCTCATTCATCCGGTTTTACTCCTTTTTTGGAAACTCTAGTAAACGAACGCATTTATTAGATAAAGTTTGTGAAAAACGACGAAAAACCGAGCAATAGTAATACTCGTTGGAATTTTAAAACGCGTTTTATTGATATTTTGATAAAAAAAACCGATGTGATCCTGCTGTCTTGTCTGGAAGTCTTTTAAGATAGTTGAGAGAGCGAAGATTTTGCCGCAGTCAAGAAACTTTGCGAGAATCTATAGGGTTCAAAAGTATTTTAAACGATTTTCCATTCTGCGTTTATTAAAAGTATCTCATTTGTTCTATCAGCAAATGGATGTTATTTTCAATGCTTTACAGTCAAGGTTTTCAGTTTTGTTTTTTGCATAAGTAGAATGAATAATTTCATCACCACTGTTAAACGGTTTTGAGAGCAGGATGCATATTTTGAAAATATTTTCGATGATGTTTAGTGGGTCAACCATCAAAGAAATGAAAATTAGATCATGATGGTATTTTTTCAAAAATGTTATATTTGAAACGTCTTCATGCTGAAATAAGAGATTAACAGATAACGTTGATACTTCAAAATTTATTTCAAGAAATAACTAAAAACTAATGTTTTTGAGATTTATAAGCTTTCGTGCTTGACTGTGACTTCACCGGCTACTTCAGCATCAGTTGAGCGAAGTTTTTCTGGTCTACCAAAAATTAATCCAAAAACTCTATGAGTTAAATGCGTTGGAGCAGACTTTCTTTCATTACTATTGATAAGGAACTGATGAAACATCTAAATCAAATCCAGACACTAAATTTTATGGTAACGTTATTGATCATTTTGCTAAATTAAGAGATCGCAAAGTTGACTTAAATATAAACATATATGAATTAATTATTTTGAATTGAATATCGACTTTTTTCTTTACTCCATCCTTTCCATGGCAAGGGAGCTAAAGCCCTTCACATTGGTTCTTCCTGATGAATAGAACGCTTAACCTGAGTACTCTTACTGACATAGAGTGTTCCTCAGATCGTGCCCACCCAATACAAATAGTCACGAGCCGCACCTGCGACTTTCAAATTAAATATATAAAAGGCAAAATCAATGTTTTGATCTATGCTCGGTTTTCAATTGAAATAAATGCAATATATGACATAGCAACCTAGCAACACAACATACCTCATTACGTCTTTAAATCGAGAAAACCTTTTAATCGCATTATGACACAAATATTTTGGAAAAAAGGGTCCACAAAAACAGTAATTAAGGAAAATATTGACAGGAAAATACTGACGGCAAAATCATATACTTTTAAGTGGAACCACAGGTATACTGAATGCCGACAAAAACATTTGCTTGTGATGCAAAAAGTTTATATAATGTCTACCGGAAAGTTCTGTCCGAAAGTCTCACTTCAAGTTTCAATCCATATGCCCATATTGGTTTGAGACATATATGGCTGTCTCTCTTTAGCATTGCATTTACACATAAATAGATTCCTAGAAGAATCAAACAAAGATGTCTCGTGTCATAATTATGTGTGATACGATCGTAAAACACGGGTACCGATAAGGTTCATTTAAGCCACTGTATCCGAACTCCAACAAGGAAGGAATGCTACAGAAGCGTGTCAAAATTTCGTCAAAGTTTTTGATGCGGATGCAGTTTGTGATAAAACGTACTCAAGATGGTTTGATAAAAATGAAGCAAGTGATTTCGACCTTAGTGACAATAGTTATTGAAAAACACACAATTTTCCTTTAAACCATAGAATTTATTTAATAAGTTTTTTTAACATATACCGATATTTCGGAAGACAGTTGCTTCCTTCCTCAGTGCTAACTGACAAGCCACGTTCAACAGGGCCTTCTTTGATCGTTGACGACATTATCAAGACTATAATCGAGCAATATTTATTTTTGGCAACATCGGAGGTTGTACAGAGAAACTGATTTAAGCTTAACGAACCATTTCTGATCATATTCGGAAGCTAGGATTGGTCTGCAAATATTCTAGAAAAATTTGAATGATCGATTCCTCATATGCATATTTCTGCTTGTTTGGTACAAAACGAATCTTTGTTAAAATGAATATCAACTGGTGATGAAAAATGGATTAAATACGAAATCATCGTCAAGAAAAGAGGATATGGAGAGTCTTCCTCTCCACTTTCTAAACCGAACTTGAACCTGTAGAAGAAAATGTTGTGTATATGGTGTAATAGGTATATTGGTCGTCGGACATACAAGTATCAATATATTAGGAACTTTTCGAAAAATGAAAAGCTGATTTTGCAGAGTTGTTGTAAGGAAATGGATGATGTAAATAAAGCAAAAAGAGAAAACAAACCGGCTATATTTAAGTTGCCACTACGCTGTCGAGAAGTCATTAGAAACGATAAAAAGCATACTCTACAATATATATGAAAAAAAAATTAAAATTTAGTTTTTTTCTTTCAATTCAAAAATGGACAGATTTATCCGGCAAACCTAATAATTTTGAAAGCAAACAAATAATTAGGCATCTTCAGTAAATGCCAGTCAATTACTTTGTGATTGGACGCTAAGTGCATTATTAGAATCTATTGCGAAAATGCATAAAAATACAAACCGAATTTTTTGTGGTAGGGAGGTGAAGGCTGTTTACGCCCTGAGTAGGGGACTCCCAGGCGCGCAATGGTTTTGGACTACCCACTAAACACCTCCCCTGTTACCGTGAGAACCTAGCGTGGAACCGTTTGACACATTCCTACGCCTAGAGGCGCCTTCGGATTATGGGAATATCTTCTCCAATGGGAAGGAAGGGAGAGGTTAGTTTCCATAGTTTCCAGACAGAGCCCTCCAATTTCGTTGAAGAGGCGAGTAAGAGAAGAATGTGTGACAGGCGTCATCCAGCTCTCCGGCACAAAACACACAGCTCGGAGACTTTGCTTTGTCAATCTTGTGCAGGTAGGATCGAAAACAACCGTGCCCGCTTAGGAGCTGGGTCAAGTAGAAATCCGTCTCACTATGCACTCGACTGCATGGTGAGACCGATTTTTTCACGCGCTTCCGGAATATCCACCCGTCTGGTGCAGTTAAATGAATTTCGGAGATAAAGAGTAACCAGCAAGACGAACCGTTGTATGGAAATACTGTGTAACTGCGCACGTTGGACTGCACTTATCACTTCTCCGATTCCATCGATAGTGGAGCGCCCTGCTCTGAAGCCATACTGCCGTGGCGATAAGTCCCGGCAACACGAATCACGTCAGCGAGTCTTCCCCTGATATGTTTTTCAAAAAATTTTCCGGTCGTGTATGAAGCTGGTTACTTGGAATTCCCTTTCCCCTTAGTAATGAGCACAAGTCTTGCCACCTTCCAGCACTCTGTGATGACCCCTTCGCGCAAGCATGCGTTCAACGTGCGGAGAAGCAGGTCAGGAAAAAAGTGAAAGACCATTTGTAGCGCCTCAGCTGGAATGCTATCTGGTCCTGGAACCTTTCTGGCTCTCATAGACAAGACTGCTTTCTCCAATTCCATCCCCGTGAAAAATGGGATTTCCATTGGTGTTTCATAGTGAATGGCCTCAACTATGGCGGGACGGATAGGGAAAAGAGCCCGCACAATTTCGGCAATCTCTTCTGCCTCGTATGAGTGAGGCAACTTTTGGACACTGAGCTGCCGCATCACTATTTTTTAGCCCAGGTCCCATCGATCCCTGTTCATGTCGTCTCCCAGGTCTTACCAACGGCTTGCCTTGTCGCTGTTGATAAGTTTGCGGAGGCATTTTCTAGTTGACTAAAAAGCTGCTGATCGGATACTTGCCTCTTCCCAGATCCGCACTCGCTGAGCCTTTCGTCGTAGTTTAAGGCACTCCTTCCATTTTTTGGCAATTTCAGGTGACCACCAGTATCCTGGGGACTTGCTGTGCCGGAGTCTTCGTAGGGACATTGAAGAACTGCAAGCGCACGTAATGATTCTCATAGTTGAGTTCACCACATCTCTTACCGCAGGTCGTCCGCTCTCCAGCGTTGCTTCCGAAAGCGGTGATCGTGCTATAAGCTCTTCAGCGAACTTCTCAGTATTCGCTTTCTCAGTAATCCACCCGAGAACAGAAGAACAAGCGCGTAGTCTTCGGGAAGCATCGTGATAGATCTCCAGCACTATGTACTGATGATCGCTGGCCGAGTAATACTCTAGCAGTCTCCAATTTCTAACTGATTGTACTAGGCACTCCGAAGCGAATGACACATCAGGTGTGGTTCCGACGCAACCCCACCAACGGAATGTGTTCAATACGATGAGCCCAGTTCTAGCTACCATGTCCAGGATCCGTTTGCCCTGAGCATCTGATTGAGGTATGCCCCAATCGATTCCTCTTGCGTTCAAGTCACCTCCGACGAGCACATGGCCCTCAATAATCGAAACAGCGTTCTCCAAAGCATTGAGCCTAAGTTGAAAGGACGACAACTATTCGTTAGGAGTTCGTTATACACTAGAGAATGTAGTTCCCGAACATCGAAATCACATTGGAATCAACAAATTGTAATCCGAATCGTGCTCAAAATATTATCATCGCAGACTGAAAGAGCATGTAAAAAATAACATAAATAATTGCAAAATCATTTACCAAAAAAGCATGTCAGAAATCCGCAAAAGGAGCTAAATAACGGATCAAAAACCTCTACTAAAATCAGAGAAAGTTACTAACTAGACATTAGGTTCAAAAATAAGAACAAGAACGATATTTACACGAACGGTATCGACAAATTCGCGAAATTCCTTTCAATAATCTCAATGAGGAAACGGCAATGGGAAACCTTACTCTATTTAATAAAAAAGCAAACCTTCCAGAATCAGAACAGGCAATGAATCTGCTTTCGGTGCACAGAAACCCATTGACTGGTTTAACAAAGAATCCATAAGAATTCATTTTTCGAGTCCAAAAACATGGCATGAAACTCAGATATAGAGGTAGCGTATAGAGGTAGCGTCTACTAAGGTTAAAAATCTGAGAATAAAAATTTATTATTCTTAAACTCCGTCGAAGAATGTGTGAAATATTATAACACAACAACATATTCTGCACACAAATTTAAACCATCTGATGTGCATTTAAGCGATATAAATGCTTATATAAAGCTTAAATAAACTCGAAAGAATTAAAAAAAGAACACTCGAATATTATAACAAAAGTAGACACTCTGCAAGATTAGATCTGACATGGATTAAAATCCGCAACCACATCCGCAACCGGAAATCCACAACTACAAAAGTTAGACCCAAGATTTAAAAAAGCAATGATAGTGAAAATATGCACCTCAAAATAAAACGAGACTTAAACAAATCTTCCCAACTAGATTTTAACTATAAAATAAGGTTTATCGAGCGACAGAATCTTAAAATAATACAGAACGTTTTCGTTAATAAATAAATGATAACAAAAATTATGAAAAAAAAACAACAAGCTATTTAAATTCATTATGTGCAAATAATTTTCAAAAATCACATTACCTTTGCTGCGAATTCAAACAACAAATATCTAATTTGTATTTTTCGCTAATTCAATGTTCAATTAACATCTCAAAGAAAACGTCTCCGTATGCTTAAGTGTGACTCATGGTTCACACGCACGATTATTTAACTAAGCACTATTTGTAGGACCAAGTTAAGTGAAGAAACAGAAAATCAAACTATGAGTAGTAAAAATGCATATAGTATTATAAAAATTTATACAAGAATTCTAAAGTGTACATATACAACAAGAGGTATGTTTAGCACCTTGCCATGATGCTGATACATGCATCTGTTGTATTTTCTCTAGCATCGGAATTTTGTTTACTTTGCCATCAGTCAGTCGAAACCAAGCAGCGAATAAAGCAAGATAAGTTATACTCAGCTCAAACATTTTTTTAGTGATCTCTCTATCCCTGGCATCATTTCCCTACAACCTAAGTCATCAAACGTGATGACATACATTGACATTGTATACACCGATTCAATTTTGGTTTGATTTTAGAAAAACGTATGTGATGTATAATGGAAAGGATATTTGAAACCTGACTGGTGACAACAGAACCACCAGAGCTTGAGTCCGGTCAGCGTGAAGTTATTTTGCTCTTCGCCATGGCACCACTGTATGCAGAAACTCAGTGGGTTCAAATAACTTCACATTGGGTGGACTTAAGCCATAGCGTAAACACCAACAGCGCTCACACTCCGAACAAACGACCGATCTAACGGTATTTGAAAAATTTTGGAGAATTGCATTGGTGTTCGTAAAAATGTTTATTTTTCTCTATTTTGTCTATCTGTTTATATTGTACTTGTAAACAAAACGAGCAAAAAATTAATATTTTTACTAACACTCATACAATTCTGCAAAATCCGTTAGATTGGTCGATGGTCGGAGTGTTATCCCTGTTTGTTCTTACGCTATGCTTAAGCTCTGGCGGCGCTGTTTTCGCCAGTCATGTTAGTCTGTTTTGGTGACAGGTTCCTTGGCGAATTTGTTGGTGTGATTTTTTTAAAGTTTGTGGCATTGAAATCATATTTTCGATAGGGACTTGAGTACTGTGCAAATTTATTAGGTACTGTCGAGTGCTCATTACATCTTTATATTACATGTTAATAGTATCGATATTGTGGATCAGTCCATCGAAGCACTTTTTCAAAAAAAAAACTAGAATTCTTCCAAAAACATAGTGCTCTACACGTGTGATGCCCCTTTGGAGATTGCAATTATATTTAGATTTTTCGAAAATTTAGTGACGCTGTTCAAATTACTGAAAATTTTATTCATCTGTTAAATAATTTCGGCCATACTGACGGTGACTTCGGTCAGATTGATTGTTTACTGAACGGCAGCTACAATGGGGGCAGAAACAAAATTAAATTCAAAACCTGATAAGCTTGTTTAATGTGCAGCATGTGCACCGCAGTGTTAATCTACCAAGAGACTATATTGCCACTATAATTAAGGTAATGCTGAAAAGAAATTTGAAAATTCCTTTGATCCACGCTGCGTCGTTGATTCTGCCTAGCATTGTGCGGGTGATGACGTCATTTCTTATACATCAATTCCATTTTATACCTATTCTTCTCACCTCTCATTGCCTTCTCACCATTTCTTACACAGCCCTTCTCCAAATATTCTACGCAATAGATGGTACACTGTAATGGATTTTAACCCACAATCATTACGGCGACGAAAGCAGGACGGGTCGGCGTCGCACCGACATCCGGACGTGAAGTCCTAGAGACGTGAGTGCCCGGTCAATGACTCGGCCACTCGGAAGTTCACGGCTGCTGGCGGACTAGCTCAGTGCGGCAAGGTTTGCGGACATTGGTCGGACGCGAGTGAGCTTCCGCTCCGGTTCCATTGTTGAACCAGCCACCGATAAACCCGATTATTTGAAGGGAACATTTTAAAAATTAATTTACTCTACCTTCTACATTCTTTTACAAACCAACAACAAAATCGATCGCGCCTCCGCTCACCGGAACACCTACCTACCTCAGTGCCAAAAATACACTACGTTAATTAACACTATCGCAGAAAAAGAAATCGAGTGGTTACGCGAATACCAAAAGAAATTTACGGACCTAACTACAAACGGCACTGCGGAACCCGAATCGGTGAAACACTTGTGTGGCCCTACATCCTCCTGCACTTACCTTCGCGCCATCACTTTCCTCGTGAAAACAAGGTCCGATGCAAGGAAAGAATAGATTTCAAATTAGCAATTCATTTTTTTAAATTCCAAACTATGCAATAATGGTGAAAATCCTATTAACAGTTTTAACATTAAATTCTTATCTTAGAAGTATACAATTATACAATTATGTACAATTAACAACGATCAAATGTGAAACGATAGCGAATTGAAGAAATGAAGAAAAAGTTGATTCAACTGAAGAGTATTCAAATCAATACTCCTTTTTTTAAGTAATAAATACCATTTCTTTAGTAATTTAATGGAAATATCTAAATTAGTAAATTCGTAAGGTTAGCTCAACAGGTGTATCATAAGAAATTTTAGGGGCCAATTGCCGCACCAATAGTTATAATAAACTAATCCAGACCTTCTCCGAATGTTGTTTTCGCTGTTTGGTCTTCTATCTTTGCGAATTTATATTTACGAGATTGTTCTATATGAGGTGTGCCCAGTTTCGAGCGATATATTTGTGTACTTTTATGATGCCAACTTCAGTTGTACCAAATTTCAGTTCATTACGAGATTACACAAATGCACTGTTTTGAACAAATAACTCATATTCCTATTTTTTCATTAATTTTAGTAAGCATTCAATCCCGGCTATTTTCGTCTCATAACATTAAAACATATTCACCCGAAACAGGCGGGAACAAGAAATTAACAAAGCAACTAATTGGGCAGCGAGAATACTAGAAATAACAGAGGGCAGTTCAGTCCAAAATGCAACGAGTCATAGCTGCTGTTCTCGCGGTCAACCACTGCATCTTAGAGCCTCATTTGCACGCTCTTGGGTTAAATCCACTTGGCTTGGTAATTCAGGCCAGAATAGAAGTTTTGTTGACTGCCAATCAATTTTTTTTTGCAAATTTTAATTTTGTAATAACGGTTAACAGGTTAACAGGTTACGTCGTGGGGTTGTCACTGGTTTGGAGTCGCACTCATCTGCACGCACTATTTTCACCAACTCTTTGTCTTCTTCGTAGCGTAGCTGTCGCACAGGATGTCGCTAAGTTCGAATACACTTATTTCTCGGAATGTTTGTGGTTTTCCGAACACACTTCTGAAACCATTCAAAATTTCTACTACACCCAGGCCGCCCACTCCGCCAAGCAGGAACCGCTCGTTGGCAACGGGATCCCATGTGTGTTCATCGTCGTGTCTTTTTTTTGTTATTCCGCCAGCGTATCGCCGTGACGGCATTGTCCCACTTACGAGGTGAATTTGTGGTAAACTCGTAACTCCCAAGTGTATCACCTTGGCGGAATTGCCACACTTGAGAGGCAAATTACTACAACACGATCCAATGTATTTGAATTTCGTAACATTCAAATACATTGAATACTACCAACAACAAGCCGGGCTACCATTAACGGAAGTGGCCACCATTAACGGCAGTGGCCGCCACAAACGCACATGATGCGTGAGATTGCGAGTGACGACGAAGATGTTTGATGTATGTTTTAGAATAAGTCATGCCAAGCAGCTCCGTTACACAGTAGGGATGGGAAAAACGGTTCCTCTCTTGGAACGTTCCATACTGTAACGTTCCAGAAAAATAAAGTTACTCTGGAACTGTTTTGAGCATGTTTTTTTGAATCATGGACATCACGCGCACATACCATATATACATGAATTTCTCGAGAGAAATAAGCCCTGTACATACAAATATAACAAAAAAAGTGACACTGCGCCGGGGGAGGTCGCAATTTCACTTTATTTTGCATGAAATTTTCAGGAAAAGTCTATCGAGTGAAAATATCGATGCCTGGCAATGCTAGATTGTATTTAATTTATGTGCTTTTGGCCCTTTGTGGAAAATGTTCCAAATGAAAATGTAAAAGCGTTACTCAGTATCTATCATTGCCAATTTACCTTTCCTCCTCGCCATAAAAATGGGGAATTTTTATCTTGTCTACTTAAGGTGCAGCCCCCATTGAAATCGCTTTTTTAGGGAAACTTTACCTCGGTCCATCTCCAAAACTACAAATGCTTTTTCAAAAATTTTTGAATGTACTATAAGAAGACACCCTTTTCTAGTGAATTAACTCGTTAAATTTTAGAAAAAAGGTTTCAGGAAAATGGTATAATTCAAACAAGGTGATAAGGTTTTATTGACAAAAGGGATAAAAATGTAGTAACTCTCGGAAACTACCTAACGTAGCGAGTTGATTTAAGCAACGTGTGTTAGATCTAAATTATTTACATTTAATTAACTCATTAAAAATTTAAAAAAAAACTAGGAGAACGGTGTGATCACAGCTATAAGAACAATTTTTGCCGTGTGAACGGCCGCCATTTTGAATCTGTTCGTACGATTATTGATTTTTTGTTGTCAGTTTCATTATACATCTCAATTGACCTTTATGAAAATTTATGTGTAATCTTTATGAGTAACGCCCAAATCAGAGCTATATTTTTTGGTCAAACTCGAAATCACGAATTATCGTCTTTGCCGCAATTTTGCTGGGTAATGAACATAGTCGAGATATTTATTTGATACACCTTTCCTGAAAATGTGCAAATCGAACAAAACTCACGACCTCCATTGTGTTTACAAATTTCATTGCATCCCATATAAATGTAATATGTATATATATAAATTGCTCTCCGCAATAAGCATATTCCTCTTGAGAAATTTACCTAATAAATTACTCTCCGTCTCCACAATAGGTGAACTTCTATCGTTAAATTCACATTAAAAAATCAAATACTATCCATCATTATGTTGCCTTTACGGAAAGCCAATTTGCTATTTAACGTTCACTTATATAACAAAGAATCGTACTCAAACTTCAACTTTAAATCAACTCTTCCATGTGGGTATCGATCATTTGTTCCTTACGAACAAATGATCTTTTTCAGAAGTTTTTGGTAGATCAATTTTCCCTTTTCACTTACAACTTATAAGTGAATTATACCCTTGCTAAGCTAACTCAGCGAAGACTCATGGGTGCGGAAGTTCTGATCAAATGTTTCGAATACCTCGATAGTGAATTTAATATTAATATTCTTTATAAATATTAAATGATCTTTGTTCATAAGGAACGTTACGTTTACAGTTTACAGTTTAAGTTACATTACGTTTCTTTTTGAAACGTAATGTAACGTTCCCGGAAAATAACGTTCCAAAATAACGTTACTTAAGAAACGTCTCATCTATATTGCACAGTGGATTGGCGGCTGCTTGTGGACCCCTCGACTGTGGGTGATGGCCTTTTAACCTTTTGGTTGGGTCATCTTCCTTAGGCTGATTGACATTATATTCAATCTGCTCTGAGGAAGTTGACCTTGATTGAAGGATGAAAGGATATTGCCCACGAACAGTAGAAAACGGTTGTCGGGAACGGGACGGAACGTGGGGGGGGGGGGAATTGATTGGGAATCTAGGGAAAACTCGGACCCGAAAATAACGGAAAAGGAAGTTGGCTGCAAAATGTGGAGAATAAAAGTTTTGGGTTTTTGGGGTGAAAAATTTCGAATTGTATGCAGCACAGCGAGAAAAAAAAGACAATTTTTTTGATTTTTTTCTTGTAATGAGTGTGAACCGTGGATAGTAAACCGTGAATAGTGAAAGAGCGGATGGTGAAGAAGTGTGGGAAAAAATAATAAAAGAATGGCAACGGCGTTCCCGGTTGTGGCGTTGGTGTGAACCTACGGAAAAATTCAAGATATACGACTCTAAGCTGATTTTCTCGGAGCAAATCAAGGCAACGGCTAACAAGGCCGCCGAAGGAGCCTCGGGAATTAGTCGAAAAATGGCAAATCATGGGGGACCAAGTCCAACAAAAAGGCGACTGCTCATGAGTGTCGTGCAATCTACGCTTCTATATGGAGCAGAGATATGGAGTGAAGCATACCGTACAGTCTCTGAGTCAGCGGTGTTGGTAATTGCAGGGGTGATACCTATCGCTCTCCTTGCTAGAGAGCGCAAAAGAGTCTACCTCCGAAGGCACGAGGGTAATAAAGAAAAATTTGCCCGCGATAAAAGACGATGCACTCTGGACAAATGGCAACAATCATGGGAACGTGAGCTAAAAGGAAGATGGACTGCGCGGCTCATCAACGACTTGAGATCGTGGCTCAGTCGAATGCAAGCTGAGATTGACTTCTACCTGACCCAGAAACTGAGCGGACACGGTTGTTTCCGTTTTACCTGCACAAGATTGGTAAGGCACGGTCTCCAGATTGCATGTTCTGCATTGGTGTGAAGAATGACGCCTGTCATACTTTCTTTTCATGCAGAAGATGGGACAAACAGTGCTGTGATCTTGCCGAAAATGTGGGAGAGCTCCGTCCAAATAGCCTAATCGAAGAGATACTGAACCTAATTGACAAAAGGAATCACGTGGCACATTACGCTTGGGCAATTCTAGCCACGAAAAAAGTCATACTTGATCGGCTGGAATCGGCGAGGGTGGAGGGTTTCCTTCTCTAGCAATTCTCCTCCTCTTTCCCTCCCCATTGGAGAAGGAATCCCTGTAACCCGAAGGCGCCAAAAGACGTAAAAAAGATGTACCACTACGGGCAGGATATCGCTGTATTGAGAATTGTACAGACATTTGGATACTGGGGAATGATCGAAGGACCTTTATTAGTGAGTGAAACTTGTGACTGAGAAAAAAATATATACATATCTATATCTATATATACACAAGACAACTAAGACGCAGGTTGATTCAGCGAACAAAATTTGTTTCTATAAATAATGTTTTATTATATTTACAATAATTACAATAGTTATTTACTATTTACTATTATTTACGTAAAGTTTGCTTTGACATAATTAATTGTCCATGTAAACCGTACCCGAACGGGTTAGATGGTGGTTTAATCCAGTTTGTTTATTTCTTTCATTTTTTTCTTGTTATCTTCACGGCTGAGCATATCCCATTTGCTTTTTCTTCTCTTCTATACGATCATTTTTTAGTATTATTATTTTAGTTTACTGAATTTTTTGTATCCAAATTATATTTTTTTTTTATTAAAAACATGAATAACAACTAGGAAGAAACCTGACTTTCATTTCTTGATGCATCCCTCCTCCGCATTATCGCCTTTTTCCCCAACATTTAATTGATATGTTTTTGGTTTTGATTAAGGTGGCCCAGCACGAGAAGTGATCTTTCTCACAGAACCCGGACAGACTTAGCGCAGCCCGCCTCAGAGAGCCACCTAAGGGACCCAAAGATTACTGCCACATAAATGTTTGCGACTGCGGCCGCTGTGGTTCGCAACAGTGTAATGTATACTGTTTTTATCGTCTTCTTCAAACAATTGGTATATTGTGAAAAATCCAAGTGGATAGAGTGAGCATCGGTTTACTGAACCTTAATCGCAAACGACTTCAATAACCAGCTGAACCGACCTTACTTACGGTGTTTTTTTAATTTGTTATAGATATTAGGGAATCTCCATTGGGTGGGCATACTCCCGTTTTAACATCACCCACGCAATATAAGAAGCAGTTAACTAATGCCAGCTTATTACCCCGCCACTTGTTCCAAAATCATATAAACCATAAATATCATCTTCTACAGAATTATATTCTGCCTCCGATTCCATGGACATCTCATCGAAAAGTAGTGCAAATCGTCTTTCTGAGGTTGACATGTCGTGAAATTTTCGTTTAAGAAGTTCTTTTATTGAATCGGAGAAGTCAGTTTCAAACTGCGGGCAGAATGGTTCAGACAGATGGAATACTAAGCTCTTTGTTTCTGAATTCTAAGTAAAGGTAAAGAGATTTCTAGTATATTTCTAAAATAAAACTTTGTTCATATTTTTTCCAAGGGGCAATCGATGTAAGAAAAAGCTGTGTATGTATTTATGTGTAACTACCTATCCTGACTTATATTCTTCAGCACATTCTTCACGATCTTTTGAAGGTAGAACACAGTTTTCTGTTTCTGGTATTGCTCCAATGAAGAAAAACAGACTGTAAAGATGCATTCCCTTTCTCTAGCTTTAAAAATAGTTTATTTTGTGCTGGTCAGTGAGAGGAGCACTTTCCTGAAATATTTTCCATTGAGTATGGAGCCGCTGGCAGTGGTTGCTCCAATTTATCGCATTTTTGTCACGATGAGTGGATGAAATTTAGTAGTTTAGTATTGTTTTTTGTTTAATCATTTATTTTTCAAATTATTAAATTAATAAAACATTATGACTATTTACATGAATCGAATATATTCGTGATACTGCACAATTAGCCAAATCAGTTACTCATTTCCTTAATTCTGGCTAAAAATTTTAGTATTCCTCTTTTTTTCTCTTTTTCCTGGTCAGCGTGATGAAGGACCAAAAAATACCCATGAAAAATTATAATCTGCGAATAGGATAAAATTTGGCGACATCGGTGAAGATAGTGATGAACGTGCTGCTGATCCGGAACATTGTGCGGAAGAGATCGGAGGATCAACAAATATATTTAAGGAAGGGAAAAAGAAATTGGAATCCCCAATAAGTGAAAAAAATCTGGAGGAGAATCGTAAAAATAAAACTACTCTCGATCACAGTGAAAACATTGATTTAATTCCCCCAAAGATTCAATTAAGACAATTTAATTTAAATTGTCTTTTAACATTAAAAAAAGCCAAAAGGGAAAAATTTCTTTGTTGCCAATAACTTGTTAAGATAACTTGTTGAATTTAGAGGAAGATATCGCTTCAGAATGTAGATTGTTTATAGGCCCAGTTAAGTTATAAGTTTTAAGTTCTGGGATACAGTTTTTCCCAGTGCAGATAACGGAATTAGAAAAGTTTTACCTAAGCAGCGGATAACGTGACCCCTTGTTTGACGTTGATTTCCAGAAAAAGAGTAAGTTATTATTAAAGATAAGTTTTTGGATGTTCAATAAAAGAGAGGATAGAATGATTTGTACAAATAGAGTTGGTTATATCTTTATAAGGTGTAAAATGAAGCTCTGGCATGAATATGCCGTGGGCACCGAGCCAGCAGCCGTGAATATGGATGTGCAGTAGGTACCGTGTAGCAGTGGAGGGCCCATCGGTTTTCCAGGGTGAACCAAGCTTCTCTTATGACTCCGATCTTTTAAAAGGGTTCGGAATGTTAGCTTCGGTAATCTTGAATAATGCTCACCGGGACTCTAAAAATCTCAAACCGAAAACTATCTTGAACTACACAAAGGAAAAAACGACAGTCTAAGATTTGTGCTATCTTTTCCGTAAAAATTTCGGTCTCTACGCTATCAGTGTAGACAAGTGACTTCAGTTACCTTCGAAAAGTGTTCGAGTGTTGTTCCATTACATGGATTCCGCATTCAGTTCACAGGTCCATATCTCAATATTCCTGTTCGTAAAATTTGTCGCTTGTATACTGGATTGCATACGTTACAGGCCATATTGGATTCACATATTTTTGATCTTAACATCTTCGTAATGAGGTTCAAAGTTAATTGTGAAAAGCTTTCCCAACAGATACGAGGGCGCTTCAATGACTACCCGTGTTAGAAATGCAGACACCTTTTTTTCAAAAAATGTTTTTATTTTTATTTTTCAACATAGTACCCTAGTACATAGTACATTTTTTAACCGCTTCAAAAAATAGAATTTGTTGAAGTCTCTAAAATACGCCTCTGCCTTGACGATGACATTCTCGTTTGAGCTAAATTTTTAACCCGCGAGCCATTTCTTCATGTAAGGGAACAATAAAAAGTCACAGGAAGTCAGATCGGGTGAATACGGGGGGTGTGGAACAATCTGTAAAGCAATTCATGCAGTTTCGCGGCGACAACTCCGGATGAATGTGCTGGGGTATTATCATGGTGAATCAGCACCTTCTTTTTCGCCAAATGTTGCCGTCTCTCCTTCAAGTTTTTCTCGAAGTGGCCCAACAACTCACTGTAGCATTGTCCAGTGTCCGTTTTTCCTTTTTTCTAAAAAAAACCCCTGAGTATGACACCGTTCGCATCCGAAAAAATCGTCGCCATAACCTTTCCAGCCGATAGGCCCGTTTTCGTTTTTCTGGAGCAGATTCACTGGGAGAAAGCCATTGTTTTGATTGTTTCTTAGTTTCTGGTGTCTGATAATAAATCCAGGTTTCATCAACGGTGACAACTCGAAACAAAACTCCCTCGGATCTCGCTTAAACTGCTCCAAACAATGCTTCGAAGTTAAAAGCCGCATCCGCTTGCTGTCCACCGTGAGTAATCGCGGCACCCATCGGGCCGGCAATTTTGTCATCGCCAACTTATCATGTTAAAATATTAATTGCCGTTCCGGTCGACACATCTGTAGCCTCTGCTTTTTTGCTCAGCGAGAATCATGTCGTAGACTTTTTGAATGATTTCCTCGGTAACCACGTTTGCCGGGCGTCCTGGTCACTCCTAATAAAAACGGATGTTCGTTAAATTCGTTGAACCAATGACTCACTGTGATCATAGATGTCAAAGTATCCCCATAAAAAGCATCCAGCTTTGTTTTTATCTCCTCGCATTTTTTTCCATCCAAAAACCAAAAGCGAATTACCGAACGATACTGCTCTTTTTCCATCTTAGTAAACATCACGAAACACGTCTTACTCGAATGGCTGCCAAATCCAAACTAACCATCAATCAGTCTAAAATTTGTTTTACCGTCGTTTGATAGATGGCAGCATACGATGATAATACCAACTTCCCTCAAGAATGCCATCTGTCGTCAAACAAAGGTACTTATTGAACCACCCTCGTACTTTTGTTCGGTGGTTCCGATTACCAATAAAGCATCCTAACCGCAACGTTCTAACTATGTAATAACGAATAAAATTCGGCATTACAGCTTAGAGCTAACATTATGCTTTAATGTTCTGTTGAATGTAAAATAATACTTATTCAAGTGAGAATACGCTTCACGCTTCACAGAGTATATTTGAAGAAATAATTTGAATTGTTATCAAGTCAATCAATTGTTATAAGCGTTACGTTGGCACGTTTGGCAATCGTTGTAAACGAATGTAGAGTATAACATTTCGACTGTATCGCCTATATTGTAACAGTGAACAGTCTCTGAAACAGGTTTAACTATCCCTAAATTCTATGCATAAAAAAGAAAACTCTTTAATAATGCTGTTCCCTCTAGTCTATTTGTAAGAGATTCGACAATATACAAAACAAGGGAAGTTGCTTAGAATTCTAATTGTTTACTGTTTTCGGAAAAATGTTGTGATGAGCGTTCTGCTCTTTGCCTTAAATAATAGGCTCTAAATTCAACTGTTACATAAAACGAGCAAACCAAATCGCAATAAAGTTGAGCGTACATTTTGCCTATAAGTATTTTTAACTTCATTCCGATATTGTAATTACCATCAAAACGATCTCAAACAGATACGCTCGAATCATAAACATGGTCTATATATATATATATATATATACAACATATATATCACAAACATTTGAACTATTGTTTATTTAAATGTATATCATATTATATCAGTCAATCATATATTTCGAAATCGAGATTTTAAAAGAGTTTTTAAAATTATTTTTATTTCCCTTATTTATATTTCAGATGCTTCAACACGGCGACTTGGACAACTCGTCATATCAATTTTTCCTGCATTGTTAACTTTAATACTTATAAAGTAAAACGCGTAATGAATTTGAAAGTTCTATACTGAGCTCCCATAGTTATACATATTCTTACTCACAAGCGCTAATAAAGATCATTTCAGATACAATTGTAGTTTCCAGAACGTATTTAAAATATACAATACGACAAGTTTAAAATATATAAGAAATGTATAAATTGCAGTGGTACTCTTACTTCTTTCTGATTAAGACAATGGGGAATCGTTTTACCGAGAATCAGACGGTAAGGCGATGATTTCACTTTTTGAGTACATGCTTCATATAACCATACAAAATGCGAAACTTTCAGATAAATATTGTCAATCTTTCATATAACCAATGAATATAGAACATAAAGCAGTCGAATCACCCATCAATTTATACATGCAATTTTTTCGTGCTTCTTGCATGTTATTGATTTGACATTTCCACGACATACAGTCGCTTCTCGATGAGTCTGCGTTGTTGGAGCACATACTATTTAAGATGTTAATTTTTCATGCGGAAAAATTATTCATTTGGTGTTTCTCAAATTTGTTACTTGCAGGATCGATAAAGCAGTTTAATGGGACATTCAGTATCCACAGTGATATTTCGAAAAGTTCTAATGCCAAAAAAGCTTCATTGAGTATTTTTAAATGTTTTAATAGTTTATTTATTGAATGATATGAAACAAAGCGCGCATTGAAGTTCGAATAGAGTTAAATGAGTGTTTCGTTAATAATTCAAGTAGGTAATATATAAGCATATGAACATAGTTCCAGGCCCTAAGTACTTCGAGGCTATTGCCAATGTCATATTTGTGAGTAACGAGCTTGAGCTAATTATCTAATAACTTATGTAATATTGTACGAACTAACTACAGAGGACGATGTTAACAACACGCTTTTAGGGCATCAGGGTGTCATATTCGTGTTCAGTAACCTCAAAAAACAAAAAATCCAGTAACAAAGTCGGACTAGTTTTGATCATTACTTACCGATTATTTTAAATTTTTCATCATTCAATACTTTCCAATGCACTTTACCGGTGCATTTCTCCATCACCAAATTTGTAAACAAATATGTAGAGATGCTCAGAAACTGAATGCAAAAACGCATAAAGATCCGATAAACTCGTTAAATTATACTTTTCTAACAGTCTCTTTCTATTGTTCGATTGACTTTTGTAGGCGATTTAATCAATGGCTAACAGTTATGTGGAAACAGAATTCAGCTCTCTATATTTGTTCTAAAGTTAAGGATATTTTCATGAGCTATTCCAGATAATCAAATTTTCTGATCATTTTCGCCATACAATTGTGTTATCTGCAAAAGCTGTCATTAAATAATCGCCGAAAACGCGATGGTTCTTTTATTAATGTGATTAATTCTTAAAGCATTTCACCCACCGGCGGGTGATATAGACTTTAGATGGCGAAACGTTTCGTCATGTCACAGTTAGGGCATTGATGGTGTCAGAAATCACCCTTAAGGTTTTGACTTAGCCGCAAGCTTGGGAGGCGTTCGATTCCCTATTGCTTCTTTTTTTATTCTGAAATTCAAGCTGCTTCAAATAGAGAATAAAATTCAATTGAAATACTCATTTTCAACCTTATTTATTTAGGAAAAATAACTTACTAAATAAGTTAACGCAGCTTAACTTACATTAGCAAAAACATTAATTACATACAAGTACATCAGCATAAACTTACATTAGAAACTGACAGGAAATTTATAGATAGTTGAAGTGTTTCTTGAGTTTATGTATTGTTGATGACAGTGTTTTGTAATTAAGTGCAAAGCCCATCCTACAAGAGCCTAGTTCTGTCTAATTGTTCAAATTCATAATTTCTTTTCAATTTTAGTTTTATAAGGGTAAAATAAATTAAAATGAGTACAAAGTTTAATAGTTACTGTTAATTACAAAACATATTTTAAAATATTTAAATGTAAAGCATGCACAGTGCTATTATTTACTTCAATTAAGAAGAAATGAAGAAGAGTTACTTCTGCGATGCATATCATTTTGGAAAGAAATAAATTAATCAGATATTATTTTTGTTGACCAACATATTTGATTTCTGTATTCACTCTATAAATCAAATCATAACACCGGGCTACAAAAAATGTGTAAAAATTTTTTAAGTTTACTTACTTCAATCTTATAGACGATATGAAGTTGAGTTCTGACATTAGCCATGACAAGTAAATGGTGAGTAGGCCCTCAACAGAAAATCTTCTCTCTTAATTCCGTTGATCTTGATCAAATCTAATGCGATTTATTTGAATCCAAATTTATTTGTCATATAATTAAGTGGTTCTTATGTTTCTAATCTGTGATAAGGATTGTTTGATTTTTTCGTCCTTTGTCAAAATCCAGTTAAAATTCTTCCTTAGCAAAATTAGAAACATAAAATCTAATAATTTAAATTTACGATCATAACAGATATCCATTTCATGAATATCCATTTCATGGATACCTGGAGTGACATGCTTCCAATTTGCTGTAATCGTTTCTTTTTCTGGTTTATTTTTGACAACTTCATTGAAACAGAGAACGTGGTGCTTGCAAACACCAAAACTCATGAAGCAAATAAATTCCCGAAATCGGATGAGGTCGCACTTTAATTTTAGCAAATATAATAAGCTTGGAATGGCACGACAAAACTTCGTCCGTCTTCCTAGTTATACTCTCATAAAACTAACAGTTCATATTTGTCAGAACTTTGAATGCCGATGAAATACCTCATTGAGGGAAGTTTAATCTGGATATCAGGATTTTCAAATATATCCTCTGCTATCATCGGCGTGCATGGTCTATGTTTCCTCTTCATGCTGTATTGAAAACTGTCATCTCCACAGTTACATCAATCGCTAAATTTGATATAGTTGAATGGCATTATTGTAGATAATGTTATATTAAATTTAGGAACTGATTGGTTTTCTATTATTACCACCTATTTGCTGTATTACTGCATTAAATGTATTACTGCATCATTTTTGAACTGTTTAGTTTCAACAGCAATGTGAATGACAGCAGCAACTGTTCTGCTCAATCCCTGATACGCAAATTCTAAACGCATTTTCTCAAAATAATTTGATAAAGTGTGTGCTGAAATCTTAAATTGGTGCACATTTTAGTTGTTTTCTTCTGGTCAAACTCTTATAATTCTTTTATCACATCCCAAAATATACGACCATCTGGTGTACAAACGAAGCTAGTTGAAAGAAGATTTCTAAGGGACTTAATTAAATGGGGGAAAACAAAAAGACACATTACTTTGTCCGTATTAAGAAGACAAAATGGTTTTTTTTTCAGTGGAGAGTCCTAAGTCTGAAAAACATTTTCTTTTGTTAGAGCCCTGGTCACATGTTACAACATTTACTTTAAGACCCAGATTTGAAAGAGTCCTCATGTTTTCATTGAGGATTTTTTTCAGGCAGTTATACCATACTGCATTACACATTTGAAGTTACTAATAAGTCCCCTTATCATAAAGACACACACATAGTGTTTTTCCTACAAAAGTCGATGTCTTCCAAACCGTCTTTAAAGTAATGTGATACATTATACCGTAATTTCTTCCTTATTGCGATTTCATCAAAAATTGACACAACATATTTTTCCACTTCGATTAATAATAGACAGTCATTTTAATTTGTAAAAACGCATTGTTACTTAAACGTGGTTGTAATTGCTTGATAGCCACCCAGGTGTACACTGTAGGTGGATGAGATGAATTATTGTTAAGATTGTTTCTGAAAACTTTGCAGCTTGATTTGGAAACATAAAATACATTTGGAACCAAATTCATCATTATCATATTCTCTTTTTTTAACATTGTGAATCATTTTGCATCAAATTAATTAATACTTTAGAATCTATAAATTCTTTAAGTGACACTTTAATCTTAATTTTTAAAAGCTTTGTAGTGTAATAAAAGATTCGCCGAAAGAACTTTCTTTGCTTTATTGTACTTCGCAAGTTCACTTTTTTTTTACCTTTTTACTTTTTACCTTTAGACGCTCAACTTGCAATATTTTGCACTTTTTCATATAAAAATATATTCATTTAAAACATGTGTTATATCAGTGTCTGATATAATAAAACTACAAATGTGATGATCGACCATCACATAACACCTCAAGCGCAAGAACCCTTTGTCTCGACCGATCATCCTCATTTGGACGAGCGATCCCTTTTTTATTGCTTTACGACAATTGAGGATGTTGTCGGCTTCGATAGATCTCAAAAGGATATGCGCTAGATGGTGAAGGGCCAACGAATATTTATGGCTCAATTTGCATTTGTCGGAGGTTGTAAAATATTATAGATTATTGTTACTTAGAAAAATAAGGAAAGTACAAATTAAGATGTAAATAAATTTAGGATAGCATAAATAGAAGAACAATACATGTAAAAAGAAGAAGAAAGAGTTTAGATTTCAACGAAGTAGGAAGTAAGAATTAAAACGTAAGAATTGTAAACGTAAACACGTAAACACGTGTAAGAAAATAAAATATTTACCTCGGGAGATTCTAGTTTTTTCTTCCTTTATTTTTGTTATTAAATATAAACATAATACTCTGGGTGGCTTGGGTCCGCCGGGCCTTGCTTTGTGGGTCTCGAGGACGCGTTTCGGCTGCATACAGCTATCTTCAGCTCAGGAGAACGAGCTGAAGATGGCTGTATGCAGCCGAAACGCGTCCTCGAGACCCACAAAGCAAGGCCCGGCGGACCCAAGCCACCCAGAGTTAATTTTGGCCTGCGGCAACACCAAAACGAACTCCAAAACGAACATAAACATAATAACTCATGTTTCCTGCAATTTAAACAAAAATCAATTATTGAATCTACTCACGATCTCTGTTTTTTCCGAGGTGAGAGTGTCAATAGATTCAAGTCTATTTGTTCATCTGAGCTTTCTACCGATCAAAATAATGTCCGAATCGCACCTGCCTTTAATCTGCGCAGACCTGTGATGAACTAAAATAAATGAAGACTATGCAAACCTCTTGTATAATGTGAAGTTGATTAGAATATAACATTTCAGTAAAATGTATAAGGAGTATTTTCGGGAATGTAGAATTAATTGCATATTGAAATATATTTTAGAACATGATTAACAACTTCCTCATAATTTAAAAATATAACTTTTAAGCAATGTTATGCACTCAATTATTGAGATTAAATACTTTACATTTCGATCGTAACACATGCTGACAAGTGGTTTGTTATTTGCCATCATTTATACAAGAAACGTTGCACTTGCTACTTTTAACTTTGTTATTTTTAAACTGAAAGAAAATAAATTATGTCGAATGTGTGCTCATGTGTAACTTGAACACATGTGTTCATGGAAACTTACACTCATCACAACGGCGACGATACTTGAAAATTGTATCAAACCTTCAAAATTAAATCGTTTGTAAGATTTTTGTGCATAAATTGCTCTAGATGGTAAGAGCTGAACACTGTGTTTGAATAATATAGAAATATACTAATAAGATTAAAGTAATAAAATACTTAAAATATAACCATTTCATCAATACAAACTAATTTTTGAAAGCCTTCTCACGAATAAATTAGATGGTAGTGAAGTTAACCAATGTATAAAGAAAAGTGTACGTATACCGTATACCGGTAAAATCACGAAAAACAAGATCTTCTTGTCCGAGGTGTACAGAAGAAATACGAAACCAATTTTCATACCATTCAGAGATATGGTAACAATATGGCGTCTTCATACACAAGCCGGTAGAGTCCAGCAAGTGTTTACCAGCTCCCGATCCTCACTTCTTAGCTGCTGGTATAGAAGTGAGGATGGAAATAGGATGGGTGGATGGATGTATAAAGGATGTAAATATATACATATACATCCATATATATATACGAAGGGCGGCTGAAAATTTCGTGGCCTAGGGTACTTATCGATGAGTAATTAACTTGTTATTCATGCCACTAGTTGCAACACTCAATAGTATCACTAATACTCATAGTTCAATTATTTATCGAACAATAAACATATCCATGTCAGCCGAATCTGGGAATTTTCGGGGTCGTGATAAAATTCCTCGCAAAGAAGGGAAATACACCGAAAGACATTTCTGAAGAGATGTCATCGGTTCCCCAGGAGTCTGTGCCTTCATATACGATGGTGAAAAAATGGGCCCGCCTATTTCAACAAGGGCGAGAGACCTGTGAAGACGACCCTCGCCCGGGCCGACTGACCGAAGAAAACGTCCAAAAAGTCGAAAAAATCGAATTAAATTGTGGCAGATTACCAAAGAACGAGTTGGAGAAATTTTATGTGAACACTTGAATATGAGAAAAATTAGCGCTCCTTGGGTACAGAAAATGCTCACACCGCTCCACACGTAACGTCGACTCGCAAGTTGCAAAGATTTTTTGGAGCTAGTTGGCGATAACAAGGAAGACAATTGGCAACGGATTGTCACCGCAGATGAAATATGGCTTTACCAATATGATCCGGAGTCCAAACAAGAGTCCGTGCAATGGATAATACAAAAAGGCCGCCGAAGAAATTCAAGGTAGAAAAGTAGGCGTAATAAGCTAATGACGACTGTTTCCTGGGATAGCGAGGGAATTTATTATCGCTTATCGACTACCTACCCAGGGGACCTACGATGAATGACCAATATTACGCCAACTTATTAACTCAGGTTCATTCAGGCTATCGTACAGTAACAACGTGGAAAACTGACTCGCAGAGTGCTCCTTCTACAAGACAACGCGCCAGTTCACACTGCACATGTTGCGAGGCATTGATCGTCCTTTTGAAGAAAGGGATACAGAATATTTTTTGGGTGGGTTCAATTATAGAAACCATACATTTTCTTTCATTAAGTACCTCAAGCCGCAGACTTATCAGCCGTCCTTCATATATGTAGAATAGTGGCGGCCCGACAGGAGTGAATTTCGAAAATAAACAAGGCGCAGAGAATAAAAATCAAACGGAAAAAAGTGAGTATCCACAAAAATTTTGCTTGATAATTTTTGAGAGCAAATTGAGATTTTCAGAAAAAAAGAAACATCGCTGATGTGATTTCAACCTTATATTTTTCAGAAGGAAACTAGAAATGAGCGTGAAATACGTCTGGAAAGCAAGCGGGAAAACGACGCGAAAAAATCCGTAATGATCCCCAAAAATACCGGGAATATTGCAACAACGAACGTCAATGTAATGCAACTCAAGTAAGAAAGGGGAAACCAACCTTGTTGCCAATTTGTCTGAGAGAGATGCCCGCAATAGCAGACGTTATGAGAGAGAGAAAACGAAAATATCGCGCATCCAAACAGAAGCGAATTCAAACGCGCGATGTAAACGAAACAAGCGCACTCATCTCCAGCAGTGATACAGCAGTTCCCGGAACGTCTCACCAAGCAGTTACTGCTAGAAAAATATCGAAGAATAAAAAAAGGAAATGTCACATAGATCCGCCAAAAGTAAAAGTGTCGAACGACAAGTTGGGTTGAAAAAACGACTCAAAACAGCTTGAACAAGAAAATGAAACGACTTGGTATGGTTAAGGGAAAAAAAGCTCCACAATTTGAAGAAGAAATCAACAACTGGGTATCAAAACCGTCCAAAAACAAGGGTGAAACAGGATTTCAAGGGTGTTTTTCATAATGCAATTTATGTGTTTTTTGAAGTTTATTATGGTCTTTCATCGGTATTCTAGTTTTCCTTTCGAGGCTATATAGTGTCCTTGAGTGTGTTTGAATATCATTTGGGGGCTCCCGGAATCGTTTACGTGTTTTTTTGGCATAAATTACTTCTCTGGAACTACTCTACCTATGTTTGATAATTGAAAATTTAAAAGATTTGAAAAAAGACCAAAAAAGAAATTATTGTCAGTCGGACTAGAAAAGAAAATTGTTCCATCCCAATAGAAAATTGTATTGTCCTAATAAAAACTAACTTTCAGACTTTCTGGACCATGAAAGGAATATTTTCCATCAATATCAGCGAATTGATCTGAAAAAAGCATAACTGAGTCAGAAATGCTGTTACAGATGGAGTTCAGCGAGGATTGTAGTAGCGAGTATTCTAAAGAAGTTCAAGAAGTCCACTAGGTTGCGAGTAGATAACAAGTCGCTCTACATACGGGATATATTTACAGTGCCGCAATAAACGTGGGATTTTGTATCATATCTCCCTCTTTCCAGCACGACGCTCCAGCAATAGAGGCCCATTTGAACCAGCATTTAAAAATGTTCAGTCCGTCATTAGCTTCAGTTATAACAGTGCACTTTTATCAGACGGCCCGACAACCCAATATTTTGTTCAATTTGCTTTCTCATCACCTAAGAGTTGGGCTGCCACAAATACAGCGGTCGACTTATAATTTTAGCGAGAGAGTGCATGGAAAAAGCCCATGTAATGGAAAAGGAGCTGTAGTTAAGAGATTCGCCGATCATAAGGTCAAGGACGGACAGGACGTCTAAGACTTTGATTAATTTCACAGAGTTTTGATGGAGACAGAACATAACATTTTTGTGGCGTCATTGTTACAGGCTAAAATTCTAGAAATGGAAGCTGTATTAGCGCAAACAACACTAAAAATATTTAACGGGACAATGAAGATCCACCAATGGACATGGAGCCGCAAAAATCCGAGTACCATGCTTTTCAACTCTCTTAGTTGCTTTAATTGTATGTCAGGTACGGTATGCAATCATTTTAGTTTAGGTCATCTTTCTTATCCTCCGAAACCAATTTATGAGCCTGAAAATTGTAGCCCTTTCCCCGAAAAATGCCTAAAGAGAGGTTCTAGGTAAATATTTACTTGCACTAACAGTCGTTGTACAAAAAAAAAATTCCTGTTTTCTCGGTCTTGATCGCGGAAAACTGCTGAAAGTATCTAATGAAAATAAACAGGAAGTTCAATCATACCTTGTATTTGTTTTGTTATCATGGTGTTCATACTTTCCACTTATAGGATGAGATATTATAAATTTAGATTATAATCCAAATATTGTTTGGATTATAAATAATGGATTATAAGTTAATCAATAAAAGATTACTCTGTTATATGAAAATTTCAAAAAAAGTGTCCCCTCTGTGGTCTGGACAAATAACAAAAATCGAGAAAAAATTCGGAGAAAACGCTCCAAGTCATTTGTCCATCAAATTTTGTTTTTTTTTTACAGTTTTTGATTCCACATTGGCTATTCTCACTATCGGGGCCGGGTTACTGACTATCGTTACCTTTCTTACGTGCTTTCTTCGAAACCTTTAATGAAGGTTCAGCTTTTGACAGAGATCGTCTAAACCTGCTCTTAAGTTTGCTGATTGTACTTTCAACTTCGTTTTTTGTTGGTCTAACTTCTAATTTAAGTCAGTTGATTTCTTCTGGTTTAATTCGGTTGATTGCTTTTGTATTAACATCAACCTCCGCTTCAGTCTTTTCGCAGAAAAAAATTGTGGAGGAGGACTCCAATGAAACTTTCCGCATCGGGAAACTCCGAAGACACCGGATTCATCCCTTCCGCTGCAAGCTCTCCGTTTAAGCGTGTAATTAATATGGCGTTGTTAACGGTGGAAATGTTCCGCGATCCCAATTCTTCTTTCAATTCAGGCATAGTTACTGCGTTCATCTTCTGCTCATTTTATTCACGAATTGATTTTGATATAAAATTTCACAAAAACGTCTACAATGGTTCACGATTTTTTTTTAAACAAAGTGTTCGATTATGTTCACATTGCGTGCATTGAGTACAACAAATACGTGTGTAAATGTCTCAGCACGTAAGCTCGAGAATGATCCACGTGGAAGACTCAAATAGTGTTGAAGTGAAATAAAATCGTGCGCGGATTAGAATGCGACTGAAAGTAATTGTAATAATTAACCAATAAATTCAAATAAAATGGAATAAGTAAGATTGAAATTCTTGGAAATAATTGTAAAGTGTTAGTGAAATTTATTACAAGAATAAATTCTCAAACAACTAGTTTTAAATTAGTTCGTGGGTGTTTAATTCACTTTTGCGAATATTTGCGAGGCAAACAGGTCGTGCACCTGAGAAAGCGCAACAATACTTTTTATTATTAACAAAGAAAGGTGGAAAGAGCTCAAGCTGGTTTCAAACACGTGTCCCTGCCGCTTCTCGTTAGGTGCCAACTCACAGGCTGGGACGCATGGGTTGGCAATACCAGCTAGGTGGATGTCGTCTGGCTATTTTTACGTGTTATGATTGTTGCTCTCAGCTTGAACCTGTTCTATTTTCCAAATTGCCTTTGGTAAGCTTTATCAATTCTAGAAGTTTTTGGTAGATCAATTTATCCATTTTCACTTAGAACTTATAAGTTATTTATACCCTTGCTAGCTAATTCAGCGAAGACTCATGGGTGCGGATTTCTAGAATACTTTTTATTTCAAATTCCCTTTTCATTTTATTTGAGCAAACACCACTAAATTCAACTTTTTTGTTTTTTTTTCGTGGTAGGGAGGTGAATGCTGTTTACGCCCTGACTGTGGGGCTCCCAGACGCGAAATGCTTTTGGACTACCCACTAAACACCTCCCCTGTCAACCTGAGAACCTAGTCTGGAACCGTTTGACACATAACTTCGGGCTAGGCCTCGTGTTCCTACGCCTAGAGGCGCCTTCGCATTATGGGTATCTCATCTCTAACGGGAAGGGCGGGGGAGGAAGGAAGTGCTACAAAAGAGATTCATCCATCTCCGATGCCTCCTAGCGCTCCAATAAAGCTTTTTTTAATGTAAGCACTGCCCGAGCATATTGCGCCACGCGATTCCAATTGTCAACTGTTTTCAGCATAACTCCGACGATAGTTTCCGGACAGAGCTCTCCGATTTCGCTGAGGAGGTCTCCTCGCTGCTGTCTCCACCTTTTACAGTAGAAGAATGTGTGACAGGCGTCATCCGGTTGCCCTGCACAAAACACACAATTGGGAGACCGTGCTCTGTCAATTTTGTGCAGGTAGGACCGAAAACAACCGTGTCCGCTTAAGAGCTGGGTCAAGTAGAAATCGGTCTCACCATGCACTCGACTGAACCATGGCCTCAGGTCAGGGATCAGACGTGCAGTCCGCCTTCCCCTTGTTTCTTGCTCCCAGGATTGATGCCAATCGCTGAGAGAGCGACGTCTCTCTTCCCTGGTGATCTTTTCTCTTCGATCTTCGTCTCTGCGCAGGTAAATAATTCTGCGCTCCCTCGCAAGGAGGGTGATGGGAATCACCCCTGCGATTACCAGCACTGCCGCCCCGGAGACCGTTCGATATGCGCATGAGATTCGCAATGCTCCTTTTCTCCGCATCTGTGCCAACCGCTTCCGGTGTAACTCCTTGCTGAGAGCGTCGCCCCACAGTTCTGATCCGTAGAGTAGAAGCGACTGCACAACGCTCATTAAGAGTCGTCTCCTTGATGTGGTGGGCCCCCTATGTTGGCCATTAATCGGGTGAGTGCCGTCACACGCGCTGCAGCCTTGTCAGCTACTGCCCTGATTTGTTGGAAAAAACTCATCTTCGAGTCTATCAGGACGCCCAGGTACTTTACTGCTGATTTCGATTCGACCAGCTCGTCCCCTATACTGATAGGCCGTATTCTGGGGATTCTCTTCTTTGTTACGATGACCACTTCGGTTTTTTCCAGTGCCAGCTTTAATCCGTGAGCGGTCATCCAGTCCATTACCCTCCGCATTAACGTATTGAGTCTGAGTTGCGCATGGTCTACTGTGCATCCAGCGACCAGCGCCGCGACATCGTCCGCATAGCCGATCAAACGTGACTCTTCCGGCAGTTCAAGCTACAGGAGTCCATTGTAGGAGATGTTCCACAGGTCCGGGCCAAGGATAGAGCCCTGAGCGACACGTGAAGTAAGAATTGTACTTCGCCTTCCCTCCTTCGAGTCGTAGAGTAGGCTGCGGTCCTTCAAATAGTCCCTGAGAATCCGCATCAGATACACTGGTACTTGAAACCGATTTTGTAGCGCTTCCAGAATATCCACCCATCTAGCGCTGTTAAATGCATTTCGGACACCCAGAGTAATCAGCAGGACGACCCGTCGCGTAGAAAAACTGTGAGACTTTGCACGTTGGACCGCGCTCACTACTTCTCCAATTGCATCGATGGTGGAGCCATACTGCCGTGGATATAGGTCCCCAGCAGTACGAATCACGTCAGCGAGTCCTCCCCTGATAAGTTTTTCAAAAACTTTCCAGGCCGTGTCAAGCATACACAGTGGGCGGTATGCAGCTGGCGACTCGGGATCCCCTTTTCCCTTTGTAATGAGCACAAGTCTCGCCACCTTCCAGCACTCCGGGAACAGCCCTTCACGCAGGTATGCGTTAAACATGTGGAGGAGCAGGTCAGGGGAAAAGTGGAAGACCATTTGTAGCACCTCAGCTGGAATCCCATCTGGTCCTGGAGCCTTTCTGGCCTTCATAGACAAGACTGCTTTCTCCAATTTCATCTTCGTGAAAAATGGAATTTCCGTTGGTGTTTCATAGTGAACTTCTTGAACGATGGTGGGATGGATGGGGAAGAGAGCCCGCACGATTTCGTCCATCTTTTCTGCCTCGTATGAGTGAGGTGACCTTTGGACACCGAGCTTCCGCATCACTATTTTGTAGCCCAGGTGCCATGGGTTTCTGTTCACGTCGTCCACCAGGTTTTGCCAGCGGCTGGCCTTGCTGCTGCTGATAAGTCTACGGAGGCATTTTCTAGATAACTAAGCTGCTAATCGGAAACATGCCTCTTCCCGGGTTCGAGCTCGCTGTGTTCTGCGTCGTAGTTTGTGACACTCCCTTCGTTTTTCGGCAGTTCAACTTAAATATCAATTAATTGTCAATCACTTCTAACTTCCTTTTTAGATCTCTCACTTTATTTTATTTAAAAAATGATTCACTTCTAAATTCGACTTAAATCAATCACTTTAACTCACGTTCAATTAAATTTCACTTTTCAATCAATCTTCCATTACTCCTCGTCTTCGCTTTCTGAAGCCACTTCTAAACTTCTATCTAATCCAGTACCTTCTAAGACTGTCTATGTAGATTATTCTCGAGTTCACGCGATAAATCATTTACATTTTCATTGCATTACATTGTTGTTATTGCTAATTCTTTTATTGCCTTTTCCTCTTCGAGAATGATCTTCCTTTATGTTGTTGTTTTGGTCGTCATTGTTTGTTTTGGTATTTTGACAACGACAGTGGAAATTATTTGCCAGCGTGAATTTATTTGAACGCGTATCAAATCTTGAAATTGCCCTACCTTTACTGAGAATTTATAAACATTTGGCTTAGTATTCCATCCGTTAAAACCATTCTGCGCGAGTTATGTTTTTTATAACAACAATTATAAAAAAACTACACTTTTTATTTTAACACTTTTATTATACTTTATACACTTAACTATTCAACTTTACATTTGAACTTCAACTTTGATATTGTGCATTCAACTTGATACTGCAACTCAAACTTATAACACTCAAACGCTGTTGTACACTCAACTAAACTTAATCTCTATGAAGGGCTCTTTATATACGATAAGAATGCTGATCAAGCATTCTCTTTGTTTCTATGATTTATGCTTCTTGAATTGATATTTGATATTACTAAATGATGATCTCAGCAATGATTGATTCTTTATGTAGAATGAGTCATCATGCAAGTTAGCGAAATTGGATATTTATTATGACAGGATGTTTATAATATGATCAGGTTTCGGGATGTGAGTCATAAGTGATCAAGATAGGGAATTGGTAAAATGTGTAGTGATATGCTGAGGTAAGGATTATTTGTAATTCGCGCGAGTTAAGAAATGCGAAAGAAAGTTCAGAAATGCGAGAAAGAAATGCGACGCCACGAATTCTATCACAACGCATCAATAAATTCAAACAAAGTTCTTTTGAACAAAACGCTATATTCCTTTTAACATAGAGTTATATCAAAACACGATAATAAAATCCGAAAGCTATTCACACCTTTAAGACTGCAACCTTTTATTGCCTTTCATTTCTCACACTCTACATTCGATATCCTACTTTTATTACATGTAATTATGCATCTCATACACGTCCTTTTTCCGTTTTCTAATTCTAATTGTTTAATAAGGTTGTCGGTATCTGATTTTGTAAGGATAATACAATTCACATTGTACATATGGTTTTAAGGTATAAGGACCGGATAAGTAGTATATAAGTAGTTAAGAACTTCTTGTAAGAGTAGTAGAGAGTTGAACGGACAAATAAAAACAACTAAGTCCGATTTAAAGACGTGTTTTTTTTTTTTTTTTTGAAACTAGAGTCTTAGTAACAAGTTTCATTTTTCGGTTTAAATTAATTTAACTTCAGGGAAAACTTAGTTCTGAAGAACTAAGTTCGAAGTTATTTTTCCGATACAAAATTAAATTAAATAACTCGCGCATATCTGCTTGCAGTTTTAAACTGTCTTCTCCGATTCAATAAAAAAAAGTTTCTTGAAAGAAAAGCTCACAACACGTCAACCCAAAAAAAGATATGTTTTCAGTTTTTGATTAGATGTCAGTTAAACCGGAATCGGAATATAACTCCGTAGAATTATTTATGGATTTATGATTTTTCAAACCAGAGGAGGGCTAATGAACTAGCATCATGTTAAATGCATCTAATATTAGGTGAGTGACATGAAATGAGGTGTTGGCTCACCCATTGGAAATTCCCTAAATTCCATAACAATAATAAAAATAAGTAAATTTCGATCTTTTCAGAGTCGTTTGTAACCTGAGTTGAGTAAGCCGACGTCTTTCTGTCTTTTCGGATCTTCTACAGAAAACAAATCATTTGATTTAGACGGCAAAAGATTATAAATTTCACGATACGACCCATCTGTTCAAATGTGACAGAAATTTCGGCGATACAATTAATTTTGTTGGTAATATCGTCTCTTGGAGATGAACAAAAAGGTGCACATATTTTATAATAATGTTAACAACACTTTACATTAGCAACAGACGTGCATTTGATGCCAGGTATTTTTGACAAAATATCAGTTAAATTAGTTACTCAGGTCTTCATCACCCATCTTTACTCCAATTTCAGTTGTGGTCGAATAAAGATCTTTTCAGACTGACATCTGTATAGCAGAATTTATATTAAATATGAATATAATTCTCGATACTTTAACAGTGTCAGAAAATTTTGGAAAATTCAAACAGGAGTGCAATGTCCAAAGAGAATCCAGCGAATGGAAAACATCTCCCTTGGTACGTTGTGAATACCGATATGTACCAA
The DNA here is from genome assembly GCA_954870665.1 of Stratiomys singularior. NCBI lineage: Eukaryota > Metazoa > Arthropoda > Insecta > Diptera > Stratiomyidae > Stratiomys > Stratiomys singularior. The sequence continues at coordinate 59,354,762 of OX940877.1, forward strand.
AACGACCGATCCAGCATTCGTAGCAGGTGCGAATGACGGTTTTAGCTCCCTCGGCTAGGATTTCGTAAGATTCTGGCCACCCAGTGTAGCGGTCGATGCTCACGAGACCGTATCGAATTCCTTGTGAGTTCAAAAGTACTACGAATCCTACGTGGATGTGTTTGAAGCCTGAAGAAGGCTGCTGGGAGGTGCTTATTGGTAGATTCCTGTGCCTTGAAAATTTCGATTACCTATCTTGGTGCCGCGGTTAAGCATGGTTTCGAATTGCTGTTTGTTTGAGCCGTGGGCGGCTGCCAGCGGCCCGGGAGTTGTCTCAATAAATTTTTGAGTGTCTCAATAAAATTTTATCCCGCGATGCCCAGGTACTTGGCTAATAGCTTTGTTGTTAAATTATATGTTGTCGAGGCAGAGATGACTTCTATTCTTGGACTTTCAGTAATACTTAGTCAGGCCATCCCACTCGTCGACTAATGGTCGTTTATTAAGGCAAAGGTCAACACCTTTACTATGGTATTTCATGCCCACGATGACAAAGTTCCATGATGAAGACAGTTAAAAACCGCGGCCGAGGGTAAGAGCGGGTTTCCCGTTGATATTTACTATCAAATACAGCGTCAACAGCTTTTGGTTCGACGAGTCTGACAGCCCGTCTACTGTACCCTTCTGAAATATGGACAAGACAGCACATGGGTCAATTAAAAACGGGTGTCAATTAAAAAGCGTTGTCTTCATCGCGCGAGTTATGTTTTTGATTATTCTCAAAAATAAAAAATAAAATTATACTCTTACGAGTTCTTTCCTTGGAAATAAGAACACTTGATTTTTTTTTTGAATCACTTTATTATCTTTTTAACTTTTGAACATTGAATACTAACTGAACTGTATCACTTGACCAACTTGAATAATTGAACTTGAACTATTGCCACCGACTCAGAGTGGTCTCTTGCTTAAATAGTATTATTTTGATTAGGTCTACAGTTTGCATTTCGCTTGGTGATCGCATCAGATCTTTGTTATAAATGTGCTGAATATGCATAATATTTATATCGATAAACAATTATTGTTGAGTGGTCATATCTTTGTTACAAATGTGCTAAGTATGCATAATATTTATATCGATAAACAATTATTGTTGAGTCATGGATATTTGATATTTTGTTGTGAGTCTTACTTATAATGATTTGAACTTAGTAACTATAATGTAAGTATTATAATATAAGTTTTAATTAAACTTAGTGGTTATATCCTTATTATTAGGATTAGTATTGAGGTCTTGAGGGTTATGTGTAATTCCTCCCTCCTTAAGATTGCTGTCGTCCTCGACAGTGTTTTTTATCGGTTGTAATTCTATATCCTTTTTGTTAATGACTTTAATCTTGATTGATTTATGGCATGTAAAGTAAATATATATTATGAAGGATACAGTGAGTATGATAATTATGAACAGTAATATTGCTCCAATTGCAATGGAATTTTTTTTATGTTCAAATTTTATTTCTTCGATTTTTTCTAGATTTTTGATATCTTCAAGTTTTAAATCTTCAACATTAATTGTGTGATTAAATCCTGAAATATTTTTAATTGGTTCCAATGTTAAAATTTGTTGAAATTCTTTTATTTGGTTTGTAAATAATTTGCCTGCAATCTCAAGTTTACAATTGTTAAATCTTATTATGTATGTTCCATTTAAGTAATATGTTTTTTCATTACAATTTTGTTTTATCTTAGTATCTATGTTAACAGTAAGTATTAATCCTTTTTCAATTACTATTACATTATTATCATCCTCATATGTTCTTATACAGTTAATATTTTTACATTTTAAAAGATTATTTAAAGATTTAGTCCTTTTTTCTGGTTCATAATATTCTCCATTGTAAAGTACAACTTCTTTAATGTTTATATCCAAAGTTTCTGATTTTGAGTTAGGTATTTTTCATACATAATAGGATAATAGGGGTTGAGTTAAGACAGGGATGCTAATGACAAATATTATTTTTCTTTCTTGTGTTAATACATTTATTGTTATTTCCTTTAATTCCTCTACTGATAAATTATGAAAGTCTATCTCATCGTATGTTAATATGGATCTAGTCATGATTCCTGTTTTAGCTGAATTTACATTGTCAATTATTTTTTCTAACTCGTCCCTTATAAGGTCAAGATTATAATTTAGTTGCATGGTTGTTAGAATTTTATTTATTGTTTGTGTCTGATTATTAATGTCTCTAGCTAACTGATTATAGGCTTTGTTAGTTTTGTTAATGTTGTCAACAATTTTGTTAAGGTTAGATTGAAAAACGTTGTTAACTTGAATTTGATTATTCATTGACTCTATGATGGCGTGATTATTTGTATCTATTATTCTTAAATGTTCTGTGATCTCTTCGTAATCGTCGTTGTCGATTAATCCAAATAATAAATTATAAATTTTTCCGATGGGGTTTATTAATCCGCGTTCCTTTCTACTAACAATTACAGAGTTTTGTTTGTCAGGTAAATATGTCGTCGTAGTTTGTCCAGTATTTTGTCTGTTATCGTATTGTCGTTTTGGTTTAGGTGTATTAATTTGCATTGAAACTTGTTTTGCTTTCTCTCTATTGAAATGCAACAATTTTAGTTCTCCTTTTATCGATTTAATTGTTTCTGATATATGGGGGTCGGGATAGATTTCGTTAGTTATTTCGTCTAGTGCCTTTTCGTATTGAACTAAGTCTATTTTGTGATAAATTCTTTTATAGTCTTTGATCAGTCTAATTGGATCTTTTTTTATTAATATTATTCCGGATTCGGTTTGTAGCTTTTCAATGGTAATTTCTGCTTGTACAATTGTAAACGTTAGGATCAATAAAAATGGTATGAGTTTGGGTGTCCAATGATTGTTGGGTGTAGGTTTCTGTAAAGGCAAAGGGTTTTTATTGTAATAATTTTCCCTGTATTATTTCTAGGATAATTTTTTGTCTAAAGTATGGGATATGACATTGAGAGTAGTCTAATTTATGATTTCTGTCAATGAATTCTGCTGCTATGCAAGTAAATATACCGCAATCATTTGCGTTTTCCTGTTTTGGGGCGTTTCGCACGTTTTCTTTTGTGAATGTATTTATATCGAGGACTTTACACAACTTATCTTCCGATTCGTCTGCTAAATATTCACCTAATGTATCTAATATTCCATTATCGCTGCCTCCTAATGAATCATAATATTTTATTTTTTTACTCTGTAGATCGATCGTAGCCAAACACCAATGTCTTTCATTTACGTGAACCGGGATCAGAATTATATCGTATGAGAAAATGTCCACTTTTCGCGTCCATTTCTTGACTGCACTAAATCCTTTCTTTTTGAGTGTCGGGACAAAGAATGTGTTCATGATATAAACTTTGGGTAGGTTTACAGAATCCTCGTTTCGTTTATTGATGAGGTTCAAATAGAAATTAATTATTTGATCGTTTACCCATTTTTGATCAATTAAAGTGGAGATATCGGTTCGAGTAATATTCAGATTGAAGTTTGACGCAAGAGTCTCGTTTAAGGGGCCATTATATAATGCGTTATTAATGATTGTTTTCTGTTCTAATGTAAGCGTATTCGGAATGCTTACTGTATTTGGTATTTCTGATCTTGGTTTTGATTCTGTTCTCGTATGCTTCTTAATTCTTTTTATACGAATTGGGTGTATCCTATTTTGATGTCTACCTTTTTTTGTCGAAATTATATTTCCTAAATTATCTTTTATTATCTCAATTTTTCTGTACTTAGGTTTCTCCTTATGACGTTCATTTTTGTAGTTTTTGATAAATACTTCTTTTTGGTCGATTTCTGGTAATTTCTCTCTATTTTTATTGTGGTAATCAATCCATTTAGTCTTTCTATTAATTAACAATTTATTTATTTTGGTTTTATCTATTCTACCATATTGTATGTCGATTGGTTTTGCTTGGGTTACTGAATGTATATTGGTATTGTAATGCTCTGTTGCTTTTAGAACTCGTTGCACAATATTTAGTTCAGGTTCGGTTATCGCTAATGTTCTAATTTGCTCTAATAATGTGCTATGACATCGACTCATGTCTGAATTACCCGTATGTGATTTTGGTGAGTTAAAATGAATTTCAATTTCTTCTCTTCTGAAGAAGTCTTTTACGTTTATCATATTGAACTCATTATCGGCAACTATCTTTCTGGGTTTTCCTAGTATAGCATTTCTTTCTCTAATAAGTTGTATGAAAGTTATCGCATTTTTATCTGTAGTTTCTTTAACGTATAAATGTTTCGAAAATTTATCTATTGTAGTAAAGAATTGTCGTTTACATATAAAGAATATGTCAATATGTACTATTTCATTTATATCTTCGGGGGTTTCTGTTAATTTGAATTCTGGTTTAAAGGTTTTCTGTCATATTTTACCAAATTACATACTTCGCAGTTATTTATATATTTTGTGATTACTTTTAATATTTTATTAAAGTGATATTTATTTTTAATTTCTGCGTAATTTTCTATGATTCCACGATGATTACTTTTTTCGTGTATTTCCTTGATTCTCTCCAAACATTGTTCTTCACTAGTTAAATCTATTGCATTATTTGTACATTTAATGAATTTGAGGTACTTATTATTTGAATATAATTTTATTATTGCTACTTGCACTTTGTTCCATGTATGGTCATCTAGTTCGCAAAATATTCCTACATATCCTTTTTCTGGTATGTATCTCCTAAGTATATCTATTATTTTGTTTTCGTCATTTATGTCATTCTTTTCTATGAATATCTTTCGCTTTTTGTTTATTGATTCAAATTCCTTATATTTTCTTTCCACTATTATTATTTGAGTTTTATATATATTTACTATTCCTTCCCTAATTGCTATATGGTCATTCTCATTCTCGGGAGAACTGTGTATAGTTACATGTTCACTATCGTCTATTTCTATTGCGTTTTCTTGATTATTGTTGTTGGTTAAAACGTTAATTTCGCCTTTTTCTGCGTTGATTCTGCTCAAGAAGTCTGCCACTTTATTATCTTTTCCTTTTATGTACTCAATATTGAAATTGAACTCGTTCAATTTTATTTTCCATCTCTGTAATTTAGAGTTTGGTTCCTTAAAGTTGCTAAGCCATACAAGGGGTCTGTGATCTGTTTGAATGTTGAATTTTGTACCGTATAGGTAGGGTCTAAAATATTTAGTTCCCCAAACAATAGCTAATAATTCTTTTTCTACTGTCGGATAATTTCTTTCATGCTCGTTTAGAGTTCTGCTAGCAAAGGATATTGGATGTCCTTGCTGAGATAGTACTGCACCTAAAGCTTTATCTGAGGCGTCAGTAGTAAGCGTGAATTTTTGTTTAAAATCAGGGTAATGTAATATGGGATAATTAGTAATTAGATCCTTCAACTTCTCAAAAGCCGCGATGTAACTGGGATCTTCTGTATTAATTTTTCGATTTTTCTTTAGAGCATCTGTTAAAGGTAAGGCTATTTTTGCATAATTATTAATAAACTTTCTGTAATAGCCGGTGATACCTAAGAAAGATTTTATTTGTTTTGTGGTACCGGGGATTTTTAAATTTCGAATGGCATCAATTTTTCCAGGATTTGGTTTAATTCCTTCGGTTGTCAATATGTGACCCAAATACTCAGTTGATTTGGCAAAGAACTTACATTTGTCTGTTTGAATTTTAAGTTTGTATTTTCTCAGGGCGCCAAATATTTTTTTTATGTTAATCTCCATTTCTTGGAGTGATGTGGCAAATATCAAGATGTCATCCAAGTATACTACGCAAATTCTGTTGATGAATTCTCTAAGAACTTCGTTAATCATGCGTTGAAAAGTTGCCGGTGCATTTTTGAGACCAAAGGGCATTCTAATGAATTCATAATGACCTTGTGGGGTTGAAAAAGCTGTTTTATGACGGTCATGTTCGCTGACTTCGATCTGGTGAAAGCCTTTCGCCAAATCCAGAGTTGTAAAATACTGTGCTTTTCCAAGTTTGTCAAATATTGATTCAATGTTAGGAATCGGAAATTTGTCATCAATTGTTTCCTCATTTAGTTTTCTATAATCGATAACTATTCTCCACTTTTGCTTTTGTGAATTATCCTTTTTTTTGGGAACTACCCATATTGGAGCATTATAAGGGGAATTTGAGGTTTGGATGATTTTTTGTTTCAGCATTTCGCTAATTTGTTCTTCTACTTCCTTTTCATGGACAGGCTGAAAACGATAGATTCTGGAATACAGGGGTTTATTGTTTTTGGTGATTATTTCGTGTTTTGTCTGAGTGGTACAGGAAAGATTTTCTCCTTCCTTATAGAGTAGATCCTCATATTCATTGAGTATCTTTTTTAGCGAATTTGCTTCCTCTTTATTTAACTCATTAAACAGCTTATCACGGTTATTCGTCGCACTGAGCTTACTTTGAAAGTTTATCTCTTCAGGGATGGCATAATTAAATTTTAATTTTTGATTATTAGCTTCCATGGTTCCTTCTCCCAAATATAATTTAACGTTTAATGGATGCAGTAGATTTTGACCTATCACTGCTTTAAAAGTTTTATCATGGAAATCCATGACGTTCCACATAATTTTGTGAGATTCAGGAAGTTTGAACTCTACTGGCATGTTGGTTTTTATTTTTTCCGTGACATGGCATGAGCCACCTAGGCCATTAACTGTTATGTGATTATTTAATTTTATTTTTTTTATAAAGGGAAAACATTTTTTGTCTATACTAGAAATAGAAGCGCCAGTATCTATAAGTGTTGGAACTACTTCATTCTCTATTTGTAAGTCGATTACTGGTAAAGGGTTTCCGAGGCGCATTTGCTGAAAATTTACGTCCATAGGTTCTGGATTATTGTCTCTGTTTCTGTACATGTTCGAGTTGTCAACTTGCATCAGTTCTTGTCTGTTATTTTGATTATTTTGTGGGCGATTATAATTATTAAAACGATTATTGTAATTGTTCCTAGAAGGATTATAGTTATTTTGTTGGCGGTGCATAAATGAATTTTGATTGTGTCGGTTATTTTGGTTTGAATATTGATTGTACCGATTGTTTTGATTTGAATTTTGATTGTACCGATTATTTTGATTTCGGTAATTGTTTGGATTTTGGTTATAATTTCTATGATTTGGACGAGTACGAGGGTTAATGTTTTGTACTGGATTGTTATTGTCAGTGTTGTATTGAATTTCTCTAAGGATATTGTATGCTTGGTTGAGTGTTTGACAATTTCTCATTTCAAGTAAAAATGATTTGTATTCTGGCAGAAGGGATTTAAATTTGTTTAAGACCAACCCTTCGTTTCGGACTGGGTTAAATTCTAAATGTACATTTTGTTGTGGATCTTGTAGGTACTTAGTATTTATTCTATTTAATAATTTATTTAGAGTATGATATGCGTCGTCGACATTTTTGAAGCTTACCTTATGTATCCTATTGATTATGCTGCTATATGATTCGTTGATTCCGAATGTTGAGATGAGGATTGCTTTAATCGTTAACCACGTTGGATCTGGTATTTTTTGTATTGTGTTTCTGGCTGATCCCTGAATTTTGTGCAGGACGAGTCTGAATAGATACGCTTGCTGGTTTCCCTGAGCCAAATTGAGAATGGTTTGTGCTTCCTCCAGCCAAGAAGATAAAGCGTACTCTCTGTTATCTCCATTGTATATCGGTAGTCTGCGTACTTCCTTTAGTATTTCATCGAACGAGAGGTCCAATGGCAACGGTATTTCCTGTTCCGCCATCATTTTGTAGATGCGTTTAATTTATTTTGTGAGACTTTTGTCTCCACTGTACAGTTTATGGTACTGGAGGACCTTATTACACTTTTTATTAGAATTCCTCAGTGTTTACCACAGAGAATTGAGCGCTTTTTCCTAAAATGCAGCTCACTGCTTTGCAATACAGTATATTAATTGGTGTTATTATTTTTATTTTAATATTTTATTGGTTTTTGTTAAAATTAGATTTTCTCTAATTTGGGTTTTATTTTATTAAAAAGTTTTGTTTCTTGTTCCTACCCTAGTAGTCTAAGTTTTCCTTAGCTACTTTTGTGGGCGTACTTTTCAAAACTTTTGTTTTATTTTACTTTGACCAGATTTTCTCTAATCAAAGGAGTTTTTGTTAAGTTCACTTTTACACGAGTCACTTTTTCCAATTTTTACTTGAACGCGACTCTTTGTGTCAGAGGTTCTTTGTCATAGAGGTTCCTCCCTCCTATGACGGACGACTGCGCCAGTTATGTTTTTGATTATTCTCAAAAATAAAAAATAAAATTAAACTCTTACGAGTTCTTTCCTTGGAAATAAGAACACTTGATTTTTTTTTTGAATCACTTTATTATCTTTTTAACTTTTGAACATTGAATACTAACTGAACTGTATCACTTGACCAACTTGAATAATTGAACTTGAACTATTGCCACCGACTCAGAGTGGTCTCTTGCTTAAATAGTATTATTTTGATTAGGTCTACAGTTTGCATTTCGCTTGGTGATCGCATCAGATCTTTGTTATAAATGTGCTGAATATGCATAATATTTATATCGATAAACAATTATTGTTGAGTGGTCATATCTTTGTTACAAATGTGCTAAGTATGCATAATATTTATATCGATAAACAATTATTGTTGAGTCATGGATATTTGATATTTTGTTGTGAGTCTTACTTATAATGATTTGAACTTAGTAACTATAATGTAAGTATTATAATATAAGTTTTAATTAAACTTAGTGGTTATATCCTTATTATTAGGATTAGTATTGAGGTCTTGAGGGTTATGTGTAATTCGCGAGACTACCAACTCTCGACCGCAATCGCGACTCCTCTTTCCCGGAGCTCATCAGCTGTTTAATCTCTTGGTGGAGAATGAGCGTAAGCTTAGTCATAAGCGTTGCAATAAGGGTTTGATGCCCGACGGTTAGATATGATCTGTGAAAAACTGGGCCACCTGATTTTCGCTTGAGTCGAACACTGCGATTGCTAGATCAAGATGCAGATCTAGCGGACGCTGTGTTCGAGTATAATAGCGTTGGTATAATACTCTGTGCGTTGTAAGGCAATCAGATAAGCGTGCAAAAAAATTCTTTACCGAACGATTTTCCCGCCGACTTCAAACTACTGGATTGTGTCAATGACAAAACCGACTGGCAAGGAAAATTTACTCAACCTCCGAACTTCATTTCACTAGTGAATCGTTTACTTCAAATGATTTACAAAGAAAGAATGAGCTCTAGTAAATTATTTTATGCAAGTTTCGCATGATGAAAAGTAGTTCATAAATTATTTCATTTTATCCAGTTTATGGTGGAATTGGAACATATATATATATACATATATATGTATACATATAATATATATAGTATATATATATATATATATATATATATATGAAAAGGTATGGTGTATATATATATATATACCATACCTTTTCGATTTCAACCAAGAAGCTTCTGCGGTCGTCACATGATGTTTTCTTTGAAAACATATATAAGGTTTCGTGATGGTCACGGGAGCACATTGAACGACTTCTTGTGACCGTCATACGTGTTTCATGCAAACATACAGAAAGTTTCATAACGGTCACAGGAGCAAATTGAGCAAATTTCTGTGATGGCCACGGAGTGTTTAGCGTAAGATAAACACCGAGAATGTTTCGTGACGGTCACAACGGACATTCCATCTTGGTTGGTAGGTTGCACAACAGCTCCTTTGGGCGTCACATGATGTTTTCTTTGAAAAGAGAATCTCACTCTTAGGAGATTGACAGGAGAATGCGGTAATCATCACTTTCTGTGTTCAATAGTCTTGACTTATTAACCACAGAAAGTTTAATGATGATTCCCGATTACTTCAATCCTTAGTGAGTATCGCAACATTTCTGTGGTTTAAATTAAGGACTTGACCTAACCAACAAACCAAAGTACTTTTTATATTTATTTATTGTTTTCAGAACTTGAAGCAACTGATACAGCTATGCTTGTCATCAAACAGGATCCAATATTTAAATAGCTATAGAGCGAATCACTAATCAAAAAATCTTTGGACTTTGTTCTTAACCAGCGCACCTGCTTTCATAACGAGTCAACTTTTCTGTACAATGGTGTCTGTTCCAGCTGCTAGCCTATACAAGTGGCGAATTTGCTGAGCAACAAGAGCCCCTTCTCAGAAACTGCCTCTTTGATTGGGGATCGGGCTTGATCGACCCTAGGACTCAATGTTTTAGTTCAGTCCACAGCTCACAAGAAAGCATGGGCCCTTAGATTTCTGCTTATTTTAATATTGTTTACAAATGGTCCATATTTTGTCCTAAAAATGCCATGGTTGTCAGCTGGCTTAGAGCTAGCTAGATTGCCAAGTGTTCAAGTTCTGTTACGTGAGTAACCACTATCCTAGTGGTGAAAAGTTCAAAAGCAAAAAATCCTTAACAAGGACATCACAATGACACCAGAGATCTCGAGGGCCTCATCGAAAGTATACAGCACTACCTTCGCAAAAGACTGAAAACAGAGGAGGAACTGTAAGAACTGAATTCATACACAATCATCATCGAAAGCCATCTACCCACTAGTAAAGGAAAATGGACTGCGTAAAGTTCCATCGAGTCAGGCGTTAAGCAATGAACTGAAGGAAGTCATTAAAAACGCTGAACTTGGGAAACTGAACACAAACATTAAATAGTACGTGCCGTAAATGCAGTTCGTTTAGTTTGGAGGAGAATTAACAAAAAGTAACAAATGTTTTCGACATCAAAATCAATTTCTTCCCTAGTCATAAGAGACATAGTCTCGCAAGAACGGAAGTAATCCAAAGTTACACCATCAAATCAGCGGGGTGTCTACAAAATTTGCCGTATGACCGAACAAATAGCGATAATTGCAAAGAAACAGATTAATGCAGACTGCGCTACCGCCCCGCACACAATGCTGAGGGATGCATAGTGCATACACTGCAGGTGGAAAGACCGGAGATTTGACCACTAGGAGAGGCACTAACGAAGGTGATCTGTATTCTACAAATAAATCTGGACTAAACTGCGAACACTCAGGATTTGCTGGAACAGACTGTAAGAGGGAGAGAGTTGAGTTGGACCTAGCCAAATGGTTCCGGAATTACACGCAAGGGGATGGCTGTGTTCAAACTCGCTTGGCAGAGATGCGAACTTTCCGTGTCTGCTCCATGCCAAAGGAACGAAACCAAAACAACCGAAACGGGCTGCATACATTGGAGGAACGTATCTTGACGAAGTTGATTGCAATATCAAAGCCATTGAATGGACATAACCCAAACAGACCTTGAGATGCTTGTGGTGACAGCATGCAATGGACCCGTGTTGATGAATGTTGACCACCTACCAATTTTCTGCCGGAGCGGTTGTGATAAGAAAAAACAGAAGGATAATGGATAACTACACGGTTAACGATCATCAGTATAAACCAGTTAAGACTCACGGTTCTGCAACTACGTACAGCAACCCGAATTTCCGGAAAATGGACTTCATGGCGATGAAAATGCGGAAAGCTACGGGACTGAATGGCGTTCCGGCTGAAGTATTGCAACTTGTCGAACATACCTGTCCCGATTCGCTACTTTGTCTATCCGGAGGAGCCTACTACGGAAATTGATATCCGTAGCAGTACGGTTCCTGACCTGATAAATCTAGCACTGACATCATTATGGAAGTTATGAACGCAGTTTGGAAAGCGGAAGCTCAGAACCCAACTTAAGGTGAATTGTACCGCTCGTGAAATTGAATATTAGTAACGCTTTCAACACCGCAAAATGGTTAGAAGTCATAAGTGTTCTCCAACATACGTTGAAAGTACCGAAATATATTTTGAAGAGATACCTTAGGGACCGCAAGATGCTGTTAGACACGCAGAACGGAAGATGAGTGATACACGTGACATCAGGTGTTGATCAAGGGGTTATTCTAGACCCTGACATCTAGAAATCGTTACTGGTTATGTTAATGGTTATTGAAACTGTGACTGCCAGATGAGGTCTGGTCTGCCAGGGACTGATTGGCTACAATGCTTTGCACTTGATCCAACAGATGCAGCTTAAACTGAGTGAATGGGTGGATAACCAGGTGCAGCGTGGCAATGGAAAAAACCGGTGTGGCCATTCGGACACAAAAAAAACTGAATCCCCAAAATTATTGCAACTAGTAAAGATGACTACTCACTTCAAGAACGAAGTCAAGTACATGGGTGAGCTTCGTTGGGCAAACCAGGGCGGCAGCAGAGAGTGCAAGCGTTCTGCCAAATCATAGCCAACATAGGTGGACTATTTTCATAAAATGACGCCTTTATTGAACACAATGGATCCATAATTTTATATGGGCCCGTAGGCTTCGCTTGCGTCCCCAGCAATTCGAAACATTTAATTCAGGAACAGAGACAAGGAGCGATACTAGTCACTTCGGCTTACTGCATCGTCTCGAAACTATCGATGATTATTGTCGGGTTGGCGCTTATCGCACTCCTAGGGGAAGAGCGTAGAAAGATTTCACTTTGGAGGAATGAACAGGAGAAGGCGGCTTTCGCATGCGAAGAGACGCAACGGTCCTCCGCTCTGAGGCAGAATATTTGGGAAAAACAGACGCGGAAATAGGTAGATCGTGTAACTCATTCCTTCTGCTGATGTGTGTTTTTTACTCAGCGCGTAAAGAATCTTCAACATCCAAACAAAAAATAATTGCCATTTGTTAAAATAAGCTTTTCAATTATATAAACGCCACATTCATTGTATTTTTATCTATCTAAGCTTAACCCACATTGCTTGTACACATTAATCTTATTATTCTGTATAAGTCTGCTTAACTTCACAATGCAGGCTGGAATCCAGTTTATTATTCCATTTGGCTCAATAAAATTTAAAAACAAACTATCTGACGATTATCAATGATAAAAATCGCATTATGATTATTGATCAGATGACTTCGAATTGGGAACTGCATGGTACTTTTTATAGATAAATTTATCCAAATGGTAACTTTGAATTACAGTGGCTGAATAAGATAACAATCACTATGAATGTGTTCGTATACCCTTTGCACTAAAAAATGTAAAGATGATAAACGTAACAGAATAATGTCAAAAGGGAGAAATTTAATCAATCATGGACCCTTAATTTAGATGGCATACTGGTTTTCTGTAGGTCAATCAAGGAAAATGTGAAAATATGACAACGTTTATCTAATCTACCGAATGCAAAACATCAAGAGATTGAGAGAATCCGAAATTTATTTCACACAGCTAAACCCTTTTTTTTGTTTCCCATTTTTGGGAGTCATAGGGTTATATAGGAAATTCATTAAGATTACACAAAATTATTCGTTGATTTCATGATCATCATGATCATCAGATTTCATGAACGCCCATCCAAATTTTAATAAACAATTCAAAGTAAACAAAGCTACACCACAACTAGTTATCGATGGTGTACTTTCCCAAAATAAGCACACAATTTTCTAAGCTAGTCGTATGCTGAATGGTTGTGGAAAAAATATTTAACGAATTACTTTCAGGATAAAATAGAACCCAATCTCAACGGAAAATTAAAAGCAATAATTAAACCTGGCTCGCTTGGAGTTTATTCAGAACTGTCCGCAAATTATAAAATATAAATAGGTAAAAAAATAAAATAAATATGTCCAGGAGAAAATGTACTAAATTATTGATCACACCAAAGTGAAATTAATAAAATGCCAATGAATGTTAAAGGTGTTTACAAGAAAAAAGAATGAAGAATGAAAATGACGATTACTTATTCCTTGAAAAATCTGTATGATATGAATAGAAAATATATTAACTTCTGTGATATATGTGATAGAGTGAAGATTGTGAAAACAATCAACTGAACCCAACATTTAGAATTACCAATATCCCAAAAGATGTAATCGAAAAGATGCAGAGTGGGCCATACAGTAGTTTCTTTTTAGATCACATATTATTTTGACACTGACAGCTGTTTCCCGCTCAAATTTATGTTAGTGAGTCAGTGTTTATCTTCCGCGAAACGGAAATGAACGTTTACGCTTGAACAACGTTTGAAAATGTTGAAATCGTATTTCCAAAATGAGTGCTGTGTTGCTCAAACAGTGCGATTTTTGAAAAGAAGTTTTGGCCAAAATGAGGCACCTACTGCCCCTAGGTTTGCAAATTTGTGAAGAAAGTTCGTGAGACAGGCATGCTAATGGACAATATTCGCGACCCCCGTATTCATGCGGTGCGCACCCAGGAGAATGTGGCTTCTGTAGCCGACAGTGTGCGACTCAATCCGAGAACATCAACTCGCTACTGATCGCAGAAACTCAACATTAGTCGTAGAGCCTGAGGACGATTACGCTCAAAAACCTCAGATTATTTGCTTTGAAGATCCAAATGACTCAGGAATTAAAGCCGAACGTTTCGCTATAGCTTCGCTGTTTGCTTATTAAAGCAGCTCGAACTGGATGCCGATTTTCCTCAATAAAATACATTTTCTGGTGGGGTACACTGTCATTTCGGTGGCTATGTGAATAAACAAAACTGCCACATCTGAGGCTCGCAAAACCCACATGTTGTTTTTTGAAAATGAGGCTGATTGTGCTGTTTCCATCAACGGGGAGCGCTACAGAGGCAGGAAAACCGACTTTTTGTGGCTTAACTGACCTGTGGTTTCAACAGGATGGCGAACCATGCCATAATTTTTATTATTATTATTATTGCTGGAGACCACTTACTGGAAAATAGCATAGGCCAGAAATTGGCCCTTAGCTCCCTATGTGTAGTACTATTGTTTACAGATGGTTCTGTAAAGTTCTGCCCCAGTTCTGTGGTAGCCAAGTGTTCAATTCTGTCACGCCAGTACTCCTCAGCCAAATAAGGCGTTTGTTGGCCAGACTCGGGCAATGTAGGAGGCAAATCTGTCTTCCGTTTCGATTCTTATTCGTTTGGCGTGTTGACCTAGAAGATTATGACCCGTTAATAGTGCCACCAATGTTCCAACGAGATTTCTGTTTCTGCCCAGGAGTTTTTTTGTCCTCATTTGATTAGGGTGAGGCCAAAGAGTTCTGCCTATTCTGCAGTCGTTCCAGTCATTCCCAAGTCGTATCTGTCTCTTTTCAGAGGATTTCGGCTAGTTCCTTTTTAACCGTTGCTAGTGGCACTTTAATTGTGTCTATTCTAGTGGCATTTTAGTCGGCTGATCCAGCTCTCGCTAGTTCATCCGCTCTTTCGTTTCCCTTTACACCACTGTGTCCAGGGACCCATGTCAGTTTTACATTTACTCGGGTTGTTGCGGTTTTGAGAGCCTGCCTACAATCCTGCACCAGTTATGAAACTACGCGGTTAGAGGCAAGCGCCTGCAGTGCCGACTTACTGTCCGAGAGTATTTGTATTCTTCCATTAAGCTTGTTTGTTGCCGCTTCTATAGCCCCTTTTATTGCAAACACTTCCGACTGGAAAACTGTGGTATGGCTCTCCAGTTTATAACTTCGGTTGAGTTGCGTGTGATCGGGGAAAAGTATTCCGGCGCCGCTTCCCTTATCCGTTTTGGAACCATCGGTGTAGATCATAATTTTACTTCCAGATGTGAAATCCTGCACCGTTTCCCATGCATCTCTGGTTGGTATGCTGATCTTGTATGGAATCGTTGTGTCTACTATCGGTTGCATACTATCAAGCTCCCTTTTACTTGACGGGGCCACTCTCTCCATTTTTTCCAAAATGAATACGTGCCCCGTTTGTGGGTGATTAGATAACCCATATGTGGATTTTAATCTGATACCTCTCTGAAGATGCATTTGTTGAGTGGCATGAGATTGAGCATAATCTCCATTGCAGCAGTTGGCGTAGTCCTAATGGCACCTATGATGCCAAGGCAGGCCATTCGCTGAATCTACCCTAGCTCTTTTGCAATGGTTTTCTTTTGTAATGCCCGCCACCAAACCAATGCCCCGTAAGTGGTTATTGGCCTCATTACTGTTGTGTAAATCCAGTGGGGAATTTCGGGTTTTATTCCTCAAGTTTTCCTCACTAGTCTTTTCATTGTGAAGAGCACCGCTGTAGCTCTCCGTCTGACTGCTCCTATGTGTGGAGTCCAAGTTAGCTTACTATCCAAAGTTGCTCGTACTTATTTTACCTTTTTTACAAAACTGATATGTTTTCCGTCAATGGTCGGGGGTGAAAATGTTTCCGGTTGACGGCGCTTTGTGTAAAGCATAAGCTCCGTCGGCATTGATGCGCAGTCCGTTCAGCTTCGCCCACTCGAAAAGATGTTGAAAAAAAGAGTGCAGTCTGCATCAATTCCAACATGGTTTCCGGGAACTTTCCACTTATCATTATACCGATATCTTCAGCGTACGCTATCGTTTTGAAACCCTTCCCGTTGAGGTCTTCCACTAGTTGGTTAGCTATGAGTATCCAGGCAAGTGGTGATACTATGCCGCCTTGTGGTGTACACCAGTTGGTTCATTTATTCAAGATTACGCCGTTTTCTTCGGCTGTAATCTTCCTTTTAGCTAGTAGTTTCGTCATCCATTTAGTTAGATATGGGTCTATTGCATATCTTTGAATGGCTGCTACTATGCTCTTCGTTTTTACACTATTGAGGTTGCTACATTATTGAGCTGCAAGGTTCCTCTTTGTTAATTGCTCAAATTACTTGTTGAGGAATCAAGTAATGAGCAATTGCCTATAATTTCAACTAAGGGATTATAGGCAGTTGGAGAAAAAAGATTTAAACACTTTGTTCACAAACAGTAATCATTTCCTTTTTTTTTGTACAAATTCAAACGATACACTTTAACACAACGCCGCCGATTCTTGTTGTGTACGTTGGTTCGAGTGACGAATTTAGACTGCTCTTGAAGGGAAATTTCGGTGTGAAAAAGAATGAATGGAAAAAAAGAATGAGAGGAAAGCAAATAAAGGATGGGCTTAAGATGATTGTGATGTGGTGGAAGTAGGATCGTAGAATACATCTGGTTGGCAGATTTTGGATATTTGTTTAAATATTATAACGATTCGTTAAAATGTAGGAACAGGATACATCGTTTGAATATAGAATAGCAATAAAGCCATAAATGGATTAGTTAGTTTCGAACGTTGTTTTGTTTATTTTAATTTCTTTGAACCGAACATATTCTCCCGTTGATAGGCTATGTCGATCAATAGTACTTATTCATTTAAATCGCATACAGCGGATTTGTAAATTACATTAGGTTTGGGAAGATACTACATTGAAGTGAGAAATAAAAATTAAAATTTCATATTATGATTTGTTGATGGACTTGAGAGTTTCATCTTCGCTTTGGTGAATTGGTAGTGGTCCAATTTTTTGTACACTGCGGTCGTATTCTCCCTTCGCTGTTTTGATTCTGCCGACTCGAACGATGCCGCCTTCGCCGGGATATGTAGCTATAATTCTGCCTAGACTCTATTGTAACGGAGGAAGATTCTCTTCCTTTACTAAGACAAGTAGACCAATTTGTCCATTTGTGACGTGTGGTTAGTTCGTTCAAATATTCCTTCGACCATCGTGACCACAAGTGTTGACGCATCTGTTGTATATGTTGCCATATGGACAGTTTGTTGATTGGGACTCCTAAAAAATTATGACTGGACAAGCTGGTTAATGAATCGCCAATTAGGAAATGAGCAGGAGTTAGGGCTGACAAATCATTGAGATCAGAGGAGATAGATATAAGTAGACGGGAATTAAGAATAGCTTCGATTTCAGTAACGAAAGTAGTTGTTTGTTCGAAAGTTAATAGAGCATTACCAATAGTACGCCGCAGCGAGTGTTTGAACGATTTGACCGCAGCCTCCCAGAGCCCTCCCAAGTTCCGGGCTCTTGCTGGTATGAAATGCCAATTTATTTCCTTTTGATTGAAATAATGCTCATTCTGACTGTTGGTTAAAAATGTGTATAATTCATTGATGTCTTTACGTCCTCCAACAAAGTTTGTGCCACTGTCTGTGAAGATATCTGAACAAATTCTTTGCCGGGCAATGAACCTTTTAAGAGCCGCTAGAAAGGCATCTGTTGACAAGTCACTGACTACTTCAATGTGTACTGTTTTGATAGTGAGGCAGATGGATATGGCGATGTATACCTTTATTTTGTTTCTGTTCGTTGATGTTTTTCCTTGATGAAAAAGGGTCCACAGTAATCTATACTTACGCGGCTAAAGGGCCGAGCTGGTGTTATCCTTGAAGCAGGTAAATTTCCCATAAGATATTTTTTTGATGGAGGTTGTGATTTACAACAGGTAATACAAGATCTGATTACCCTTCGCACTTGATTACGACCGTCTATAATCCAGTATCGTCGTCTAATTGCATACAGGGTGGCTTGAATTCCTGAGTGTAAATTTTGTCGGTGTTCCGTCTCAATTATCAATTTTGTTATATAATGCGATTTTGGAATGATGATTGGATGACGTTGAGCAACTGGCATGAATGAATGTGTAAGTCTGCCCCAAATGAGGCATGAGGCTGGTCTCATCGATGAATCGATTAAGTGGAATTACTCGACTGTTCTTTTGTGGTTTTTTGTTTGTTAAGCAGTGAATTTCATCTGTAAATATTGTGTGTTGAACTATTTTTCTCAAGTGCCATTCGACGTTCTGCTACGGTAATTAAACCCTTATTTATATTCTCAAACAATAACTTATGATGTTCTGCAGTTTGTGTGGCGATGAGTATTTCTGTTGTAGGTGGTCATTAATTGCACTAGTTTTAAGCATTGCACCTTCCGAATTTCTGGAAGTTCCTCTATTATGGATGTTACGAGAGGTTGAGGCCAATTACCTTCGAGACCATAGATCCATGAGGGTCCGTGTGTCCATAATTGAGAGTGGTTAAATTGTGCAGGTGATTGTCCTGTAATTAGATTAGCAAGCAGCAGTGCTCCACATAATTCTAAACGTGGAATAGTAATTGGCTTCAATGGGGTTACTCGCGATTTTGCACAAAGAAGTGTCACCTGTGATTTTCCGGCATTATTAAAAGATTTGACGTATATGCAGGCACCGTATGCTCTTTGAATAGCATCGCAGAATCTATGGAGCTCGATGTTTACTGGATCCTTGATCGTTATTAATCTCTTGAAGGTGATGTCATTCAAAATTGATAATTGCTGATGATATTGTTTCCATACTGTGCTTTAAGGAACATTATGGAAACAATAACTGGAACTTCTTTTCAGAGGAATGAGGTGGATTAGCGACATAAGTAATTGTATCATGCAAAGAATTCCATTTGATGCCGAGAGTTTTTATGGTTGTTGTATTCTGAGGAAGTAAATGTTTATTGATATTTTCGGTTGGAATACCTTCTAGTGCCTTCAGATCATTGGACGCCCATTGTCTGATTTTTAAACCACCAGACTCGAAAAGTTGAGGCAATTGATTGCGTATGAGCACAACATCGTAAAAATACTGTTGTAGAATTTTTGAGGCAAGTGGATAATTATCTTTTTCAACTCGAGCCAGTTGATGAAGACAACGGATAGCAAGATGCACATAAAAGTCCAAAAGTGACTGTATTTAATTGATAAGTTTGTTCCTCGCCCATTGAATTGGTCCATAGTATTCTTTGATATCTTATCTTCTTTAATGAAGAATTGACGATACATTTTCTCTATGTCTCCGGTGATGACTACTGAGTATTTTCGAAAACGTAACAGCAACACAATTAAATCGGATTGAATTGTTGGGCCAACCATTAATGTGTCGATTAATGATACCCCTGTAGAGCTTTTTGCAGACCCGTCGAATACTACTCGCACAGCTGTAGTTAAACTACCTGGTTTTATGACGGCATGGTGGGGCAAATAGAATCCTGA
Source organism: Stratiomys singularior (assembly GCA_954870665.1). Lineage (NCBI taxonomy): Eukaryota > Metazoa > Arthropoda > Insecta > Diptera > Stratiomyidae > Stratiomys > Stratiomys singularior. The sequence continues at coordinate 59,374,614 of OX940877.1, forward strand.
AGCATTTGCCTGAGAAATTTTAATAGCAGATAAATGACCAAGTTCGATGTATTCCTGCAAAACATTGTGGTATTGCTCGCTTAATTTTGCATGACATGCTAGTTTTTTCGTTTTAAACTGTGAAGTCGTTTACGGGCCATGGATAGAGTTTTGCCGAGTTCGCCGAGTTTTGATTGTTTTGCATTTAAAGGTAAAGCGACAATATATTTTCCACCCTCTCGTCTCTGTACATTATTTAGAAAATTTTCTTCGCATGTTGTACCTGTTATTAAAGCTGTGACTGGGAATTCCTCGATCTCCCAGAATTCCGATACGTCGAATTGCAGATCTGTCCAATGTTTTCGCATTATTTTGCGGGGACATTCATATCTGTTTTTTAATATGTCTAGCGCAAGCTTGTAATTTTTTTCTGTTATTTTGAGGGAATCAATTGTTGTGGCGGCATTTCCCTGTAGTGACAATTTTACATATTGAAGTTGAAGGTTGGCCAATCTTCTACTGATCCATTGAATGATTGAAGTGTAATAGTTGGTAATTTGATACTTAATTCATGGATGTGAGGGACTGTTGATTGTACTGGGTCTCCTTGTTGCAAATTTGTCGGTGTATTTATTACATTAGATTCTATTAAGAGTTTTCTAGCGTGGCCTTTGCCACGGTTATACGCGTTTTCATACTCTTCTCTTATTTTCATTTTCTCCGGGTTAATTTCTTCAATTTGATCTTGGATATCATAAAAACTCGCGAAATTTTGTTCCAACGTTTCAAGTGATGTTTTTAAAAAGTCAGAGTCGCAGGATGATCCAGCTGTCGATAATTTTTACGAAACTACTTATCGCGCGATTTGTTACTGCCTGTTTATGATGGAGACTTTTAAGAGTGGCAGCGTCAGTTATTTTGAACGTTAAAGGATGTGAATGGGATTTAGCGGTAAATATAAAGAGCTTATCAGGAAATTTGATCCAGCTGTCGAAAATTTTTACGAAACTACTTATCGCACGATTTATTACTGCCTGTTTATGTTGGAGACTTTTAAGAGTGGCAGCGTCAGTCATTTTTGAACGTTATAGAATGTGAATGGGATTTAGCGGTAAATATAACGAGCTTACCTTTTTCGTTGGTGATTCTACTGCTGCCTATAAGCCTTAGATGATGTTGCGGTTGAGCCTTTGAATGTGCTTCTGTTGAGCCTAAGATGATGTTGCGGTTGAGACTTTGAATGTGCTGCTGCTGAGCTTTAGATGATGTTGCTGCTATTGAGCCGTAAATGATGCTGCTCTTGAGCCTCGAATGATATTGCTGCTGTTGAGCCGTGAATATGCTGCTGCTGTTTATTAAGTGTTATTTTGTTCACCTTTCACTAAACTTGAGATCATTTTTTTCATTTAACACGATAATGGAATATATCCGGCTCGGCGGACCAAATGTTAATTGCTCAAATTACTTGTTGAGGAATCAAGTTATGAACAATTGCCTATAATTTCAACTACGCGATTATAGGTACTTTGAGAAGAAAAGATTTAAACACTTTGTTCATAAACAACAAACACTTCTTTATTTCCTTTTCTTGTACAAATTCAAACGACACACTTTAACACAACGCCACCGATTCTTGTTGGGTATGTCGGTTCGAGTGACAAATTTAGACTGCTCTTGAAGGGAAATTTCGGGTGTGAGGTAAACTTGGTTTAGGTACGGATGCGTAAAATGCGTAAAAAGGATGAGAGGAAAGCAAATAAAGGATGGGTATAATATGATTGTAATGTGGTGGAAGTAGGATCGTAGAATAAATCTGTCTGGCGCATTTTGGATACTTGTTTAAATATTTTAACGATTCGTAAAAGTTTAGGAATAGGATACATTATTGGAATATAGAATAGCAATAAAGCCATAAATGGATTAGTTAGTTTCGAAGGTTTTTTTTTTGTTTTTTTTTTGGAATTTCTTTGAACGGAACACTCTCTATTCTGCTTACAACTTCGTGTAGTGGTGTCTCTGTTGAGCGCCCTGGGAGGTATGAATGTAGGTTGGGGCAAAGCTCCGTTATGTTCACGGTGCTTTTTATGTTTCCATCCACGAGGCGTTCCAGGGTTTTCAGCATGAAAGACGTTAAGCTGATTAGTCGGTAAACCGTTGCTTTGTAGTGGCTGGCTTTTGCCGGCTTCGGTATAAAAACTACTTTAGCTTCTCTCCAGTCCAAAGGAATATTGCCTTTGGATATGGAGGCTCTATATATTTTCACCAAAATCCGTATTATTGTGATATCCGCGCTGTGAAAGATCTATGTTATGCGGAAAATTCGCACACGAATCAAGCACTGAAATTGAATATTTAACAAACCGTTGCTCAGATAGGGCCCGAAACCTACAATAATGTCATGGAAAATTAGACTGAGGATGGACTACTGTCACGCCAGCCGTGGTAGCCTACATATGAATGAAATTTTTTTTCACAACTAACGATTTTTGATCACTTTATTGCATTTTTAGAAATAAACTTATATTTGGCTCACCCTATACAAGTTAACGACGAATTCCAAAAACTTACGAATGTATAATACTTACCTGCACGAGCAGCAAAGTCCAAGTATTTTCCCATGGGAAAGATCTGGAGACATTGCATCAGCATATTCAGTCTATTTAAGCTAGAAACTGTAATCTTCTAATTGAGTTGTACTTTGAAATTTCATTAATAAACATCAGGGGTACCGACCCTGTTAAAACTAAATGATATTTTTTGTAGTACTTTTCTCGTCATCAAACTTAACTGGCCTTCAACACGGGGCTGTTTTCGCGCGTATAGTTCAATATTGGAAGAAAAATAATTGGATTGATCAGGTTTTTTTTCCGATCGTTGATAAAAAAAAATAAAGTAACCAAAATATCTTAACACTGTGCAGAGACTGGCAGGTGGTCCTTTTATCTTCCAAAGCCGTAGATATATTTCAAATACTCGTGCATATCTTCCGTACAAGGAATAACGCGGAGTGAATAAATCGAACGAGCCGTAAAAAGAACAAATCGAACGAGCCGTAAAAGGAACAAATCGAACGATCCGTACAAGGAACAAATCAAGGAATCTGTTGCGAAAACCAAGCGCTTAAGGAAACGTGCTGTTGAAATAGACCCCTTACTCGCAGATAGGAAACAGGACGTCCGTAAAGGGACCGCCTATTTTAACTTGAAAAGCAGTCACAAGTACAAACCACACTACAACTACACTACACTACAACCACAAAATAAAGCAGAACAACTCCCGACGAGGAAGAAACTAAAAACTCGAGAATGAGACATTCTACGATTTTACTAATGTAAGTCCCTTTTATTGTTATGTAAATCTGACGACTTTTCTATTGCAAAATAATATAATCATTTTTTAAGATAAATCTGAAATTTTCACGCCTTTTTGACCAAAATTTACATATTGATGAATAATTATTGTTGATAATATTAGTGCGCTTTAAATAAATGACAAAGTGAAAGTGCTAAGGGATTTTGTTCATCTACTTTAAAAACTAAGTGGAAAAACAAATATTCTAAGTGTTCGTTGGTTGTTGTTTTGCGATCGATTTCCGCTTGGTCTTAAACAAATAAATTCGAGCGGAAATAGCCTTTCCCAGCGCTGCCGTTTCGAATCGTTTTTCATTGGAAATTTTTTTTAATCGAATTTACTGCCCGACTATCTATCGCCGTTTTCATCTCCTTTTTTCCTTGTTTTTTTGGAATTTTCTCCTAAAGTCGTGCGAACGTTGTTTTATCTTGTGAAAACGATAACTCCATTATTTCTCTGCTCCACTTAAATTTTTCGCATCCCTTTACTGTGTTTTGATAAGTGCGAAGAATCCGGTTTTTTGCTCGGTTTTCCCTGTTTTCCGATCAGAAGGCGGTCCTGAAACGTACAAATAGGCATGTCAAATCCACACAATTTGCTCAGACCCAGTAGACTCGAGAATGCTGGTGCTGGCCCTTCCAATGCTCCAGCTGTCGAGCAGGGCCATGCTCCGCCCAATAATCAAAGTAACGAAAATAACCGCGAGCGAACCCAACTTATCGCTCGACTCGTAACGGAGACCTTTGACCGACAAGTGCGAAATCTATTTGAATCATTGAAGAATCCTGCTACGGATGAAAGCAACGAAATAGATGTCGCAATCAGAGTCGGAGACGACGGGAATTTATCTGAAATGGATAAGATTCCTGGACGTAGTCAAGAGTCTGAGGGTATTTTCCGGAGAAGCAGGAGAGTTCAGCTCCGGGAAAAAAAGTGTGGAGCGAATCCTTGAAATTTACGACCACCTTAAAGGTACGCCCAAATATTACGGCATTCTGCCGGTTATTAGGAATAAAATTATCGGTCAGGCCGATATTGCATTGGAGTCCTATAACACTCTTTTGAATTGGCCAAAAATTTCAAAGTGTCTCACCTTACATTACGCGGACAAGCGGGATCTTGGTACGCTAGAGTACCAAATGACTACCTTGGTGCAGGGGACAAATTCCATCCAAGAATTTTACCAGGGAGTCTACCAACATCTTTCGTTGATTTTAAGCAAATTATCCTCAATGGAGCTGAGTACTGAGTCTGCAAACATTATGACCTGGCATATAGAGATAAATCACTGGACACGTTCATAAGAGGGCTACGTGGTGACCTCCCAAGACTTCTTAGCATCCGTGAGCCAGCTGATCTACCTCAGGCGCTGCACCTTTGCTTAAAGCTCCAAAATATTGACTACCGGGCGCAGCACGCAAATAACTCTTGTTGCGACCACGGCTGCCTTGGTATTTTCTGACGTAGCGATGGACCGATGTTGACATCCCTCCTTGTTCATTTATCCCAGTTTTACCTTTTCTTCCCAACTGTCATTTCCCTTTTACACTTTCTTTTCCCACCATATTTATCCTAATATCCACTCTAAATTGTTGGTACATAATCCAATATATTTGAATTTCATATAATTCAAATATGCTGGATTCTACCAACAATAATCCCTGCGTTTAATTACCCGCCGTGATGTCAACAGTCGTACCTGCATGTTAAGATTGCGAGTGGCGACGGAGATGATTTATGTTGGTTATAGATTAACAAACATCAAAGGACTGCGTGGCATAATGAATTTGCTTTTGCCTGTGGACCCCCGGAATCTGAGATCAAATCCATCCTGGGTGTAAATCTTGTAACCTTTTTATCGGTTGGTTTTTTTTTCAGAGCGATCGATATTTTCTTCGATTTGCTCTGAGGAAGTTGACCTTTACCAAGGGGTTGAAAGGCTAACATCCGCGAACCGGTGAGGACAGTTGTCGACAGCGGGATGAGGTACCGGTGACAACAGTGGGTTGGCAGTGATGCGTGAGTTTTTTTTTTTGGGTGGTCGAGGAGTTTGGTTCGGTAAGGTGAAGAGGTTGGACGACAAGTTGGCAGCGTGACATAAAGAATTCTGAAAATTTTGATTCGAAAATTTTTAAGTGAATTTATGCTTAATATTTTTACGTTGTATAACCCGACGGCGCAGGATATTCAATTTATATTTCGCACGTTGTTTCAGGGAGAGACAATTCATCGTGCACCGGGAGGAATTAGTGAAATTATTGAAATCGGTTTTTGGCTAGAAATCGTTACAAAAAAATAACATTTTGTTCGTTAAAGGCAAGATCTAAGCAAGTGAATTTTCAAACAAAAAAATACCAAAGTGACACAGTGAATGCGTGCGCATTTTTTTTTTTTGAATAAAGCTTAAAAATATTTTGTGCATTTTATTTGAAGAAAATCTCTGTGCCCAAGAGTAAGATTTGAAAAATTGTGTGAAAGTGAAATATGAATTTATTGCTTCAATTAGAAGCAAATTAAACATTCTGTAAAGTGCTACCACCGTTTGTTAATAAACCAAAAAAAAAACCGCAAAAATTGAGCTTAGCCCGTATTTCCTTATTTAAATATTTTAATGGAAGCCATGTTTCCCGTAGAAAATAGTAGACTTAGATAAAAGTATGAAATGCTAAGATGTGCTAGTGAGAAAAATGTTTTTCTAAAGTATGTTCCAAAAAAAGGGAAAAATTTGCCTTTGTATATGGTGCTTATGTGACTTTGTAACAAAACCTATAAGAGACATTTTACATAAAATGAAAATCTTATCTGAATAAGCTTAAATTGAGAAGCCAGCGAAAATATACTCGGTACGATTAAACATTTATTTTGAATTGCACTCATCGTGAAGGGCTTTCTCTGAACGAGGATGCGACGAGAAAATATGGAAAACATCATCAGAAAAAAAAAATCGGAAAAATAGAATAGGCAATTTATTATATTTATTTTATAACTGCACTTAATATATAGCATGCTGTGAACCGTACCCGTTCGGGTTAGGTGGTAATTTTTTTTTTACAACTTATGAATTTTTTTTTATTTTGTTCATTTTTAAGCACACTCAATTTTTTTAAGGTTTTTCTATTCATTTAATTATTTTTTTTGTAATTCTTTACTTACTTTTCTGTACTTACTTTACTTTTCTTATTTTTTTTTTGTTTCCAGTTTATATTTTGTTTTATTAAAGATATGAATTTAAACTAATTCAAATATTTTTTTCGTTTCTTCAAGCAACCTCTCCTTCGTCCTTATCCCTTATACCCCCTCCAATTTTGTAATGATGGTGTTGTAGGTAAGGTGGCCCAGCACGGGCAAGTGATCTTCCCCGAACGACCCCGACCAGCTGAGCCTAGCCGGCCACAGTATGCCACGTGGGGGTTATAAGATCACTGCCATATAAATGTCTGCGACCGCGGCAGCGTGATCGCAACAATGGGCGCCCAACGTGGAGCGTTAATACTTAAAAATTTGATTTTTTTTTGTAATTAACTGATTCTTTAGCGCCATTTCGCTTCGCAACACTCTCAAAATCTATTAAGAAGGACACAATACCAAAAACCACCTCCGATTCCCCCTCGGAGACACATCCTTTCTCAGTCAAGACCTGCACCAATTCCAGCCCCGAGGCAAACCTCCTATCCCGAACTGGCACATTTGCCACGAAATATACAACCCACACAATCCAATCAGCAGCCTTTTTACCATAGACAGCCACAATTCTCTAATCCGAGCAGATGGGCGTCGACGTTTCCATGAGGACAAACGCGATAAACTATGCAAATAGGCCCCGCAATCAACCCATATTACAAAAACACGAACAACCACCTCAAAACCATGCACCACAAAAGTTACCAAGAATCTATCATAGAGAAAACAATCCTAATGAGTGTCCTCAACTTGATTACGATACGACTCAACAAGACGAAGAACATGAGCAAACCCTTGACGAGTATATCGACGAAATAGACGAGGAAAATCTTGAGATGACTGAAGAAATAGAAGATATTTATTTTTTAGGATAAGGCGCTCTTCGCTACCATACTTTGAATATAAACTAAAGAGCGGAGAGGCCCTCAAATTTTTAATCGATACAGGATCAAATAATAACTATGTCCAACCGAAACACATTAAGTACCCCTTACCCAATCTGAAGAACTTCTACGCAAAATCCGTTGGCAGAAACGTCAAAATTACTCATCATTCTTATATTTGGCCTTTTGGCAACTGCAAAGGAAAATTGAAGTTCTTTATTCTACCATCTCTTATCTCTTTCGACGGAATCATTGGAAACGATAGCCTTAAAAGCCTCAAAGCCGTCATCAACGCCGAAAATAACTATATGACAATAAACAACAGCATTTGCATCCCCCTTCAACAACAATCCTCCGACCAGGTGCACAACATAGCAATTAAAACAAATCATCTCAGCCAAGAACTCTCAGGGAAACTAGACGCTATTATTCGCAAACACGCATGCCTACTTTCAGATCCAGACGAAAAACTAACCTTTACCACCCAAGTTAAGGGCGACATTAAAACAACAACTTCGGATCCCGTCTACTCTCGATCTTATCCATACCCCATGGCTTTGAAGGAGGAAGTAGACAAAGAAATCAGAAAGCTTCTAGAGGACGGCATTATTAGACCATCAATATCTCCCTATAATTCACCCGTATGGAAAAAAAATGAGTGCCAAAAAAATTGGACGCATCCGGAGAGAAAAAATTCCGTATGGTTATTGACTACCGGAAGCTGAACTCCGTAACCATACCCGATAAATATCCGATCCCAGAGATAAATGAAGTGCTTGCTAACCTTGGTAAGAACAAATATTTCTCCGTCTTAGATTTCAAGAGTGGCTTCCATCAGATACCACTTAAGGAGTCTGACATAGGGAAGACTGCCTTCTCCGTGAACAATGGGAAGTTTGAATTTACCCGCCTACCCTTTGGTCTAAAAAACGCACCGTCAATTTTTCAGCGAGCGCTTGATGATATCCTGAGGGAATATATCGGGAAAAGATGCCATGTTTACATCGACGATATAATAATTTTCGGGAAAATTGAGGCTGAAAATCTCCACAACTTGGATAAGATTTTTCAAACCTTAAAATCAGCTAACATGAAGATTCAAATCGATAAGTGCGATTTTCTAAAGGAAGAAGTAGAATTTCTGGGTTATATCGTGAGCAAAGAAGGCATCAAAACCAACCCCAAAAAAGTTGAAGCTATTATGGACTTTTCTGCGCCAAAGACTCTCAAAAACCTTCGATCCTTTTTGGGAATGTCAGGATACTATAGGCGCTTTATCAAAGACTATGCTAAAATCGCCAAACCTCTGACATTCCTCTTGAGAGGGAAAGATGGCCGCGTGTCCAAGAATGTTTCCAAAAATATGCCTATTTATTTGGATTCATTAGCGCTTAAAGCTTTTGATACTCTCAAGAACACCCTTGTTTCTAAAGATGTTACTCTTGCACACCCAAATTTTGACAAAGAGTTTGAATTAACCACTGATGCTTCCAACTACGCCATCGGAGCGGTCCTATCTCAGGAAAATAGACCCATTTTCGTCCTCTCACGAACACTATCTAAAACGAAAGAAAGTTACGCAGCTAATGAGAAGGAAATGCTTGCCATCTTTTGGGCCCTGAACTGTTCAAGAAGTTACCTTTATGGGTCTCGGAAAGTGAAGATCTATACTGACTATCAGCCCCTTACTTATGCCCTTAGTAGTAAAAATACAAATAGCAAATTGAAAAGGTGGAAAGCTTAAATACAAGCCTGGGAAGGCTAACGTGGTTGCTGATACACTCTCAAGGCTTTCACCAGTCACCCATGTAAATGCCATGTCACCAATCGTTCATAGCGATGAAAGCTCATCTCACAACCTAATTTCAACAGTGGAAACATCTGTCAACGTGTTTCGCAACCAACTAATCCTGAAGACCGGAGAACAAGATAGCTATCAACTCCTGAACCCTTTCGAAAACTACAAACGACACATTTTTATAAAGCCAGAGTATTCAGAAATAGACCTAATCAACATATTTAAAAGGTATCTAAACCCAGACACAATAAATGGTCTCTGTATCAGCGAAGAGATAATGAGAAAGGAGCAGCAAATATATCCCGACCACTTCAGAGATTGTAGGATTCGCTTCAGCCAAAAGTTGGTCGAAGACATCCCCAGCGAGGTTGAGCAAGAAGAAAGGATCCTCCAAGTACATAAGCGTGAATGACAGTATGAACAATATTACTCGGACGGCAAACAAAATACAAGAACTAATAAAAGAAAATAGTCAGATAAATAATAATTATCTATTCGATGTACACCTTAGGCTAGCTTTGATTAAGGAAGATCTAAATAACATTGATTACGCCATACATTGGGCTAAGCTTGGTATTGTCAATTCACTCATTTTATCAAAATCCGAAATCGAATTTGCCACAAATGTTTTACATAATGAAATGTTTTACATAATGACTTTGCAGAAATAAAGATAATAACCAATGGAAACTTACTTTTATATATTGTCAATATTCCATCAACTACCAAAGATTTGTTTCAGTCAATGATGATCAAACCAATTAAAAGAAACTCAGTAATTAACGAAATTCCATTCGGCCTCATAGTAAAAAACGAAAATGTAATATTTGGTGTTATGAATGTAAGAAAATAAATCAACTGTCAATTTGTAAACAAAAATATCTAATAGACATAAGCAATCGTACATGTGTTCCCAACCTTCTTAAAAGCCTACAGTCCACTTGTAGTACAATTAGTAATAAAGACATACCATCAATTGAAGAAATTTCGACCGGAGTTGTTCTGCTGAATCAATTTATTGGAAAACTAACCACCGAAGAGACATCGCACGACCTCAACGGGACATTGCTTATCAAATTTGAAAATACCAGCATTTCTATTAATAATAGAACCTTTGTGTTCCAAGAGTTAACTTCGCTTCAAGCCCTACCCGCAATACTTCAACCTGCTTCCGATGGCACGAAAGGACTTCTTACTCAAAAACCTATGGAAGATTTGACCATTGATAATACAAATAGAATCGAACTATTACAAAACGAGAATAGGATTCATCAATACGCAACATCAGCGATCACAGCGATTTGCCTGATTGCACTTATCCTACTTGCTTACCAGAAGTTTTGCTCAAAAAACGAAATAAATGCAGTCATCAATACTGAAAACTCGAAAACAATAGCTGCAGCTGCGAGCGTCTTGCCAGAAACAATAATCTATCCTGGCACCGGAAAAACTCAAAGAGTCAAGTTCAATGACCTCCCCTTCTTCTAATAACAATCGAGGACAATTGTACTTAACAGGGGAAGAGTTAACGACGAATTCTAAAAACTTGCGAATATATAATACTTACCTGCACGAGCAGCAAAATGTGCAGAGTCACATTTCCAAATCCAAGTATTTTCCCATGGGAAAGATCCGAACACATTGCACCAGCATATTTAGTCTATTTAAGCTAGAAACTGTAATCTTCTAATTGAGTTGTACTTTGAAATTTCATTAATAAACATCAGGGGAACCGACCCTGTTAAAACTAAATTATATTTTTTTTAGTACTTTTCTCGTCGTCAAACTTAACTTACACCCTTATTTATACTTAAGGGGGGGATGTTAATTTGTTATTAAAAAATAGAGAAAAATGAAAAAAAAACTCTTCCTGATTACCTGTTGATTTATGTGAAGAAGTAATGTTCAAATTTTCAAAGGGATCGGTTCAGTAGATTTTGAGTTCTAATGTTCACGAACTTCAAAAATGACGTTTTCGGGAAAATCGATTTAAAGTTTTTCATGCGTGAAAATTCGATATAAACCATCAATAAAAGAACATGAATTTTTATACTTACATAGAGTCATCAATGCCAGCTCCGTACAGTGAAACACTGTCATTCAGCATATCCAATGCATCTTTTTGCTCTTGTCTACGTTGAATTCTACCCTCTTTTGTTGTACGCGCAGCTTTTTCGTTCGCTCGGGTTATTCGCAGTTCATCAGTTAGGCGCGCCCACTGGTGAGCACTTGGGCCTGTAGAGATGCCCATTTCATCAAACAGGGACAACAGAGGAAAACATCTTTCATTGAAAATGCATGCTGCTACATTTGCTGCAATTTCAACAACGATTGCAGTACCGCTTCATGATTTTGGAGAGATTTTCCAAATAAGTTGATTGAGACTCTTGTTGTTATTTTGCGTAAAACCTCCAAGACACCGCTGCAAAAGTGCGTCTTTGCTCAAATCTTCATAGATTGGCTTTATGGCTGTTGTAACATCTGTAGGAAGAGCATTGTAGGTGTCTTTGAACGAATGCATAGTATTTGCAGCTGCCGCTTTTTGCCATTCACACCAAGAGTCCTCACCGGTCGGGCATTTGTCGTGCTGTGGATTCTCGTCTGTCGAGCAGTAATGATTTTCGTTACATTTTCGTTACACAATCGTAGTTGCGTCGAATGGCCAGTCCATAATATACGGTCAATTTGTCTATAATTTTTGCAGTGAGTTTACCTTTTCCAGAGAGACTATTCCTCTTTATTTTTGTGCCTGTTTTAGTTTCACTATCGACCACAGTTACTTTCACTAGTTCACGTAAACGTGTACCCATTCTTTTCTGCACATGTCCTATGCACTCTTTCTTATTTAATGTGAAATCTTCACCATACGGTTTTGAATTTACCACACCGCTGTAGGTTTTCGAGTCGCCATCTCCTATATAAATTTTAAACATCACTTCGTAATATTCTGTGGACCGTTTGAACATCTCTATGATGGCGTTTACTTCCATGTTACCTGATGGACCATCATGATTTGCTTTACAGTCTCCGCTGTCGACGTGTTCTTTGAACCATTCTTTAAATTCGGCAGTATCTAACTTATTTTCCCAAGTTTTACATTGGTGGCAATAAGAACTCTTACCAAACACATCAACAACCTTTCCCGTGCAGTAACCGATCAAAGAAGCGACACCGAATAACGAAGTGAACCCACGTTTCTTCAATGTTCCGTCACCTGATATTGTTAATTCGTTGGTATCTTGTACGTTATTCGCTTTGCATGTTTCCTCTTTTTCTTCTTTTACAGCAGCAGCAAGAAATCTTTTCGTAACATCATTTACAGTCGTATGTATCTTCTGTATGTGCGTGTTATAACATGATTTTGACAAAAAAGATTCCGCTAAATCCATCAAACCGCAAAACTTATTACATCCAGCTAAGCCTAGGCCTAACAGACGCATGACGAAAGCAAAACGATGATTCACTTCATAACATGATTGCCTTGACTCTTTTTTCACTCTTTCACTAGACGGAACATACCGAGGCGCTTTGCATTTTTCACATGACACTGTGATGGTGAAAGCTATACCTTCGGATTTGCATGTACGAAAACTCATTTTTCCATCACATTCAACGCACTTCACTAATGTACTTATCGTTGAAAATACTAACAGGAAGTCTATAATCCTGTAATGTTCCTCCAAATCTTGCTCTACATGTTCAAAAATACTAAGTTTTATTTTTTTATGCGACGCGCAGGACGCTTCTACACTATCATTTCCACAGTTTTGGGAATTTCCACAGTTTTGGGAAAGATTTTCTTCTCGGTCGACCCACACTATTGCCACTTTCCTGGCTGCCGGGTTACTTTTTTTGGCATTTTGCAAATAAATAAATAAATTACAAAATAACACTAAACGAGTGAAAATACAACTATAAACGAACGAACAGAAACGAACATTTGAGAATAATTTCGAGAAAATTTTAGCTCTGTTACAGTACACAACCGTTCAGCAGAAAGTCTATCAGTAAACTAGTTTATATTTGATGTACCTGCAAATATACAATATGTACAAGGTCAGTTTAAATCCTTTGAAAGACACATAGACCGAGAAAAGAATTCGGGAAAACAAAGAAAATTGCAGCTGCTTTCTACTAGGGGTATCGAGCGGCTACCGGGCAGGTATAAAACTCAGGTATCACGGCCGGTCGTTTGAAAGGCTGTAACTCCGTTAGTTTTACTCGGATTGACTTAAAATTTGTACACAATATTCTCGACATATTGTAAAATAAGAAAAGAAAAAAAGAAAAATAATTTTAAGACCTTACCCCCCCTAAACAAATGGTCTAACTTCTCTTTCAACTATAATTTTTCAAATTTGCTAAAAGCGCCATTATTTCCAGTATATGATATACTTATCTTAACAAAGTAATCGCTGATAGAGCCACCGTCAACTTTGCTCGTAGCGAATTTTACCAGAAAGAAAGCAAATATCTTTACATTGTTGAGTCCAACAGTCACACTGGGAATTCCGACTTTTAAATCCAAGAATTAAATCCAAGAATCAAAGATATTTTCGAATGCATAAAATATGCTATTCTGAAGTACAACAGGCGTACTATTAAACTCAACATAAGTGTATTATTTTCTTATACACTGAAAATTGACCATCTAATTTATCTAATTTAAAAATTCAAATTAATAGAATTATCCTCGACTAATCAAAAGTAAATTACATAGTCTATGTTCAATAAAAATTAAGCGTACTAAAAAATATCAAAATATATCGTGTCGACCGTCGTCGACTGCAGAACGGACAATAACATCCGATTCAGACGATGAAAAAGAATAAGAAGTTTGCTTCGAAGATATTTAAAAAATAACAGTCATCAAATAATCCACTTTTGCCAGCGGTAACTCAACGAAATATAGCCTAAATTATTGATCTGACACAACAATATGATTCCAAACAGAAATCAACACCAAAAAAACTTTATTTGAATATATTATAGCTTAAATAAATTCACTTAAAAATATCACTCATTACAATGTTACAAAAACATTCCGCATGCAGGCCTAGATAAATAAAGTATGTAAGATCATATTGCTTTTTGTAAGATATCCGGCATCAAACTCCAAATAGCTGCCAACAGTGAATGAAATATTATTTTTATCATTCACTTCCCTCAAGAAACTTTCATTACAGTGTTTATCACGCGAAAATTGAGGAGCCTGGAGTAAATTTCATTAATTAAGAAATAAGTATGAAGGAAATATAAAAATCAATCGTATGCCAAGATATTATTAAAATCATCGAATAAAAAAAAGAGGATTCGAATAAAAACCATCTTTTTCATAATCATCAATTATTATTACTCTTGTATTATTTATATTCAATTATCTTTACACGAAATACAACAGGCATAGCAACAGTTGCATCAATATACGAGTAAATTTGAGAAGAAACAAGACGATCAGAACAAAAACCAGGAAGATATCCTGGAGGATATATGTTACGTTTTGTATTTATGCACACATTATCTTACACCACAAATATTATTTTCACATGTATTTAAGCTCAATGTTTTTATTTCCAAGCTCTCTTACAAAGCTCGCTTTATTTACTGAATTGAGTATATATATCAGTGCCTTTGTGATGCTCCTTCGTTGATCGCGTTAAGTAAAATGGACTTTTGATTTTTATCCTACGTGGGGAATGTTCGGTTAACTCGATTTCTACGCATTCGAAACTGTTTCTATTTCTGTCTTACCTAGAATGTGGCTGTAAACAATTGGTTTTGTTTTATGGTAGATATTTCATATATTTCAGGTTCAGTATTTCAGCTAGTTCCAGATATATTTCAGAATGCTCAGCTACTAATTTTTGATAATATACTAATTATCTCTATTAGTTCCTTGTTCAATTTATATTGTTGTTTGTCATTGAACATCAATAATAATTTTTGTTTACTCAATTATACTCCATTAGTTCCATGTTAACTTTAAATTGTTGTTTGTTATCAGATATCGTCTTGTTTTGGCTTTCAGCAATTGTGTTCCAATTGGTAGCGTTTGGAGGACCAGGTAATATCTATTTAAGTGATGGGCCACATCGTTTTTACAATTCATCAATTTCATGATCTAGCTGATATTTGAGATAACTTGTTTTGCTTACAGAAGCCACTAGAGTAAGACAGTTGATAATTCTCGTTCTCAGTTCTGTTACTAATTCTCGCATTGATCAAGGCTTAAATAAAGTTGAGTGTGGAAAAGAAAATGAAAAATCTATTGTTGACAACAGGCCTACCTCAAATTATGGTACGGTAAAGTTCCGGTATACACGGCGAAATTATGAACGATCTAAAACGTATCGTATAATATCAAATATATAATACGAAAAAATAACATTAAATTTTGAAGCCAATAAATTTGTTGACATATGTTAAAAATAATGTAGAAGTGAGATTAGGACGCACAAGGTGGTATGAAAAGAAAGTATCGACTGTCTAAGGTTGAATAAAATTATTATTCGTTGACAATCTTTTCAAGAATATAATGCCAGGAATTATTCACGTTGGAAGGACTGGAAATATGGTGTTGAGCAGAGTTGAAGAATCCCAATCAGCCTGGACCAGGAACTCGAGGTGATGATGATCGCCTACGGTCGCTGAGAATCCAGGGAGAGTATCCAGGAAGCAGGAATACAGATAGTCTGGCAGCTGGTGGCTAAATGAATTAAGAAAAGAAAGAAATGTTACAGAAACTGTCTTAGCGAGACAGTCAAGTCTGATAACAGGTTAGATTGTTCTAATGAATGAACTCGCATACAAGTTTGACACCACAGCAACGCTCTTATAATCACATGGGATTATTATCTGTGTGGCATCAACTTGTATGGAGACTGTAAAAGATGATTTTCTTTGTGATTATCACGAAACTTTCCTTATAACAGGTTAGATTGTTCTAATGAACGAACTCGCATACAAGTTTGACACCACAGCAACGCTCTTATAATCACATGGGATTATTATCTGTGTGGCATCAACTTGTATGGAGACTGTAAAAGATGATTTTCTTTGTGATTATCACGAAACTTTCCTTATAACAGGTTAGATTGTTCTAATGAACGAACTCGCATACAAGTTTGACACCACAGCAACGCTCTTATAATCACATGGGATTATTATCTGTGTGGCATCAACTTGTATGGAGACTGTAAAAGATGATTTTCTTTGTGATTATCACGAAACTTTCCTTATAACAGGTTAGATTGTTCTAATGAACGAACTCGCATGCAAGTTTGACATCACAGCAACGCTCTTATAATCATATGGGATTATTATCTGTGTGGCATCAACTTGTATGGAGACTGTAAAAGATGATTTTCTTTGTGATTATCACGAAACTTTCCTTATAACAGGTTAGATTGTTCTAATGAACGAACTCGCATACAAGTTTGACACCACAGCAACGCTCTTATAATCACATGGGGTAATTATCTGTGTGGTATCAACTTGTATGGAGACTGTAAAAGATGATTTTCTTTGTGATTATCACGAAACTTTCCTTGTTTTTATCGTGAGATAAATACGTTGTGATAATCACAAACTTTGTGATATGTATCGGCAAGAGGAAGGCTACCAGAACGTGGAAGCCACAAAACGATGCTTCGATCGACGATGATCTCGAATCTCCAGGTTGGTTCAACTTACTTGAGGTGTCAAGACGGCCTGGAGATGCGCAAAGCTCAGAACACTGTTATTTGCTACACAGCACACACGACCGATTCGCACAATGAACACAGAGATAATGTAACATCGAGGAAGACTCAAGAGAGACTGCCCGCTTCGACTCTCAAGGAAAGGGAGATTCTCTGGTGAAAAACTGCAGGAAAATGTCCTGATTGGCGAAAGGCGTGCCCAAAGAGGCCAATGATAAGGTCTCAAGTTATGACAATATGAGTGTAATGTTAACAGCTGAAAGTAATAAAATAATGGAAAACCCAGAGCTATTTAGATAGCTCACTTAACGTGGAAAAACGCGTGGTCATGGAGGTAGGAAGGATTAGGACAGCAATAAAAAAAAGGTGCAGCGCACGTGTGGCGCGTTGAGTCGCCAGCACAAAGAGTGAATTGTATGTGGATGCTGATTATTTTATTTTTTATTTTAGCGCTAAGGAGTGAATGAATTTTACATGTCTTTTAAACATTCCCCGCCCGCCTTCGTCGACTCTGGCGGCGAACATTTATCAACTGCAGTATCAATGTTTAGTGGACAAAGTTTGGTGACTGGTCTAGTGATAATAGACGAACTGATCTTCACATCTGCGACGCGAGTTATGTTGTCTTTTCCAGGATATACATCAATGATTCTGCCTAAAGGCCACTTCGCTGGAGGATAACGTTCGTCCATGACGACAACAAGAGATCCTTTTTCGACAAGTGACGTCGATCTGTTCCATTTGTAGACTGCTTGATATCGTTGTAGGTATTCTTTGGACCATGCATCCCAGAAGCATTGAGTCATTTGACAAATTTGCTGCCATATAGACAGATGAGATGATTGAATGTGTAACAGGCCTGATTCTGGAGGTAGATTTACAGCTTGGCCAATTAAAAAATGACCAGGAGTTAAAACTTCAAGATCATTTGGATCATCAGTCAATGATTGTAATGGTCTCGAGTTGAGGATGGCTTCTACTTGAATGAGAAAAGTGGATAGCTCTTCATACGTTAATAGTTTGTCACCAAGAGTTCGCCGGAGGTGATGTTTTATTGACTTAACTCCAGCTTCCCATTTACCTCCAAAGTGTGGAGATGCAAGAGGATTGAACTCCCATTTGGTACCGTCTTGTGCAATGAGTGAAGACAACTCCTGAAGTTCGTGTGATGACTGATGAAAGAGTTTTTGCAATTCTTTGGCTGCTCCTTTGAAGTTGGTACCACAGTCGCTGCTTAAAGTAGCACAGATTCCACGCCTTGATGTAAACCTTTTGAAGGCTGATAAAAATACATCAGTGCTATAATCAGTGACAATTTCAATGTGAATAGCAGATGTCGAAAGACAGACGAAGAGAGCGATCCATGCCTTGTAAGGACGTGCTGATCTTCCTTTCCAAGTTTTAATATTAAGTGGGCCTGCGTAGTCTACTCCGATGTGAAGAAATGCTCGCGATGGAGTAACTCTTTTCGCTGGAAGTTGGCCCATAATATGCTGGGCATGTTGGCGTCTGTAGCGTGTACAGGTAACACACTTCAAAATGATGGATCGGACTGAACGTCGACCTCCAAGAATCCAATATGTAGCTCTTGTGTAAGACAATGTTTGTTGTGTAGCACCGTGAAACGTGCAATGATGTGCGTCTCTAATGATGAGTGTTGAAAGATGAGAATTTTGAGAGATTATGTATGGATGCTTTGCAGTAGGTGGAAGCAGCGAGTTTCTCAGGCGCCCTCCAACTCGAAGGAAACCTGGGTTATCAATAAATGGAAGTAGCTTGATAATTGGTGATGATTTTGGAAGTTCTTTTCTTTTAGAAAGCAGTTCAATTTCCTTTGAAAAATGCTGATGTTGGACTGTCTTGATCCAAAACAGTTGAGCGATGTAAATTTCTTCTGGTGTTAATGGATCCACGAGCGTTTTCAAGCTCTTTTTCTTAAAAACTCGAATGCAGCGTGCAGTAACTCGCAATAATTTAATCAGCGAGGAGTATTTCTCTAGTAACTTCCATTCAGAGGTTTCTTGTGAAGTGTGAAGAACTTGAGGGTCAGACGGCGGGCGCGCTTCCAGATCTTTAGATGTTTGATGATCAACCAACGTTGTGATATTGGGCCACGCTGAAGATGGTGTTGTTAACCATGGTGGGCCATTCCACCAAAGTGAATATTCTTGAAGTTCTGTACTAGACAAACCTCGTGTAGCACAATCAGCGGGGTTTTCAGTCCCTGGAACATGTCTCCACTGAGCGTTTGGCAAGGTTTCTTGAGTATAACAAATTCGGTTGTGGACAAAATCCTTCCATTTTGAGGGATGATTGTTGATCCAAGTATAGACAATAGCTGAGTCAGTCCATAAATAGTAGAGCTGTGGCAAACCATACGTACTCGTTACTGAGTAACGGGTGCATTGCCAGGTTCGAAATATCGAATCGTTACTTCGGAATATAACTCGTTACTTGATACCGTCCTCGCCGGGCACAGCGATACGCGTATCAATCAGAGGTACGGGTATCAGGCGATACTGTGTAGATTTGAGGATTGGTTCCCGTGTTGGTATGCTATGCTAGACGACTCGTCACGTCGTCTTATCTGTGCTCTAGCATGTGCGACGGTGCTATGACTCTTGGTCATTGGTACGGTGAGCCGTATCGTCCGTCCATCGTATGGGTTGCATGCGTGCTCATCTTTCGCACATACATACGTGTACGATACAATGCGCTTCGTTATATGTTTATGCGAAACAGAATCTCGGTTTTTATTGTTTTATGATGGATGTTTCCTTTTTTGTTCGACTTTTCTTTCAATCGTCATTAATTTTTCAGTTTTCACAGAGGATTGGTTATTATTTTAATATTATATTTTATTTTCTTTTTGGTGTACTGTAACATTAGGAAGTTAAAAAAGTTAATTATTAAATGTTATATTTTTGTGCTTATTGGAAAGTTTGATTCTTTTTGTGTAATCAATTTGTGTGTAAGTTGATGAAGTACTTACTCTGTAGTTTTACCTAATACATACTACGTTTTCGTCTAATCAAGCATTATAAATGTTGTTCAAATAATCCGAAAGTAGTACTCAGTGGGTTTTTTATTATCTTATTTTGGGATGAGCTCGAAAATTAATTTGAATATTTGACTCTTACCGGTAAATTTATGGTGAAAATTTAAAGCATGATAGCATAAAATAGGGAGCTAATGGTAAAAGTTCTATGGTACCGATGTTCCAATGAAGTGACATTAAATTCAAATGTTTTATATGAGTTTATCTAAAGTAGTACTTACCTTAATATAATATTTTGAAAAGGGTCTGTTCACTATGACAAATTTAATGAATTTTGATGTGAATTTGAACATATTCTAATGTAAGATGACTAACGAAAACGAAGTGTTTATTAACTGAATGAAAGGACCAAACTTTACTTAACAAGCAAATTGTGGACATTATTTACTGCAGTCTCTGACGATAAGGCAAAATGTGATCTCTGTCGAAGCCTATACTCTGTAAAAGGAGGCTCTACGACGAATTTGAGGAAGCATTTTCTGAAAAAACATCCTTCATCATATGAAATATTGCTCCATCTTCATTAAAACTAGCACTTTCTCCAACTTTAGAGCAAAGTATTATGTCGGGACCATCAAGGTCACGTTCTGAAACTCTAACTACAACTTCAGTGCCATAAACCTCATCTTCTGAAGTTTCAATGGGTTTGAAATTGAAAAAGCAAACGACTCTTTCAACATTTGTTAGAAGACCTCTAAGCATATTTAAAGACAAAAAATTGAACGAGCTAGTTCTCAATATGGTTGTAAAAGATTTGACCTTTTCGATTGTGGAAGATGCTGGCTTCAAAAGGTTAATTAATTATCTAGAGCCACAGTACTCATTGCCATCTCGATATACATCAAGCACGACGTTACTAGATACACAATATGCAGCCGCGGAAACTAATTTAAAAATGGAATTGAGCAATGCTACTCACATTTCCATAACAACTGAGGGCTGGACTTCACGAGCTATGACATCATATCTAGCTGTTACAGCTCATTATTTGGTAGAATGGGAGCTAAAGTCAGCATTATTAGGTTGCTTCGAGTGTCATCAGCGGCATACAGGAGATTATTTAAAAAAAGAAATAATGTCCTTACTTTCAAAATGGAAAATAAAAGAAAAGGTATTTGCATGTGTAACTGATAATGTGCGAACATGAAAGCAGCTGTAAGGCTAACTGGCTTTGAACATATGTCTTGTTTTGCTCATACACTAAATTTTGTGGTGCGTGCTACGTTGCAAATAAATGAAGTGCAAAAAATTATAAAAAAGTAAAAACAATCGTTGAGCACTTCCATAGAAGTCCAGTTGCAATTTTACAGTTACAGTTACAATTCAGGAACAGCTCAGGTCAGGCCAAACACCGTTAAAATTAAAAATGGACATAATAACAAGATGGAACAGCACTTTCGACATGATCGAACGAATAATCATATTACAAGAACCTCTTGAAGCGGCAATCGGACTACTACTTAATCCTGTAGATAATCTTTTGGAAAATGAATGGCAAGTTTTACCAGAAATTAAAAAATGTTGAGCCCTTTTAAGCAGCTAACAGAAGAAATTTCTCCCCAAACGAATGTAACCATTTCGGTGATAATTGCTGTTTTTGACAGTGTTGCGGAAATATGTGATAATTTATATATAAAGGGTATTAAGACAGACGTCGGCAAGAGCCTTCTGACAAAAATCATAGCTGAGGTCAAAATCACATTTAAAAACTTTGCCACTCACCCAATGGATTTGTTGTATCCCAGATTCAAAAAGCTTGCCTTTGCTGACCAGTCAACATAGGACTCTGCCATGAGTTGCTTACAAATAGAAGTTGAAGCAATGGTTGATATGCCACAAGCCCAAACACCCAATGCTGAAGAGGCGAATGCAACTACATCTGCTATTTCAGATGAGAAGGATTTAATTTGGAAAAATTTCGACGCAAAGCTTCAATTACTGATTGATAACGTTTTTATTGCAGTGAATTATTTTTCATTTTTAACTGTAAATAGTTTTCGTTTATCCGTTTTTGTTAAGAAAATTTTAAAAAATAAAATAAATGCTAACTATTTAGCTTCTGTGTGGTTTTCTCTATTCAACGAAAAATTCACCGAAAAATTCACCAATTTTAGTTTTCTTCAGAGGTCTACGCATCAATTTTATTGTGTAACGAATACTCTTTAGATCACATAGCGAATTTGTATGGGATTAGGTTTTTCGGTGCTTATGCTACACTAATCGATGTATATTGTAGTGTGGCAAAACATTAAAATTCAGCTTTCCCGAAATTTTTGTGCAAGTTTTTGTCTGTGGCCAATAACTATTGGAGACCCTAAGCAATTAACTAGCCATGTTAGCTCTAATTTAATTAAACACTTAAAATTATTTCAGCTACTTTTCGTTACGAAAGGAAATTATAGTGGTATACGAGAATATGGGGTAAATGTAGATAATTTTGAAAGTAACGAAAGTAACGAGTACCGATACAGTAGTAACGGGTATTCGTTGTTTCAGTAACGAGTTCATATGGGTATTGACTTTGTCGTTACTTTTACAGCTCTAATAAATAGCAAGGCACGTTAGATAAGTTCAAGACTCTGAGACAATGTTGAGTTAGTTTAGTAAGTAGCACAGCGGCTGAGAGTTCCAGGCGAGGGATGGTCATTCTCTTGAGTGGCGCTACTTTTGTTTTTGAGCAGAGTATGGACGTATGAATTTCATCATTGCAAGAAGTTCTCAAGTAAATAACAGCTGCCATGGCCTTTTGAGAAGCGTCACTAAATCCATGAACTTCAACTTCACTGGTAGAGGTAGTTTTCACCCATCTAGGTATTTGTATATGTTCTAAACTTGATATTGATCTCAGAAGATGATTCCATGTTGATTGTTGAGATGTAGGTAGAGCTCCATCCCACTGCAGTTTGATAGCCCACAGCTCTTGCATAAAAATTTTTGCTTGAATGAATAGTGGAGATAAAAGACCCAAAGGGTCGAAGAACTGGGCTATTTTTGATAAGACTGATCGTTTGGTCAGTGTTGAGGCTGAAGATGGAGTCAGTTTGAATTGAAGAGTATCGAGAGCTGGGTTCCACGATAGTCCAAGCGCATGGACAACTTGATCTTTGAGAGGAATTGATTCAGTTTGAATTTTTGAGTCTGGATGAATGAAATAGAGTAATGTACAATCATTGCTAATCCATTTCCTCAATGGAAACCCGCCCGCCATGTACAGATCATTCACTTCTTTAGCTCGTTTTCGTGCTTCTTCTATGGAGTTAGCTCCTCCAAATATGTCATCTACGTAACGTCCCTTAGTTAGGATATCGACTGCTTGTGGATATTTGTGTCCATCATCCTTTACCAGTTGAAGAATTGAACGTAAGGCTAGAAATGGGGCACATGCTAGACCATAGGTGACAGTGGCGAGCTCAAATTCCACTATTTTGTCGTCTTGTTTCCATAGGATCCGTTGATATTGACGATCGTCAGGGTGAATTAAGATCTGGCGGTACATTTTCTCGATGTCGGAAGAGAAAAGATATCGAAAGGTTCTCATCCATAAGAGTATATCAAAGAGATCTAATTGGCACTTTGGACCAGCGTGAAGAGATTCATTCAATGTGATACCTTCTGAAACTTTGCAGGATCCATTAAATACTACTCTTAATTTGGTAGTAGTACTACTCTCTCTAATAACTCCATGATGAGGCAGATAGAAGACTGGTCCTGGAGATGACTGCGTGGTGTTGATGCGTGTCATGTGGTTCAGTTGTTCGTACTCGGTTAAAAATCCTAAGTAAGCAGTGAAGAAGATCGGATTGGCTTCAAATTTACGACATAGATGATTTAGCATTCGTATTGCTGAAGGTTTAGAGTTGCCAAGACGATCAGTTGGTTCTTTGAATGGAAGTCGGACGACATAACGTCCAGTGCTATCTCGTTGGTGAGTTTCTACGAAGTGTTTCTCGCATTCTTCATCCTGTTTTGATAAAGATTGAGACTTTGAAGGTGTGACTTCCTCTTGAAGCCAGAATCGTTCAAGTAGTGATTGAAGGTGATGATCAACTGAGCAATGGTTGATGGAAATCTGTTGTTGATCTAATGACGAATGACAAGGTCCTGAGATGATCCAACCTAGCTTAGTGAGTTGTGCGGTTGGTGAATTCTTTGGACCTTTAGCAAGTGAGCCTTCTAATAAACTGCCATAAATATCCGCTCCAATCAGTAGATCAATTTCTCCTGGTTCTGAAAATTGAGGATCTGCCAGCTGAAGACCTTCGAGATGTGGCCAGTTCGATTTGGTTATATGCGCTGATGGCGTTAATGAAGTCAGCTTAGGGAGAATATGAGCTTCAAATTGAAGAGTAGTCGAAGATTCAAAATGAGGTTTGATAGTAAGAGAAACAACTCCTTTTGTTTTGCCAGTTTTTTGAGCTCCTATTCCTTGAACAGGTATAGAGGATGATTTTCTTTAGATTCGTAGACGTTGTACTAAGTTCTGAGAAACTAAGGTTAACTCTGAGCCCTGGTCTAACAGAGCTCGTGCGATGATAGTTTCTCCATGGTTAATGATTTTAACAAGTGCGGTAGCTAGGAGGATGATGATTCTTACAGTTGGACTTGGGTAAGCTTGATGAACGTAGTTGACTTGTTTTAGTGCTGGAGAGGATGACTTACTGGTTTCATTTGATGAATCCGCCTGATGGAGAGTCGAGTGATACCTTTTACCGCACTTAGAACACCTGTAGGTGGATCGACATGATGATACTTTGTGTGGTCTGAGGCAGTTGAAACAAAGTTTAAGTCCGCTGACTAACTCGTTCCGCTGTTTCGGATTCTTCTGCAGATACCCCGAACACTTGCCTAGGTAATACTGTCCTTTGCATAGACTGCATGAATCTGAAGTGGGTTTGTGATTTTCTTGACCTTGGCTAGCGACGTGGCTTTTAATTAGCGGTCTTTTGGAATGGTTTGAATGATGAGATGATGAAGATCGTTTTCCTTGAGAATTTTCTATTGCTCTTAGAGTCCTTGATCGAGAAATAAGAAAAGTTTGAAGTTTTTCCCACGTTGGAGGCTCATCTGAGGATCCAACATGCTGTTCCCATGATCTGATGGACCTTGAATCAAGCTTTTGTCGCACAATAATGTGAATGAAGATGTCATCCCAATGCTCAACTGGACGTTGCAAATTCTTCAAAGTTCTATAGATCTTAGTTGTCACCGTGTAAAGTCTTTCCAACTCCTTTGCAGTTTCTTCTTTAATTTCTTTAATATTAAAGAATGAGTCCAAGATCGCACTGAACAAGATTCGACGGCTATCGTAGAACCTTTTAACAGCTTCTTAAGTCTGATCGAAATTATCTTCACTTAATGAAGCTGTATTGAAGAGTTGAGCAGCAGTGCCTTTCAAACAGCATCTTAAATACTCATACTTTTCTGCGTTAGAAATTGATTGTTTATCAGCAACTATTGATGAGAATGACTCTTTGAAGGTTAGCCACTCATCGTAATCTCCACTGAAGGTAGGTAGGTTCAGCAGAGGTAGCCTTGGATCTGGAAAAGTACGTGGTAATGCTTGAAGTGCAGCTTGCGTAGTTGCTGACTGATTAGCTAGGGCTGATGAAGCACTTATTCTTTCTTGCAAGGTGTCGCGAAGTTTCCTCATTTTTACCACAGTTTCCAGATACTGCTCAAAGGTGGTAGAGTACAGGTCATCTTTGAAGTATGATATTGATTCAACTTGATGCCGATCCTCCGGAGATAATCGATTAATGGCAACTCTGAGCGCAGAGTTATTTGTACGGAATCTCGTCCATTCTTCTGAGAGAGCTTCCAACCGTGTTTCTATTCGTTGGCGAGAGATGTTGGTGTATCCAACTTGCATTAAGTTATCGTAGGCTCGTGATAACGTGTCGATGATGATCATCTGATCGCCGACGTGGCGCTCAATATGATCGACTCTCATCTTTCTTGAAAAATTCACTCTGTGCGTCCAAGATCCGGCTCGAAGGACCAAATGTTTAAAATAATGTAGAAGTGAGATTAGGACGCACAAGGTGGTATGAAAAGAAAGTATCGACTGTCTAAGGTTGAATAAAATTATTATTCGTTGACAATCTTTTCAAGAATATAATGCCAGGAATTATTCACGTTGAAAGGACTGGAAATATGGTGTTGAGCAGAGTTGAAGAATCCCAATCAGCCTGGACCAGGAACTCGAGGTGATGATGATCGCCTACGGTCGCTGAGAATCCAGGGAGAGTATCCAGGAAGCAGGAATACAGATAGTCTGGCAGCTGGTGGCTAAATGAATTAAGAAAAGAAAGAAATGTTACAGAAACTGTCTTAGCGAGACAGTCAAGTCTGATAACAGGTTAGATTGTTCTAATGAACGAACTCGCATACAAGTTTGACACCACAGCAACGCTCTTATAATCACATGGGATTATTATCTGTGTGGCATCAACTTGTATGGAAACTGTAAAAGATGATTTTCTTTGTGATTATCACGAAACTTTCCTTATAACAGGTTAGATTGTTCTAATGAACGAACTCGCATACAAGTTTGACACCACAGCAACGATCTTATAATCACATGGGATTATTATCTGTGTGGCATCAACTTGTATGGAGACTGTAAAAGATGATTTTCTTTGTGATTATCACGAAACTTTCCTTATAACAGGTTAGATTGTTCTAATGAACGAACTCGCATGCAAGTTTGACATCACAGCAACGCTCTTATAATCATATGGGATTATTATCTGTGTGGCATCAACTTGTATGGAGACTGTAAAAGATGATTTTCTTTGTGATTATCACGAAACTTTCCTTATAACAGGTTAGATTGTTCTAATGAACGAACTCGCATACAAGTTTGACACCACAGCAACGCTCTTATAATCACATGGGGTAATTATCTGTGTGGTATCAACTTGTATGGAGACTGTAAAAGATGATTTTCTTTGTGATTATCACGAAACTTTCCTTGTTTTTATCGTGAGATAAATACGTTGTGATAATCACAAACTTTGTGATATGTATCGGCAAGAGGAAGGCTACCAGAACGTGGAAGCCACAAAACGATGCTTCGATCGACGATGATCTCGAATCTCCAGGTTGGTTTAACTTACTTGAGGTGTCAAGACGGCCTGGAGATGCGCAAAGCTCAGAACACTGTTATTTGCTACACAGCACACACGACCGATTCGCACAATGAACACAGAGATAATGTAACATCGAGGAAGACTCAAGAGAGACTGCCCGCTTCGACTCTCAAGGAAAGGGAGATTCTCTGGTGAAAAACTGCAGGAAAATGTCCTGATTGGCGAAAGGCGTGCCCAAAGAGGCCAATGATAAGGTCTCAAGTTATGACAATATGAGTGTAATGTTAACAGCTGAAAGTAATAAAATAATGGAAAACCCAGAGCTATTTAGATAGCTCACTTAACGTGGAAAAACGCGTGGTCATGGAGGTAGGAAGGATTAGGACAGCAATAAAAAAAAGGTGCAGCGCACGTGTGGCGCGTTGAGTCGCCAGCACAAAGAGTGAATTGTATGTGGATGCTGATTATTTTATTTTTTATTTTAGCGCTAAGGATTGAATGAATTTTACATGTTTTTTAAACAATATATCAAAGGTGAACATGCGATTGAGAGATTCAAGTAAAAAAACATCATAAGAAAATTACTCAAGCTTGGTACATGAAAATGAAAATGAATAAATAAAGCTTTTAATTTATACCGAAATTTTACCTCGGGGTTTATTTTTATGGGGGATAGAGGCGAAGGCTTTTGATGCCCGAGTGGCGATCCCCGGCACAAATTGTTCTTACAGTGGCAATTATTCTAGTGCGATAATATGTTTCCATTAAAGTTCAATTCTCTATCATCACAATTTAGTGTTACGTTTAGATTATGTGCGCTTTTCATTACAACAGTTTCATCATCTATATTTAAGATCTCCGTGTTTATATTGATTACTAATTTACAATTTTTTGTTTTTATAAATATAATGTTTAATAATGTCTAATTTATTCAAATGTTTGAATTTTTCATATGTGTACGTTTTATTGAATTTTTGTATTGTATTTGAAAATATTTGTTATGGGCGATTCGATTTCTTTGTTTGATTTATTTGAGATTGGCAAAATTATTTTTAGAACTACATTAATAAAGTCTTTCGGAGTCTTTATTGCAAAAACTAGGTCATCATTTTCAGGTTGCATTATTCCAAATTTCATATGTTCCAATTTAGTTATGTCTATATTGCAAGTTTCAATTTCTTCGCATGTTAATATATTCGGATCTTTAATTCCATATTAAGCTGAAACTACATTATTCTGGATTTGTTCGATCTTACTTTTCAAAAGGTGTACTTTCACAAATTGATCGTAGTACAAATTATTATTCATTCTTTACATTAGTGGAGATACTATTTATTTTACTAAAAATCGAAGATCTGTCTTGTTCAATTATTGATCCCATTTGTTTAAGGGTTTCGTTAAAATGCGAATTGATAGGAATTTGTTCATTCAAAGCAGTAATTGAGTTGTGATTGCTTTGGTCGACAGTTTTCAAATGTAAATCGAAGTCTTATCTATCTTCTTCGTTCATAGTTCCAAATAACCATTCTTCAACGTTACCAACTATATTGATTAATCCTCATTTGTTCCGTCTGTTTCTAGTTATAAGAGTCTTCAGTTGATTCGTTAAATGTTGTCGTTCGTTAAGCAGTTGTGTTTTAAGTTGTACTATATGTCTAGTATTTGAATATTTTTACCGAAATCCAGAATTAAATTTAAAATTTCTTGAGTATTAACAACATGAATTATTATATTTGTTTTGCTTACTATTACTACTTGCTTAAACTGTATTTCCGTCATACTGATTGTTCTGTAATACAATAGATATTAAATTGTCCATTGACAGGTGTCAATATTAGTAGTAGTGCCAATATTGTCATAGTAGTAGTAGTAATAGTGCCAATCGCAAACATGCAGGTAAAAACACCGCAATGGTATCCATTTGATTGTTTTTGAATATCTACATCACTTTTCTAGACAAATTCTGTTGTGTCGAATGTCTGTTTTCTTTTGTCCATTGATTCCTTCTGTAGAAAGTCTTCTTATGCATTCAAAAGAGATGGGTTGGGCATACCCATTGAATCAAAGTACTTGATCGTCTTATTTCCTAAAAGGATAATAACCATGCACCAATGTGTTTAGTTAACATGAACAGGTATAAGGAGGATATAATAAGAAAATACATCATCTCTTCGGGTCCTTTTTCGTATTGTATCATAACCATCATGCAGAACCTTTGGAACAGAGACAGTATTCATAACATAGATACGTGGAAGATTATAAGAGTCCTGTTAATTGCTTCGATCAGCTATCATATTTAAGTAGAAATTAATAATTTTATCATTTAACTACGAATTATTAGCTAAAGTTTAGATATCTCGTCTTGTTTTGCTTAAATTGAATTTAGTTGTTAGAGCTTTGTCTAATTGCCCATCTCCTAGTGCTGTATTGATTATTAGCTGCTGTTCGTTAGTGATAGTATAATCAGTTTCTATTTCGTTCTTATCATCATCCAACTTACCGTCGTGAAATTTTGTTTTTTCTTTTTATGCTTGTATCCAAAACTCGCCAAGACTCGTAACAACGCCAGGATCCTGAAGATTACAACGGAAGAATGTAGATGTGAGCGCGTTGACATGAGCGAAGAAGCGCAGGTGAATGGTACGCATGTATGTTGGAATTGTGCTGAACAGGGGTATCTACAACGAAATTGCAAGCAGCGAAGGAAATTAAGTTATATCCCGGCGTGTGCTGCTAGAAGGAAATTAAGGCCAAAAACAGAGCCTAGCAATAAGGCCCCTCAAACCAAGAGGTCGGGAAACGCATAGAAGCCAACTTCGTGGGACCGAGGTTGGCTAGGAGGATCGAAGTCCCCAACACCACCATCATAGTGTCCAGGCTACATCGGGGAGAGGCAGACTTATGTGTTCGTGGACAAGTCGACAAATCTTGCACCTTCACTATTGATACTGGTGCAACAAGGTCAATATTGCGACTTGATCCGGTGACTGGGCGTCTTGTCTTGAGTCTTGAGATGTTAGAATGTCTAGATCCTGATGGAAGATCACTACGAGAACATCTCAACACAGAAAGTGGTCGTAAGTGCCGAAACTAACGTACCAAAATCATCCGAAAGCATCGTATGCGCCAAACTTAAAGGTGATCCTGGAGACCATAGATCCTATTTAATTGAGCCAACAAAAACACCGGCACTGCGTTATCTAACTTTAGGACGGACATTAGTAAGAACGAATAAAGATGGATGCGATAGCACCTCGGACTCCGTTGTACACATCAAAGCTGGAGATATTATCGAGAGCTGTCAGCTTGTCTCTACTGTGACATCTTTGGAAGTGGGAGATAGCCAATATCCAGCTAGGAAACAAAATACCGGGGAATCCCGTGAATTAGTGTCGATCTTATTGGAGCCAACCAAGTTATCACCAGAGCAGTTCAAGCAAGCCTCGGAATTGGTGAACAAATATCGTGATATTTTCTCGACAAGTCAAGACAATCAAGGACGCACGAGTTTGGTGATTCATGTTATAGACACACAAGACGCTTAGCCGATTCGACAAGCGCCAAGACGACTTCCATTAGCCAAACAGGGAGAATTAACCACATCGATTTCAGACATAGAAAAACAAGGAGTAATCGAGCCGTCAATCAGCCCCTGGGCCTCACCTGTAGTCCTCGTAAAGAAAAAGGGTGGAAGCACTCGGTTTTGTGTCGACTACAGGCAGCTCAACGATGGCACGAAAAAAGACAGCTACACGGTCCCACGCATTGACGACATTATGGATACAATGGCGGATTCGAAGTGGTTTTTTACACTTGACTTAAAGAGTGGGTACTGGCAGGTTGAAATCGATAAGAAAGACAGAGAGAAAACTACACTCTCAGTGGGTACTGGATTGTGGCAATTTGTAGTGATGCCGTTTGGGCTTTGCAATGCTACAGAAACATTCGAACACCTCATGGGATGTGTACTACGCGGGTTAAGCTGAAAAACATGCTTAATGTATCTATATGACACCATTGTCATAGGGTTCGACGAACATGTGCGCAACTGGGAAGAAGTGTTCTCAAGGCTACGACGGGCTAACTTGGCGCTGAGTCCAAAGAAGTGCACACTTTTTGCAGCTGAAGTAAAGTACCTAGGACGTGTTGTATCGGAAATAGGTGTGAAAACGGACCCTGAGAAAATAGAAGCTGTGAAAAGTTGGCCGAAACCTAAAAACAAACGGCAACTTCGAAGTTTCCTTGGACTGGCGACCTATTATGGCCACTTCGTTAAAGACTTTGCAAAAATAGCGAAGTGTCCCCATCAGCTCACGGAAAAGAATCGCCCCTTTATCTGGAACGAGCAGTGTGAAAAAGCCTTTGAGATGTTGAAGAATAAGCTCTGTGAATCGCTGGTTCTAGCGTACCCCAAACCAGGAAAAATGTGTAGATGATACCGATGCGAATAACAACGGGATTGTGGCCGTATTGTCACAGCAGGTCGACGGTGAGGAGCGAGTAATCTCATACTACAGCCGAGTTCTGTCAAAAAGTGAAAGGAACTACTGCGCAACCAGGATAGAACTTCTTATTATAATTGAAGCAACAAAGCAGTTCCAAAAGTACCTATATGGACAGAAATTCGTCCTTCGAACCGATCATGTTTCGCTGAGATGGCTGCTTCATTTCAAAAACCCAGAAGGGCAAGTTGCTAGATGTATCGAAAGGCTACAGTCCTATGATTACGAAATCGTCCATGGGAAAGGAAGAGTGCATGGAAATGCCGACGCTTTATTCCGTCGTCCATGTCCAGCGGCTTGTAAACATTGCGAACGATTCAAGGAAAAAGATCAAGGTGTGGATATGCGTGTATTAGCAACAGAAGTCGACGAGGGTTGGACGCAGCACGAACTCCGGGACGCTCAGCTAGCCAACGATGATATTGGACCATTGATGGTATGGAAAGAGACAGCAGGATGTGCCGAGTGGAAGCACATGTCAGCACACGGCACAGAGTTAAAAAGCTATTGGGCTCAATGGAACTCCCTTGAGGTTGACGATGGAGTTCTGAAACGAAAATGGGATACAACAGACGGTACTTCATATAGGAAGCGAATGGTTCTTCCTAAGAGTCGGGTCAAAGGAGCACTAAAGGAGATGCATGAAGGAACATCGGGAGGTCACCTTGGGGTGAACAAGACCCTGAAAAAGGTGCAAGAAAGATTCTACTGGCTCCATGCTCGAGATGACGTTCTTGACTGGTGTCGTAAAGGCACAATATGTGCTTCCATTAAAGGCCCAAATCGAAGAACGAGAGGGCAAATGCAGACCTATAATGTGGGCGTACCGTTCGAAAGAATAGCTGCGGACATCGCAGGACCCTTTCCCGAGTCTGAAAGGGGAAGTCAGTATTTACTCGTTGTGGCTGATTACTTCAGTAAGTGGCCAGATGTATACCCAATTCCTAACCAGGAGGCAACTACTTTAGCGGAGCAAATCGTTCCACAGTGGGTCAGTAGATATGGCGTACCCCGTGAATTACATTCAGACCAAGGTAGAAACTTCGAATCACAAGTTTTTGCCGAAATTTGTGAGCTGCTGGGAATACGGAAAACACGGACAACACCACTTCACCATCAGCAGGAAGACGTGGAGGCAGCTGATTAGGCATTTTTTCGGAGTGAAAAAGAAATAAGGCGGGGATAGTGTGACATATATGACCAATACACCGATCATTCTCGAAGGGGAAATAGGCATAATGTCAACACATTACGTGCATTCAGTTCGACAATACATGTGTAAGTGACGCATCGCATAAACTCGAGAATGATCCACGTGGAAGATTCCGAATTGGTTGGTACATGTATAAAAACGATTACAGCGAGCGGCGAAGAGATTCATCTTGTTAATTGAGCAACAGTGCACGCGCATATTAGTGCGATAGTGAGTCTAATAGTACGCGAATTTTAAAAGATCGAGTGAATGTGATTGTAATGAAAGTAATAAATCATTTAATTAAAGTAAAAGTGAAAACTAATAAAAGTGAATAAGTGAAGTAGTAATTAAATGAAAATATTTGTGAAGTATTAGTGAAATTTATTAAAAGAATAAATTGTCGAACAACTAATTTTAAATTAGTTCTTGTGTGCTTAATTCACTTTTGCGAACATTTGCGAAGCAAACAGGTCGCGCACCTAAGAAAGCGCAACAATATCTTCCAAGTTGTCAAAATCATATTTTGCGATTTATATGATTCTTTTCTTATGTAGACTTTGAAATTCCATGGTTTTATTATTTGTGTACGATATTTATTCACTATTTCTTCCTTGATGAGGATATGATCCAATAATTCTTCTTCCACCCAATGCTTGGTTGCCATTGTACTATTTTCCTCTTCTTCTATGTTACATAGCATTTCTAGGTGTAAGTAAGTGTTTGTGGTAGAAATGTCGTTTTATTTTGATTTTTTATTAGTATGTTCTTGTTTCAGTCGACTTATTTAAGAGTACGCTAGGACATGATTTTCGTGTCCTAGCGTACTCTATATCAAACTGATATTCATCAAGTTTCAACAACCATCTTTGGTGTAGGCGTGACATATCTTTCCCAGGATACTTGGCATGTAAGTACTTAATCGGTTGATGATCGGTAAATATTTTGAATCTACTCCCGTATAAGTACGGTCGAATATATAATAAAATGCATTATTGCGAGGATTTCTTTATCAGTTGCACAAAAATTTCGTTCATGACGGTTTAAAGTACGAGATGCGAAGCGATCAGGTTGGCCTACTTGAGATAATACGTTGCCTATACTGTAGCTTGATACATCTGCGTCAGTTGAAATGGTTTATTAAATCTGCGATTTTCACAATTGGAGATGATGTGATCAATGATTTCAGCTTTTCGAACAATGCTATATATTTGGGATCTTTCGTATTAATTCGGATATTTTTCTTAAGGTTGTGCTACTTCAGCGTAGTCTTTTATAAACTTGTGATACTATCCGGTAATAGACCCAAGACACTCTTAATTTCTTTCTCAGTGGTCGGCGACGTTAGTTTTTCGATCACGCTGATTTTTTCTAGGTTGGGTTTGAGTCCTTCTTTTGTTATTATACACTTGCTAGAAAAATTATATGCAAGATAACACAGTTATCGTTCTATTAAAAAAGATAAATCCACTTAACCTTTTAGTGCTTTCTTTTATAATATCATAAAATTTACACTTTTGCATGATTCCCAGTCTGTTTCATAATACTTCCTATTCAAAAAGGCTTGAAACTCAAACCAAAACAATTTATGACCACACAATAGACCAGAAAAAGTACCCGTACAGAACAAACCGGGGCGTTCCGCGTGTTACGCGATGATAGATGCAGATGCATATCAGTGATTTTAGGTCCGATATTTCTACTTTAAGTTGTGATAGGTTTAAAAGTGAGTGCAGTTTTTTAAATTTTTTGTGCACTATAATACATGATGACCCCCAAAATGAGCCAAATCAGTGCTGAGGAGTGGAAAATTATGCTTCAACTTAAGAGTATAGGGAAAATTTACCGCGAAATTGGTCAAATCGTAGGCAGAACTCACTCCTCTGTACAGTATCTGGTGAAAACTTTTGATACAACTGGTTCGATTATGTCAAAGCCTCGTTGTGGTCGACCCTCCATACTGACTGAACGCGAAGTAAGAAACATTTTACAGGCACTTAAAAAGAACTCTCGAGTAACTGCTTCCCAAATTGTTACAAATACAAAAGATTCTTTTGGCAAGGTTTTCTACGAAGATCAAATACGAAAAATACTAAAGAGAGATGGTTATCGCTCACGCATAGCAGGAAAGAAGCCATACATTTCGGAAGTGAACAAGAAGAAACGTGTGGATTTCGCAAAAAAAAATATATAAACAAGCCACCAGAGTTTTGGGAATATGAACAGAAGAAAGTTAGTGTGGCGGAAGAGCGGTAGTGCTGTCGAAAAAGATAATCTCGTATCAGCTGTGAAACCTGGTGGAGATGGTATGATGGTCTGGGGGTGTATGGCGGCAGAATGGGTTGGCCAACTGGTGGTTATAGAATCAAATATGGATCAATACGGTTACCTTAATATTTTAAAGGCGAGTTTGAACCAAAGCGTTCAGCAGTTGAGGCGTGGTGATGATTTCTGTTTCCAGCAAGATAATGATCCCAAGGACACAGCACACGATATGAAGCTTTGGTTGCTCTTCAAGACAAAACGTCATCTGTGTGCGCAGACCCAATCCCCATACCTTAATTCCGTTGAGCATTTGTGGGCTTTGTTGTAGCGCAGGATTCGTCAGCACAGCATAACCTCGAAGGAAATGCTGAAAAACGTCATCATCAACAAATGGGACAAAATTACCAGGCAGGACACCGTAAAATTGGTACACTCCATGCCAAATCGACTTAAGGAGGTCCTTAAGAGGAAAGGTTATCCGACAAGTTATTAAACCCTGATATGTAATAAAATATTTGAATATTTCAAATTAATACTGTCATGTACGGATACTATTTCTGGTTCGATTAAGTGAGGATTTTGTGTTTTTATTTTGTAAAATCTAGTTTTTAAAAACGTACCATAGGAAAAATTTATAGAAAAGAGAGTTTTATTAATGAATAAATTTTGTTGCTTAAATATTTAAATGTAGCAGCTTTCTTCAGCATGAATTTAGTAATATGTTGCTTTCTTTTCATGTTGTACGGATACTTTTTCTGGTAAGTGTATATCCTAAAAATGCAGTTTCCCTATTCATAAAATTACACTTGTCTATTTGAATTTTGAGTCGATTTCTTTTTAAAGCTTTGAAGATGTCGGCGATTGCTGTGATGTGTTCTTGTAGCGAAGTATTGTAAATAAGAATATCATTGATATATACTACGCGAGTTTTATTGATATAATTTGCAATACATCGAGGCAGGGGCATTTTTTAAACCAAAAGGCATACAAATAAACAGGTATAGACCATGTGGGATCACAAAAGCCGTTTTATGCCTATCTTATTTCTGAACCAAAATTTGATGGTAGCCTTTAGTAAGGACAAGAGTCGAAAAATATTGCGCCCGACCTAATTTGTCTAAGATGGAATAAATATTTGGTAGAGGGAACTTGTCATCAATAGTTACTTCATTGAGCCTTCTGTGATCAACTACTAATCGGAATTTAATTTCACCGGGATTATCTTGTTTTTTCGGTACTACAATTAGAGGCCTCGAATATTTTGTATAACTTTTTTGTTTAACACTGTGTTCTTCCATTTCTATAATTTGCTTACGAACTTCTGCTTCGTTGTTTGGCGGATACCTGTATAACTTTGAATTTATCTGATTTTCGGTTGTGGTAATTATTTCGTGTTGTATTTTATGTGTTCTAGTCAAAATAAATAAAACGTTTCAGGAATATTCTGTATAAAGAAGGCTTTATAGAGAATATTCCTGACACTTTTTATTAATTTAGTAATTTCATTACATTTTTTTCTGCATTGAGAAAATCTAGTTTCAAAATTTGATCTGATAGGCTGATTGATAAAATGGATAGTTTGACCATTTAGCTTCATAAAATTCCCAAGCATGTTAAGTAAATCTATTCCTCAAACGAATTGATATTTTCAGTTAACAAGCTTTTTTATTTTCCATCTCACCATTCTTCCTGGTCTTAATTTTATTTCTTCTAGTGCTGGTGTGTGGACTTCATAATTTATAACATCCTTACCAGTGATTGTGATGAAATATATTGGTTCTATTTGAATTCTTTTAAAACTTTTTAATTTATCATCAGCTATACTAAAGGAAGAGCCGGTGTCGATAAGGACAGTATAATTAACTTTGTTTATTGTGATCGTGATCATAGCTAAGTCATCCGAGGCTACTTGTGAAAAAACGGAACATTTTCACTTGTGTTAATTTCTGAGGGATTGTTTGATTGTGTTATTATTCTTATTTTTAATAAGTTCTTTATTGTTTCTAAACATTTACAGGACTACGCTAATAACTTAAAGTGAGAGTTCTGAATCTGGTATTAATTGCATCTGTAGTAGTTTTTTTTTGTTTGTGCCACAAATGTTTCTTATTCATATGGTATATTTATAATAGTAGAGGAAAATTCAACAAAAACCTCTTTTAAACTTAACTCTAACTTAAACTACTACTACCTATATTAAAATCTATTTACATACTATTTTGGATCTTAGTAATAGCTATCAATACGCGGTTGAGGACGCATGATCTCTCAGGTTGATCTATTAATCTGAATCCTGAGTGCTTGAATGTACGGATTCGACGCGTGTTCTATCTTAGCTAGTAGATTATCTCTGCGTGAGAGCGCGAGTTTATTGATAGAGCTAATATTAGCAAGCTCATGTAATTTGCATGATGAGAAATAAAAAGGCTTATTTAGCGCCATTTTTTAGTACCTGTTTTGAGTGACTTAGTTATATAATAGTAATATATATAATTAGTAGATGTGATGATCGGCCATTACATAATCATACAAAAGCTTCCAGTAATGTACGCCACTTAACACCGGTGGTGGAAGATATGATCGATAGAAGATATTATGCTCAACTAATGCATTATTGGTGTTACTCACTTAACATAAATAATGGGAGTTATGATTTATAGGATAAAATTATTTGCCTAAGATTGATTAATGTTTAGCGGCACGCATTAAACTTTAAATAATAAGTAAACAATCTTAAATTGATTTCGTTTCGCTTTTGACGACTGTTGAGTGATGATACTTAATGGATTTTCTATCGAATTAATCAATAATTAAAAGACGTTTTTCTGATCGCAAGACTATTTAAGGAGCCAAAAAAACAATAGTCAGTAGTTAGACAGCCTCCAGTCTGTAAAGATCTTCTTTTTTTAAAAAAGGAATTCTGTATTGAATAAAATATTTATAGTACGAGAAAAAGGTGTTTTTAATACCTGATGATTTCAAATATTTTGCGCATTGGCTCCAAGTAGGCGCTCCGTATAATATTATAGGCTGAATTGCCATCTTTAAAATTATCATCTTATTCTTTATGTTCAATTGTATATTGTATATTGTTCAATTGTATGTACAGTATAATTGCTTTATTGCTTATTCGCACAATATGGTCTTTGAAAATGAGTTCCTTGTCCAACATTGTCCCAAGGTACTGCAGATTTTGGACCATGGTATGGTTTGTCCTAAAAAGTTAATCAGTCGGTTAGGCAGCAAGGAACGTCTAAGTTTTTTATTGAAAAATATTGTATTAGTTTTGTCAATATTGATGCTTATTTGCCACCTGTAAAAGAACTGATATACTTTTTCAGGCATTTTCTCGAAGTTAGCTGTTATTGCACTTCGGTGAGTTCCTGAAGTATAAAAACAGGTATCGTCCGCAAAGGCAGCTATTTGACGGTGCTTGCTTGTAGGGAGATTGGAGGTATAGATATTGAAAAGGGTAGGGATCAGACATGAGCCTTGAGGAGCACCAGCAGGGATGCTTCTTACAGTAGAGGTGCTATCTCGGAGCTTTACCTTAAATTATCTATTTTGGGGTAAGAAGCTATTAAATTACGTATGTATGTTGGAGTTTTGTACTCTTAGAGCTTATAAAGTAAACCTTCGTGACAGACTCTATCGAATGCTTTCTCAATATCGATGGTGACCATTCCAACTGTTTGTTTTTCTATTAGAGCTATCTTAATGCCCTTTGAGACGCGATACAGTTCCGTGCTCCGTTGAATAGCCGTGTCTGAAACCAAACTGAAAGTTGCCAAGTATGTTGGCATTTTCCACGAAGTCTGTGAGTATTTTGAAAATTAACTTTTCGAATAGTTTACCAAAGGCTGACAAGAGGCTTATTGGCGTGTAGCTTTGTGGCTCATTTGGGTCCTTCCCAGGCTTTAGAAGTCGTACTACAACAACTTGTTTCTAGGCGAGTGGAAAATAAGATAGTTTGAAGCACGCATTAAATAAGAGGCAAGTGGGCACAACCCCTTTCTTTGGCAGATTTTTCATCACAGAATGAGGAACTCCATCGGTCCCGGGAGCTGTGAGATTTTTAAGTTTTTTTAGTTGCCTAATTATTTCTCTAGACTTGATGTAGGTGCCAGGGGGCAAGTTAGATGTGTTAGATAAACTTTGCAGAGAGTTATCTGTCATCGTTTCTATGATATCATTGCGCATTTTGTTTGAGATGTTGTGGTAATTATGAAATTTATTAGCAAGAATTTCTGCTTTTTCTTCTTAAGGGTAAGTCTGCTGACCACATGCGTCTTTAAGTGGGTAGGGGAGGCTGTGAGATTTGCTTTTGAAAATTTTATTTGAGCGCCAAAGTCCCCTTGAGTTATAATCTAAGCTCTGGAGCATTTCATTCCAGTACTGATTCCGTAGGTTTGAGATTTTTTTCCGGATTACTGTAGTGAGTGTGTTCACACATAACATCAAGGCCGGATCCCTAGATCTTTGCCATGGTCTTCTTAGGTTATTTCGAGTCCGAATAAGCTTCAGAGCTTCCTGATCAAATTCGAAGCTTGTATATTTGGCTTTAGATTTGGGTACACTGCATTCTTTATCCCTCCAAATAGTGTTCAAATAAAATTAGTGTTAAAATTCAGTGATTTTTTCATCGACCGCTTGCGCTGTGTTCAAGGAATTTAACGTATTTTACGAAATCGATATATTATATGTCTTCGAAATTTCCTCCAGTCAGATTTTTTTGGAGAGGAAGGCTTGATTGGGTTTATAGCGGTAAACTCCGTTTGAGTCTAGTGTGAAAAGCAATAGTAAATGAGGAGATGATAGCGTTTGCAATACGATAATATCTGAAGGGCCAATATAATCATCACCTAATATAATATCAAGGGTAGATCCGGCACCTCGAGGCGAATAGAATGCGGGTTCGGCCGGGAAGTGAATAAATATATTCCTTTCACTCAATATTTCATACAAACATTGACCTATTTTATTAGCTCGAACACAGCTCTAAAGCCTATGACGTGCGTTAAGATCACCACAGAGCAAGTATTTTTGGTTTTGACGCGTGAAACTTTTTATTCGTTTTTGAAATTAGTAAATTTTTCCTTCGTAAGTTTTGTCCCAGGAAAGTAAACTGCGTATAATTTCATTCGAGATTCATCTAACATTAGCCCTATGTTTTCAATGGCAGACGATTCAAAAGGGGCATTGGTGTATGCCTCATTGATTATTTAATTGCAATTGCAACTCCGCCACCTATTTTATTTTCGCAATTACTTCGATAAATGTGGAAGTTCGCATGACTTGGATTATCATGCAGCCTCAACCATGTTTCAGTTTAACGCAAATATAAACCTTCATTTTAGTAATAAAGTCAAAGAATTCAATTTTCTTATTTTTAATGCTTTGCGCATTCCATATTGGAATTTTCATTACTTTAGCCATATAGAAACTTAAATGAAATGCTAACTATTACATTGAATTGTTCTTGTTTATTTTTACAATTAGATAAGTTCATAATCAGTGCATGAGAGAGCTTTAATAAATCCTCTGGTGAAAAAAGTTCTTCATTACAAGTTTTACCAGAGGGTGTTGGAATGCTTTTGGTCGCCGCACTGTAATATAGTTGAGGTTGAGGTTTAATTCCAATTGCGTTCGTTGCACTAACTAAGTTTGTCGGCAAGTTTGGAATATTTTCAATACAGGTTTGTGTCTTAGATCGAAGTATGGGAAGACTTGGGAAATTTTTCTCCGAAAGTGCAAACGTATTGGAGCTCCTCTGAGGTTTTGGGTTGTTTCTCCTTTTTTGTAGCTTTTCTTTAACCGCGATATATTCTGTTCTACTCTTGCATTCGGGAGCATTGGAAAAGTGTGGATCATTACAATTGCAGCATACTATTCTATTACTCTGCTCTTTTCGTAGTATATATTTAGAGTGTTCATGAGGGCCGCTTCATATGGCACATTTAGTGGGTAAATGACAATGGGAGGAGCCATGCTCATATATTTGGCAATTTCGACATTGCGTCGGGCCTTTACGATTGTTAGAGTAGCAGTTCTAACGTACAATTGTGTGAAGAATTGTGTTTCCTCATATCTGCCATTTTTGTCCCTCTTTGCAGATAGAGCAAGTAATATATCTGATCACTTCCTCCTATCTTAGAAGTGAACTTTTTTATGTCGACTGAGTTGACGTCATGATCGCTTTTCAGGTTTTTTTAATTCTTCCGTTGGAATGTCATAGAGCTCTGTTAGGACTACTTTTAATGGACGTAATTCTGGCCGTTAGAAAGTGAAAAAGTTCATTTTTTTGGCTTTTATATATTTTTCAATATTATTGTAATCTTCATACGTATGTAGAAAAAGGTGTTTTCCAATAGAAATTAATTTAATTGAAAAATTTTCAATTTTCAGCTCTTTGAGGATGGCATCAATTGTATTGCGAGGAAGATCAGTAAAAGTGATTGGGGGGGGGGGGGGGCTCTCACCTTAGCTTGCTGCTCAATGCTGGATTGTTGACCGATGTCGCTGCTATCCTCAAGGTTAGCTTATAGCAGGAATCTGTTTGATACGGATGACAAAGCTGCGCTTCGCGCCATCTTGAATTGGTCCCTGAGGACCGTTTCAATCGGGGATGATTCCCGGCTTCTTTTCCTGCGCTGGGCAGGGTTGGAGTTTTCACAAAAATCAACACTCACTTCGGATTTTATGTTACACTTAATTTATTAAATTTGATAGATAGATAAAACAATGGAAATTATTGCTTTTGACATTCGGAAAATTCGCTCGTACGTCCGCACTGACTGTTGATTGATTTTTAAAATTTTGTACATTATCCACCTCCATAGGCTCTGATTTACGTGATTTATATTTGTTTCGGCGTACCTGTCCAGAAGACATGAAATCTCTTCTTCTAGATGGACCAAAGTTATTGCGGTTATATGAATTGTTATATAAGTTATTACTACCAAAATTTCGATTTTGCTGTCTGTATTGGTCTGTACAATTACCATAGTTTAATTGTATTCTGCTTTGTACTGAGTCATTGTTAATAGTATTTTGTCTATTGTCGTTGTTTGTCTGTCGTCTGCACTGCTCTGAATTTTCTTGATAGTACTTATCATGAAACTTTGGGTAACTTTTACCAACAAGTTTTTGAATTTTGAGAATAATTATTTCTTTTATCTTGGAAAAATTTTGAATTGTTTCGATTTTTCTTGAATTCTGGACGGTTATAGGAGTCTTCAAATTTTCTTCTTGATATTTTATTTAGCATAATTTCTAATCGAGTTTCTTCCTAATTTTTTAAAGTAACGCCGCATGGGTCATTTCTTTTAATGTGTTGCACAGAATTGCATCGATACATTCCTGCTTTATACAATATAATAATAAATTTTAATTCATTTGCCTTATTCCTAATATCTTGAGTTTCTAAATTTAATTCGCTTACCGTATTGATTTTGAAGATAGTTGCTTTTCTGAACACCTCTGTCGGCTCCAGATCTGGTTTGCTGGAAACTCGCAATTTTAGTTGGGTATCAATGATGTTCCAGTCATCCGTCTGGTGAATGGCAGGAACTGCATCCTTTGCTTCTCCTTGTATTTTTCATGGCACATTATTACCACTGCTTCCCTTTTGTGATCTTCATCCCTGATATTGCTCAAGTAGTATTCTACACTGCTCAGGAATGAATTTATGGTGATGTCTCCTTTTCCAGTGAATGGATTCATGTGTTTGATTTCCTTTAGCATTTTTCCCTTAAAATCTGCATAATTGTACCTAAAGGATAGGTTTTGATAGGCTGTCGCCATCAGCTCCACTTGGCTATTCCGTTCCTCCAACTACTGCTGAAGTGCCAAAATTTGCGCTTCCGTTGGTTCTTCTTTATCTTTGAAATTTATCTTCCTTAATAAACTGAGCTAACTTTTTCTGTTCTCCTTCCTTGCATTCATAAATTTACTTCACCTGGGTTACCTTTCTGCTTTTCTTCTGGTTTTCACTTATACAAACTACTTTTTACTTTTCAAATCACTTGCTCTTAATTCACATTTAACTTTTTTGTTATTGCTTGGGTTATTATCCAGCCTCAGACATCAGTTTGAGAAGCGTTTTAGGCCTCATTGCTTCCCCAAACATTAAGTTTTTTTGTTAGTTGCTAGTTCTCGATTAATCTTCGCGGTTTTCTGGTTTAATTTAGTAAGCGCTATAAACACTTGGTATTCTTCGTGACTTTCCACAGTTTAGGTTGCTCTCGTTGAATGACTGCGTCAGTTAATTGGAGGGCGTAGAAAAAATATAAGATATTTGTATATAATAAAACACGCCTCTTAGTTTACACGTTGACAAAACTTTCTTAATTTAGTTTGTTTTTAAGATTTACCGGTTACAACACGGGCGCAGATCGACTGGGAGCCAATTACGTACATGGTCTTATATATTCCTAATAAACTGCTGACCAGCCAAGTGCCCGTCTGCAGGATAATATTCTAAAATTCTAGTAAATGGAGCGTGAGAACCTTACTGGCTACTCGTGCTCCCTACCCAATGCATTACCGCATTTAGCCATTATGGTGCTTGATTTACTATGCGCCAAGTGACCAGTACGCAATGCATTCGGATTGCTGGTCATTCTACTCATTATTCATCATTCTACAAGTCTGGCCCAAGAATAGAGCCTTGTGACACACCTGATGTAACTAGCATCGTCAGTTCACCGTCAGCCTGTCGTAATTACGAATTCAGGTAATTACGAACTTTCGGGTAATTGCAAGGATTTTTCCAGGGAGTACAAAATATCCGTCCATCTAGTGGAGTTTAACCCATTCCTGATGTCCAGCGTCACCAGAAGGACTTTCCGCTGGTTGGATCAACGTCTGGCTCCACCTATTAAAACTTAGTCACTAGTAACTAGCTTACTGACCTCACCTTACGGGACCCTGTTCACGTTTTCGAAAAGGTTCTGACATCAGCGAGCCTTGCTTCTGTTGATTAATTTGTGAAAATATTTCATAGCCGACCGATACACTGCCATTCTAGTGCATGCCTCATCCTTGCTTTGCGGCCGTTGAGCTTCTTGCTGGAGTTTTGTTGTTCTGTAATTTGAGTTGATTACCAGTATACCAGAGGCTTGCCGTGTTGAAGTCTCCGGCGGATGAATCATAAGCAGATTCTATTCATTGCAGAGTTCAACATGTTTTCAGTAACCAGTGACGTGATTCCAAACGAAAAGCTGAATTATAACGTGCGTATCGTGAGGGTGTCGGCGATCTTCACCACGTCCATCTTTCAATATTCCACACGAAGGCGGACCGCTGAGTGTGTGGTAGA
This sequence comes from Stratiomys singularior, assembly GCA_954870665.1. Classification (NCBI taxonomy): domain Eukaryota; kingdom Metazoa; phylum Arthropoda; class Insecta; order Diptera; family Stratiomyidae; genus Stratiomys; species Stratiomys singularior. The sequence goes on from OX940877.1 coordinate 59,418,933, forward strand.
GTAAGAGCATTGTCGCAAATTTCGAATGCTATGTACTAATGGTCACTGGCCGAATAGACCTTTAAAACTCTGCAGTTGTACGTCTTTGAGAAATGGGACTATTGGGGGCATTAAGAATTTTGACCACGACGGGTCCCACTCTGACTGCCATCTCCACGATTCGTTGCCCCTTGATCTTGTTTGCTCCCCTTGGATCTGTTGGTTTGATCAGCAGTGTATGTCTCAGGGCTTTAGTGCGTTGGTTATTTTGCGGTTCTTGTTTCTTTTTCAGAGTTTCTTTGTCCTTGTTTCCAGGAAGTAGCTTATCATTGGCCACTTTTGTGAGGTGGAGTGTTTGGACGCTTCTCTAGTGGCCTTGGTTGCTACCAACTGGTTTCCATCATTCAACGGACCCTGCGTCGTCCTTCCTCCTTTTGTTTTGGTACCTCCTTTTGTTTTGGTACTTCCTCCTTTTGATTGGATTGCACTTTTGGTTGTCTTATGCGCGTAGAAGCGTCACTTGCGTCTGTGGTGCTCAAACGGTCTAAGATCTGTTCCAGCTCTGGTATACCGTCCCTAATGTCCTGAGTTATGTTCTTCGTAACATTGAAGCAATTTTGATCTTCTTTACAATGTTTTCTACCTTCCACAACAGGGGATCTTCCACATGATAGTCCAGTACAATTGAACTGTGCTAGGTATCGTTTTGAGGTATCGTTTTCAGGCGGTCTTTAGCTGTGTACGACGGAATCTGGAATTTTGGAGGCATCAGGAACAGTGTCAGAAGCAGCACCGTGTGTTATCAAGTCTCTCGACGGTTTCTCTCATTAGATATTTCCCAGGCATTTATATTCGTGCTATAACTCATGTCTTACGGTTAGCTTCAAGGTGCGTTTTTTGCGTCAATTCGTCCATTTGTCACTTGGATTTCGTTGTTTGTTCGTTGTTTTTGGTTTATTTCATCTCATCTTTAGAAATTGTGATTCATTTACCAGCCACATGAGCTATATGTGATTGTCGCCTTGTCCTTGCGAAATAGAGAATCATAGATTGCTTTGTAACCAGGGCCGTCTTAAACCAGGCTGGGGCCCTGGGGCACACAAGAATTTGGGGCCCTTTTGGAAAGTGAAAAAGCGAATTATAATAACATTTTTTTACTCATAAGTATGAGTATGACCATTTATTATAGGTAATCAAATATAGTATGATATAATATGTCATTAATGATATTGGAATGCTGCTGGTTTTTTGGTGACGATTACGATAACGGTTTCTTTCGGGATTTCTGTTGAGCAAAATCTTCTATTATATCCTTAAAGTCAATTTTTTGAAGGATATCACTTTCTATGCACATAATTGACAAATTACTCGGTCGTTCTTGTAACGTTGTTGTTTGCAATTCATTTTTTATTCTCTTAAGCTGCGAAAATGACCGCTCTCCACTACAATTGGTAACCATTAGGCAAAGGAATATTCTTGTAGCAATTTCTACGTTTGGGAAAGTTTCTTCCAATTTATCTGATTTTATTAGGTTATGTATGGTTGAGATATTTAAATCCACTGATTGCTTTGCTATGTTTTTTGCTATGCCATATTTCCGTTAGAAGAGCAGTCTCGAATTTTCCCATTTTTTCGCTAGGTTTTGGGCTTCCTTTCTAGTGTCTCCTGGTTGATTGATGTCACTCGCGATAGAAGACAATGCTTCAGAAATATTTAAATTACCATTTTGCAAAGTATTAATAGCATTAGCGCGTGCAGACCACCTAGTTTCCGAAAGAGACTTCAGGACTCTATTTGCACCTAAATGATCTGTCAAAATTTTCCATCGTTTTGTCGAAGCCGAGAAAAAATTGAACAATTTTTGTACAAGTTGACAAAATGTTACTGCTTCAGTAACACACTCAACAGCCTGAACAGCCACTAAATTTAGCGAATGTGCTGCACATGGAACGTAAATCGCAAATTTGCAAACTTCTTTTATTCTTGACTGAACACCGGAGTACTTTCCAGACATATTTGATGCATTGTCGTAGCTCTGTCCGCGACAATCTTTTATAGGAATATCAAGGCTTTCAAAAAAGTTTAAAATGGTATCTGCTATATGTTGCGCATTTTGTTCATCCATAGGCAAAAATTGCAAAAATCTCTCAATAGGCTGTCCGTCTTTTACGTATCTAACTATGAAAGTCAGTTGGTCAACGTGGGACAGATCGGGCGTAGAATCGACGATAATAGAGTAGTACTTTGCTGATTTAAGTTCTTTGACAATGGTTTTCAAAACTTGCTGTCCCATTAAATTAATAAATTCATTACAAATATTTGCCGATAAATATGATGTACTTCCTTTTCCACGATTTCCGTAGTTTTGTATGTGATCAGCAAGAAAAGGATCAAATTCACTAATCAGTTCTAAGCATCCCAAATAATTCCCATTATTTTGCGATCCTAATGTCTCATTATCACCACGAAAAGCAAGACCTCTTGAAGCCAAAAATTTCACGACTGCAACAATTCTCCTGAGCACATTCTTCCAATAGTTAATTTCTGTATTATATTGGCACAGCAACTCAGTATCAATTCGTCCAGTAGTTTTCATTCTTGCAACATAATTCATCATAAATTCCCTGTGCTGTAAACTGTTCTCATGCTCTATCAATAAGTTACTTATATGCTTCCAATCTTTATATCCATCAGGAGAACTTAAGTTATGTCCAGTACCAGTAGTGGTATTAAATAGACGGCAGCAATAACAGTATACAGATTTCTTTGCTGGTGAATAAAGGAGCCATTTTCTTTCTAAAGACTCACCGTTCGTCAATTTACGAATAAAAATATGTTTAGTCAAGTATCTAGTTTTCGTTTTACCATTTGCATCTGGAAAACTTGTAGAAGTTTCAGAGAAGTCACTTTTTTTATTTTGGAAAAACTCTGGCCCTTTTCGAATCCAAATATCACGGACTTCTTCCGGTAAAATGTCGTCACAGTAAGTACCAGGGTCGGGAGACACTGATACATTCTCTAAGCTTGCAGTTATTAATTCACAGTAGCTTGAAGTCGATGGTTCAGCATCTAAAGTGTGTTGACATTCAGAGGTACTTTTGTCTTGCGGTGATGAGAATGAATAATCCTTCGGCTTATTTGTTTCTTCAACCGCAAAAAACCAAGTGAGCTTTGGAAGTTTTTCCGTTATTTCTTTTTGAGCTATAACTTTTTTTCTTTTTTGTGAACCACTTAAATATGTTCTTATCGACATAATGAAATAATGTTTAAGCGAACAAATCGAAACTTCTGTTTATCTTACTCAATTTTAGATATCAAACGAAACAAAATAACGCCACTCACTCTTATCGGACTGATAGTTTAATACATCATTCGGGGACTCCCCCAACCATAGACAATGTCGACATTTATGTTAGGCCTTGTTTAGACGGTGCAGCTTGACTTAGGAATCGGAGGGATTGCGTGAGTGATCGCCAGATGGTGTACTTATTAAATTAGGTAGGACACGTTCGGAAATATTATTAATTAGTACAGTAGGAATAGGCGCAGTCATCGATATAATGGCGTAGTATATGCCTTGTAAATACCTTCTGATAAGATTACTGTGTAATGTGTAATAAAAATGTGTAATGTGCCCGACAAAAATATTCTGAGAATAAATGTGTGAGAGAAATTGTCGGTCCTTGTCGGTCGGAGCACGGGCCCCGTGTGCCCTTATGGTAAAGACGGTACTGTTTGTAACACACCTTAGCAGCATCAGTTTTTTGTTCACAACATTGCATTGCCATCATCAGCATCAGTAATCCGAATATCCGAATATTTTTATTTTCATTTTTTGTTACACATTTGACATTTTGTTTTTACTGAGACTTTTTTTTATTTATTTTTTTGTTATGTTTGTTACTAATATTATTTAACTAAATATTACTTAATACCTAAATCTTACTATAAATGTTTTTATTTTAATTTTATTCTTACTTGTATTTCATCTCGTATGATATTCTTTTGACTTAAAAATATGGGTACATATAAAAAATTTAACCAAAACAATGAATTGTTATATTCAAAATTAATTGTTATCTTATTTATTTATTCTTAATTTATTATTCTTATTTATTATTTATACATATTTATTTATCGCCTACATATCGGAATACGTAACACGTGGGGACGACCTACCCCTTGAGAAGGGTCTCATTCCAAAAGCCGGGCTATTATCCGTGTAGGATTAAGGAACTAGAGCCGAAATTCCTGACAATGGTAGACTCGGGTCTAACGGGTCCTTGCCCGCAAATTGTAATGCCTTTTTCCTTTAGCGTAAGCTTCGCCTAATTTCTCTCTAACTCGTTCGCGTATCACTCTCAATCTCTCGTGAGGGGCATGAGCTTGACTTCTCCATCTTCAAAAGAAGACAACCTCCGGAGGAGGTCGTAGTCGTAACCATGGCTCACTGACTGAAATCCGAACATAAGATAGGGAGGCGAACAACCAGTCGACTCGAGGATAGTGTTTCGGAATGCAGAGCTTGATTCTCGCAAATACTTATCGTACGTGCAGTGGTCATCACCTATATAGGAACGAATGGCAGCTAAGATGGACTGATTGACCCGTTTGGAAGCATTCGATTAAGGCAGGTATTTGGGAGAGAAATCATGCTGAATGCCATATTCTCGAAGGAATTGCATGAAATGCTTAGATGTAAACTGCACACCATTATCCGAATGAAGTATTTCGGGCACACCAAATGTACAGAATATATATAAAGAAGGTATTGAGGAGCGTGTTTGGTAGTGGCCTTGGGCATGGCTTTCGTATAAAGGTCGAGCACGGCAAACAATTGGGTATTTCCACTCTTAAACGTGGATAAGGTCCTAGGAAATCGATAAATAAGCGCTGCATCGGCCTATCAGATATGCGCTCTTGACCCATAAGTGGTCTGAGGACCTTATTGTAGGGCTTAACTTGCTTACAAGTACTACATTGGGAGATGTAAGACGCGAGGTCCTTACGAAGAGTTGGCCAATAATAATATCGCTCCAGTACTTCGGTGGTCTTTCGTATGCCACAATGAGATGCTTCCGGTCTATCGTGAGCAGCCTAGATTGCTGACTCACGGGTACCCATAATTTGGTTCGAGGAATGTCTATATCCGGATCGTTAACTCTTCCTAACTTAATGTAGATACGACCATCTCTTATCCATAGGTTGGGGAACCGTGTAGGTTCTTTCGAAATTGAAAGTATTCGTTCTATATAATCAGATTCTGTGAAAGCAGAGTCTGGCAACAGTGAATCGATATGATGATGCTCGGGAAGGAAGGGAAGATACAGACACGAAAGTTCACTAAGACTCTCGTGAACTCGGGAAAGGGCATCGGGAACGGTATTAGCGGAACCCTTAACATGTTCAATATTGAAGTTGAAACCTTGCAACTTCAGACTCCAGCGAGCTAATCTGCCGGAAAGGTCTTGTTGGCTCATGAGCCACTTCAAACTAGCGTGATCAGTGATGATGGTGAAGGGAAGTCCTTCAATGTAGGCACGGAATTTTTTTACGCTCTGTACGGCGGCGAGACACTCCAGCTCAGTGATAGTGTAATTTCGCTGCGCCGACGTCAATTTGGCAGACATGAAGGCAATGGGATGCTCTTCTCCCTTCTCGTCCTTCTGAAAGAGGACGCTACCAATTCCAGTGGTGCTTGCGTCGCACTGAATGAAGAAGGGGTTTGAAAAGTTAGGGTTAACTAGTACGGGCGCGGACACAAGTTTGTTTCAGTTGGTCAATAGCATTTTGAGCAGCGTCAGTCCATTTAAAGGACGATTTGTTTTTCAGCAAGTCAGTTAGAGGGGCGGTAATGGAGGCAAACGTATGTATAAATTGGCGGTACCATCCAGCCATTCCCATGAGTCGACGAATGTCTTTAGTGGAGCGAGTCGTTAGGTAATCTACTATACTGGAGGCTTTAGAGGGATCTGTCTTCAGGATGCCATCGCTTACGATGTATTCAAGGTGCCTTATTACACGCTCTTCTCAACATTTGGAATGAGCACAGCTGATGAGAGTAACTTAGCTACCTAGACAACAGATCCGAATGTTCCGTGAAGGAAGAACTGGTCACGAGCAAATCATCAAGGTAATAGAATATTTTGTCTTGAAGCTCACGCTGAATAAAATTGTGCGTTAGATGGCTCATGGTTTGGCGAGCGTTGCACAATCAGAAAGGCTTGACCTTAAAATGGTATAAAGAGCGACCGGGCATCGTGAAAGCTGTCTTTTCTTGAAATTTAGGATCGAGATAAATCTGCCAAAAAGCGTGCTTAAAATCGAGACTCGTAATAAACTTAGTGGATCTCAATCGAGATAATAATCCATCGATTAACGGTAAAGGATATGCGTCTTTAACGGTATCATCGTTAACACGTCGCGCATCCAGACACAAACGTACTAATCCAGGTTTACGAACCAACGTTACTGGAGAACTCCATGAGCTATGACTCTCGCCTATCACACCCAATGCGAGCATACGAGCGTACGACCGGTGAAACAGCATAATGCCGTTGTTTGAATGGCTTAGCACTCCCAGTGTCAATGTGGTGTGTAACTAGTGACGTTGTATCCAGACCAAGCTTGTTGAAGGAAGGAAATTTGGCAACTACTTGTTGCAATAATAGCTTTTGCTCTGGTGTCAATTGGCTTCGGCTGGAAGAGAATTAGGGGCTTCTTGGAGCGCACTGACATTTTTGAACGACGCTGGTGCTATCTTGAACGCATTCCAGAAGTCAATGCCAAGGTATAATTTACCGACGAGGGAAGGGACGACTAAGAACTGTAAAAGTTTAGTCTCGTCATCATATCTGACGGGAAAATTCACGTATCCTGCTGCTGGAACTCGCTGTCCAGACGCTGTTTGGACGCTGGTTTTAAGGGAGTGAATTTTGAGATCTAAGTCTCGAAATAACTCAATGGACCTGTGTCCTAAGACACTAACGCTAGCTGGTCCATAAGACCAGTGAGCTGATAACCTTATATGATGATGTCACAATAGGGACTAGAATCGTTCAGATCGCGGTCGGGCACTACCGAACTAACCGCTAGCTTATGAAGGGCGCGTTTCGCGCGAAAGTAGGTGATAGCGCTATGTCGTCTTCTACCTCTTCGTGTAGTGGGGAACGGGGGACAACGGTTGACGGGAGTGGGTTTGTTCAATCGGGTGGTCTGAGCTATAGAAGACTTGTCATAATGTGATGATGGACTATTCGAACTCAGCTATTGCGACGCGATTCGGAATCTACATTGGTGGCTGTGTCCACAGTATTGACTCGGATTTGAGTTGTTGCTTAAGGGTTCAAGTGTCGAAAATTTGGAGCGTGCTGACCCCTCATATGTGGGCCGCTCCTGAAATAGTTTCCCGGAGGCTTACACTTTTGACACTGACTCTTTTGTAGTCGCGGAGTACCGCAACCAAAACAAAACACTCTCTGGATCTGAAGTTGACAATGGCTGAAGAAATGACCCATATCCTGACAGTTCCAACACAAAAGGTATTCGGGATCACTACCAGGGTCCAGAAATTTTATGACTTCTTCGGGCACCTCTGTTGGGAGATTTTGGTAGCGTGTGTGAGACAAGGCGTGGACTTGGCGAACAGGATCGAAAGGTCGTTCTACCTTGTTCAAGTTCCAAACAGATTCTGTTGACGAGCAGCACTGTACCAGCTCAAAGACTGATGTAAATTGCCGACCTGCGAGGAAGTCTCTCAACCGACGATGCATATTAAGATACAACAAGTGCTGCATATCCAAATCAGACATGCCATGCTGTAACTGCAGCGATAACGTCTCTAAGGCATCGAAGAATTCAATGAAGGATTCACCCTGCGCCTGGTGACGTGCATCCATTTGACGCCGAATATCTATGTCTGCCCGAGCACGGGAAAATCGATTGAGGAAAGAATGGGTGAGAGTATCCCAATCTAAGGAATGTGGGTGCATTTCGTGATATTTCCAGTACCACTCGAGAGCAGGTCCTTTCAGGAAAATGTGGAAGCACTCTGCCAATTGGTTAATTGGTCTCCCATAGCTTGTAACCTATATAGGAAAGAATCAGCTCTTAGGCTGGATTGGCTGCCATCATACCCAATACCCCATTTGGATATTGGTATGGACATTTGGCTTATTGGACGAGAGCGTGCGGGAGAGCGCGTACCAAAATCACGTATATTGACTGGACGGGAGGCTGGACTAACATCCAGTGATTGCATCATGGGGCCTAGAATATTTGATTCCAGAACTTGTTCCAGCCGCTGGATTTCTTCTCTCTGTTCTTCTCTCTTTCTTCTTTCTGCTGGAAGCCCAGTGTTCTGACGGCAAAATTTTTTCCGCTGGTGGAGACGACATATTTTGACTCTTTTATATTTTCACTTGTCCTTATTTACTTTTTAAATCTCTACTTCTGTGATTTCCAAATGATTTTAAGTTTATTTTAAGCTTTTTTTTCTAAATTTCAAATGTTAATTTTTTTTTAAGTGTATAATGCTATTTATAACAGGCAATTCCATTAATCTATTTTCTTTGAATTATAAGTTTCAGTTTATTATGTGTATGCGTGTGTGCGTCAGAAAATATGTGTTTTCGGATCAGGACTTGAAGGCTGAGAAAGTTAAACGTGAAATGGAAGGTTGTGAGCGATTCCAAGGGTTTCTGATGCTCATATGGCCTCTGATTCAAACTTTTAGAGCGACAAATATCTGTCGACAGAGAGCCAACATCACCGGAAGGTAAACGTGTTTAAAGAAGATAGCAAAGGAAAACAATTAGTGGTGTTTCAAGGTACGTGTGCACCCGCCTGTTATTCAATCAAACGAATGGCGAAATCTACCGGAAATCAGCAGATGCAAACGCCCCTCAGAAGTGGGTGTGCGCAATGTCAGCCAAATCAACTTCAGGAAGGCATTCAAATCCTAAAAGGAGAAAACAACCATCTCCTTCGTCGACCCTTAACGCTCCGTCTCAAAACTCATTGAGTCGAAATATACGGAAGCGACAGTCAGCGGAAACAGGAAAGAAGAAAGATAAGAAAAGAATACTTCAGGGCGCCAGCTGCAGATGCAAGCAATCGGCGCGATATGTACCTAAGCGATGGTGCAGTGTGCTAGCGGAGAAGCAAAAATTTTATTTAAGAACTTCGAAAACGAAATCCTCCGCTGCTACACATTGCCATCACCTAAACCGAACAAAGCCACAATTTGGAAGCCATGTGGTGTATTTTCAAGAAAATAATAATATAATAATATAATAAAGAATTAATAAATAATAATTACCGGGCAACCGATAGGTCGCACCTGCAGCGAAGAAAAGAAACAAAGTTATGGAGACAGGGTTATTTGAAAATACAAAGGCCGCATAATGGCGGCCAAAGGAAGTTACTTTTAACCGACTAGCTCACTGCGTGGGCATGGGGGTTAGGACATTATCTAAGCCCTGATCCTTCCACGTCACATACTCACACACAGAAAGAGCTTTCATATTAGATTAATAAATAAATAAAGAGGATCAAATACCAAAAGATCAAACCACCTGTGAATTGTGTTGCGCTGATTCTGACCACCTGTGAATTGTGCTGCACTGATTCTCACCACCTGTGCTTGCTTGCGGGACGTTAATGAATTCCACTGCGCTACCTCTGATCACTTCTGCTTCCTCCAACACGAATCTAATGTCACGAAAAGTAATGTTTTCATCTCCAATCCTGTGGTTTTCCTCCAACATGTGCCTAGCTACAGCCGATTTCAATTGCCCGTGACTCCTATTGTACCTCAATGCTGATTCAGCTTCAGTATCATTCGACGTAAAGGCCCTATTTCCAAACATCCCGGTAAAAGAAGCTCTGTGGATGTTTGAAGAATGGATAGGAAGACATAATCAAAACCGGGAATGGAAAAGGAAATCAAAAATATACAGCAGATTAGCTTCGTTACGCATGAGTGAAAGTTACTTCACATTCAGGGGAAAATTCTTTAAATCCAAGGCTGGCATAAGGGAAATCCACTTTCACCGTTAATAAGTGAAGTTTTTATGGTCAATTTCGAGCAAAAAATGGATGATCTTGGAATAATGCCACGATTATGGCTTAGATACGTAGATGATGTTATAGCGATTGTAAACCAGGATGAAATAAGAGCAATACTGGATAAGATCAATAGTATGCATAAAAACATTCACTTCACATGCGAAGTCGAGAATAACAATGAACTCCCCTTTTTAGACGTTCTAATTAAGCGGGAAGGCCCTAACCTGCAATTTAGAATGTACAAAAAAGCCACAAATACTCAACGAACGATAACGTGGGATTCCCAACACCAACATAAGCTGGCAGCGTACCATGCAATGATCTATAGACTTATCAAAATACCTATGAAGGAGCATGAATTTAATTAAGAAAAAGATTATATAAAAGAAACAGCGAGAAAAAACGGGTTCCCGATCAACATTATAGATCAAATCATATGGAAAACTACCAATAAAATAGATAAAGAAAAATACTCGACAATGTTTACACAAACAAGACAAAAGGAAACAATAACTAGACGATCATTTCCCTATTCTGACCTCACAATGAAGATAAAAAAAGGAATGGAAGAAATACGGCATAGAGGTAGTTACATCAAGCAAACATATACAATTGAAAACAATATTGGGAACAACGAAAGACAAGAAAACCAAAAACGAGGTCAGTGGCATATATAAAATAACATGCCCCCAGTGCTCCAAAACCTATATTGGCCAAACGAAAAGGCTGATAATGATGAGGTTCAGGGAGCATCTCAAGAAAGCTGAATCAGCATCGACGTACAATAGGAGTCACGGGCAATTGAAATCGGCTGTAGCTAGGCACATGTTGGAGGAAAACCACAGGATTGGAGATGAAAACATTACTTTATTAAACAGTGTGAATAAACCAGTCAAACTGGATGCGTATGAGAGTTTTTTCATAACAAGGGAACCCGCGCAACTAAGTTTGAACCATGACCAAGGTAACAACCACTCACCTCTAATGGATATGGTAATTAGGAGTCGAAGGAGGTAGCTCAAAGGTGCAACGAATGAAAACGTCCACAAAAAGGAAAAAAAAAGCGATTTTATTACTCAATGATAATACAATTAGGTTTAAGAGCTACATGTATAAAAAGATAGTCTAATATCAAATTTGTTAGTTTAGCACTGAGGAAGGATTGAGTGTGCAAGCCGAAATACCGCGGTGTCTGCAACAAAGAATAAATTTAAAACAACGAATCAAAAAGAAACGTGCGTTTTTATTTTTTAAATAGAAAAAAAAACTTGTTTCGCATTTATACTTGTATCCATTGATACTCTTATACATTGACACTTCTATTGATACCCTATTGATACTTCTATCCATAGATTATTCCATACCTTACAATTTCTATTCTTTTTATAGCGATATGAACACAACAACCCAGAGAATCATAGCAATAGAAAATTTCATTCCAAATAACTTCAAAGAAATTTTTGTGGCTATTTTTGCTACTTGGAATATTTTTATTTTCATTGTTTCTTACACATTTTACATTTTATTTTTACTGAGACTTATTTTTATTTATTTTTTTGTTATGTTTGTTATTAATATTCGTTTTTTTTGGTTGGGAGCTGAAGGCTATTTACGCCCTGAGTGTCGGACTCCCAGTGGCACACAGCAACTGAACTACCGACTAAACACCTCCCCTGTCACACCGAGAACCTAGCCTGGAACTGTTTGTCACATTACTTCGGACTAGGCCTCTTAAGTCTCGCCTACCGGAGCCTTCGGATTGGAGAGATCACTCCCTCAGCAAGGATGGACAGAAAGGAGAGGGATTACTGACAGAGTGAGCCCGGATGTTACGTCCATTTGTAGCGATCTCCACGGAGCTCACCGCCACGGTTGATACTGGCGCTGCCGTCGCTTGGTCTTAACCATGCCCAGGTGTTAAAGTCGGGTGGTTTCCCGAACACTGACTCCAAGCCAAGCTGCCGTCTGTCATCGTACACGATTCGAACCTAATTATTATTATTGTTGATGTTATACGTGAAGATAACGTAGTGTTAAAGTCAGTGCTTGTTGCGTTTATTTTACCACATCCCAACAATAAGTGACCCCGACGTGATCGCCTCTGAAAAGCGAATTGAAGCAATTGACTACAACCCCGAATCGCAAATAACCTTTTGGGCTGACAGTTCTGATATTTGCGAACGGTCCCAAAATTCGTGGTCTCGATTTGAAAGAACTTGACGAATTTGACGGGATACACAACGAATAATCATCATCATGGCCGAAGACGACAAATTCGCCGACGCATCGGACGCGTCGGAAACGCAAGTAAGTTCTATCACATCATTTAAAATCCCCGCTCTCTGGAAAAACCGACCGGCACTATGGTTCGCTCGTTTGGAAGCCCAGTTCCGAACCTTCAGAGTCACAAAGGACGACGTAAAATTTGACAAGGTGATCAGCGAATTGGACCCCGAAATTTTGGCTCAAGTAGCAGATATTGTCGAGGCGCCTCCCGCCAAAAAAAATCATGATTCTTTCAAAGCGAGAATCATCAGTGCGTTTGCCGTTTCTGAAGAAGCGGAGAATAGAGAGCTAGTAGTCGGCCTCGAACTAGGGGACCAAAAGCCTTCCCAGCTCCTACGTGCTATGCGCATGAAAGCTGCCGACAAAGTAACCGACAATTTTCTCAAAACATTGTGGTTCCAACGACTCCCGAACAATGTACAAGCCATTTTGAGCATTTCGGAAACGTCGGACCGAACGAAACTGTCGGAGATGGCGGATGGCATCTTGGAAATGCGCCAACCATGCAACATAACGGCAATTGCATCATCACCATCATCCACGCAGGAGAACATGGAAAAAGAGTTGGCCTACATCCGAAAGGCTCTCGAAAAACAACAACGAAGCAGACCTCGCAACGTAAACTCTCCCGAATCCCGCAGACGTACACCATCACGAAAAAAGAACGACATTCGTGGTGTTACTACCACAATTCATTCGGCTCCGCAGCGCGTCGGTGCCGTGAGCCGTGTTCCTGGACCGCAGACCAACCAAAAAACTAGCTTCGTTGCTGTCAAATTCGGCGCCTGACAGCAGCACACGACAAAACCGCCTACACATTCACGACACTACCACCGGCCTGAATTTTCTTGTCGACACGGGCGCAGACGTGTCTGTTATCTCTCGAAAACACAAACATAAAAAGTGCCAACCAACATCATTCAAGTTGTATGCTGCTAATGGATCGATCATCAACACATACGGCCATAGAACGCTCACACTCAGTTCAAATCTTCGCCGAGCCTTTACCTGGCAGTTTTGTATCGCCGACGTCTCATGCCCAATCATTGGAGCCGATCTTTTAAAACACCACGGCTTATTAGTCGACATAAAAAACCACTGTGTACGAGACCCAGAGACCAAGAGAACCTCAAAGGGATTTGTGAGTGCCGTTAGTTATCCTGGAATTTCTTCTGTCGGAAATACGTCGCGCTACCACAACCTATTAAAGGAATTTCCGAGCGTCCTAAACCCGGCCCAGCAGACAGACGTCAAAAGCGATGTTTACCATTACATCGAAACATCTGGACCGCCCCTTGCAGAGAAGCCCCGACGCCTCACACCACAGAAGTTGGCTATTGCAAAGGCTGAATTCGAATTCATGCTAAAAACAGGCTTCTGTCGCCCCTCAAAAAGTCCTTGGGCAAGCCCCTTGCACCTCGTCCCGAAACAGGACGGCTCTTGGAGGCCTTGCGGAGATTACAGGCGTTTGAACGCATTCACTAAGCCCGACCGTTACCCGATGCCTCACATACAGGACATCACCACCGGTCTGGCCGGAAAAACCATATTTTCGAAAATTGATTTGCTGAGAGCATACCACCAAATCCAAGTAGCCGATTCAGATATTCCGAAGACCGCAGTGGTTACGCCGTTTGGATTGTTCGAGTTCACCGTAATGACATTCGGACTCCGGTACGCCGCTCAATCTTTTCAGCGCTTTATGAACGGTGTACTTCAAGGATTGGATTTTTGCGTTTGTTACGTCGACGACATTCTCGTGGCGTCAGCAAATGCTGAGCAACACATGCAACACCTTCGGTTGTTATTCGAACGACTGGAAAAAGCCGGTGTGGTCATCAAAGTGGCTAAATGCATTTTCGGAAGCAGCGAAGTCGAATATCTAGGCTACAACATTAGTAAATTCGGTATTGCACCACCAGCCTCACGTGTTGAAGCCATTAGAAACTACAAGCGTCCAACGACTGTGAAGGACCTGCGAAGATTCTTAGGAACATTGAACTATTACCGCCGGTTCATCCCGAAGGCAGCTGAACATCAGGCACTATTGAATGGGCTGCTGTGCGAATCCAAGAACAAGGACATTGTGTGGTCAAACGTGGCCGATGAAACATTCCAGAGATGCAAGAATTCTATTGCCGAAGCAACATTGCTCGTCCATTTTCTACAAAATGCAGCTATAGCCCTCGTTACAGACGCTTCCAGTGTAGCAGTAGGCGCAGTATTAGAGCAAAAGCACGACGACAGGTGGTTACCCTTAGCTTATTTCCAGCGTAAACTGTCACGAACTGAGAAGCTTTACAGTACGTACGACCGCGAACTGCTGGCTGTATACGTCAGTATTCAACATTTTCGACACATACTAGAAGATACTGATTTCGTGGTCAAAACGGATCATAAACCATTAGTTTATGCTTTTCACCAGAAAACCGATAAAGCTTCGCATACTCAAAGTAGGCAACTCTCATTCATTTCTCAATTCATAACAAGAATTGAGCACGTCACCGGAGAATCAAACATAGTTGCGGATGCGTTATCCAGAATAGAATCAGTCTCCCTGCCATCGGTTATTGATTCCAAGCTTCGAGCGGATGAACAGGCCAAGGATATTGAGTTACAAAATCTACTTTCGTCAAATCCAACGTCATTGCAACTGTGCCCGGTCTCGCAGAGTCTCGCAGCAAATGTCAACCAGTTTCCGTAACATGCATTTGTATGCGACATCGTACAATGATTGCGATGCGTCGATGCGAGGCGGGAAATATTCGGAAAAATGTGCATGACGTTTGTCAAATGAAATATGGCGCTTAAATGAAATTTGAAATTCAAACGCGTTAATTGCTTTTTAAGTACATTGGTTGTTATGAATGAATTTTGAATGAAAATTTCGTGCATCCTAGTTAAGACTTTTAGTTGCTAAACGAAGGAACATTCCAAATTCAAAACTTTTCAAAAATCAAAAACAATTTCCAGCAAATTTCATTTAAAATGTCACCAATTTGACATTTGTCATATTAACATTAATGTTCCCCGCATCGCGTGGTTTGTAAATTGAATGCGTTGTGTGACGAGGAGAGAGAATCGCATCACGCTCACGCATCGCGCTCACGCGTCGCCGTTACGCAGTATTGTATTTTGGCCTCTAAGCCGTTCTTCTCGCTTGTCACGAAAGAATATACCAGCGATATTTTGTTTGGAGTCACATTTTCCTATTCTGGCCATTCGGCAACGCCAATAGCTATTTACTATACTAGTTTTTGTAAATAAAGGAAATCAATTTCGTTGTTACAGCCTTTGAATTCCAAAAATCTACTGGAAGAGTCGTCCCAATACATTATTAGAAAGCAAGATGCCAATCACATTAACCGAAAAATTAAAAGAAACAATGTCGATGCCAACCTACACAGAAGATGAAAGACTACACAGTTATATTCTCAAAGAAGAATGTGTGATCTTAGTGATACAGCGAGAAACAAAAGCTAAATGTATTTCCAAAGGGATTAAGGAGAACTGCAGTAGTTGTTCGAAGAATCACCGAGAAAACCTGGATGACAGTAAAGAATGCCCTTATTACATTATATTGGAGTTCGAGAATCGTGATTAAAATCAAAGTATCGAGACTATTCAAAAAGCACAAGTAAAACTGTTAACATATTAAAATTTAGATACGCTTAATTTTAAATATGTAATAGATGCCAAGCCGCCTCTTGAATTTAATCCAAATATTAAAAGAATAAGCGTTATAGACAAATATCTTAGTAATATTTGTATAATAAGTTGGATTGAATGACGAAAAATGGATATAATGAGGAAAGTCGAAAAATGAAAGAAAACAGTGGGCGCTTTTCATATCAAAGATATTCAATAATTATAGGGATAGTGTTCATGGTTCCAACCAATACAAATAAATAATAATTACAGCAACAGTTACAATAGATACAAACAAAAATTCAGATAGAATAAGTATCATAATAATCAGCAATACGAATCATAAAAAACAATGCAAAATTTTTTGCGCAAGCCTTTTTCACCACTTTTCACGACACCGCTTTTCAAATAATTAAAATTAATGTTAATAAAATACCAATCAGAGTTTTAATTGTCTTTGGCTCTCTCAAGTTCCAAGTGAAAGTGAAGAAAATAGATCGAGTTTTGAAGAGATAGATATAATGGAAGCTACGAATAAAATTGACACGGATAAGAAAAAGTTGAATAAAAAACAAAATTAAAGGATCAAAAAAAGTTATAGTTACATATATAGATACCAAGTTTAAAATTATCATGCATTTTATTCACATATACATATATTACATACATTAAATTACATATCTTACAATAATCTAGTTTCGATGAATGATACCAGACGCTTATGGCAACTAAAGTATGAAATAGATACTTTAGTTTCGATTTAGTAAAAGTATCTCTGAAAAATTGAGCCGATTACTGTTTTTATTGTTGCTACAGGGAGACTACTACACATTTTTATTATTTATCAATTAAGATTAGTGTCCAAAATTTCATCCAAAATCAATAAGCAGCAAAATAGACGCTGCATCAGCAAAACATCGGATATAAATTCAGATTGTAAAAAAATTGTAAAATGAAGCTCGTAGAGCATTTTTTTATGAATATCTGATGAATTAGTTTATCTGAAGCCCAACGTGGGCCTACAGATCGTGACACCACAAATTCGCTAAAATAAAGCCCAGTAAGTGCACGTGTTACGATAATTGGTCGATCAAATAGCCAAAATATAGATCATTAAATCACTTTCCTGAGACTGGGAAAGTGAAACAGAAAAATATCCTTTGGAATCACGGGAAAACGAAAAGTACCATTGTACACAAGTTTGATCAAACAGCAACAGCTGTGTTGGTCTGAGGAAAGGAGGCCCCAACGTAGCCGTTAATTATACAGAAGGACGTTAAGGAATTATCAGCAGCCCTCGGCATCGATCCAGTAGCCAAACGACAAACAACGATATCCTGGCATAAAAACAAAATAGTATTGTGAAGGAATCAGCGGAGTCGTCGAGTATACGTTTCAGCCTTGCCGCTATTTTATTGCTAGTTGAAATTATTTTTATAAGATATAATTATATCAATAGAGATTTATTCCTGAAAGTAAATATTTTACATTATTTAAAGCAAATAAAATTAAATAAATAAATAAATAAAAAAAAAAATTTTTATATTGAGAAATGGAAATAGAAATTTATTCTATATATTTTGAAATAAATAACGACTAATATCGAACAAACCAATCTTAGAGAACAAAGTTAGCAACATTATCTAAAACATTTCAAATCAAATCAAAACATAAAACCTCTCTAATTATAAACCCTTAATTGGTATCATAATTTTTTAAAAATTTCATTTTTTAACTAACAAAATTTCTTAGCTTATGAAACAAATTGTGAATTGTGAGACGTTAAATAATATGACACCCGTATTAGAAGAAGGGGCCCAGCACCAAATCCCCCAAATCCTCCACATAACATGCAAGGACATGATGGTCTCGGCCGGCTAAAACCCCACTTAGTTTCGGAAACCCGGAATTCGAAATTAGTTTCGGAACAAAAATATTTGATTCTTTTATGAATTCTGCCTGTGATCTATTGTGATGCACCTCTCAACTGTGGCAATCCCTTCAAGATTGCACACTTGAGATAGTTAGATAGTTTTATTAAAGTAGTTTTTTTTTGGGCACCGCGATATTTTGGGTACGGATTCGTGATTGATGGTAATGAATTTAATTTAGTGAAATTTAATGCTTATAAGAAGTAAAGTAAAGTAAAGTAAAGTTATAATTGGAGATGTCGTGTACGGAAAATCGGGCTTTGCGGTGGCTGGTATAACAATGGAGCCGGAGTGAAAGTTTGTTAGTGGTCCGACTCATGTCCGCAAACCTCGACGAACCAGCTAGTCCGCCAGCACCCGCCTAATCAGTGAACTTTCGAGTGGCTGAACAGTTGACCCGAAGCGTATGGTTCGTTGTCATGTTCTAGGGACTTCACGTCTTGATGTCAGTGCGAGGCCGACTCGTCATAGAGTCGTCGTCGTCGGGTCGATTGAGATAAGAAATCCATTACAGATACAAAGCAGCATCAAGATAAACCCATAAGCATTTATGGCGGAAAGGATTTATTCGACATAGATAAAATCCTAGATGCCGTGAAAAGCCTATGAATCTTCTCCGATGACCCAAGTGAGTTTTGTTCATAGAAAAAAGTGTAGAAAGAATTCTGACAATCTACAAATCAAGGGTCACCTACGTCATACTACGGTATCCTTTCCGTTACCCTTAATAAGATTCTAGGACAATCAGACTTCGCTCTCCAGTCCTTTAACACATCCTTGAGTTGGTCTAAAATATCGAAGTATCTAACGTTGTACTACGCGGATAAGCGTGATCTTGGTACTCTCGGGTACCAATTGACGACCCTTATGCAAGGGAAAATGTGTTTTATCATATTGTGTATGATCACTTGTCTCTTATCCTTCACAAGTTATGTTCAATTGACATCGGAAACGAGTCAATGAGAAACATGACGCAGTGCTACAGAGACGAAGCATCAGACACATTTGTGCGTGGTCTCAAATGTGATCTCCTTGTCTCCTTAGCTGTCGAGAGCCTGTTGATCTATCAAACGTTCAAACGTACCTTTGCTTAAAACTACAAAACATAGATTTTAAGACTCAACATGCCTTGAGCTCACAAAACTCAATTAGAAGGGCCTACTGCACCTAATACAACAACACCACTACCACCAAAATGAGTAGTACGCATCGCACACCGATGCAGATCCATAACTCAAGAAAAGATTTCAACCCAGAACTGTTGCACAATCCGACATTTCCACAACTTCCAAGATATCGGAGACTAACCCCAAAATTCAACCCTTTTCATGCGAATGATATGCCACTTGCACCCAATGTGAACTTTTAACAGTTACCTCCAAAACCAAGACAATATTAACCAATGGATGTCGATCATTCAATTAGGTCAAGAGCCGTTAATTACCAAAATCGGTTCGAAAATCAACATTAGAATTTCCCTTTACGAAACCATTTGAGCTAACGACGGACGATCCAATGATGCAATCGTTGCTACTTTATCTAAAGACAACAAACCAACTTCATTCTTCTCAAGATACTCAGTATAACTGAAGAAAATTAAGCGAAGAATCAAAAAGAAAGCTTAGTGATTATATGGTCACTGAATTCTCTTCGAAATTATCTATACGGCTCTAATCATGTACACATTTTTACCGATCATCAGCCTCTTACCTACGCACTTAGTTCGAAAAATACCAACAGCAAACATAAACGGTGGAAGGCCATTCTCGAAGATAATGATTACGAAATACGATATAAACCCGGTAAGGCAAATATTCTTGCCGATTCCCTTTCTAGGCCCCCTTCCAAAACCAAAACAACGACAACTAAAACTCATACGACAACTCATTACATACTCATGAGACAACTCAAAACCCTACCGGACATAGCAACGACAGTTCAGCACAAAATTAAATCCCTTCAGGAATCAAATTCTTCTCAAAATATGATTTTCAAAATATTTTGAGACAAATCATAGAGAATTTCTATTTTCCCAAAATGACTTCTAAGATTAAGTATATGGTTAATATTTGCTCCACATGCAAAGAAAACAAATAGAAATCTGCACAAACCATGCTTAGAACCGACACCTATCCCTTAATATTCTGAGTACATTGTACATATTGACACATTGATGACCAGCAAGAACCGTATACTCACTGCAATGGACAAATCCACTGAATATGATCAAGCCAAGATTGTACAAAGCAAATCCGCAGTTCCCTGAACGACCCTTACGAGACATACTATTTTTTTGAGTATCCCCGAGATGATAATAATCGACAACGAAGGTG
Organism: Stratiomys singularior; assembly: GCA_954870665.1. Classification (NCBI taxonomy): domain Eukaryota; kingdom Metazoa; phylum Arthropoda; class Insecta; order Diptera; family Stratiomyidae; genus Stratiomys; species Stratiomys singularior. The sequence continues at coordinate 59,439,178 of OX940877.1, forward strand.
TTCTTTGATCCGCGCCCCTAGATTCTATGATACCAGACGAACTAAAAATTAACCGCTTTCGAGCTCCGCCGTACAAGAGTGAGGTCAACGGTCTAATCGAACGCTTGCACTCCACTCTGATAGAGATCATGAGAGATATTTGAAACGTGAAGGACCTCCTAGAACCTTTGAAGAACTCCTTGAACGTGCAGTAAACGATTATAACTTTTGCATTCACTCAAGTACGGGTAAGAGCCCAGTAGAACTCTATCTCGGTCGAATTCCCAATCTCACCCCCGAACAACTGAAAAATGGACGTCTGAGTATCATAGAGAAGGTCAAACGCAAACCGATGACTTACATGACCAACCACAATAAAAAAAGAAAACCCATAAAAATCTATGATACAGGGCAGGATATTTACGTTAGACAGAATAAACGAATCCGAAAAAATTAAACCCTAAATAGACCCTAACACCTTAGATACCGACAAGAAATCGTTAAGGAGGACAGAAATACTATCCTGTGACAGAATGAGAAATAAGGTGACAGGCATAAACTGAACTATACCAACGCAAAATAATTCACATTATTGACCTAGACCAATACGAACGATTTGTTACTGAATTTTTATCCCATTTTAAATTTATCAATAGTACAACATAACCCACTCTCAGACTATCTAATGCACGATACCAATAATACCAATAAGAAAAAAGATAACTAACGTCCTAAATAATAATAAAAAAAAATGTTGTAATCAATGAATTACATAATCAACAAGTCAACGGGTTAAAAAAATCACAAATGACATACAAAGAATACTAAATGAGGAAAAACAGACAAATCCAAATTGAAATACAAAATGAAAAATCAAGTCCCTTATTCTAACAAAAAAAAAAGAGAAAGAATTAGCTTCCGACATGTTAAACAAAAATTTGGGTAATTCTTCGATATAGGTTACAACCCTCCGATGACCTTGACCTTGGAATATGTCATTTTTGGACCTTTTCTGAGTATTTTCATATATATATATATATAGGGCGCGCAAATGCATTCTTCATAATTTTTTTTTCGTTTGAAAATTGGATATTTCAGTTTTTCATTTACGTCAATAATGCTAAAACTTTAGTTTTGCTAAACGACTTGATTGTTTCGCGTTCCACGTCTTTCACGATTTTCGACCATTCATAAGTCTAATAAATTCATTCAAGCTATCAACATGAATGCACTTGAGTTCTATCGTTTGATTGATAACTACGACGAGTTGCTCGATTTTTTGATTCGTCTAAAAGTGATTCGCCATGAATTAATATGTCGGGAGTGTGGTTCGATGATGAAACTGTCACGTGCTAAACTACTTCTATATTGTACCAGTTCGAAATTAGTGAAACGTAGACGTAAAAAAGCTCGTCGAGAGTGGTGTAACTACCGTGTTTCGGCATTAAGTGGCTCGTGGTTCAGTGGTTCCCGACTTCCACTACAATCATTGTGTCGGTTAATCACCATGTTTTTGGATCATCGTCCACCACACCACAATAAGATAGTAGAAGTTCTTCATCTCTCGACAGAAACAGTTTCAAACTGGATAAAACGTTGCAGAGTGGTATGCTGATCTCTTTTTCTTCCTCCGCTTATTTTAATTATAACGAATATCGATTTAATTCGTGTATTATTGATTAGATCTGTAACCAATGGGTAAGGCGGACGTCTATGCGTCTTGGTGGACCCAACGTCACAGTCCACATCGACGAGACGAAAATCGGTGGTCATCGAAAATATAACCGCGGCCGAATACTTGGAGGTGACTGGGTGTTCGGTGGAATACCAGTACGAAATCATCGAAAATTGACGTAAATGAGAAACTGAAACATCCAATTTTCAAACGAAAAAAAAATTATGAAGAATGCATTTGCGCGCTCTATATATATATATGAAAATACTCAGAAAAGGTCCAAAAATGACATATTCCAAGGTCAAGGTCATCGGAGGGTTGTAACCTACATCGAAGAATTTCCAAAATTTGCTACCATTTTCAAATGTAGAAGAAGCTTTAGAATTAGATGACATTCAAATAATTTGTATTCATGAAACTATCCTTTACATAATCGATATTTCGATAACTAGACAGGATACACATGTAACATTGTTACTTAAACCTTTCAAGAAAAGAGATATAGTAACAGAAATATCTTTTGTTAAATATTAAATACAAAGGAAAATAAAAAATAATAATTGTAAATATTATAACAATTTGTTCATTTTTGAGGAATTCGACACAGTAGACATTAGTTTAACCGATTGTGTGTCAAAATTGCTGCAAAGTTCAAATGCCAACTTCAATAGAATCAGCGGCCTACAAGTCCCAAACATCAAGGAGACTTTACCTGGGAAATTACTACTGAATGCGTTCTGTGGTCGAATTGAAGTGGAAGATACAACGCACCTGCAACGCAAAGGGCTTAGCCGGATAAGTATGACGAGTTGGCCCCCAAAAAGAAATCTATATCGGATATCTATACCTATGTTTTAATATCTACTTGATGTACAAACGTGATTTATGTACATTTCGCGTCCGGCTTCGGCTTTGACCTTGAGATATAGGAAAAATAACAGTAAGCATAACAATTTTTCAAAAAAATATATCTGAAAAACTAATTAAGCTAGAGACGTGAAATCAACGCGAAGCTTTAGGTAACTTTACAGATATTATATATTTTTTTTAGATTTTTAAGAATAACTTTTCATAAAAATAAAGTAAAAAAGCAAATAAATAATATTTTTTTAATGTTATCTGTAAGTTACAATCACGACAATAATATATGTTATGCTCCTTTATGTGCACTATCACGCATAAAAATTGCATAAGAAAAAAATTGGTGCAACACTTCGAAAAAAAATAAAATGTGATTCGCGCCTTGTCATGTACAGATATGCACGTGATTACTTTTATCTATACGTGGGTGTTCCGTCTCGTAACATGCATTCATAGAACGAGATAGTATCTTTCACCGATCTATTTATTTATTTTGCATATTTATAATGCAGCCTCACATTGGGTGATAGGAAACAGAGGCTTTTCCGTACCTTTTGACACGAAGAAATAACTCTTCCCCCCCCCCCCCAGGACAATTTCACTACTATTTATATCAATCATCGCCTACTTGGTTTAATTTAATTCAATTCAAAATATCAATGTCTTCTTTGTTTACTTTTATTCAATTCAAAATATTAATGCCTACTTTGTTTACTATAATTCAATTCAAAATATCAATGCCTACTTTGTTTACTTTAATTCAATTCAAAATATTAATGCCTACTTTGTTTACAACTTTAATTCAAAATAACCCAGCAGACAAAACGAATCGCCAACGGTTCGCCATGGCGATTTATTGGTGAACTGCCCCGGCGATGTGTTTATAATCCGACGTGGCGATTTGTTTTCCATGTGCCGCAGTAATTCAGATCGCTGTTGAAATTATTCACAATGGCGATACAAATTCACGTCGTCGGCAATCGTTTTGTTTGTTGTATGTTCTGAAATAAAAATTTTCCAGGTTATTTCCTGAATGTTAATATTGCCTGAAATACCCATTAAATAAAAAAATATTCAGAAAAATTAAAAACACTGACTTGAAAATGAACCAAAACCGATGAAATAAATTTCAAATCAGTTTCTCCGTTTTGTAACTTTGTTTATCAACTTAACGTAACAACTTAAAAATCAATCGTAAGTAAACGTAAGTAAACAAATTTGCCATTGATTCTTTAAAATTGGTTTTATCATATTAAGGGCATTTAAAGTCGGTTTCGTTTTGTTTTGTTTTTTGAAGTTTTTACTCGATTTCGGTCAATACAATTACAAAAAAAAAATTGATGTCTTAATTTAAAACACATTTGTATTTGATTTCAAACCAATACCAATAAACAGTTACAAATTCAAATAGAAAAGGGAAACTTAAAAACTGATTTGAGTATCTGATAGGATATTTATATTGTTGAATTTAAACGTAATATAATGTGGTAAAGTTGTTGCTAATAGCTGTAATTTTTTATGTTTAAGTTTTCTGCGTCTGCATCAACAAATGTCACATTAATGTGAGTACGATTCAGATTACGTGCATTGTTTGGAACACCGTAAATATAGTGCTCTAGAAGTTTTAACAGTGCATTTAGTGCCAAAATATTCATTAAATATTTTGCAGCTACTCTGCGAATTCGGAAACAATATTATTCTGAATTTTATTCAGAATATTTTATTCATAAATTCTCTACATTACTTTAAACGGTAAAAATATAAGTTGTAGGGACTGAAATATATATTATGCAGTCCCTACAACTTAAATTTTTTTTAAAACGCTTTTTTGAAACGCTCTCGCTTGTAATGTCACCATAAAAATTAAAGAATTGCGAATCGGATGGAGTTTCAGGAGTGGACCTGAAGTCCATTGTCAAATTATTTATAAGATTTCAAGATTCTTTTTAACTGTTTTTCGCGACATTGTCATCAATATGAACTGGCTTCCCTGGTGGAATCGTATCTGAACTATTTACGAAACATTTTTGATTTGAACACATTTAAGAGAAAAACAATTGATTACACATAATTATTATCGTCTCGAGCTTTAATAAGTGCCAGATCAGATCATTGTTAACAAGGAATCTATAAGATTCTTACAGAATCGATGTTAACAAAATAAGGATACAAACAGGCTCTAAAGTCTTTTCTTCATGAAAGAAATTGAATAGTAGGATTAATTCTGTTTATATACACTGTGACAAAAAAGTATCCGGAAATTCTCATTTAAATTGCCCGCGTTGAGTATTTTTAAATATTTGAAGTTTCTGTATGTTGGTAGGACTGTCCGTAATTACTATGCCAAACATGAGCGCGGTCTGTCAACCAGTTTGTTTACGACAGCTGTTGAAACCAGTCGACCTCAGTGGTAGTCTGCGAATTTTACAATGGAAAAAAATATTGAACAAAGATTTTGTCTCCAATTTTGTGTTTTGAACGAAATTTCGTGTACTGACTCGTTGCGAATACTGGAAAAGAGTTACGGAGACTCTGTTTTATCGAAAACCCATGTGTACAAATGGTACAAAGCCTTTAAAAACGATCGGGAGATCGTCGAAGATTTGCCGCGTTCAGGACGACCGTCGACCTCTTGAACCAACGATAATGTCGAAAAAATCACGGAAATTATGCTCGAAAATCGTCATGCCAGTGTTAGAGAGATAGCTCGTGATCTCAACATCTCTCGTGAAACCGCTCGTTTGATTTTGGTGAACCAATTGGGCATGCAGCGCGTCGCCGGTCGGCTTGTTCCGTTAGAGCTGAATTTTCTTCAGAAACAGTACCGGATGCAGGTAGCTGCAGACATGGTAGATCGTGCGAATTCTGATCCCACGTTCATGGGACGCATCATAACTGGTGATGAACATGGGTCTATGAATACGACACACAAACGAGCCAACAATCATCTGAATGGGTGGGAAAAAATGTGCCGAAACCAAAAAAACTTCGCAAAAGTCGTTCGAAAATCAAGACGATGCTTATTGTTTTCTTCGATATTCGTGGTGTGGTTCATCATGAATTCGTTCCGCAAGGTCAAACGGTCAATAAGGACTTCTATTTAACTGTTTTGAGACGTTTGCGTGAAAATATTCGCCGTAAACGGCCGGATTTGTGGCAAAACAATTCGTGGATTTTGCATGACAATAACGCACCATAGCATCGAGCCACGATTATTAACGATTTTAAGACCAAACACTCGATAAATACCATCGACCAGCCACCTTATTCGCCTGATCTAGCTCCGTGTGATTTTTTTCTTTTCTCCAGACTGAAATTACCGCTCCTGGGAACCAGATTTGACTCCATAGACGCCATAAAAGAAAATTCGCAGAAGGAGCTGAAGGCCATCCCTGAAAGCGCCTATAAAAAATGTTTCCATGATTGGAAAAAACGTTGGCACATGTGTATCGCTTCAAATGGAGCATATTTTGAAGGAGATTCAATAAATATTGAAGAAGTTTAATATTTTTGCGTTTTATTTCAAATTTCCGGATACTTTTTTGTCAGGTCATACTACAGGTCATACTACAATATTCTACTAGTTTGGAGACTTGTCTTTCCATCAGCACGCCTTCCTGTCTGTCCACTCGTTTCTCACGTTTTCTCAGAAACTGCTAATACTAATATCGGATTTCATAAAAAATTATTTATTTATTTAAATGAAATTCACTTAGTTCACACAGGTTCACACTATCTAAAGTGCTAGTGCAACAATACATTAAAACACTTAACTAATTTTTTGTGTAATATATTGTAAAATATGTCGTAAGAAATTGTTAAAAATACAGACAATACAGACAAGCCCCTGTGGATGGGGGAGGCTAGAATACATCCACAGTAACCCAACTTGTCGTAAGGGGTGACTTATGGGAAAACAGCACCGAACACGGACTATGATTTGACTCTCAACTTTATTTGACGCATATGGGCTGGTGGCCATGATATTCTGGACCTAGTCGCTTCTTGCGCGGTACCGCCGGGGTGAAACCCGTGCGCGAACGGCTGCTGGCTAATATCACGACGTCTCCTTCCCGATAAAACCTTGGCAGGCCTCAGAGTACGTTCGAAGCACGCACCATTGAGTTGGTGGTGTATGTTCGGTTAAGTCGTACTCCCGATTAGCGCTGATCTGGCTCTGAGCACCTGACTCCATAAGGGCTGGTGCCAACCCTCACAAGGCCTCTCTGCTTGCATAGATAACCATGGGATCATTAAGACGACTACACATTCGAGTGGAGATAGCGGCTCTGAGGGGGGATCCTTAAGAGCAAAATGATGAAAAACAACAAAAACAACAAACAGAATAATGTAGTGGAGACGAACAAACGAGCCGATGGACATAATTCTGGCAACCAAAATGATTATCTTGGCGTGGTTGCCCTTAGTGGAAAAACCTTGCGTTCACCACCACGGTCTCATTCAGCCCCAAGCGGAAAGAGCAGTGATGGGCCGGTAGTAAATGCAGCTCCGGAGGTTTACGACCACCTCACTCCTAAGGTTGCTACTGCTGAATCGACCTCAGTAGGAGCAACGCACAACATAGAACGTAAGCTCCCGGAGGAGAAAGTCGGCGAAAAAGACCTGATTGTTAAGGAGGTTATCGCGGAGAACCGTTCCGAGGAAGAACGGTTGACTAAAAAATGTTATGCGATCCTCAAACGTACGCAAGGAGCGTGCATAAACCAAAAAACAATCAGTAAAGATGTAAAAAATGGAGTGTTTGAGCTCGAAGACCTCTTGGATCGGGTTTGCCACTACAGGAGACTCTGGAAAAAGTTGGAAGAAGAACATCCAGATCAAACGGTGCCCGTTAAAGTCACCCAACCTTTCCTTCCCAGTATCAAGAGGACTGCTGCTAGCCCTCTCGAGAGCGAACAGGAGAAAAGGCGTAAAGAGAACGTTGAGCCAGAAAAAGAAACGCAACAAAGAAAAGACGCTTTCCAACTCGTGATACCTAAGGCGGCAAAAAAATCTGCAAAACGCGAACACAGGCTTAGCCAAAAAACAGTGCCTGTTCAAACAACGACAAAGACCGTCAATAAACCAGCAAGAAAAAAGCGAAGAGCCCTCGGAGACGCCATTCTTGTGAAGCCCACCGACGGAAGGAGCTATTCCGACGTTCTACGCGATATCCGCAAGAACGTCAAGCCGGAGGAAACAGGGACGATTATTAAAACTCTACGATCGACGAGGTCCGGAGGGCTACTCGTCGAGTTTGGAGCGGACTCCTCCGATAAATCGATATTCCGCGACAAAATAAAGGACGTCCTTGGGGCAAAAGCCACCGTCTCTACCTTGGAGCCAAGAGCTTCATTGGAAGTAAGGGACCTGGACTGCATCGCCGATCCGGCTGTGGTCGAAGAAGCCATTCAAAAAGAGTTCCCTGGAATCACTGTATTAAAAGTAAAGCTTTCTCCAGAGAATCGCCGAGGGCAAAGAAAGGCCATACTCGAAGTAACGGAGAAAGATGCTACACAACTCCTGGCCAAAGGAAAAATAAAAATCGGCTGGGTGGTGTGCAGAATTCGCCGCCACGCCATCCCAGTACGATGCTACAGGTGCCTTGGATACGGGCACACCACTTCGAACTGCAAGGGCCCTGACCGTAGTATGCTTTGCTTTAAGTGTGGAGCGCCTGGGCATAAGAAAAAAGAGTGCGTTGAGACTCCGCACTGTTTGCTATGTAATCATCTTAACTCTCAACCGACAGAGCACATTCACGTTGCAGGAACAGGCGCGTGCCCAATCTTTAGAGAGGCACTAGCAAAAGTAAAAGCAGCTCTAAGGTGATGATCAGGACCCTTCAAATTAACTTGCACCGTAGCGTCAATGCACAAGATCTGTTAGAGCAGTTCGCCAGAGAAAAGGGAGCTGATCTGCTGCTGCTGAGCGAATAAGGCCTCACCAGCCTGGTTCTCCGATGACTCCCATACTGCTGCCGTCTGGGTTCGGGGCAGCATGCGACTCCAGATCCAAGGTCACGGCCGAGGAGACGGTTTCGTGTGGATTCGGTGCTCGGGTATAACGATTTTCAGCGTATACCTGACGCCGAATGAGTCAATGCCATCTTTTCAAAATAGACTGGACGCGCTAGAAGATGCTGTTCTGAACACAGATGGCAAAGTACTCGTAGCAGGAGACTTCAACGCCAGAGCCGTTGAGTGGGGCATGTCTCAAACCGATCCCAGAGGGCAACGCATTCTGGACATGTCGGCGAGGACTGGGTTGGTAGTTTTAAATACCAGTAATGTACCGACCTTCCGGTGCTGGGGCTGCGAAGGAACAATCCCAGATGTGACATTCGCCTCGGAGTCCCTCGCTTCGAGGACGTTGAACTGGAGAGTACTCGAGGATTACTCAGCGAGTGACCACCAATACATCGCGTTTGAGATCGGCGATACCACTCCTCGCTCGTCTCAACGATCTTTCACTCCCGGGTGGAATATCGGAAAAATGGACGTGGAGACTTTCGCCAGTGTGATTCTAAAAGGCGGAATGACATCGGGATGCCCTTCGGGGAACGGAATGGCAGGAGTCGAGGGAATGGCGGAGTCAACGATGAACCTTATCACTTCTGCCTGTAGCTCATCTATGCCTCGACGGAGGCCTCGACACGACAGGCCTACTGTACATTGGTGGTCAAAAGATATCACAGACAAACGAGGCGAGTGTTGCAGACTTCGACGTGCAGCTCAGCGGTCGAGAAACGTAGAGGAAGCATCCGATAGAACAGCAGCATACAGATCAGCAAGGAAAGAACTCCGAAGACTCATCAACGAGAGCAAGGCACGCTGCTGGCGAGAACTTGCGGACGATGTGAACAGGGATCCATGGGGGCTCGGCTACAAGGTAGTGTGGCGCAAGCTCGGTACCTCACGAAAGCCGTATTTACTTCAAGCAGATAAGATGGACGGCATAGTGCAGGCACTTTTTCCAACTCACCCTGTCCGTGTTGATGCTGCCCACGAGGTCGACTCAGGCGAATGTCCATCGTTCACTAAAAATGAGCTGGGGGAAGCGGTGCTTTCTATGAAAGCTCGAAAGGCACCAGGACCAGATGGCATTCCATCCGAGGTGCTACAAATGGTCTTCCACGTTTGTCCTGACTTGCTGCTCAATGTGTTCAACGCTTGCCTGAGAGAAGGTGTGTTCCCATCTCGCTGGAAGGTGGCGAGCATCACATTGATCAGCAAGGGAAAAGGGGACCCCGGGCTGCCATCTACATACCGGCCGCTTTGTATGCTGGACACAGCCGGGAAAGTGTTCGAAAAGCTCATCAAAAGAAGACTCACAGACGCAATTCGTGCTGCAGGGGACCTATCTCCTCGGCAGTATGGCTTTAGAGCAGGGCGATCTACTTCCGATTCCATCATGGAAGTGGTGAATGCAGTCCGTCGAGCCGAAGCGCACAAAACTGAAAAACGAGTTGTCTTGCTAGTGACGCTTGACGTCAGAAATGCCTTCAATTCCGCCAGATGGTCGGATATTCTTGGCACATTGGAAAATTTTTTCCGATTGCCAGGGTATCTGATGCGGATTTTGAGGGATTATTTAAAGGACCACAGACTGCTCTATGACACACAAGATGGGCGACGCAGTATGGAGATAACGTCTGGTGTAGCGCAAGGCTCCATACTGGGACCAGACTTGTGGAACGCCACATATTACGGACTATTGAGGCTTGAGCTGCCAGATGAGTCGCGCTTAGTCGGCTATGCAGATGATATAGCAGCACTGGTCGCCGGACGTACAGTCGAACATGCGCAGCGCAGACTGGGAGTGCTAATGCGTCAAGTGAGGGAATGGATGACCACCCGTGGGTTCAGTTTGGCACTAGAGAAAACCGAGGTGGTCATTCTCACGAAGAAAAGAATTCCCACTGTAATTCCTTTGCAGATCGGAGATGCGACTGTTGAGTCTAAAGTCGCAAAAAAATATTTGGGACTATTGATCGATTCCAAAATGAGCTTTTCGGAACAGATCAGGGCAACGGCGAAAAAGGCCGCGATGGGCGTCTCAACTTTGAGTCGACTAATGTGCAACATCGGTGGGCCCACACCGAGCAAACGCCGACTTCTCATGAGTGCTGTACAGTCAGTGCTACTGTACGGCTCTGAGGTTTTGGCCGGAGCTCTCAGTAAGGAGCTGTACCGAAAGCGCTTGGCCCAGGTACAGAGACGAGGAGCTTTGCGGGTTGCGTCTGCATACCGCACTGTCTCTGAGTCGGCGGTTTTGGTGATCGCAGGAGTGATACCCATCGCCCTCCTTGCTAGAGAACGACGGAGAATTTATGACCGTAAAGTGGAGGGCTCAAGATATGCTGTCAACCGAGAAGAGAGGCAGCGCACAATACTCGAGTGGCAACAGTCATGGGAAGGCGACTCTAATGGCCGCTGGACTGCCCGCCTTATAGGGGACGTGGGATCGTGGCTAAATCGAAGGCACGGTGAGACTGATTATTACCTTACCCAGCTTCTTAGCGGGCATGGGTATTTTCAGTCTTACTTGCACAAGATTGGTAAATCACGGTCCCCAGACTGCATTTTCTGCCCAGGGATGACGCATGTCACACCTTCTTCAACTGTAGAAGGTGGAACAGGATGCGGCAGGACTTGTGGGAGGTGATGGGAGAGCTTTCTCCAGACAATCTGGTCGGAGAATTGCTGAAAAGTTTCGACAAATGGACCTGCGTGGCACATTACTCTCGGGCAATACTTAGTGCCAAAAAATATACGATAGATAACCTTGGGCGCGGGGTCTAGGGAGGTCTCCTTTCCAGCAGTCCTCCTCCATCCTGCCCCCTCCCGCTGGAGGGAGATTTCTCTAGACTGACGGCGCCCTAGCGCGAAGTAAAAAAGAGGCCTAGCACGAAGTAATGTGTCAAACGGTTCCAGGCTAGGATCTCTTGACAGGGGGGGGGGGGTGTTTAGTGGGTAGTCTGGTAGCATGCGCTGCTAGGAGTCCCACACTCCGGGCGTAAATTGCCTTCAGCCCCCAAACCAAAAAAAAAAAAAAATACAGACAATAAGACCGCATTTAATAACTATATGATTCGAAGTTTACCTGGGGTTCCGACAATTGGTCGAGAATCCGTAAATAGCGAAATGTTCATTAATCACTCTTTCGAAACTATAAACTAAATTGTTTTTTTTAACTCACCACAAAACTCGCGAAGTCGCAGAACAAATCGAAAATAACCCACAAATTATAACTTTTGGTCGCGTGAAAAACGAATTGTGAAAAACCCGCAGAAGGATAATGCGTTATCAAGGAAATAATCCGGAATTTCGCGATCCAAATCAATAATTAAAGTTAGATTAAGCGAGTCCCAAAACGGATAATAAATAATAAGCCACTTAAAACTCTTGGCTGAGACTGGCAAGAGCAATTTGATCAACAACCCATAAAGTCTCAATTGGATCCAGAAAACAGGAAAAAGAAAAATTTTCTTAATCGCTCTTTCCATAGTTTTACGCGCCGCATATGGTATTTTACGAGTTTTGTTCGCTCTGGCGAAGAAAAGACGATTTTTCCATAGCTTTACGCGCCGCATATGCTATTTTCCGACTTTTGTTCGTTTCCGACAAAATGTTTGCTGGGAATTATGTCTACTTTGTTTGTATTAATATAATTAATTCAATGTGTGCGATTTGTATATTTTGGGATTGATTTGGGTAAGTGTGACACCCCCAACGTTAGATTGAGGCTCCGACGAAATGAAAACTTTACGGCGTTTACGGTCCATGTACACGTAAATCATAATCAATAATAAAATTACTATAATAATAATCATAATATCAGAACCCAGGCTTATTTTGTTGTTTGTTTTTTGTCTGTAATACAATTGAGTCGACATTATTTTCGTTATTTACTTGTTTCAGGTATAATTCTTCGATTTGAATATCAGGCATAGTTTTATTCTCTTTAATGGATTAAATCAATTTTGGTAGAACTAGTTCATCGTATTTTTTCAAGTAAACGTTCGAATATCATAATATTCCATGGATTGTTACGTTATTATTATTACAATTATGTTCTATTTCTTCATACAAGTTTTTACAGATTAAAATGCCTGGTACAAGTTTTTTAATTTATTCTATAATGCTTCTGATACGTTTATCTTTAATTTGCTCTAAATTGTTTTTAAATTGTTTTTAACATTTACATTATAAATTTGATTGTATGGGCTTATTATTAATGTATTGGTATTAATGACCTACTTTGGATGGTTGGGATCGGTTCGAGAGTAACTTTCGAAAGGGTTTCCTTTGAAAATTTTGGGATTGGTAAAATGATTCTGATAATTTAAACAATCGACGAAACAACCATTTTTATAGGTAAGTATTTGTCGAAGTCTCTAAGAGGTCTGTCTTGGTAAGGATCTATTTACCGTTGTGCAGAAGGTTATCATAAGGAGTAGAGTCATTTCTGAAAGAGGTATGAGAATATATATTTTATGTATTTTGGTCATGGGCATGGGCTGGTCGAGAAGTTGAAGGGTGATTTTTACTTTTCTTCTTTCTTGTAGCTTTGATTGTTGGATGATTGAAGTTTTGGTTTTTCTTCTTACTTTTAATGTGAGTTCGGAAGTATTTGATTTGATTTTCAAGGTCGATTATATGCTCTTCATCTAACTTTCTTGCGTTGATTGTTCTAAATTTGGAGTGATTTTTCCCTCCTCTAGTTTCTTTAATAAAATTAAGTCCAGCATTAATTTCATTATTAGATCTGGTTTGGTTCAATTTATTGATAATTTTCTGTTATTTCTGGAGGATCATTACGTGTATGGAATTGTATTCGTCTTGATGTATTTTCCCATTAATGAAGTCTATTGGCCTTTTATTTGTGGTAGAGTGAATAGTGTTGTTGTAGAATGATATAATTTTTAGTATTTTCTCTTCAACCGTACCCTAACTATTTCACCTTACCTATTACCTTACGTACCCTTACCTATTTCGTAAGGAAATCTCTCAAGGGAATGGCTTTAAATCCCAGTTCATTATCAACTATTAACTTTTTGACGGTGCCAAATTGGCTGAAATAATACGCTAATCCTCTTTTGAAATCGTTCAAAGTTCTTGCGAGGATCTTTATTGCGCAAGCATGTTACGAAAACTTATCTATTATCGTTAAAAATAATAGTTTTTCGCCTGTGTAGAATACATCTACATGGATAATTTCACCAGGTTTTGTGGGGTCTCGGTAAGTTTAATCAAGGGTGTAGGTGGATTTCGAACGTATTTTTCACAGTTGCAAACAGTAATAAATTTTGATACTTTTACAAATTTTGTTTGAAGTTGATCGAATTCTTTAATCAAGACTTGTTGCAGTATATTGTAATCTCCATCACTTCACTGTATATTGCTATTAATCCAGGTTTCAAATAATCCTTGATCTTCGTTATTATTGCTTTTACGTCATTTAACAACTGTTTGACTATTATAATTCTCCTTCTGTTAGGTATTTTCAAATTATGCTCATTGCTTTCTTCTTCTACCAAAAGTATTTGTGACCTGGACTACGGAAAGGTACCTATGGTTAGAAATCAAGTTTTTGAAAAAAACTTGATTTAGAAAAAAAGTTGAGTTGGAAAAAACGTCACGCCAGTATTTGCGCTTCTACATCTTCTTTTCTCGTCTTACCCTTGGCTCCTCCACCTCTCTTAAGACTTCCACTATACAGTGGTGCTTTGTACAGTGGTGCAGGGCTCAAGATCCCTCCAACCCAGAAAATACCTTAGAAAAGGAATGAACATCAACGAAGAAAACATCCAAGTCAACGGAGAAAGCTGAAAAATCCACAAAAAAAGAACAACTGAACAAAACGCGACATCCACGCCAAAAAAAAGTTATTATTGAACCAAATGAAGATTTGAAAAAAAATCAAAAGAATGAGGAAACATCGAAAAAATGCCAAAGGAAAACAAGAAATTTTGAAATTATGTTTTTTTCTTACATTTCTGTAATTAAAATGTTAAAAGTATTTTTCTTTTTTGCATTTATGTAATTTCTGTTGAACTTGTGATATTTATTACAAAGATAATCAAATAGGATTTTATGGTTTGTTTAATGGAAAAGTGTTTTCAATTTTCAATTTCTACAAATTTTCCTTAAAAAAATCGATTTTTCCGACCACAGGTGCAAAGATCAAAAACAACAATTCTTAATCTATTTACTTTTTCGCGATTTTTATAATTCATTTTGAACTTTAAGGATGATTTCCAGAAAAAGTTTCACGCTTAGGAGTCAAGCGTAGGACTCTAAGGGACAAAAACGGACGACTGAGTTTTGGCTTCACCCAGGTGACTGCTAGAGCTAAGGGCGGCAACAGCCAACCTGCTTAAGCATCTAGCAGATGGGAGCGCCGACATAGCACTGATACAAGAACCTTACCAGCTGAATTGAAAGATACTTGGAATCAGTGCAAACCAATTTCAAATCTTTGCTACAAGCGGGGTAAATCAAATCCGTAGCTGCGTTATATGTCGTAAGGAAGTTAATTTATATTTCTACCGCATTTCTGCACCATTGACTTAACATCAGCGGTGTTCGACGGAAGGGACGGGCAGGTAACGCTGGCTTCAGGATAGCTACCGTTTGACGCTCCGATGCCGACTACCGAATTTTGCACCCTATCGGAGCATATACGGAGGAACCGGGTCATTATCGGATGTGATGCGAACGAGCAACACGAACTCTGCGGAAGCACCATTGGTCTACCGCAATCCTAGAAAAGCGGGTTAGGACGGATATACAAACGCTACTAAAACATATATAGGTTCACACTAAGTGAATCCATTGAGAAGTCGAAAAGACATCGACATTGAAGTGAGATATTTCACAAGTATACTGGTCGATAGTTTCAGTGAAATGTGTCCAACCACTACCATCAAACAAAAAAAGGTACGCTGGTGGACCAAAAAACTGGAAGAGATCAGGAAAAATACTCAAAGACTATTCAGAATCCGTGGGACGGATTGGGAGGACTATAAGTGAAATCTGAAAATTTTTAAAACAGCTGTAAGAAGAGGGGAAAGGAAATCCTGGAATCTTTTTTGCAGCAATATTGAAGGAGGAAACGAGACATCTTGGCTAAGCAGGGCTCTGAAAAGAGAACCGCATGTGGACACGATGCTTCAAAAAGAGGACGGATCGTGGACAACAAATAGCATAGAACGTCTCAAGCTCCTACTTAACCAACACTTTGCGGGCTCAACGGATGAGGAGACAGAACAAGCAAACAACGTGACTCCTTACCATGGCTCCCCCCCCTAAAAGAAATCGTAACCGAAGAAAAGGTCCTTTGGGCCATTAATACCTTCGAACCTTACAAATCACCAGGAACCGACAAAGTGTATCCGATCATGCTCATGAAAGCGGATATCACAATAATACGGATTTTGGTGAAAATATATAGAGCCTCCATTTCCAAAGGCTATATTCCTTTGGACTGGAGAGAAGCTAAAGCAGTTTTTATACCGAAGCCGGCAAAAGCCAGCCACTGCAAAGCAACGGTTTACCGACGTATCAGCTTAACGTCTTTCATGCTGAAAACCCTGGAACGCCCGGTGGATGGGTACATAAAAAGCACCATGAACATAACGGAGCTGTGCTCCAACCAACATGCATACCTCCCAGGGCGCTCAACAGAGATGGCACTACACGAAGTCGTAAGCAGAGTAGAGAGGAACCTTGCCATCAAAGATTACACTTTGGCGGCCTTCAATGATATCGAGGGAGCCTTCAATGATATCGAGGGAGCCTTCAATAATGTAAAAACTGATAGCATAGTAGCAGCCTTTCAAAGATATGCAATAGACCCATATCTAACTAAATGGATGACGAAACTACTAGCTAAAAGGAAGATTACAGCCGAAGAAAACGGCGTAATCTTGAATAAATGGACTAACAGGGGTACACCACAAGGCGGCATAGTATCACCACTTGCCTGGGTACTCACAGTTAACCAAATAGTGGAAGACCTCAACGGGAAGGGTTTCAAAACTATAGCGTACGCTGACGATATCGGTATACTGATAAGTGGAAAGTTCCCGGAAACCATGTCGGAATTGATGCAGACCGCACTCTCACATCTTTTTGAGTGGGCGAAGCTAAACGGACTGTGCATCAATGCCGACAAAACGGAGCTTATGCTTTACACAAAGCGCCGTAAACCGGAAACATTTTCACCCCCAACCATTGACGGAAAACATGTCTAGTAAACAAGGTGAAATAAGTACGAGCAACTTTGGATAGTAAGCTAACTTGGACTCCACACATAGGAGCAGTCAGACGGAAAGCTACAGCGGTGCTCTTCACAATGAAAAGACTAGTGCGGAAAACCTGGGGAATAAAACCCGCAATTGCCCACTGGATCTACACAACAGTAGTGAGGCCAATAACCACTTACGTGGCGTTGGTTTGGTGGCAGGCATTACATAGAAAACCATTGCAAAAGAGCTCGAGAAGATCAAGCGAATTGCCTGCCTTGGCATGACAGGTGCCATTAGGACTATGCCAACTGCTGCAATGGAGATAATGCTTAATCTCATGCCACTCGACAGATTCATCTTTAGAGAGGCATCACTTGTAAGCATCAGATTAAAATCCACATATTGATTATCTAACCACACATAAACGGGGCACGTATGCATTTTGGAAAAAATGGAGAGAGTGGCCCCGTCAAGTAAAAGGGAGCTGGATAGAATTCAACCAATAGTTAACACAACAATTCCATACAAGATCAGCATGGAAAAACGTGGAAAACGGTGGAAAAAAACAATTCCATACAAGCGTGGAAAACGGTGCAGAATTTCACATCTGGTTCCAAAACGGATAAGGGAAGCGGCGCCGGAATCTTTTTCCCAGATCACCCGCAACTCAACCGAAGTTATACACTGGAGAGCCATACCACAGTTTTCCAGTCGGAAGTGTTTGCAATAAAAGGGGCTATAGAAGCGGCAACAAACAAGCTTAATGGAAGTATACAAATACTCTCGGACAGTAAGTCGGCACTGCAGGCGCTTGCCTCTAACCGCGTAGTTTCACAATTGGTGCAGGATTATAGGCAGGCTCTCAAAACGGCAACAAACCGAGTAAATGTAAAACTGACATGGGTCCCTGGACACAGTGGTGTAAAGGGAAACGAAAGAGCGGATGAGCTAGGGAGAGCTGGATCATCCAACCAAAATGAATAGAATAGACACTAGAATAGACACAATCAAAGTGCCACTAGCAACGGTAAAAAGGGAACTAGACGAAATCCTCTGGAAAGAGACAGATAAGGCTTGGAATGACAGGAACGACTGCAGGATAAGCCGAGCTCTTTGGTCTCACCCTAATCAAATGAGTATAAAACAACTCCTAGAAAAAACCGAAATGGCGTTAGAACATTGGTGGCACTATTAACGGGTCATAATCTTCTAGGTCAACACGCCAAACGAATAGGAATCCAAACGGGGGACACCTGCCGAGCTTGCAGCGAGTACAGAACACTTCCTCCTAGATTGCCCGAGCCAGGCCAACAAACGCCTTATTTGGCTGAGGTGTACTGGAGTGACAGGATTGGAACACTTGGCTACCATAGAACTGGGGGAACTCCTTGGTTTCTCTTGGACGACAGGATGGACCATCTGTAAACAAAAGTACTGCACATGGGGAGCTAAGGGCCGATTCTGGCCTATGCTATTTTCCAGTAAGTGGACCCCAGTACAATAATAATAACAAATACCTTTCTATAGTCCAGGTCACATTTGTTGCTTAAATCGATTCTCTATATCGTCTCTAATTGGAAAATGGTCGTTAAAGTGTTCGGCTTGAGTATGTATGGCCGTTAAATTTTGCTCTCCATTATTTCTTACTTTAGTTATTTCTGGATAAGACTGTAATTGGTAATATGAGTTAGATGAATGACTGCTTGCTGGTCTTCTTTGAGCTTGGTCGGGTATTGTCTTCACTGATAAGATGTCTATTTTCTTGTTATTTGGGTTTTGCATTTATTGTTAATACGTACACATCCCTGGCTTCTTTTAATCTGGATAAAAATTCTGCTGGCATATTCGCCTTTCATTTTATGTAATTTATTAATTACAGTATTAGTATTATATTCTCCTAACTAGAGTATTCAGCGCTGCGATCGGGGTGTAATATCTTTACCTTTGAATTTCTAGTATAACTACTTAATTGGTTGGTGGTCCGTTTGAAGATCGAATTCTCTGCCGTATAGGTATGGTCTTAGATAATTAACGGCCAAAACAATGACCACATTTCCTTCTAAACAGTTGAATAATGTTTCTCATTATCGTTCAAGGATCTGCTTGTATACACGGCCGTCTTAAACTAGGCTGGGGCCCTGGGGCACACAAGAATTTGGGGCCCTTTTGGAAAGTAAAAAAGCGAATTATAATAACATTTTTTTACTAATAAGTATGAGTATGACCATTTATTATAGGTAATCAAATATAGTATGATATAATATGTCATTAATGATATTGGAATGCTGCTGGTTTTTTGGTGACGATTACGATAATGGTTTCTTTCGGGATTTCTGTTGAGCAAAATCTTCTATTATATCCTTAAAGTCAATTTTTTGAAGGATATCACTTTCTATGCACATAATTGACAAATTACTCGGTCGTTCTTGTAACGTTGTTGTTTGCAATTCATTTTTTATTCTCTTAAGCTGCGAAAATGACCGCTCTCCACTACAATTGGTAACCATTAGGCAAAGGAATATTCTTGTAGCAATTTCTACGTTTGGGAAAGTTTCTTCCAATTTATCTGATTTTATTAGGTTATGTATGGTTGAGATATTTAAATCCACTGATTGCTTTGCTATGTTTTTTGCTATGCCATATTTCCGTTAGAAGAGCAGTCTCGAATTTTCCCATTTTTTCGCTAGGTTTTGGGCTTCCTTTCTAGTGTCTCCTGGTTGATTGATGTCACTCGCGATAGAAGACAATGCTTCAGAAATATTTAAATTACCATTTTGCAAAGTATTAATAGCATTAGCGCGTGCAGACCACCTAGTTTCCGAAAGAGACTTCAGGACTCTATTTGCACCTAAATGATCTGTCAAAATTTTCCATCGTTTTGTCGAAGCCGAGAAAAAATTGAACAATTTTTGTACAAGTTGACAAAATGTTACTGCTTCAGTAACACACTCAACAGCCTGAACAGCCACTAAATTTAGCGAATGTGCTGCACATGGAACGTAAATCGCAAATTTGCAAACTTCTTTTATTCTTGACTGAACACCGGAGTACTTTCCAGACATATTTGATGCATTGTCGTAGCTCTGTCCGCGACAATCTTTTATAGGAATATCAAGGCTTTCAAAAAAGTTTAAAATGGTATCTGCTATATGTTGCGCATTTTGTTCATCCATAGGCAAAAATTGCAAAAATCTCTCAATAGGCTGTCCGTCTTTTACGTATCTAACTATGAAAGTCAGTTGGTCAACGTGGGACAGATCGGGCGTAGAATCGACGATAATAGAGTAGTACTTTGCTGATTTAAGTTCTTTGACAATGGTTTTCAAAACTTGCTGTCCCATTAAATTAATAAATTCATTACAAATATTTGCCGATAAATATGATGTACTTCCTTTTCCACGATTTCCGTAGTTTTGTATGTGATCAGCAAGAAAAGGATCAAATTCACTAATCAGTTCTAAGCATCCCAAATAATTCCCATTATTTTGCGATCCTAATGTCTCATTATCACCACGAAAAGCAAGACCTCTTGAAGCCAAAAATTTCACGACTGCAACAATTCTCCTGAGCACATTCTTCCAATAGTTAATTTCTGTATTATATTGGCACAGCAACTCAGTATCAATTCGTCCAGTAGTTTTCATTCTTGCAACATAATTCATCATAAATTCCCTGTGCTGTAAACTGTTCTCATGCTCTATCAATAAGTTACTTATATGCTTCCAATCTTTATATCCATCAGGAGAACTTAAGTTATGTCCAGTACCAGTAGTGGTATTAAATAGACGGCAGCAATAACAGTATACAGATTTCTTTGCTGGTGAATAAAGGAGCCATTTTCTTTCTAAAGACTCACCGTTCGTCAATTTACGAATAAAAATATGTTTAGTCAAGTATCTAGTTTTCGTTTTACCATTTGCATCTGGAAAACTTGTAGAAGTTTCAGAGAAGTCACTTTTTTTATTTTGGAAAAACTCTGGCCCTTTTCGAATCCAAATATCACGGACTTCTTCCGGTAAAATGTCGTCACAGTAAGTACCAGGGTCGGGAGACACTGATACATTCTCTAAGCTTGCAGTTATTAATTCACAGTAGCTTGAAGTCGATGGTTCAGCATCTAAAGTGTGTTGACATTCAGAGGTACTTTTGTCTTGCGGTGATGAGAATGAATAATCCTTCGGCTTATTTGTTTCTTCAACCGCAAAAAACCAAGTGAGCTTTGGAAGTTTTTCCGTTATTTCTTTTTGAGCTATAACTTTTTTTCTTTTTTGTGAACCACTTAAATATGTTCTTATCGACATAATGAAATAATGTTTAAGCGAACAAATCGAAACTTCTGTTTATCTTACTCAATTTTAGATATCAAACGAAACAAAATAACGCCACTCACTCTTATCGGACTGATAGTTTAATACATCATTCGGGGATTCCCCCAACCATAGACAATGTCGACATTTTTGTTAGGCCTTGTTTAGACGGTGCATCTTGACTTAGGAATCGGAGGGATTGCGTGAGTGATCGCCAGATGGTCTACTTATTAAATTACGTAGGACACGTTCGGAAATATTATTAATTAGTACAGTAGGAATAGGCGCAGTCATCGATATAATGGCGTAGTATATGCCTTGCAAATACCTTCTGATAAGATTACTGTGTAATGTGTAATAAAAAAGTGTAATGTGCCCGACAAAAATGTTCTGAGAATAAATGTGTGAGAGAAATTGTCGGTCCTTCGGGGCCCCCCTGAGATAGGGGGCCCTGGGCACGGGCCCCGTGTGCCCTTATGGTAAAGACGGTACTGCTTGTATAGCATACAGAATGTCTATTTTGACTAACCACTACTCCAAGCGCATGATTACTAGCATCTGTTGTTACTTTAAATTTTTGTGAAAAGTTGGGATGTCCAAGTACTGGTGCGGATGTTATAAGAATTTTGGGTTTTCCGAAAGCTACAATGTATTAGTTATCATTTACGTTTATGGAAGTATTTTTCTTGAGGTATTTTATTAAGGGCTGAGCTACTTTGGGAAAGTCCTTAATAAATTTTCTGCAGTATCCTGTTAATCCGCTGAATGATTGAATTTCCATTGTTGTTCGTGGAATTTCTTCTTTTAAAATTTTTGCAATTTTGTCAATATTCGGTTTTATCCTATTTGTATTAAAAGTATGACCCAGGAATTTAGTGTCTTTGTTTCAAAATTCACACTTATTGACTTGAATTTTAAGGTTTGCAGCTTTTAATGGATTAAATACTTTCTGAGCATTTTGTACATGTTCAGTTAGTGATGTTCCAGATACAATAATGTCGTCCAAATAAATTAAGCAAATTTTGTTAGTAAGGTCGTTCAAATACTGTTCATGAGGCGCTGAAAGGTAGCTGGTGCGTTTTTTATACCGTAATACCGAACCTTCTTCTGGGTTCAAATGGTTCATACCGATGTAAACTTTTCCGATAGGCACCACAGTGTATTTCTTCATATTGAATTTCGTGTTTATCTTCCATTTTACTGTCGAAAGAGTTCATTATTGTTTCAAAGGTAACCATTTTGTTGCGAAAATCTATTTTTGCGTTAGTTGGTCCTAGAATGTTGGCTCCCAGTTGGCTTGAAATCGACAATTCTTCAAATCTGCAAACCTCCACTTGGTATAATTTCTGATGCCTATTTCGGGTGGTGTTTCTGTCACTGTCTCATAATTTATTCTTGGTATAACTGTTATTCTCCTGATGTTCTGATTATCAACTTTTGTTTCTTATTTTGTCTTGATCCAATATAGAAGTTGAAGAACCTGAATCCACCATAGCTTTTATTGGTTCATCATCAATATAAATAGTAATTATTGGTTGGCGTGTGTCTCTGAGGTCTGTATGGCCTGTATGGTTTTTCTTCTACTTCAATGGGATTAATTTTCATTGGCCCTACCTGATTTCCCCTATAATTTCCTGCTTGATTTCTGTTGAACTGATTATTATTACCCAAACCTGTTGGAATTATTATTGAAATTCCGTCTGTGATATCTGGAATTATGAAACTGAAAATTTGTATGTTGAGTAAAAGTATTGTCTTTATAACCTGTTTCTAGTAATTCATGATAAGCTTCTTGTAAAGTTGAACTTTAAGTAAAGTTGTACTTGTACTACTAAAGTTTTAAACTACTAAAGCACTTAAACTACACTTAATCTACAACTAAAAGTTTGGTGCACACTTCGGTTCTGAAATCGATTGGCATTATCCTTTAATTTAAGATATGTTTCTCGCACTCCAAATGTTGGGATCAAGACCTGCTTCATATTTTCCCATGTTTTATTTGACAACCTTCTGGGTGCCATCGCTGCTTTGCCTTGAAGCTTCGATGCTTAAACAATAAACAATAAACGAAGCTTAAAACAATATTTCCGATATGTAGTTAGTTAGCTGGTCCATAGGAACCATTGCCATTTACGATTCTACTTCCAGGATATAGCTCTGGTGTTGGAATTCGTCATTTGCTCAAAAGGGAGGCAAACCCTTGCTTCTCGTAGAAGCTCCGAAAATCGGATTTTATAAGTGTCGAGAAATATCTTTATACATGCTAATAATATTTTGTAGACAAAAGTTTTATGATTTACCAACTGTTCTGGAATCACTTTTATCTTTTTCAGGGGCGACTCTTCCCAAAATAGGTGTTTTTAATAATTTTTATTATATAGTTTTAGATTTTAGCCTTGTCAGTACGACGAATGTACAGCAAGGGAGCGAATTCTCTCATAATTCTGCTCAGACAATGCAAGTCAGTTGTTAAGGGTAGCTTGATGGTAATTATACCTGATGGTTATAGTATCTTTATTTCATTATTTCACAATTTCACTTTGTTCAGGCATTGGGATCACTCCACTTTTACTGTATTTAAAAATCCTAGGTCGGTTCCACTTTAACACTGTTATTCAAGTTGTTTTGTTTCACTGTTCTTTTTTTCACTTTTGGTTCGAAAACTCTAAAAAGGATCTGCGCATACACCTCCCCTTTTTAGATGACAACTGCGCCACTTATGTTTTTCCTATTTAACAGAGAGAAAAAATTATATAATTCTGTATAGTTTTACAAGGAGTACCGCTGCTTTGATTGTACAGGATTGAGTTTAATTAAGAACATAGGTGGGTTCATGTTTATAATTCTTTATTAAATCTTGTTTCCCTTGAATTTCTGAACGGCGATATATTGACTGACTACAAAATCATGTGAGCAAATAAATAAAAGCTTCCTTTTAATTTTGTGTTTTATTTTCTTTCTCGAAACCGGTTTTCGACCGTAATCGTTCGGTCTTCTTCAGAGACTTAACTTAACCAAGCGACTTAACCAAGTTAAGTCGCTGAAGAAGACCGAACGATTACGGTCGAAAACCGGTTTCGAGAAAGAAAATAAAACACAAAATTAAAAGGAAGCTTTTATTTATTTGCTCACGTGGAGTATTTTGTGAAGAAAAAGGAGAAAAAATGAATTCGATTACAAATACAAAATCATATCAAAAGGTCTTTTATAATTTATCTCGATGAAAAATTCTACTTGGTCAGCATATTTGCATCTTAACAACTCATTTCTGTCGACAATCTTAACGTGTGGATATTGATATGTTTAAATTAACAGATCAGCATTACTTGATATTTAAGAGTACCATATTTGTTTTCAACATTCAAGTATCTCTATGAAATCAAATTTCATTCGTTTGACATAATCTTCCAGTCTTTAAAAATCACAAAACATTTTTTAAAAATTGCAAAACAAAGCCCGTAAAGCATGGTTTTTTTTTTTTTTGATATTTATATTTTTTTGATCCCTCAACTTCTTCTTCGGCGTTAGAGTGCAAAAATTAAAATAAAGTTGAAAAATTTCGTTGAAAAAGTTGGATTGACTTGTCGCATGGCTTCACTCAATTCGAAGAATTTTGACTCTCGCCAGAATGTTGGACTTAGCACATGGCGCTTTATTTGCTTGTAAGCCCGAGCAGCGCGAACCGTGAAAAATGTATGCAAGGGAGGGATTTTCTAACTGTGTATTGTTGATAACATGCATCAATGAAATCTTTGGGTTTACCATTTTCATTAGCTCATAATATTGTTCATCAGGAAACAAAATTTCTTATCGTTCAGCAATGGCTCCAAGAATATTTAGTGTCGCTAAGCATAAATCACTGTTTACGTTCGGATCTGTTGTCATACAGTGATTGAAATGGATTGGCTGCAAGGCTTCATCACATAGTCTTTGACAAATTTCGATGGTTTTCTTAATATCTAAGTCAGATTCGAAATCTTAACGACGTCCCAAAATAAGGCTTTCATTTTCGCCAATATCAAGGCTTGGGAATTTGCTTGTAGATCGTTGCTAAATTATTGCTTGACTCACCTATATCTGAGAAAATGAAATGTTGAATAATTTGAAATTGCGGTAAAACAGTCAGTAATATTTGTAATTGCTTCCATCTTCATAAAATTTTTTTGTGCTAGAAATATGTTCTTATGGATAAGTTAAGTTCGGTAAGTTCAATAATCTTATGGATAATAAGTTCTTATGGATTTGAATAACGCACACAAGATGATCAGCTTCACAATCGAAGAAGAAAAGGACGGAAAATTAGCATTCCTAGACACACTAATATTAAGAACCAGTGGTAACTTAAGCTTTGAGGTTTATAGAAAATCAACGCACACACAGAGAACGATTCCGAACTCATCAAACCACACCTAACAACTGAAAGTATCACCTTATCGAGCCATGATTAACTGGATGTTCGATCTACCACTAAGCACAGCAGCAAAGGAAAAAGAAATGCTGTACATTTTACAAACAGCAATGTTAAATGGGTTCCAACCATCAACAATAAAAAGGATTGCGGAGAAAATCACAAAAACTTGACAAAGGAAAAAGAGATCAACATTAGTCAACCCAGACTCTGAAACAACCTATTGCAAGGCAGTCACATTCCACGCAGATATTACTAAGCAATTAAAAAAGAACCTCAAACGACACAAATCAATACGGCTCATCGAATCCAGCAGTAAAAACCAGCTCAAAAATATCCTTGGATCCACAAAGGACAAGCGACAGCCGCATGAGAAATCGGGTATATACCGAATCGAATGCTCTAACTGCCAGGAAGTTTACATCGGACAAACAAGGAGATTGATCAACACCAGAGTCCGAGAGCATCTGAGTGAAGCAACAGCAGCAAAGAAGAAAGGAAAGCAGAGCAATTTCAGGTCAGCAGTTGCGGAACACATCATCACGAAAGGGCACGAAATCACCATCAACGACGTAACACCAGTTAGAGAAGCTAGAGACATGAGGTAACTAGATGCCTTGGAAAGCCTAGCGATATTTAGGGAAAGGAATACCCTAATGAACGGTGATGAAGGCAAACTGCAAATCTTGGCTATTTAGGCTGATTGCCTAATTAAAATTTAATTACTTAGTTTAAGTGAGATTTCCCTCTGAACTAAATTTTATTCTACCTAAGATTAGTATATAACCACCATGTATAGGTTAAGAAAATCAATCGCTGATGAAGACCGAACGATCACGGTCGAAAATCGATTCCGCAAGGTAAATAAAAAAACATAAAATTAAAAGTCAGTAATGTTTCAAAAACCACCAAATTCCTTAGAAATTTTAAAATTATATCGAACAATTGATCAAGCGCAAATTGAGTTAGTTCTAAACCAAATTTAATTATATCAAAGAATTATTTCTTTTTAAATAAAGTGAAAATGAATCTTAATGAAGCAGAGATGAACATTATAAATTATTTCATAGATTGTTCATTTTAAATGTAACAAAAATTAAATATTGTGAAACATTGCATCATTAATGTTTTCTTGTCAACGAGTGTGAAAACCCTTAATTCGTTCATAGGATGGAGTTTCTATACATAGTGGTGTCTCCCAAACAAGATCAACTACAGCAATGTCACATTTTCCGGCTTCAGCATGCAGACCAAGGAATACTTGTGAATAACGTACGAGAGAGGGAAAGCTGGTTGGCAGTTGTTGGTTGTTCTGGATTGTAGATTTAAGGACATATGGAAGTAGGGTAGACTGGGTACGGTTGAAACATTTTAGCGTTTATCGTCCATTGCATCGGGAATAATTAAGTGAGCAATGAAGAAAAGGTATTAATTAAAAGACCATATATCTGTTTACTAATAGGCAATGTTATTTGAGATCACTGTATTGTATTTTATGTGTAAAATTAAATTTAAAAAAAGTGACTGGGGTCAATTGAAACACATGCAAATAATACAAAACAAAATAAATGAACATGTTTTATTAATCGTCTAATAACATTTTACGACTCGTAATGGCACAGTTGAACATCAAAAATATTTTTTTTTATTAATATTCAAGTTTTTCACGATACTTATAATCTAACATTATTTTTAATCAGCCTTGAAAAATTATTATAATATAATATTAAGTACAACTTAAATTAATTAATCAGATGTTGGTAATGATTATTTTTTTTGTAATATTTATATACTACTTGCTATTATATATCTCACAATTCAACAACATTAATTATTAACTAGATTTTAGCACTCCAGCTAACAAAACACTTTGTTTGTTTCAACTGTCCCCAACCCCTTTTTAGGTATAAAACGGTTTACAGTAAGAATGATAACAAATTTGAATAAAAACTAATCATACAGCCATATTCTACAAACTTCAAGTGAAACGATACACAGCTCTCAATATTCTAATTTTAATAAAACCATAATAATTGCAAAAATATACGAACAAAAAATACTTACTTTTCCGTCAAAAAACACCATGAGGCCTTCTACACATAAACACAGCGCGCGATGAGCGACGCAACACTTAAATTCGTGTTTCGACTTGTCGCTCGCTTCGTTCTCCCCTTGCACCCCTCACCTTATCACGCACGGTGTCGAAATATACGCTTTGTTTCAATCGTCCCCCGTTTCAACCGTACCCAGTCTACCTTACATTATCGAACAGGATTCACTACTTCCTTATGATTTAAAAATAATTTTTTTAGTTTAATTCCCTCAATTATTAAATACTGCGAATTTCA
This sequence comes from Stratiomys singularior, assembly GCA_954870665.1. Lineage (NCBI taxonomy): Eukaryota > Metazoa > Arthropoda > Insecta > Diptera > Stratiomyidae > Stratiomys > Stratiomys singularior. The sequence continues at coordinate 59,467,010 of OX940877.1, forward strand.
ACCGTGATACATACTAAAAAACAATTTCACCATTGTAATAATTTTTTGAAAGAAAATTGCAGTTGATAGATTTGACTTTAAAATTATTAAAGTGACAGAAAATCGATTATGATGAATGTATGCTGATGTGTTTTTTTGGACACAACTGGTGGGATAATAAACTAGCATCATGCTTACTGCTTCTTATATTTTGCTCGGGTGTAATAAAAATTTATAGGAAGAAAAAGATTCTGGCTATGGCTCACCTCATGGAAATTCCTTGGTACCCATAATAAAAACAACCATGCATAAGGTGCTTCCAGTTGCTTTCGCCGTTATCAAAGCCGATTACGAGCAAGGTTCAGTAAGTCAACGTTCATTGGGTTTACTCGGGTGTTCCAAGGGAACACCACATATTGAAGTAGAATGGAAAAAAATTTATATATTTTACGATACGCCAAAGTGTTCAAAAGTGTTAGAAATATTCTCTTGAGTATTACAACTAATTGTGATGGTAACACCGTCTCAGAGGAAAGTGTTGCAGACGCGCATTAGCAGTCAGGTATTTTCGACAAATTATCTGTTAAACTAGCTACTCAGGTTTTCAGTCATTTGGAATTTGTAACAATTTCACCAGCGGTAGAATGAAGATGTTACCAACATTGCAGTAACGAAGCGGAAACTGTCATCAGTACGATCGAATTTAAGTCGAAGATGAATAAACTTTTTATAATTTCAACAGCGAAACTAAAATTTTTGAAAAAAATCACACGGAACTACAATCTCTAAAGAGGCACCACACGCGCTAGAGCATTTTTATTCTTTGAATTGAATTTCGAAATGGACTACTTTTGGATAAATTAACAAACACTACTCCTTCGATGGGCTCATCCGTAAAATGCATACTATTAACATGCTGAGGAAACATATAATGAGCACTCAATAGTACGTTATGACCCCGCACAAAAATCAAGATTCCATCGAAAATAGTTTCAATGTTTCGAACTTGTACAAAAAGGAACAAAAAAGAAATAGTACAAATAGAATATATTGGACATGGATCTTGCGCAATTCGAAGAGGTGTTTCACTACATATATCCGAATATAGTTTGCTAAATCTTACCCATAGTAATTTGGCTTTTTCAATACAATCACAATGTAATCGCCTCAAATTTTTTTTTTACTCCATTCGTTATTTGTAACTAGATGAAACGAAGAAAATATGAAAAGAGACAACCATATACACATAAAGGATCTAACATGCGATAGAATGAGATAAATGACAGTATAAAGTGTTTTTATATCAATGTATCAAGTGTATTTTATATCTTTTCTTTGTTCGGTGCCCTTCAACCTCCGCCAATCGTTTCTGGAATTTTATTGCTTAATGGTGTCATGAGTTTTTAGATAAAATTAATTAAAAAATTGTGCTGGCCAAAACAAATTTTTTTAATACAGTGGAAATTAAAAAATTGGTGATAAGGGCACCTTCAATTAACACTTCCCAGCAAAAAAACGAATCGCCGGCCATATGTATCGCCATGTCGGAAATTTAGTTCACTGCCTGCGAACAATATGTCACAGCCCAGCAAACATTTTGGCGAAGTATCGCTTGAACACCTTTTCTTCGCCAAAACGAACAAAAGTCGGAAAATAGCATAAGCGGGCGCGTAAAACTATAGAAAAAGGTCTTTTCTTCGCCAGAGCGAACAACGAAACTTTCCTTTTTCCTGTTTTCCGGATCCAATTTTAACCTTTTGGGTTATTGACCAGATTGATATTGCCAGCCTCAGCTAAGAGTTTTAAGTGACATAGTACGTTATCCGTTTTCGGACTCGGTCACTCTGCTTTTTATTGTTAATTCAAGTCGCGAAATTCCCGATTATTTACTCAATCAAGACATATCCGTATGTGGCTTCTTCTTGATTCGTTTTTTACGCAACCAAGAGTTATCATTAGCGGCTTCTTCTTGATTTGTTTTCCGACTGCGCCAGTTATGTGTTAATTTAGTCATGAGTTTTGCACTTAGGTTTGGTGAGGTTTAGGCTTAGGTGAGTTTTGCCGGAACGCCAGGGAAACTCCAATATATATACTAATAAAATGCTGACGATATGTCTGCATTTTCTAATTTTATGCAATGTAAAAGTGCTGACGCTATGTCTGCATTTGCAGGTACTGAACAATATTCATTTATTTGTTTGGTCTGAAAGAATTTTTATGTTGTGGGGACTTGGAATGTACATTACTCGTGTCGTGGATAAAAACTAGTTAGTTAAGTGTTTTAGTGTCGTGTTGCAGGAACATTTTAGATAGTATGTTTTTTTTATGGAAACATAGCGTATCGTCAACGGTTCGCCACGGCAATTTGCTAGCGAACTGCCCGGCGATGTGCTTTTAATTCAACGTGGCGATTTGTTTCAATTTGCCGCAGTAATTCGCATTGCTTCGAATCACTGTTGAATTCAACAGCGTACAAATTCTTCGAAATGGTGATAAGAATTCGCATCTGGATCGTTTGCTGGATTGTAGCAAAAAGAAAGAGGCAATCACATAGATTTCCTTACTCATCAGAATCAACAACTTCTTAAATATACTTTGACAAGCGAAATTCTCAGTTTTTACCAGAAAGATAGAGATATGTACGAACTTTCCAGATGAGTTTTTATTCAATGAATGTATATTAGGTGAACTACATAAATTGATCGTTTTAAGCTGAAGAGAACTCAGCTGAGAACTCTGACCCTGGAGTAATGTTTCAATGTTTCTGAAATAAAAGTTTTCCAGGTTGATATTTTCCTGAAAGTTAATATTGCCTCTACAACTCATTAAATAAATAAAAATTGAAAAAATAAGAAAACTCACTTAAAATTGCCCTAAAAAAGATGCCATAAATTTTGTGGAATCAGTTACAAATCAGTTTCTGCGTTTTTTGTTGATTAGGGTAAAAGTGGGAGAGACGCCATACATTCGTTATCTCGCGATGTGAAAAAGATAGCCGTATACTTTATACTGACAACAACTACTCATCGACGCTGTCGCCTTAATGAGTCAGTGCCTGTTCGGCTGCCGTTGAGTGCGTTACGTATTGTCAAGAAATATTTTTTTCTGCGTAATTTATTCCGTGAAAATTTTCAGTACGTTGTGTTTTAGTGAATGCCATAGGTACAGCAAGGATAAGTTAAAGTGAGCACCTGTTTTAATGTTTTGTTCAGTTTGTTTTTAACATTATAAAAATGTGTTCTTGAATCATTATTCATACTGAGTGATATTTTAACTGTATGGCGTCTATCCCCCAAAATGAGGAGAGACGCCACGGTTTATATAATGTGTGTTTTACTGTTTAATTTTAAGAAGGTATTTACTATTTTAGAATGCCTAGAAAATATGTAAGGAAGCATAATATAGCCAGAGGTCTGTGGACTGAAGAAAATTTAAAGTTGGCTAGAGAAAAAGTGAAAATAGGCGAAATATCCAAAAATGAAGCTCAACGACGTTATGGAATCCCGATTCGTACCTTATCTGGACAACTTCATACTGGGAATACGATCAAATCTGGATTAGGACCTCAAGGTATGCTTTTGATGAGTTTAAGATAAAACTTGGCAATTGGTATCATGGGGCGGGGGGGGGGGGGTAATAGTGAGTGGTAGTCCTGTCATTTACACATTTTTTATATTGTTGCAGCATCACTTGGACTAGAGAATGAAAAACGTTTAGCATCGTATATTAAACGTTTAGCTAGTGCTGGCTTTGCACCTAATAGGAATACTATTCGTTGCCTTGCTTATCAATTTGCTGAGAAGGTTGGTATTCCACACAAATTTTCCAAGGAAAAGGAGAAAGCAGGACAACATTGGCTTATGTCGTTTCTCGAAAGAAATAAAGATATCTCTGTACGGCAAGCAGAAGGTCTTTCGGTGGCAAGAGCGCAAGGTATGAATAGGAAAGAAGTTAATGCGTTTTTTAAGCTGTTAGAAGAAGAAATGGTTAAAAATAATTTGACTAATAAACCTCAAAACATTTTCAATGTTGACGAGAGTGGAATTCAGTTAAAAAATAAGCCGGGAAAAGTTTTAACTGCGAAACGTGCCAAAAACGTTCACGTGATCACACCACGTGAGAAGGGAGAAACTGTTTCTCTGATTGCTAGCTGTAATGCTGAAGGTGTCTTTTTACCTCCTGTATTAATAATGAAAGGCGTTAATAAAAAAGCCGAGTTTGCAGATGGCCTTCCTTATGGATCCAACGTTTATATGAATAAGAAGTCGGCATATATAACTTCAGAATTGTTTATGAGATGGTTCAAAGAACATTTTTTACCAAGAAAACCAAAGAAAGGTAAAACTATTTTGATTTTGGATGGCCACCCTTCTCATTCCAATTCTATAGATCTGCTGGACCTGGCCAATGAAAATGAAGTAATAATTATATGTTTGCCAAGTCATACTACTCAGGCACTCCAACCACTCGATCGTAGTTTCTTTAAACCATTAAAGACATATTATCAACAGGAAGCACATTCATGGATGTTAAGAAACAAAGATAGGGTGATCTCAAGGTTACAAGTCGGAACTTTAATTGGGCATGCTTGGGGAAAAGCCGCCACTGTAGGCAATGCAGTGTCAGGTTTCAAAGCTTGTGGGATATTTCCCCTGAACCCAAATATCATTCCAGACCATTTCTTCGCCATATCTGATCTAACTGATGTAGCGCAAACAGTACCTTCTGCAAGTGTTACAGTTGGCTCGCCACCTAAACCATCTACGTCAGTCACGCCTGCTAACGAAGAGTCACCTACAAAGCTCCTTGAACAAGCAAACCCAATCCCAACACTACTTGCCTCAACAGTAAAACGCAAACAAGTTGCTTGTGTTCTCACATATCCGCAAAACCTAGATAAAAAAACTGATAAGCTGAATTTGATAAAAAGACAAACTAGCAAACGCAAGATTGCTGGTTCCAGATTAACAGGTGCATCGTCAACCTCTCAACGAGATGAGTCTGATTCTATTAAGGATAATAACAATGTGTGCGTTGAGTGTTGGGAACATTACTTTCGAACAAAGAAGAGAGCTGACTGGATTAAATGTGGTGTATGCCTAAAATGGCTACATGAGACATGTACAATGTACTTCACCCACTGCAATAATTGTGGGAGGGAAATAGTACGCAAAAAACATCTTAATCAGACAAAATAACATGTATGGCATCTCTCACTCGTATCATGGCATGTATCATGGTATCATGGCATTCATCATCTCTCCCACACTATGTGGGAGAGATGGCATTTTGAAACTTGTGATATTTTAATTTCTATTTTTATTTTTTTGAAATAATGTCGTAAACTGTTTTTTACCACATAGTGCATAAGTATAACTTTCTTATAAAAAATAAACGATTCGATTCGATTGCATTTTTTCTTATAAAATTTCTCACTTGCAAAAACTATGGCGTCTCCCCCACTTTTACCCTACTTTTCAAACTACGTGCATCCTTTGGAACGTCTTTTATGTAGTGCCATTGAAGTTTTAATATTTCATTTAGTGCCGAATTATTTATTGAATATTTTGCAGCCCACTCGGCCAATTTTGAAGCAATATCATTCTTAATTCTATTATCTACTATTAGCCCTTTGGTAATCTGTTCCAATGCCCGACAAGAGGGCTTAAGGAATCCACCTCCGAGGTGGGGTTATTTAGGTCCCGGAAGCTCCGTCGGAGACGGGCGTGGGCGCCACTCCTCTACCCCCAGCCCTTAGAGGAGATGGGCTGTCCTCGGAAGCCGGACACTTACAACCTCTGGTGGATTTTTTGCCACCAACTTCCTGCAAACGTTTTATACGTTTCTTTCGCGAGGATTATGCCGCGAGCCCAATGTCGCGAGCTGTTCTCACCTAGAACGCGAGCTGTTCTCACCTAGCTATATCAATGACTCGCACACAATCTAACCTCACGGCATCCAGCAGAAGAAAAAGGGCCTCAGCTCCGGCTCGGCGGGCTTTTATCCCTTTTGCCCAACGGTCGCCCGCTAAGATCAATGCCCGCTAAGGTGATTGCCCGGTGAGGTGATCGCCCGCAAGGAGGAAATTCCCGGGTTCCGAACCCCGCAATTAGTATAGCCGCAAACCCCTTTCCCGAGCTTTTGCGGCGACTTGGTTGCTGCGGCGGAGCAAAATTTTCCCCCAGTGCACGATTGGGCGGCGAATAATCGCTGCTCGTTCCCTGACTCCGCCTCGTCTTCCAATCCAGTAAATCAAAATGTGGTGATGTGTTTAATGATATTTTCTAGCAGAATTCATTTCGTCGTCAGTGCTTTTGAGCACCTTGTGTTTCTTCACAAACAAATATCTCCTTTTCGCCGATGTCTTCAAATCAATTAGCTCATTAAAACTATACTATCATTATCACTTGGTATCATAGTCATTTTATATATACTATATAATTATATATTTATACTATTTATTCAATTAGCTCATTAAAACTATACCATAATTATCACTCGGTATCATAGTCATTTTATATATACTATACTTTACTATACTTTACTATACTTTACATTTTATATATACTATACTTTATACTTTATTTTTTATTTTTTTCGTGGAGAACAGCTCGCGGGACGAGCAATAACCCATCGTTAAATTTATTCTTTCGCCAAAAACACAAGAAATAATATGGTCGCGGTGTGTCGGCTAGCGAGTTGACTGAGGAGAGGAGTCGACCCGTAACATTCCCCCCCTACTTGAAGAGAATTTCCTCGAAATTCATCTACACGAAATTCATAATAATTTAATTTCTTGATAAATATCGACCGCCTACGCCCATCGGGATTTGCCTTCACGGTTTTACGGTTCGGCCCCTAGGCCACGTATGGCTTCAAGTCCTTCGCGTTCCATATGCCCTTGTCCGTGCCTTTGTCGTCCCGTGGTGGTAAGTCCAACCTGACACTTGTTTCGCTATCCTGAATGGGCCCACATATTCAGGTGCAAGCTTGGCTGCAAAGTAGTTTGCAGCATCCGAGGCTGGATAATTTTTCCTCCAGACCTGGTCTCCCACTTGGTACTGCACTGCTCGCATTCGCAGATTATAGCGAGTATAGTTTTGCTTAGCGGCCGCCGCCATCCGGCGGCACACATCGGCGCGCACTTTCTCTAACTCCTGGGCCCTTGGCACTCCTTCCACGACCCTCTTTCCCTCGTGTGGTTCTTCCGGACTCTCATGAAACAAGGATATGTCCCTACCAAAGTTATAAAAATACGGCGTCACTTTCATCACTTCATGTTTGTAGGTACGAAGCGCACAAGCTATCTTGGCTAAGTGGTCGTCCCATTGGCGATGGTTTTCCATCGTGTATGAGCGCAGCATTCTCTTAACCTCCTGGTTAATGCGTTCGGCAGGGTTTGCCTGTGGATGGTACAAAGCCGTAAATCTGATCCGGGTACCATAGGTCTCTGCAAGTCGTTGAAGCTCTTTACCCCTGAATTGAGCTCCATTATCACAGATCAACCACTTAGGCACTCCAAACAACAGGAACACGCCCTCCTCCAGTAAACGACAAATCTCCTTTGCGGCTGCTTTTCGAAGGGGGAATAAGAGGGAGAATTTGCTCACATAATCCACTACCGTCAGAATATAACTATGTCCTCGGGCTGAACGTGGTAGCGGCCCAACCAAGTCTACGCATACCATTTCCCACGACTGCGTAGCCTCCCCCGCTCGAGAAACCATCTGCCCCGCCTGTGCGTTCCTTTCCACCTTAATAGCCTGGCATACCTTGCATTTACTGACGTACCTACGAACGTCTGCCGCCAGCTTCGGCCAGTAGTAGTGCTGTCTCAGTCTGCTTATGGTGCGGTCGATACCCATATGTCCGGCCGTGGGATCATCATGACAGCGTTGCAGAATCCTTTGCCTCCCTGACTTTGGCACCACCCGCTTCCAAGCGGAAGCATCATCCAGCATCGGATAACGCCCAGGTATGTGCTTGAACAACTGGCCGTCCTTCACGCTCCAATCTGGGTAGAGTTCCTTTTGTGCACGGAGCCTGGTCATCATCCGTTCATACGAGTTATCCGCAATGGTCTCCTCCACATCTGCCAATGCAACCGGAACCGAACGTGATAGAGCGTCCAGCACCAAGTGCTCCTTTCCCTTCCGGTGTATGACTTCGTAGTCATATTGCTGGAGCCTTACTGCCCAGCGTGCTAAACGACCGGTTGGATCCTTCAAGTTGTTGAGCCAAATCAATGAGTGGTGGTCTGTTATGATTCGAAAATGAGATCCCTCAACATACGGTCGGAGTTTCTCTACTGCCCAGAGGACTGCCAGACATTCCTTTTCAGTCGTAGAAAAGTTTCGTTCCGCCTTTGTGAGGGCACGGCTGAGATAACAAATCACCTTCTCCCCCTCCGGGCCTGTTTGGATCAACACTGCTCCCAGACCTACGTCCGACGCATCTGTCTGCACATTGAACGGCAGGCTGAAATCCGGACAAGTTAATATCGGAGCCGACGCTAACATCAGTTTGCATCGCTCGAAGGCCTCTTCACATTGCGGTGACCAAACAAATCGCCGATTTTTGCGGAGAAGATCGGTTAAAGGTGTGTAGTGACTACCGACCTGAAGATGGTGCCACCATCTTTTTCCCGCAGGCGAAAGTTCAGCGGACAGGTCGAAAGTCAGCTGACCTACGACCTGGCGACCACTTCAGGTCGGAAGACAGTTTTTTTTGATTTCCGGAAGAGAGAGGTGCAGGCATGGCTGAATAAATGACAATTTTGCGTCGTTGTTAAATAAAATCGGTAAATTCAGTGCCAAAATATCAAGTGAGGAACGTAAACTCAAGTTAAATACCGGCGTTCAGTTTCCCGTGCGTTGTAACATCATTTTTCCGCGAAGAACGTGATGCATCAACAAGTTGTCAACAGGTTTCGAAGGTTCAACTCGCTAATCACTTCCTAGATTGATTCACACCTAAAAGTAGGGTTATTCGACCTTTTTAGCGTGTAGGGATCAGTTTTAAACATCTCAAGAAGGCGCCGCCCGAATGAAGACAAGGCGAATGAACATCTTTCAACCAATTGGAATTTTTATCGTGAACATTAACAACTGGTGCACGGGACGGTTCAGCTTATGTTTTACGGACGTATTGCTTGCTGCTATCAATTTGGTTGATCGATTCCGCAATCGGATGACGGGGAAACCGAGACATATAGCCTGCATCAGTGTGGCACCATTTCATTCGGCCATTAAACAATTACAATTGGAGCGATCCATTTCGATGGTGTAGCAACAATATCACAGGTTGGCTGCACTGCTCGCGATTTGGAACGTATGGCCGGTGTTTTGAGAATAAACTTGGTGTCCAATTCGGTCATTCACCAGAAACAGTTCTCAACTTTGTACGTGTCTACTATATTCTATTCAGACGTCTGCCAATGGAAATGGGAGGGTGTTCATTGATCAATTCGATAAAGTCAGTAAGTTGGCAGATTTTAATTTAGCATTAGTTTGTAATCATATTGAAATGCATTTGGGCAAAAGCTATTCAATGCAAAGTCCAGAGATTAAAAGACTTGCTGATTATGCTGTATACATGTATCTACCATTGAAATACACCGTGGAAGCATGATTGATGAAAATATTACTCGCTTAAGAACAGAAAGCTCAAGTTCCACAAATATCAAGAAGCAGCCGTTTAGTGCAAATAATTTAGGTTATAAGCCATATAATCTCAATTAAGGACAGGTTTTAATCAATAGCTGAAAAATAAAAAAAATAAAAATAAAAAGTTAATTGTGCTACATAAAGTTTGGACACCATTCGAAAACGGGAAAAGTATAATTTCGAAGAAGACAGAAAAGATTGCGAACTATTAGTATTTCTTCGGTTATTTATGTTAGCGTTTTTAAATATTTTTCGGACATAATGTCTGCTTTCTCTGTTTAAATCAATTTGACCTGTGCATAGTTATTTATCTATATCAAAAGTTTTGGCAAAATTTTGTGGCCTATCGAAAATGTTATTGATCACATAAAAGCAAGATACAAGAATCAAGCATCCAACATAGTTAGACAATATTAAACGCTTGCGGTTCATTATAGTGTGTTGGAAAGCACAAGTCTAAATCAATTTCTTAGCAATCTGCTAAGATAAATTTGAAATATATTGAAGAGGAATTATTGTGAGATTTAAAAAAAAAAAAAAAAGTAGAGTTAAGCAGTTGAAAATATATTTGATGGTAAAATATTTTAAATTTAAAATGGATCGCTTCCTCCTTGATTTGAACTCATTGGAGATTTCGACACATCAATGAGAATCAATTTAGGAACTTGTAAAAATTTTTGAATACTTATATTGATAGTGGAAAAGAAATATTCATTTGTGTAAGAATAATGTGCAATTCAAAAGTTTGTTATAAACCCAATGAATGATTAAGAGTAATTTTTTTGAAGTAGGTTAAGCAAGTATGTGTACACATATAATAGTATTTCGATGTTTCTGCTTCACTATCGTGCTTTCTTTTAATTTGATTTAATCAACAGTGGACTTAATATAGCGCGATTCTGGTACGTTTGTCTGACTTGTATGAATTGACCTATAAAGCGTTAAAATTTTACATAAATTTTTAAGAACCAGAATTAAAATGAAGTGCTAAAAGAAAAACCACATTCTTTCCTTCCAACAACCTTTTCTTTCAGGTGGAAATGGCGCGAAGGTAAGTGCAGGATGATGTAGGGTCAACAATGTGTTTCGTCGCTCGGGTTCCGCGGTGCTGTAGTTTTGTTCCGGTCATAATTAGTGGTCGTGTCGCGGACTACTAGTTCGGTTTTTCGGGTTCGCGTGTTTTACGGTCGCAAAATTAAAGTAGTTTGTTTTTAGGCACCGCGGTATATCGGTTCGCGAATGCGCGTTAGTCGGGGAGTTTGATTCTTTGATTGTATCTTGATGGTAAAAATTAGAGTAAAGTAACGTAATTTGTTTAGAAACGTCGCATAGTAAATCGGGCTTTTCGGTGGCTGGTTCAAATGGAACCAAGAGCGGAAGTTCACTTGGGTCCGACCCACGTCCGCAATCCTCGCCGCACTGAGCTAGCTAGCCAGCAGCCACCACGCGAGGGAACTTCCGAGTGGCCGAGTTGTTGACCCACGGGGTACGACTCGTTGCCACGTCTCCAGGACTGCACGTCCAATTGTCGGTGCGAGGCCGACTTGCATCCCGAGTCGTCACCGTGACGACCTGGGGATTTAAATCCATTACAATGGCGCCCAACGTGGGGCCCTCTAACCGTTACTTTCGGTCAGTTTCTGACCTAGCATGATCAATTCGATCCGGATGTACTCCGAATGAGGACGCCCACACACGGAGTTGTGAAAATTTGTGTCTAACACCAATGAGTCGCTTCACGCGAGCCGTATCGTTCACTCTCCGCTCTATTTTTTTTTTGATTTGATTGATACGCGATAGAGTTTCTCCGACGTGTTGTCCTAGGTTGAATGACCTGTAAGGACGGTTGGGCTTTTGATGAGAACGGCTACTAGTGGTGTCGTACGCCGCTAGATAGACTCTCAAAAGTACCAACCTCCCTCCTTACTTTTATGTATCGGAGGAACTCTCGTTTTTTTTATGCGTGATAAGGGGTGGGTCGATTCGTCGTGATAGCCGGCCATCGCTGGAATTACGCGGCGCTGAATGCCTTGTGCATCGCGGATGCGTCCGCTTGGTCGTTGTTATTGACGGGTTTACTCACTTGCCTCGGTTCGTAGAGTAAAGTAAAATTAATAAAACGCGAAAACTTTTGTGATGGTACGAGACGAAACACCTGCTGGTCCTGTGTTAGGTATTGCACCCCTGAGCGCTTACTTTCCGACTGAGGAATTTGGTTTGTTGGAAGGAAAGAAGAAAATCATTGTACTCGCTTTTCTCTAACGATCTAAATTTGTTAAATTTTACTTATTTCAACTTTAATCTTAACTATAAATTCAAATCAGATATTGGTTTGTTTGTCAGCAACGAACGCGGTATGGCAGTACGTCGGAGCCCACAGCTAGTAGGCCCCATGATTGATGTTCCCCAGTGTGTGATCTGCTGCAACGAATTCCTCGCGGCAGATCCCGTAATGCTGACCCCCTGCGGTCATTCGTTTCATCCGAGCTGCATTACGGGCTGGGTCAAGCACTCCAAGGCCTGTCCTCTGTGCCGGAAACCAATCACTCCCGGAGAACTGACCCGGAAGAAGGAGCACGCACGACTCTCCGACCTCGGAGCTGTTGGCTCCCCAAGGCAACAAGGTGCGATTCCCAAGGAGGCACCCTATCAACTGAGGTCAAGAGGCCCACTCCTTCCGGCATCGTCACCGATCCCAGTAGCCGACCGATCGGGTCGGGAAGTAGGCCAAAATACTAGCGGCGATGCTGCATACATTCCGCTGAGGTCAACTCTGCCTACCCCGCCTCCGATAAATTCCCCCGCGGATGAAAATCCCGATCAGTCGGGGAGTTCGGAGCTACAACAGGTCCTCAGGCTCCTGCAAAACCTAAATAACCGGATCGATTGGTTGGAAGCAGGCCAGAGGATGCCTAACACCACTGTTCCCCCACCCCCCACCTGGAACAACACGACCCCACCCCGATCGGACGCGGCCCCACTCCATCAGAGGGCATATCCGAACGATACCGTGCGAACCTTGGTGCGAGATCCAACCCCACGGATCATTGAGAGTTGGCACATCAAGTTCAGCGGGCGCCACTCCAGTACTCCAGTGGACCGCTTCATATTCCAGGTGCAGTCGTTGACAGAGATGTCCTTGGAAGGGGATTTTACGGCCCTTATGCAGCACATCCACCTACTGTTGACTGGAGATGCAGCCGAGTGGTTTTGGGGTTACATTCAGCTAGTTCGACGCCGAGATTGGACCGCTTTCTGTGCCGCGTTACGAAATCAATTTGACGACGGCCTGACCGATCGGGAGATCCGGGAGCGAATGAGGACGCGAAGGCAAGGAGCACACGAGTCCTTTGACGATTACTACGACGAAGTCATGAGGATTGCAGCACGATTAAGGTCACCCATGTACGAAGAAGACCTGCTGGGTCTGATTCAAGACAACATGCGGATCGAGCTGCGAAACAGTCTGCTACACGTCCCCATTTCCAACATCCACGCTTTACGAATGCATGCCCGGAAACAGGAGCGATTAGACGAGCTGCGAGGGGTTTTCCGTCTTCCCCAACGTTCCGCAGGTTCCGTCGTACGAACCCGCAACACTTCTGAAGTAGCCGTACCCTTGGAAGCCGTAGTCGAATCACAACCGCCAGTCCCCGAATTTCAGCCACAGACAGCAATTCCACAGGCCGATACGGACACGCTTGCCGCCGTAGCAGTGGTGAAACCCGCGGTCTGTTGGAACTGTCGAAAGCCTGGTCACAGGTTTACGACATGTACAATAGAACCGACGATTTTCTGCTACCGCTGTGGTAAGGCGAATACATATGCTCCGGATTGCCAAGACTGCAGGGCTCATAAAAAAAACTGGCAACCGAGTGCTCAGACCACCCCGAAGCACTCGAGGACACCCCACTAATCAGTCCTACGAATGTTAACGGATCCCGCGATTTGACCCAGCCCTTGACACCGCCAACACTTCACCCCGAAACACCGCTCATTCAAATTTTGACCCCGACAACGACTGCTTCACCGTCAGAGACCCCTAACTCCGAAAAGCCGCAGACCATTCCACCATACAAGCAGCCATACCACGTCCGACTGCGGGAATACCAGCTAGCCCGCGAACGAATCTTTGCCGAAGAATTGGGCCCAAAGTTACCACATCGACCCCGAAGATCCACTTTACGCCTGCGGACATACTGGAAGAGGGTCCGACAGTCCCGAAGGTTTCTGCGAAAGGCGCAGATATTAGAACTGGCCTCGCATGATGTCCGTCCCTATGCTTCGGTCGAAATCCTGGACAAACAGAGGATAGGCTTAGTGGACACTGGCGCCAGTGTCAGCTGCATATCGGCTGACTTCGCCAAGGAAGTCCTGGAGAGGCATAGAGATCGACTTCAGCGTCTCACATTTCACCTGAACACTGCGGACGGAACTCGACATTCCATCCTGGGCAAGCTCACTGCCGACGTCACCTTCAAGGGCGTGAGCAAAGCACTGGAATTCTACATCGTGCCCCAACTGACCCAGAATTTATATTTGGGAGTCGATTTCGTCCGACAGTTCAACCTGGCCCCGACCCTATTTGGCTCGACCCTACTTGGGACTGTCGCGACCTTAAGCGACCCAACACCTACACCGCTTCCCTTCCAACATGGCCTGGATAGCGCACAGCAACGACGGTTGGACGCGGCCATATCAGCTTTTCCATCATACGAAAGTGAAGGTCTAGGCCGGACCGGCTTGGCATCTCACAATATCGATGTGGGAGATGCCAAGCCGATCAAGCAAAGGCACTTCGCCATATCGCCCGCAAAGGAAAAGCTGCTATATGCGGAAGTCGACCGAATGCTATCACTAGGCGTCATAGAAGAGTCGCAGAGCGCATGGGCGTCACCGGTAACGTTGGTCGTTAAACCCAACAAGGTTCGGCTATGCCTGGACGCTCGACGTGTGAATGCCGTCACTATCAAAGACGCGTACCCTCTCCCTCTGATTGACGGTATCTTGAGTCGCCTGCCGAGAGCGCACTTCATTACAAGTCTCGACCTGAAGGACGCCTTCTGGCAAATCCCACTAGACCCTGGCTCAAAGGATAAGACCGCCTTCACCGTGCCCGGCCGGCCTCTGTATCAATTCGTCACCATGCCCTTCGGACTTTGTAACGCACCTCAAACCATGACGCGGTTGATGGATAAGGTCATACCACCAAACCTACGCCACCAAGTGTTTGTGTATTTGGACGACTTACTGCTGATCTCCGAGACTTTGGACGACCATCTAGTCCTACTGCAGGAAGTCGCCCTACACATCAGAAAGGCGGGTCTTACCATCAACGTGCGTAAAAGCAAGTTCGTGATGACGGAGGTTCGTTATCTGGGGCATATTATTGGACACGGCACCATCAAAACAGATCCGGAGAAGACCCGAGCCATCGAGGAGTTCCCGCTGCCCAAGACCACCAAACAGCTGCGACGCTTCTTAGGCGTGTGCGGATGGTACCGAAGGTTCGTCCGAAACTATGCCACGTTGTCATCGCCGCTGACAGACATGTTGCAGAAAGGCCACAAGTTTCTCTGGACTGAGTCCAGCTTGCAGGCCTTTGAAGAGCTCAAGAAAAGCTTGACCACTGCTCCCGTGCTTCACAGCCCCGACTTCACCAAGCCCTTCTCCATCCATTGTGACGCCAGTCAACATGGAGTAGGGGCCGTTCTGGTGCAGCTCACTGAAGCCGGTGAGGAAGCTCCCATAGCCTTCATGTCACACAAGTTGAACTCAGCCCAGAGAAACTACACCGTCTCTGAGCAGGAATGTCTGGCAGCAGTGATGGCAATAAAGAAGTTTCGGGCGTACGTAGAATGCCATCCGTTCGAAATTATCACTGACCACGCCTCCCTGAAGTGGCTCATGAGCCAGTCCGACCTACATGGCCGACTTGCCCGATGGGCCCTAAAATTACAGGGCTTTGACTTCACCATCCGGCACCGCAAGGGTGCTCAAAATGTGGTCCCAGACACGCTGTCCCGAATGTTCGCACCAGAAGGAGCTGAACTGGCGCGGGACGATGATAACACCTTGGAAATAGATCTGACCAGTCCACACTTCCAGTCGGACAGCTACAAGGAACTGAGGCAAACCATTGATACCCAGCAAGCACAGCTGCCCGATCTGAAGGTGTTGGACGGGTTTATATACAGACGGATGGAATACCCAAGTGAAGATCCAATGTCCGAACAGGACGAGTGGAAATTGTGGATACCGGAAGAAATGACCGGTGAGCTAATCGCTCGCGCTCATGACCACCCTTTGAGCGCGCATGGTGGCTACGGCCGCACCATCCGGCGATTAAAGACATACTTCTTCTGGCCTAAAATGTCATCTCAGGTCAGGGAGTATGTCCGTGCTTGCGACACCTGCAAGAGCACGAAAGCTCCGAACCAGACCACTTGTCCTCCCATGGGAAAACTCCAGATCCCAGAGCGCGTGTTTCAGCGTCTGTATATCGACCTAATCGGTCCATACCCACGTACCACCTCAGGGTATATTGGTGCTATCGTCGTTCTCGACCAGCTCTCCAAATTTCCACTGGTCGAACCCATCAGGAAGTTCACTGCACCACCAATAGTGGACTTCCTCGAGCGGCGTGTCTTCCACGTATTCGGAGTGCCGGAATACGTGCTATCCGACAATGGGGTCCAGTTTAGGTCCAGGCAGTTTCAAGGATTACTGGAGAAGTATGGCGTCACCCAACAGCTCACCGCCCTCTACTCTCCACAAGCAAATGCTTCGGAACGCCTGAACCGGACACTACTGGCTGCTATTCGCGCCTATATCCATCCGAACCAGAAGGACTGGGATCGCAAGTTGTCCGCTATCACTTGTGCCTTGCGTTCCTCGTACCACTCTGCCACGGGTTTCGCACCTTACTTTGCCGCGTTCGGGCAACATATGATCTGCCATGGTGGATCATATAAGTTGCTCCGGCAATTAAAATGTTTGGGCGAACCCGTCGTCGCCGTAGAGCCCCACGAAAAACTCCGGACTCTGCGCGATCAGATTCGGCAAAACCTGCAGGACGCAAGATGTAGGAACGAAACACAATACAACCTGCGATCTCGTCCTTCTGGGTTCCAAGTCGGAGACGAAATCTTCCGGCGAAACTTTAAGCCCAGTAGTGCCGCGAACCATTACAATTCAAAACTGGACCACAAATTCGTGAAGTGCCGAGTTGGGAAGGTGTTGGGACCCACTCGGTATCTCATCACAGACCTGAACGGTCAGACCGTTGGAGTATACCACCCTAGGGACCTCCGGAGGTGAAGCAAAGTCAGGCCTCAACATCATCACCATCATCAGCATCATCATCTGGTCCGCACGAATAAAACAGCGGCAGACCTTCAGTCTCTCCATGCTGTAAACAGCATCGTAGAGACTGCCCTGTAGTGACTACTGACCTGAAGATGGTGCCACCATCTTTTTCCCGCAGGCGAAAGTTCAGCGGACAGGTCGAAAGTCAGCTGACCTACGACCTGGCGACCACTTCAGGTCGGAAGACAGTTTTTTTTGATTTCCGGAAGAGAGAGGTGCAGGCATGGCTGAATAAATGACAATTTTGCGTCGTTGTTAAATAAAATCGGTAAATTCAGTGCCAAAATATCAAGTGAGGAACGTAAACTCAAGTTAAATACCGGCGTTCAGTTTCCCGTGCGTTGTAACATCATTTTTCCGCGAAGAACGTGATCCATCAACAAGTTGTCAACAGGTTTCGAAGGTTCAACTCGCTAATCACTTCCTAGATTGATTCACACCTAAAAGTAGGGTTATTCGACCTTTTTAGCGTGTAGGGATCAGTTTTAAACATCTCAAGAAGGCGCCGCCCGAATGAAGACAAGGCGAATGAACATCTTTCAACCAATTGGAATTTTTATCGTGAACATTAACAACTGGTGCACGGGACGGTTCAGCTTATGTTTTACGGACGTATTGCTTGCTGCTATCAATTTGGTTGATCGATTCCGCAATCGGATGACGGGGAAACCGAGACATATAGCCTGCATCAGTGTGGCACCATTTCATTCGGCCATTAAACAATTACAATTGGAGCGATCCATTTCGATGGTGTAGCAACAATATCACAGGTTGGCTGCACTGCTCGCGATTTGGAACGTATGGCCGGTGTTTTGAGAATAAACTTGGTGTCCAATTCGGTCATTCACCAGAAACAGTTCTCAACTTTGTACGTGTCTACTATATTCTATTCAGACGTCTGCCAATGGAAATGGGAGGGTGTTCATTGATCAATTCGATAAAGTCAGTAAGTTGGCAGATTTTAATTTAGCATTAGTTTGTAATCATATTGAAATGCATTTGGGCAAAAGCTATTCAATGCAAAGTCCAGAGATTAAAAGACTTGCTGATTATGCTGTATACATGTATCTACCATTGAAATACACCGTGGAAGCATGATTGATGAAAATATTACTCGCTTAAGAACAGAAAGCTCAAGTTCCACAAATATCAAGAAGCAGCCGTTTAGTGCAAATAATTTAGGTTATAAGCCATATAATCTCAATTAAGGACAGGTTTTAATCAATAGCTGAAAAATAAAAAAAATAAAAATAAAAAGTTAATTGTGCTACATAAAGTTTGGACACCATTCGAAAACGGGAAAAGTATAATTTCGAAGAAGACAGAAAAGATTGCGAACTATTAGTATTTCTTCGGTTATTTATGTTAGCGTTTTTAAATATTTTTCGGACATAATGTCTGCTTTCTCTGTTTAAATCAATTTGACCTGTGCATAGTTATTTATCTATATCAAAAGTTTTGGCAAAATTTTGTGGCCTATCGAAAATGTTATTGATCACATAAAAGCAAGATACAAGAATCAAGCATCCAACATAGTTAGACAATATTAAACGCTTGCGGTTCATTATAGTGTGTTGGAAAGCACAAGTCTAAATCAATTTCTTAGCAATCTGCTAAGATAAATTTGAAATATATTGAAGAGGAATTATTGTGAGATTTAAAAAAAAAAAAAAAAGTAGAGTTAAGCAGTTGAAAATATATTTGATGGTAAAATATTTTAAATTTAAAATGGATCGCTTCCTCCTTGATTTGAACTCATTGGAGATTTCGACACATCAATGAGAATCAATTTAGGAACTTGTAAAAATTTTTGAATACTTATATTGATAGTGGAAAAGAAATATTCATTTGTGTAAGAGTAATGTGCAATTCAAAAGTTTGTTATAAACCCAATGAATGATTAAGAGTAATTTTTTTGAAGTAGGTTAAGCAAGTATGTGTACACATATAATAGTATTTCGATGTTTCTGCTTCACTATCGTGCTTTCTTTTAATTTGATTTAATCAACAGTGGACTTAATATAGCGCGATTCTGGTACGTTTGTCTGACTTGTATGAATTGACCTATAAAGCGTTAAAATTTTACATAAATTTTTAAGAACCAGAATTAAAATGAAGTGCTAAAAGAAAAACCACATTCTTTCCTTCCAACAACCTTTTCTTTCAGGTGGAAATGGCGCGAAGGTAAGTGCAGGATGATGTAGGGTCAACAATGTGTTTCGTCGCTCGGGTTCCGCGGTGCTGTAGTTTTGTTCCGGTCATAATTAGTGGTCGTGTCGCGGACTACTAGTTCGGTTTTTCGGGTTCGCGTGTTTTACGGTCGCAAAATTAAAGTAGTTTGTTTTTAGGCACCGCGGTATATCGGTTCGCGAATGCGCGTTAGTCGGGGAGTTTGATTCTTTGATTGTATCTTGATGGTAAAAATTAGAGTAAAGTAACGTAATTTGTTTAGAAACGTCGCATAGTAAATCGGGCTTTTCGGTGGCTGGTTCAAATGGAACCAAGAGCGGAAGTTCACTTGGGTCCGACCCACGTCCGCAATCCTCGCCGCACTGAGCTAGCTAGCCAGCAGCCACCACGCGAGGGAACTTCCGAGTGGCCGAGTTGTTGACCCACGGGGTACGACTCGTTGCCACGTCTCCAGGACTGCACGTCCAATTGTCGGTGCGAGGCCGACTTGCATCCCGAGTCGTCACCGTGACGACCTGGGGATTTAAATCCATTACAGGTGCCACTAAAGAAGCATGGTCAGGGATGAACCGCCGGTACCATGAAACCATGCCCAGGAATTGCCGAACTTGTTTCACCATATGTGGCCGTGGAATCTTCAACATGCAGTCCACCTTTTCCGGGTCAACGCTTAAACCATGCTCGTCCACTATATACCCTAAATATTTTAATTTGGCCCGACAAAAAACACATTTCTCTTTTGATAATTTCAACCCGGCCTCTCTCAATCTTCGGAACACTTCCTTAAGAATCTCCAGATATTTCTCGAAGGTTGGTGTCGTGATGATGATATCATCTAGATAGGTGAGCACAAACGGTTCTAGGGCAGGTCCTATAACTTGGTCGATTAGACGTTGCCATGTTGCCGGCGCATTTGACAAGCCGAAAGGCATATGACGAAACTGGAAAAGACCCCTATCTGGTATTGTGAAAGCCGTATACTGACGGGAGTTTGATGCCATTGGGACCTGCCAATAAGCTGACTTGATATCGAGCATTGACAGATATCTGGCATCCCGCAATTTATCCAGCGTTGCAGAGATGTACGGAAGAGGGTAGGCGTCCTTTTCGGTCACTCGATTGACCTTCCGAAAGTCTACGCAGAAGCGATAGGAGCCGTCTTTCTTCCTGACCATTAGGATTGGCGAAGACCATGCGCTAGAAGAAGGCTCAACTACCCCAGTCCTTAGCATGTCGTCCAGTTCCGCATTAATCTGCTTCTGTAAAGCAGGTGACACGGGATAGTATCTCTGTTTGATGGGTGCGGAATCCGTCTTAATGACGTGCTCTACCAAAGAGGTACACCCCAACGCCTCTCCCATGCTGGCAAATTCCTGGTCCACCACATGCTCCAATCTTTTCGCCTCTTCCTCTGACAATACAGACCGGCTCCGTAAATGGGTTGGAGCAATGGAAACTTCTTCGCATACGAGCTCCCAACTATCGTCCCTCTTGTTGAGGTTGATGCCAAACAACCGTAGGAAATCCACCCCTAAAATAATTCGCTGCGACAATGTCGGCACCACTAGGACTTCCATCCACCTTAAACGCCACCTTAAATCGGTAACAAGAGCTTACCAAAACCTGACATTGCCTGTCATCCGCTAGCCTTACCGCTTGGCATTCCGTAGAAGTTAATTCCACTCCTAACTTCTGAAGCTGTTGCCAACCATCCTGACCCACAATCGTATTTAATGCGCCAGAGTCAACCAATCCCTTGAAGAACCTCCCCAAAATTTCCACCGTTAAATGGGGTCGTCTGTCGTATTTCTCTTTTCCCAAAACAAATTCCAACGTCTGATCTGCGGCCTTCTCCGCTGCAAAGGTGCCCCACTCGCCGCCTACTGGGCACCGGCCGCGTTTCCCGACGCCTTTGTGAATGATGATTGGTCCGGATGACGAGGTCCCTGTGTCGCCCGCGGGGAGCAGATTGGACATGTAGGGCGGATCGTTCCTTGCCGCCCACAACCAAAACAACGCCTAGGCTGAGGACAGTTTCGGGCCATGTGCGATGTGCTTCCACATGTCCAGCATGCATTCCTCTTTTCCACCGTTGCAGAAGTCGCGGCGTACACCTGAGGACTCTCCGCATACGCTAGATCCGGTCCCAGTAGTTTAGCGGATCTTCTACTGGGAGGGGGTAAGAAAGCATCCATGGAGGCGCGAGTAGCCTCAAGTTGACGTCCCAGGGCGACTAGTTCCCTGATTGACGAGATCGTCCGCAGAGCAAATTTTTCCTGGTACACCGGAAGAATGTTCTGTCTTAGTACCTCGAGCTTCTTTGCTTCAGTGCACGGAGTTGCTAGGCACCGAAATAGTCCATCTATTATTGCCACGTAAACCCCGATTGACTCGCCTTCCCCCTGCGTTCGCTGTTGGATCTCTTTCCATAGTGTAGCGCTATAATTCGGTGGTTGGAATTCCGCTTTTAGTTCTTGGCAGAGCTCCTCCCAACTGGTCACCCGCTCCCTTACTGACCGGAACCAAATAAGTGCCCTCCCTTCGAAAAGTTCTGCCGCCATCCTGAACAAGTCCGGCTTTGAAACCGCTTTAGCCACCCGCAGCTCCTTCACCCTCTCCAAGAAAGCGCTAACTGAGCCTGGGAATTCATTAGAAAACCTCACTCCCCATTTGGATACATCCGGCGGCTTCCTCCACTGCTGCCCAAGGTGAGGTGTAGAGCATTTGGGGCTTCGTACCGCTTTTTGGGGTTCGAGCGAGGCTCCAGGCTGTGCAGTTCATTTTTCCTTGATGTTTGTCTCCTCTGCGCTCACCATCACGGAATTCTCGGCCACCGCCACGGGGAGCTGAGCTGCTCGAGTTTCTGCTGCCATCGATGATTGTTCGTCGATCGTCTCTTCATCCTCCTCCTCTTCACCTTCCGCTTTCACGATCAACTCCCCCAGCAACATCATCAAATCGCCGCGCATTTTCGCCACCACTTTCTCCTGGTCCTCCGTTTCCGTCTGGATATTCGCCAGCCTGCGCAGACCAAATTCAATTTTGGACCTTATCTTAAGGAATTCTCCGCTTTGGTCGTCCCCTACAAATTTCTCAATCAATGATCGCACCTCCAAAGCTTTCCCTGTCACAGCATCTAAATCCTCCTGGGCCGTGTATGGATAAGCTGCAGTCGTAACCATGCTCGAGTCCAACGCCGACTCTGCCCTTAACGCCACTCGCAGTGCTTTCCGCATCTCCTCCACAGATTCCGTCGCCCGATCCCGTATGCATAGCTCATATGTTAATTCATCCTTGGAGAGCCGATCTACTAGGATTTTCGTCGTCTTTGCCATATCGTCTTCTATATTTCTTGGCAACTTAATGTAGATATATTAAAATGTTTACAAAATTACTAGTGTCTTTAAAATAAAAGCCCGATTTTCTTTAAATTTATGACTAAAATGAAACTAAGAAGTAACCGTAGATAAAACTCTTTATTGATCAATAATTAGGAATTTCCATTAAAGAAAATGTTTCACCACTCACTGACACACCTTTATTTACACTAAACTTTCAATTTCACTTCTCCACATACAGTCCGCACTAAATAATACCTCACACCTCCGCAAATTCACACTCCACGGTAAACGCACTATCCACTCGAACACTCACTCAAACCACTTTAACAACTAAAAAACTTCACCGAATATTAATTCCCCAGATACGTTGGGCGCCAATTATCCCCCCTGTGGTAATCTGTTCCAATGCCCGACAAGAGGGCTTAAGGAATCCACCTCCGAGGTGGGGTTATTTAGGTCCCGGAAGCTCCGTCGGAGACGGGCGTGGGCGCCACTCCTCTACCCCCAGCCCCCCAGCCCTTAGAGGAGATGGGCTGTCCTCGGAAGCCGGACACTTACAACCTCTGGTGGATGTTTTGCCACCAACTTCCTGCAAACGTTTTATACGTTTCTTTCGCGAGGATTATGCCGCGAGCCCAATGTCGCGAGCTGTTCTCACCTAGACTTAAATGAATTTCGTTAAAAATTTTACCAATTCTAGGATTGATGTAAACTTCAATTTATTGGCTAATAACTTAACTAATTCATAAGTTTATTGCTTATTAATGTATCGGACTTAAACTATTATTATCCTACTTCCACTAAATATTACTCCTACTTACACTAATTACGGCGGGGGCCCCCAGACGACTTGTGTTCGGCTGCGATGGCTGCGAAAATTCTAGCCTGGACGACTGGCCTTCCGTTGTCGCTTCCCACTTTTGCTGCACTTACTTGCCTTAGGCGAAAATCCTAGCCTGGATGACTGGCCTTCCGTTGTCGCTTCCCACTTTTGCTGCACTTACTTGCCTTAGGCGAAAATCCTAGCCTGGATGACTGGCTTTCCGTTGTCACTCCACGCACTACTTCGGCTTTGCACTACGATATTCGATCCCTCGTCGTTCGGCCGTCGTTGACAACTTTTGCTACCCAGAACTCCGCAAATTTGAATCCTCCACTGCAACTTTTCCACCTCCGGGCAATTTGCTTTTCGCGGTGCTATATCAATGACTCGCACACAATCTAACCTCACGGCATCCAGCAGAAGAAAAAGGGCCTCAGCTCCGGCTCGTCGGGCTTTTATCCCTTTTGCCCAACGGTCGCCCGCTAAGATCAATGCCCGCTAAGGTGATTGCCCGGTGAGGTGATCGCCCGCAAGGAGGAAATTCCCGGGTTCCGAACCCCGCAATTAGTATAGCCGCAAACCCCTTTCCCGAGCTTTTGCGGCGACTTGGTTGCTGCGGCGGAGCAAAATTTTCCCCCAGTGCACGATTGGGCGGCGAATAATCGCTGCTCGTTCCCTGACTCCGCCTCGTCTTCCAATCCAGTAAATCAAAATGTGGTGATGTGTTAAATGATATTTTCTAGCAGAATTCATTTCGTCGTCAGTGCTTTTGAGCACCTTGTGTTTCTTCACAAACAAATATCTCCTTTTCGCCGATGTCTTCAAATCAATTAGCTCATTAAAACTATACTATCATTATCACTCGGTATCATAGTCATTTTATATATACTATATAATTATATATTTATACTATTTATTCAATTAGCTCATTAAAACTATACCATAATTATCACTCGGTATCATAGTCATTTTATATACTATACTTCACATTTTATATATACTATACTTTATACTTTATTTTTTATTTTTTTCGTGGAGAACAGCTCGCGGGACGAGCAATAACCCATCGTTAAATTCATTCTTTCGCCAAAAACACAAGAAATAATATGGTGGCGGTGTGTCGGCTAGCGAGTTGACTGAGGAGAGGAGTCGACCCGTAACACTACATTACTTTCAAAGGTAAAAATATCAGTTGCAGGGACTGAAATATTTTCTTTACTATAAGCCACATTGCATTCTGAAACGATATCGTTTCATCGTCAAAACAATTAAAGGATGGCGAATCGGAAGGAGTTTGAGAATTGGAAGTGAAGTCAATTGTCAAATTATTGATAATATCTCAAGCTTCTTTATTAATTGTTTTTCGCGACATTGTAGTCAATACGGGACATTGAAGTCAATAATTCACAGGTGAAAGTGCATCTGAATTAAGTAAGAAACATTTTTGATCTGAGAACATTTTAGAGAAAAATAATTGAGTTAATAATACTTAATTATTATCATCTCGACCTTTCATTAGTGCCTGCTCATATTATTGTTTTCTTAAAAAGAATCTATTAGATTCTGCCAGACTCCATGTTAACAAAATAGGAATGCAAACAGGCTATAAAGGAAGTCTTTACTTCATCAAAGAATTTGAATAGTAGGATCAATTCTGTGTATTGGTAAAGTTACAGAAAATCTGTCAAAAAAAAAAAATCTAGCTTATGGAACAAATTCAAGTCTTGCAGGTAAGTCAGATATAAACAATTTCATCATATTGAGCAAAACATTGAAAACGGTGCAGAAAAAGCGGAATTAGAAATGGACACAAGTTCATATTCAGATCTGGGAAAGCTCTGTAACATTGAAGATGATAACGTCGTTACCATGACCTCAAATCACTTTGCTGAAAAGAAATTGTTAGATTATGTTCCTATCAAGGAGTAAATAGTCAATAAGTACAGAACTCAACCCAATATCACAAATGATAAAACCACAAACTTTTAAGCAATTGACAAAAAATGGATTATATATATTTCCGAACACGATTTCCCAAATCTACAAGAAATCTTTCGCAGATACATTAAAAGAGATATAACGGATATACTGAGCTTGCCGTCGTAAATACAATGCAGTTCAACAAAAACCATGAGAAATGTACTCTAATAACACACAAATAACATTGTCAAATGTTCTTATAGTGCTCAAGATACCGAAACAGAGGTTAAGGAGGGCATGCATTCCGAAATCTTAGAAACATTTAATTCCATCAAGAATAAAATTTACTATCCGAAATTACTAGAGGTAATCCAAATCGTTTTCGATCAATGTGAAGTCAAACTAAATCAATCAAACTAAAACTATAGTTTTCAGCAGTCCCCAAGGGAAAAAACGAGATAATCTGTTGTTGATATCTATACCATCATAAAGTTCGATTTTCTAACCATAATTGATAAACTCTCCAAGTACGGATCAGCCTATTATTTACCCGATAAAATCCATATAACGCTAATAGAAACTTTAGGGGATCATTTGCAAAATTTCCAAAACCGGGTAAAATAGTCAGTGGTAACTAGTCAAACGTATTGCATAGAACAGATTTTCTACAAACGAGAGAAAGTGGCATTACATATAACGAAGCCAAATTGCCACACAAGAAATGCTGATGTGGAATGGTTTCACAACACCATCGCAGATAAATGTACAGCTCTTCTACTAAATGGCTCCACACTAACTGCTAGACAATTAATACAAAGGGCAGTCAGAAACTATAATGAACGATATCATTCTACAATCAATGGTACTTCTGCAGATGCACAAAATCATCGGGTAAATATAGAAAAAATACGGAATAATACCACCGAAAAACAAAAGAAATATTTGACAAAACTCAATGAAAAGCGCGAAGACTATTGAAAAACAAGATCGGCAGGCTTTATTGAAAAATAACAAAGCAGAAAGTTCGGAGAGACGTGGTGACTGATGAACAAAAATTGACCGCCAAGAATTCAGCATCCAACGCACCACAGAAAGAAATATTTATTTCAAAATTTCAAAAGAGGTTTTTGAATATCAAACGCTACTAGGATCGGAATGGTTGAATGACCAAATTATAAATTTTTATCTTACCCTCCTTGCAGAACGAAATTTGGAAAAACATACCGAAAGCTACCCCGAAGTACACACAACGTTTTTCCTGTTATGCGTAAGGCATTGAACAATTCACATTAGTGCATGGCCATAATAGATTTAAAGAGTCATAAAATCACATATTATGATCCAATAGGAAAAGCTAATCCGAAAGTATTATCCTTATCAGAAAATTATTTGAAAGGAGAATCAAACAACAGTTACATGATCGCAGAATACTTTACTCGTAAGAAAGTGCCCAATTTCACACAAAAAGATATTCCCAAATTTCGTGATGAAATGCTCCTGGAAGTGTTAGAAAGAAAGATTTTTTCGTCTTTACTTACTTAATATGCATTATTATTCATACAAATAACGTAGAAAACTTACCAAATTATGGTTGGAAAATCATAACATAATACATCCTAGCTTACTAACATCAACAGAACTAGCTATAAAAACCCGTTTTTTATAAACTGAAGAACGTAAAAACAGAACTCTTTAAATACATTGATGATTTGCTCACTTTGGCAATGCAAATTCCTGAATCGCATTAACTTGTATAATTAAAATTAATTACTCCAATACCAAATAATAATTATGCAGAAATTATAATGGAAGATCAGTTTACAGTAGAATTGAATGGTAAAATTATTAATTACCAAATTATTACATAAATCACGAAACGACACTAAAACACTCTAATTAAAATTTGCAAATATAAGAGATGATGTATGTTAATAAATAAAAAGCCGGGTGATTATGTAACTCGTAAATTGAGGAGCTGAAACCCATCTTCACTGAATCGAGTCTTAAGATCGACTGACTCGAAATCTAAAGATAAGAAATGTATCTGTACAATATGTTCGATCGACAGAGGACGATGCCGACCCGGGAAAACCCTGAGCAAACAATTTTATTATTGGAAGGAAGGTAAATGAACATTAGTAACACCTAATTTTAAGTAATTAAGTTTTATAATTGGCTAATACATGTTGGCGTCTTTTGATCATTACGTGGATTGAAAAATGCATTGGTCAACTTTTCATTTCAATTGGAAGATGCTAACTTGTAATCCTTCCGAAGGGAATATGGTCCGCGTATGGTCTTTAACGACTTTCATCATTCCGTCGAAGAAAGTACAATTTCTCCATAAATTATGTGGGCAGCATATGTATGCAATTTTACGACTTGCGTAGAAAGCCGAAGAAAAGACGATTTTGCCATAGTTTTACGCGCCACTATTATACGACTTTTGTTTGCATTGGCGAAGAAAAAACCATTTTCCATAGTTTTACACGCCACATATCTTCCGACTTTTGTTCGTTTTGGCGAAGAAAAGATGTTCCGACCTTAGTTTGCCTAAGCGACAATTCACCATAATGTTTGCTGGTTAGTATCATAAATTGGGATTTCCAATTGAAGACGTTTATGTTTCTTTGATTTTAATACGAAGGAATATTTATGTAATCAGTTCCAACAGAGATGTTTAAAAGTAATAGATAATGATGCACCAATCACACCACAAAAAGGGTACCTCAAGACTAATCCCGCTTTTTCTAGTCTACCAAACAGTATTCAAAATAATATACTATGCAACAAACATCGCACCAATCGCAATTCTTTCAATTTATGATTATTGATGTGGTTCCGATCAGGAAAGATGCAAGAAAAATCGACTTTTAATGAAAAACATTTTTATATTTATTTTATATGAAAGGGATATTTTCAATGAAGTGGACACTAATTATGTCTACATGAGAACACGTTCAATAGATGACTCAGAAGTTGGAAGGAAACCCAAAATATTTCAGATTGGCTATCGGAGTAAATTGTATACTCGGGAAGAGAGATATTTTGAAGTATTATTCCTTCTGTGTTGTTATGCAACGTATGGGTAGATGATGTGGGGCAGTTCATTACAGCAGTAGGGCCAATTAATTCGCCCCGAAGAAGTCCATATCGAAATCTCCTAGCAGGTGCGGTGCCTCTTTTGACATGATACTTTTGTGTGAATTTTTCATTAAAAAAAATAGTAATCATCAAAAAGCTTACTTAACTTTTATATATATTTGACGGTACCGATTGCAGTCTCCTCTTTTTTATTAGTATACGTAAAACAACCTAATTCAATCACAGCTAGGGTTACTGACATTGTGTCAATGCGTTGGTTAAAATGCACGTCTGTTAGCTTATGTAATGTGATGATTACAAATCATCAAACATGAGCACCGATTTGATAATCTCCCACAAGAAGGAATATTGTTAAAGAATATTGTTAAAGGAATATTGTTAATTGTTTAACATTCAACATGCTCGATTATTTGCGCAGTTCTCGTTTCCGAAGTCATAATCATAATCAAAGTCATGCCCATAAATAACATGTACGGAGTTATGTTCCAATTCCGGCTTGATTGATATCTCATTGGAAAGGAAAACACATCCGCTTTTTAAAGTTGACATGTCGAGAAATTTTAGTTTAAGAAAATCTTAAGTCGAATTTGGGGAGCTGGTTTTGAACTGCAATCAGAAGTGTTTTGCGAACCACGGCGGCCGCAGTCGTAAACATTTATGTAGCAGTAATCTTTTAATCATCACAAAAAAATGAAAGAAATAAACAATTTGAATAAAACCACCACCTAACCCGATCGGGTACGGTTTACATGCATAAATATTATTATGTCAAAGCAAACTTTACGTTACGTTAATTCCCATCAAACAAATGCAATCGTCTCGATAATTCGACTCGCCTTGACCCTTATCCTTCATCCCGTTCCCAACGTCGTATCTTTGGATATATATATATATATATAATCACAAGTTGAATCACATAAACGTTCTTCGATCATTCTCGTGTATCCAAATATTTTTACAACTTTTTACAACCGTAGTCGTATACCTTGAATTCCTTCATAGCCTACATAGCGACGCCACAAACGGGAACGCCGTTGCCATTCGCTCCTTTCACACTTGTTCACCGTCTGCTCTTTTACTATTCAAGGTTTGGTATCCACGGTTCACAGTCGTTACAAGAAAAAAATCAAAAATGGTCCTTTTTTCTCGCTGTCTCGCATATGATTCGAATTTTTTAACCAAAACCAAAAACTTTCCACTCTCGATTTCTTATTCCCGACATTTGGTACTCAACTCCTAATTTCGATTTCTTCGGGTCCTGGTTTTCCCTCGATTCCCAATAAATTTACATCCCCCCCCCCTTCCGTCCCATTCTCGACAACCTTTTCTACTGTTTGTGGCCAATACCCTTTCATCCGTCAGTCAAGGTCAACACCCTCAGAGCAGGTTGAATAATGTCAATCACCCTAAAAAAGATGACTCACGCAAAAGGTTAAAAGGCCATCACCCACGAGATTCAAACTCAGCGTCTAGGGGTCCACAAGCTGCCGCCAATCCACTGCGCAATGGAACTGCTTGAATTAACTTATTCGTCGCCGTCGCCACTCCCAATCTCACGCTGCATGTGCGTTTGTGGAGGCCATTTACTTTGATTGTAGCCGGGCTAGTTGGTAGTTCTCAATGCATTTGAATTATGCGCAAGTCAAATACATTGGATCTTGTAACAACTATTGCGGTAGATATTTGGAGTCGGGCTGCGGGGAAAATGATGAGAAGGAAATGAGAGGTGAGAAGAATAGGTGTAGAATGGAATTAATGCATAAGAAATGACGTCACCATCCGCACAATGCTAGGCAAGCATATTACTGCACGCACAAGCGCTAGCGCAGAATAATTCTGTCAGACGGTATATTAAGCCCTTACTTTTTTAAATTGTTTAAACATCCAGACTTTTATTCTTCAGTTGTTTACTTATTTTCTTCTGAAAGTCGAGCTTAGTTATCTTTTTGGGTATTGTTTCAATGAAGGAAAAAGTCTTGACGGACATGTTCTTTTCTCTAGCTTTATAAGTGTCATAGCGGTCTAGAGAAAGGAACTAGGATAGCTAAACACTTGGAATCAAAGGTCATGAAAGGATTCTCGTAAATAATTCTTATCACTCTGTTATTTTAGCAGCAATAGCGGAGGAGATAACATGATAATTCGAAAGACTCATTTTCTGCAGAAGCATGTGTTTTTGTTCAATATGTTTTTTTTTCTCTCAATCAAATAATTTGGATCTGTAAACTGTTCAATCACGTTTCCTATAGGAAACATTAATGACAGGAATTGGAAATATCTCTTGCTTCAAAAATTTTGGGTGCCCGTAGGTTTTAATATTAGATCTTCAGTTCTAATATTGTGATCTATGATGTTGAAAAGATTTTATTCAATAATCGTAACGTGTTACCATTGTAATAAGTATTAATGGTATCAACGCCGTATACATTTATCATAATTTATTTTCAGACTTATCCTTCATACGGAAACTTGAAAAATTTCGCACTGCAACGTACAAGATGAAAGATTAGTTTAGAAGAAAGATTACAAGCAATAAATTAATTCCCAGCATGTGTCACAGTCGAAATATGATGTCTTGAATCTTCTGATTGATTGCATAATGATTATAAATGAATTTTTCAAATTATTAGAAGTTGTTACTCATGCTCGATATGTACTTCTACATGCTCTTAACTCTACATTCCCAAAAATAATCTGCATTCATTTCAGTGGCATGTTATATTCAAATCAACTAGAGGCATGCAAATTTTCATTTATTTCATTTTAAATATTCTCTGAATAACTTCAACCAGTCACCGTAGCAAAAAGTTGTATCGAATCACACTTTTCCCGTGTACTTATTAACTTCCGTTCGGTTTTTTTGCGAAAGAACGACAAATCTCAGAACGTGCGAAAATTGAAATACTTAAAAAATTGAAATACAAATACTTGAATTTTAAAATGTGAAATATTCTTAATTATAAAACAATTCATAATAATCTTTCAGATTGAAAAAGTATTAGAAAGTTATTTCTAATAAACTACAAATAAATTACAATATTCGGAGCGTGCAAACAGATTGAAAATGTATTAGAAAGTGATTTAAAATAAACTACAATATTCGAAGCATGCAAACAAACACGCCCGGCACGATGAATTGAAGCACCGCCGCGCTGGCGGCATTATTTCGCCCACCCGCTCAATTTTTACTTTGTCACACGATATATGATGGATTGCAAGCTAGAAAATGTAGCATTACTATGATTAGGAAAAATGTCAAAGTTGCATGAAAGCACGCTTACCCAGCCCGCTTCAACCCGAGACTTATGTATTTACTGAGAGGGAATTTTGGCATCTTTTTGAAAACTTACATTACAGTGGCATCTATCCTGCCAGTTGGTGGTTCTACGCCATGGTTCAAAATAACAGTGCTTGTTGTAAATACTTGGTGGTAATACCACAGCGTAATAACATACAGCGATAACACTCCAAACAAACGACCGATCTAACGGTATTCAACGAATTTTACAGAATTGCATTGGTGTTAGTAAAAATGTTTATTTTTCTCTATCTATTTTCATTTAGCTTGTAAACGAAACGATCAAAATAAGAGCAAAAAATAAACATTTTTACTAACACCAATGCAATTCTGTAAAATTCATTAGATCGGTCGATGGTCGGAGTGTTATCGCTGTATGTTATTACGCTGTGGTAATACTATGTTTCGAAATCCAAATACTACGCAAGCACATATGAGCATCAGAATTGGATGTGGGAAGATACAAAAATACGGCTAGCGAAACGAGTCCATTAGTTCGTCGCAAGTAGCGGAATACGTCTTTCTAAGAAAAAGACTTGTAAAGTTCAAAGTTTAAGACTTAAAAAGTTTTTACTAATACTTTAGTTGGATTGTATTTTAGTGAGTTAGGAATAAGCAATGTGTGCAATTTAATATGTAAATCAAACAAAAACATTGTCAGTAAGATGACCCGCTCGGAAATTTGAAATAAGCATAAACGAAAAAGTTACCCAACTGATTTAGGAATCCCACTGGTGCAGATATCAATTGAAATATATTTGTTCAAGGAAGCTGATTAGCTTTCCAAATGAAAATCGAATTTTGTAACTTCAGTTATTAAGTCTGTATGCAATGCTATGTACCGCAATATTGGACAATATTATTTTGTATGGCAGCCCACATCCAATAAAACAAGGTGTTTATCAATCATAAAACGTGCATACTTAAAAAAAGAAGAGACGCATGCTTTTAATTGTATTATAACTTCTTCATTAGAGACAATAGCTGAATACCACGTTCAAAGTGAAACAGTATCAATCGTATTCTCCCCACTTTGAGTACTGCATACAGGCCTGCCAATAATCAAGTCCAGCTAGTGGATGATCGCCTTCTGCAATGAAACTTAAGACGTACAATCTAAAATCTAACAGAAACATGCCGCACTAGGGTGTATGTATTAATGAACAGAAGTGACGGTGTTACCGCAGAACGATTGATCCAAGCCATGCGTAATAGCTTAAGTTGAACTCATTGAATGTGCGTCGTTCGAGTGGAGCACAGAAAATATAGCAATCGCGAAGTGCATTAGTCAAAACATTAAGTACATTTTTGGAACAGCCAAATCTATATCCTGTCCATAGACGGTTCTTGATTTGCGTTTCAAATCAGAATGATTGCTGAAAATGTAACGAGAAATTGTGAGATCATGGGGTGTGATTCAAAGTTTTCGTGTCACCCGTCTGTAGCGTGCGAAAGTGCATTTCTTTCTTAATTGGAATGAATTACGTAAACTCTCGCCGTGCAATGCTACTACTAAACGCATGTAATATAATAAAATATAGCACCCACTAAGTGTTAGGGCAGGTCGCAGTCTGGATTTTCGTAGTTTTACTCATATTGAGATTGCACGCGGCACACACGCCGGATGATCGTCGTTTAGATATCACCATATAATCGATGTCCTGCATAATGAAATTTGCGTTCCAGAACCGGCCTTCCCTTCCCTATTTTCGCCAAATCTGCTACGAAAAACAAATTTACTACAAGTAAGGTACGCCTGCGCTGACCTCTTTACCTATTCACTGCGCATATGAGCATGAGCATACGATCTCATGAGCATACGCCGATCTTTCTGGGAGTGAACGTTCGGGTCTTCGAGATCGCATGTGCATATGTGTGTGCCTTTGAATTATAGAAATACTGAAAACTCATGTTCACATAGACACATCTGAATGGCACGCTTCGTATAAGCTGATACATAAAATAGCTATCTCATTTAATTCAAGATATTTAATTTGAAGCGAGGATACTCGGGATTTCAATCTTTGCCCTCCTCTCACGTTTAGTTTAGATTGCTTTTTGTTTTTGTTTTCTTCTCTTTTTCCATTACGAAAAATATAACGTTTTAAAGGTGTAGGAATATTAGAAATTATTTGATTTAAATGGGTGCGGTGTTGCAGCGGTCGCTAACGTTAGTTAAATTGCGTTGAGCTCATACATACCTAGTGAAGTGCAACTAAAACTTTGTACTTTAGCAAAGTTTTGTTTTGAAGTGTCAAAAAGATAAACTGTGATTTAGTAAATATGAGTTCATATTGTCCAAAGTGCGCTGTTTAGTTAAAATCATTCTAGTTTTAACTACCGTGGTTTCTTTCAATCATTGGTTTCCTATTGTTGTGCCAAAAACGCTGATGTAATCTTATCTAGCGGAAGTACCTACATACATGAAAATTGCAACATTTTGATAAGGGTAGAAAATAAGGCGAAAATCATGTACCCCCTTTACAGATTGAGTTTTCATAATATATTCTTGCAATTAGTAATTATCAACGGCATAATTTTGATATTTAACGACAAAGTCGCAACAATCGATGCAAGGCGCGCGACTCCACAACTCATCGAAGATGAAGGTCGACGAAATCGCCAAGTCAGTGAGTATCGCAAAGTAGTAATTTATTCTTATCCTTTAGAAATTTTCATTCGCTGAAAGAAAAATTCGTTGGCAGAACCTCCACACTTTATAACGTGTAATTTTTAAAATATCTCTCTGTTTTATGGTTGCAATCTTCGCTACAAAGTCGAGTATGTACATGCGATATGGTGCATGTATATGTATATATAGTTTCACATATTCACGTTAAAAATATGAGGAATTTTCGGGAGCGAAATTTTTCAAATATTTTGGTTTTTCCAAATAAAGATGTTTTTATGATTTCTAAGTTTTCATTGTTTTCAAGGGTTGTACAGCTCAGCATATAACGACAGGGAAATCTATACCCTTAATTGTGGGAAAAACCTTAGATCTATTAGAAATCTTAGGGAGGGCCTATTTATGTATGTTAGCCACAAAATATTAAAAGGGTGTTTTCGCAGAATTTCCGTAAATTTGTGGATATTTTAGCTGATTTTTGACTATGGTTAGGAAACGAATAACATCCGAAACAATTCTTTTATTTGAAAATAATTTTGTGTATTTGGGTCCATTTCATCAGATTGTTGAACTTATTGTCCTGAGTCAATTCCTTTCGACGCAATAAAATGTTTATCAAATAAAAAACCTTTTGTATCGTTAAGCACATTAGAAAAAATAATAATCTCCTCATTATCTATTAACAAGGAGATATATGAAAATTCACATAATTTAATTTATAATTAGACATATCTTCAGATTGATTGCATAAAAAGTTAATTGAAATTTTAACATATGAATGAATGTTCGATGTCTAGTGGTTCAAGACACATGAATGAAATTAATACGTTTTAGGCTTCAATTCGCTGAAGAACAATGTGTCATGTGTCGACCATGCGCTTCCAAAGGGGTAAACATACGTTGAAAGTGACGAGTCAGTAGATACACATTTGATTTTCGTTTTCCTGAACTCATTTATATGTTGGAATTTTAATTAACTTTTTATGCAATAAATCCAAGGATATGTCTAATTTAAAATTAAATTCTGTGAATTTTCATAGATAATAGATAATGAGATTATTATATTTACACACTACATTCACCGAACAATAAAAGCCGGCAAGGAGGACAAAGTTTGATCCAATCTTATGTTAAGAATGCATGGTATTTTCGATTAAAATAAATAATAGAGCTCATCCGATAACACTGATTATTTAGTCATTTGTAAAAAAAATGTTACAAAATGCAATGTTTTACCGCTCAATATACCATTTTTAATAGCCGCACTATAGTTAAATTGCCTGAACATGAATTTTCCTAAAAAATCTACTATTTTAAAAGGAGTACCATTGAGAATTTCTCTTATTGGTTTCGTAGTCGCCAAACTTTAACCTTCATGTGTGATAAATAGACTTAGATTTGATAGTGTCAAATAGTCTTCAGACATTCACATACATTCCCCGGTGGGGCCACTGTATATGAGAATTATTCTCTATTCAAAACACATGGTACTTTTTCTTATCAAATCGAATCAAAAAATCTTAGGTTTGCGTTCTTGCAAACGCAACGTTTTCGGGTTTTAATTTTCTCTTTTGGATGTTTTTTGATTATTTGTCTATAAAATGCCAATATAAAAACCCCAATTTTGCCTTTTATGCCTTCCACAATTCCTTTAAATCTGGTCCAAACATCGAAGAAAATCAAAACCTGAAAAAATCGAGACCTTTTTGTTTGCAACGATGCTGCATATTCAGGAATCCTCACTCACATACTGCGATTTAAAAGTAATTTAGGATGAATATATTGACTTTCGTTTTATTTTTATGTTTTCTATGTCATCATTATGTAAAAACATTATGTAATTCTCTTCTTTGATTGATTGTCGCATCTCTTTTGATACGCGTCTTCTTTCGAGATTTTGAGGAAACTTTATATATTGCTTTCAGTTTTCGCTCGAGTTTCATAATCGGTGGGCAGATGCTGTTGATATCGGTTATTTGGCTGCTACTGGGTGAAAATGTTTTTAAAACCTTTGCGTCTTGTAAAATTGTTTGAGTATTGTTTTACCGTTTAATTAATCTGCTTCACAATAGTCTTCGTCAAAAGTACACGAAGTTTTTATGAATAGTATCCTGCAACTATTACTATTTTCATCATCAGCTACCATAATCCTCTTTATTATTTCCTAATTAGTTGTCCCGTTGCGTTGTAATTATTATGGTCAAGAGCGATCATTTCTTCGGTTCGTCAATAGCCAATCATTCATGCAAACTCAAATTGCAAAGCGAATATAATGTATGCAAAACCTAGTAATATAAATTCAATAATCTTAGAAATCAAAATAAACTGGATAAACATCCTTTCTGATTTGTACCTAATTGATACCATCTTCGCAAAATGATTCTGAAAAATGAAAAGAAAAACCTTCCTTTTAATTTTACGTTCTAAAATAAAAAAAAAATAAAAAAATCTAGAACGCAAATTACAAGGCAGGCTTATCTTTCAAATTTTCATTCTCTGAGTTTTTTCTTCGAGAGAAATTGGTTTGCCTTCCTGGCTGGAGTTTACCAGCCTGCAGCAGGAAATGTTTCAGCGCGTATCCATCAAATTATTTTCACGCACAATATCCATATATCATTTTATTGAAAACAAGTTGAAACTGGGGGAAAAAAACTTTTCAAGTAGATTTTGAATAGTATTTGCAAAAGTATTCCTTAAAGGAGTTCAACCGAAGCTTCCATTATTTTGACATTACTTGTAATTGAAGAATTTATAATGTAATGTTACCTGGGAAAAAATTCAAAACACGAAAAAGGATCAATTCATCGATCTCATTTTCTATCAAAATTGCTGATTTTAAACAATAAAAAAAACATTATCATTTACTTTTAAAAAGAAAAAAAATATCAATTTCATTTAATCAAAATTATTACATATTTTAAGATTCAATTGGAAAAGGAAAAAAAACTAACCAACACAATTTAAAAATCAATCAAAATGTTAACACAACAGTGAACTTTTATCCTACGACTAACATATTATAACCTAATTCTCATCAAATTCAATCGAAACAATTGATTTTATACTATTGTAATGCGTGCAATATTCCTAGCCTAAATGTTGAACATCATCTGTAGAGCCTAATATATTACCATATACCTATACTAAATATTGAAATCTATGCCTAATTTTTAACACAACAACAACACTAAGTGTAGCTATCATGAGCTCAAACTCAAAAACCAAGTAATGAAAATTACAAAAACAGAAAATCATACACGAATAATTTAGGCATTGTCATTCAGCCACCAATACCTAGACAACTCCATCTCAGCCCGACTAGTCTCAACGAATATAACAAATCTCCATTGAAAGGATATCGCAGGATATTTTATTGTCTAATTATATAATTTGGACGTTGTCAGAATCAGAAAAATATCGATTCATGTCTGAATATATGAACGCTTCTGGAGGACCAAGACTAGTAATGAGGTAGTCGCAATATACACCATATATATAAGTAGGATGGAACGGCTGTGAAATCCAGGGATTTTTACTCATAGTTACAGATCTTGCGATATGATTGCGAAGAAGTCTCAATATGAACATATCGACTCTCGTCATTTTAGCAGTTTTATAAATCTTCCTATTCGATATCTAGTATTTCCAATCCGTCTTAGGCTTCCTGTACAAACCAATACATGCACGAAGACATTTCCTTTCGAAAACTCTTAATCTTTCCATAGTACTAGCACTCTGATTGTACCAGATCTGACATCCATTAGTCAAAATTGGTCTAACCAGGGTCTTGTATCAGATAACTGTGACGTTTTGAAGAATGTATCTAGAATAAAAGAGTCGACGAAGGACCATGACTACTTTTAATGCTTTCCTCAGCATCATTTTGACATGATTAATATAGTACTGGTATTGATCGAGATGAACACCGAAGTATCGAACACAGGATTTATGTGGAACCCTCTCTGAACTACCCTCGCCAGCCACAATGTGGAAATCCTTCCAATTACGCTTCAGGTCTTGGCTGGCCCCTTGCAGCGTGGTCCGAAAAAAATTGTTTCGCACTTCTGCGCATTAATTTTCATTCGCCAACTACCGGTATAGAGCTGCACATCATTAAACATTTTTTGGAGATTGCTCTGGACTATTGTAGCTTATCGGTCTGCTGTATAGATAATTAGATATGATATCGTTGGTGAGACATTAAAATCTAAGCCATTCAGTAGTTTGCAAATGAATTTTGAGAATAGTAAAAGGCGCAGTAATTGTAGCCTGTTGTAAACCATCCAAGACCTTAAAGTCGCGCATTGTCGTCAGGTTTCCGTTCGTTACAACAAATGATTGTCCGTATAACATATTACACATCATGGCGACAAGGTGTTTGGAGAACCCGTCCTGGAGGAGTTTAAAAACAAGTCCATCTAACCACATGGTATCGAAGGCTTTCTTCATATCAATGAGACACGCTCCAACACATTCTCTATCATTTAGTTTCCAACAGATGTCTGAGGTCACTTTCGTTTTCGCATGTATGGTCGAATGCCTGACACGAAAACCAATTTGGCAATTCGGCATCAACTCATATTTCTCAATGTGGGCGTTTAATGCTTTATTTACTATCAATTCTAACACCTTACTGATGTTAGGTAGCAAGCTGATTGGGCGATAGCTTTTAGGGCACGAAGATTCTTTTCCTTTCTATAAGATCGGAAATACATTAGACTTTTTCAACTCATTTGGGAAATATGAATTGCTCAACATATTGTTGAACAATATGCAATAATTTCTAATCGCAACCTCAGGCAAATTTTGGAGAACTATATTCGGAATACCGTCAGTACCACATGGTTTCTTGTCGTTTGTCCTGCCAAATATGAAACACAAGTCTTCACAGCTGACAAAATAATCAATAAGATTTAAGCTCGGTATGAGATCTGATGTTAATGGCTCGGATCTTTTGCTTCAACGACCTCTGAAAATAATTGATTTCCTGGTGAACCTCCTCCTGATGATGAGATGAACCAATTCCGTTTCTATCCGGAGTCGTACTATCAATTTCGATACCAGTCATATCAAGAAGATTTATCTCATCACCAGTGACTCCATGATTCGATACCTTCACTCGAGACCTCTTACGGAATAAACTATTTACTTTCGTGAAAACGCCATCTGGGTCCTGTGAGGTAATACTCCTCAGTTTTTCCGCCCATTGATTGTTGACCTTACTTCTGAAGTATGAAGGTGTTTTTCAGGTGTATTTTCAACAAAGTCAACGAGGGATGATTGTAGTCCAAAAATCACCGATAAATATTGTTGACGCATGTGAGAAGAAGGCTTTTCAATCTTTTTAACCTTGCGATGGTTGGTGTTTCATATCTTTCCATATTGTTTCGATGTTTTATCTTGGGCACTACTTTCTCAATCTTTTCCAACGTCAGCATCCCTAACTTCTACAAATATAGATCTATTTCATTATTATTAAGATTTCTGTCATTAGGAACCATTGAGGTAGCTTTGCCATTGCCAAAAGGAGGACATTGCTTTTGATAATCCCGATTAAACATTTTTTGGAACTTTCTCCAATTCGTTTTTTTGAAATTCAACCGATGATTTTCATGTTGAGCTGGAATGAGAAAGACATCATTCCTGAGATGATTGATTTCCATTTCGATTGCGTTATGGTCTCTATCACAAGGAAGCACCTGTAGTTGCCATTGAGGATTATTATTGCTGAATTCAAGTCTTGCATCAGCAATGCAAACTTCTGACCCATATAGAGTGCACCTGCATTCAATTTGGTTCTGTGTTATCCACGATTTTAGGAATACACCTTTTTGATTATAGTTGGCGTTCAGCCATGATGTAAGCCGAGCGTTAAGGTCACCAGCAAGAATACAATAGTTATGCAGCCTGTTAAATCTAGTATTTCAAACAAGGAATTAAGCTCCTCCTTGAACTTGGAAACGTTTCGACCAGTTACATAGGCAGAGATAACGAAGAGATTATCCCTTCCTGGCAGTGAAATTTCGATAACGGACACTTCTAGAAATTCAAAGTTTTTAAATTCGACTTTTTCAATATTTTGGAAGTTGCTAAAGGGTCTTCTAACCAATATCCCGGTGCCACCTCCCCCATCACAGCTTAGCCTAACGTTTCTTACGATCACAAAATCCTTGAATGTCATGCTGTGCATTAATATAAAGGTGGGTTTCAGTGAGAAGCATGATGTTTGGCTTTTGCTTAGCAATGAATTCAAGGAGAAGGTCTCGTTGATGTAGAGTAACAATGGAGTTGACGTTGATCGAGATGAGACGAAGCTTATCCATGGCAATGTGACTGAATGACAAGTTATTTTGAGACATTTGAAAGATCTAAACGCTGAGAAACAAAGTTAATTTTTGAATCTTATTTATCGATTCGCTCCGATAAAGAATCAAATTGCTGGTAAATTTTAAGAAGCAGCTCATGATTGTCACTTACATTGTTTGAAGCATTATCTACTTGTCCTCTCGCGGCAAGTGCAAATGATACTCGGAACTTGACGAAGTTGGAAGGCATGAAGCTGTGGTGTACATGAGTTTTCTTTGGAATAAAGTTTACTTCCGCATCTTGATATCGCGGTTATGCTCGATATGATGCTAGATGCCCAAAAACACCACAGTGAATGCAGTATAATATTTCTTAAGGCTCCGTCTGAGCCTAATGGAATATGCACCTAAATTCGCACTCACCGGGAACATGAACGTCTTTGCATTTAACGCATCGCTATTGCATGGCGCAGTTGGTAGCCGAATGACTAAATTTTTGACATCGGTAACACTGGTTGATTTCTCCTTTTTGGAGGCGTTCCCACTTCACAACTCTGAATTCCAAGTACCTTATTTGTTGAAGGGCACTTGGACTGCTTTTGTTTGAAATTTGTACCAGGTAAAGTGGTAAGTTCTTCTTTTCTACGGTCAATCTTCTTGTTGTGAAGATTAAGACAGAAATGCATTCAATTTCAGCTTCCTTGAGCACTTGAAGGAGATCGACCGTATTCTCTCCGCAGTCGAAACCCCTCAACAAAAAGGTCTGATTTTCTTCACTTTTTGGGGTATAGGTGAAGATTGGAACTTCCTACTTCAGCGCATCTTTTGCTGACTTGAAATCAGCAATCGATTTCGTGTTGGCAGTTAACTTCTCTGCGTTAACTCTTTTTATTTCGAAATTCGTTAGTTTTTTTCGGCTGCCAATAACCGAACCATATCTCTCCCGCTCTGTCCGAAAGCATTAATTAGCGGAACTTTTCCTGTGTGAATTTTATTGGTGGATTTTTCAGAGGAACCAGCAGGAAATCGAAATTCAACACCACGACATGGTTGTACTCTGCATTTGTTCAAAGAAGGTAACCAAGAAGTCTTTTAATTTAGCCATTGAATTGCCGTCAATGATAAGATGGAATTTTTAAATCAGAATATTGTTTACTTCACGTAATTGGTGAATATGCAACGGTCTCGAATTGGTTCAGTTTCATTTGTTCAACTAGTAGCGTGTTACTAGAGTGAAATTCACGTAAAGAGAAAAAGAAAAAAATTGTTCAAATTGTCAAAAAAAAAAAAAAAATCAAAACGTAGAAAAAAGCGAGACTATTGCGTTTTTAACGATCAAACTTAACACACCTTATATTATGTTACATCTTTCACAATCCCAATCCATAATCAAATAAGTTAGTTACATTCAATGGACTAAAACCAAACTCACTTTCACAAGAATTAACTATGTAAACTCATCAATTTCGCGAAAAAAATGCGCTGGTAGTTTCTTTTTAAATCATTGAAAATGCAATAGCCTAAAGTGGCTCCATTTTTATTTATATTTATCACTGATTGGACTGAAATAATAAACTAAAAGAGTGAAAATGGTAAAAAAAATCAGACCAATAATTTAAATAAATTCAAAAAATGGAAAATTTCAATATCGGTGCGTTTGAAATAATGGAACCTTTAGACAGCTGGTGAATTTCTGTTTGCACTTCACTTCTAGAAGAAGCTTTACTTCTTACGCTTCAACCGTGATTAGTACCAAAATCTCTAATTATCCCGGATCACCAATCTCATAATTTAATCCTTGCATCATAATCGACTCTTGCATATCATTCTGAATTTGTTCGCCACTGTGTCATAAGGACGGAATTTCAATCTGATAACGCGTGTTTACTTATATCTTTTCCTAAAAAGTCATGTTCATTCGGCATTACCGCGAGGGGAATATGAGAAGAAAAAAATTATACTCACAAAAATCTATTTTCCTCGGAAGCTAATTTTGGCGCGTCCGCATTCTTCGGAAAAAACTTTTTTTGGTTTGCCATGTTATTTACAAGTAGACTCATATAAATCATTTGGGCATTTTAACCAAAAAATTATACAACATACGTATCACATAACATGCCGCAAATTTTTCACCAAATTTCGCAAAAATGTTTGAATCTCCCTTCTAAAGACAGATTTAATTTGAATTTCTCAAACCTATTTTCAATTTTTTTCCACAATGGCGCCCGTGATTTCCATGTGGTCAAAATATTCATCTTTTGAAATTTTTTGATAATTACATTTATTCACTTTCAATACGATGAAAAATTTCAAACTTTCCTTTGAAGTACCGTTTTACATTGTTTTCGCACTAATAATATTTGATCGTCAGTCAATGATAGAAAAAAACACAATGTAGCTAAATCCGAATGTTGGGTACACATGTATGTAACCGTCAAATTTTTAAACCTCAAGTTCGTTACTAGCAGATGTTTGAGAAATCAGAAGGCATAATAAGCTTTCCTTTGCCTGCAAAGTACGTTACAATAATTATCGTTATCTTCATATTTCAATTTTATTATTCCGTTAAATTACGTTAAAGTTGTTGGCACCGTATTCTTCATATGAGAACACTTTTTGTGAGGGCTACAACGTATCACTTCCAAGCTTTACCTTTTGATGCGTAGATGTCATACACTCATATAATCATTTCACTCCCAACATTGACAAATGTCCCCTCAGGATAAGTGGCGAGGTATTTTATAGCGGTAGTGCGATCAGTTTTAAAATGAGGCCTGTCGAGTGTGATATACAAATAGTGAAGTGAAAATGAACACATATTTAGTGTTCATCGATTGTTTACCTATCAACAGACTACACAGAAAGTATTAAATTCAATTTGTGTCGACAGAACAGAATAACAGCTACTGATATGGATGGTTTGCAAAAATCAATCGTCCTCTCTTCTTGTACAAAAGGCTTTCCTTTTTCCTTTTCCAAACAGGAAAAAATTCATCGCATTCCTCATTCATTATATATATTTGCTATCGATTCGAAGGTATTTTGTGCGCATTTGTGTATTTGACACGACGGCCTTAAAATTTCTAAAGTTTTCAAGTCAAACCATTTGGCCAATAAAACATTGCCATCAGACTTCACAACTTGATCAGCGCTGCCCCAGCTCGTTTTTTCACCAAAGCATCACTCGTGAGATCTCCCAATTGTTATTTGGGAACCCTGTTGGCCAGAATAGTTCCGGTTCCACCCAAGCATTTATCTGAAAATTTCCAATACGTGAAAAGTCGTGAAATATTTATCAAAAATAAATGAGTTTTCTCATTTATGTTTTCGCTTAGTCTAAGGACAACACTTTCACCAAGTAGCAAGTCTTCAGGATTATCTCTCAAAAGATGCTCTTTGCCTCGGTAAAGCTCAAAATCCAATACAAGTGCATTAGGAGCTGCAAGCACAAAATTTTTAACGCCTTCAGCGTTGGGTTTGTTCGGAACAAATTGCTTAATGACGCAAGCAGAACTAGTAGTTGGGATCATTTTCCCACGTAAAGCAATGTTATGGTTTCTAAAGGCAAACACCCATCTCTTACCCGTTCAGCAATCGGTCGTATTCTCCAGAATTTATCTTTGTCTCATTCATGCTTCATAACAAGATTATCATCCACTACTTTGAGGTGTTTTCTGATTAAGAAGCATTTTTCTCTGCATTGCATCAACAATACTAGCCACTCTTGTTACTTTGTCCCAGTACATGCGGATTCTCGGATAATTTAGGCAGATTATCAAAATTGTAGAATCTGCGAATGCACTTATCTCACTAATCGTGATGCTCGTCGCTTTTTCTGTTGTTTGGATAATTTTTATTTGGGTGCATTCTCTCATTGTCCTGATCATATCCAAATCAAAAAATTGGTCAACATATTGTTTTGGTACACACATTTCTCGAACTGAAACAGTGACATCTTCCTCCTCCTCATTGGCTACAACACGATGGAAGGTTGTTTTGCCAAATGGGCAGTGCTTAACTTTTTTATTTTTTTCAGTTCTACATTTCGGAACTCTTTTACGCTTTAATTCACCACTGGTTGACGGTTGTCAATCAAGCATGCCTTCAACCTGCACTTCTTCTTCGTCTTTTTCCTCGTGGATGGATTCTTCTACGAAAACTTCTTGCTCAGTTCTTTCCAGTATCTTTCCTAAACGAACTCTTCCCTCAATTTCTGCGTCATCTGATAGTCCGGGAGGTAGCGTTGTAAATCATCAAATCATTTCAGTTCGATTAATTTTTATCTTAAATGATTCCTCTCGGGT
Organism: Stratiomys singularior; assembly: GCA_954870665.1. Taxonomy (NCBI): domain Eukaryota; kingdom Metazoa; phylum Arthropoda; class Insecta; order Diptera; family Stratiomyidae; genus Stratiomys; species Stratiomys singularior. Next base: position 59,511,937 of record OX940877.1, read on the forward strand.
ACTTGTTTGATGATTTCAACGTCAGCCGTCTGAACATTGGTGGATGTGGTAAAGAAAAAATTTGTATGATGTAAAAAAGAATTTATTTAAAAATCATTTCAGCTCATTTGATATTTTATGAGATGAAAGTTTATTTAGTAAAAAAAAATATGAGATACGTCAGCTGCGTGGATAATGGGGGATTAATCGTCAGTCAGATATATAAACATGTTTAAAAAATAATTCATTAAAAACTATTTCAGCTTCAATGAAACTTGCATCCCTGATTCTTTATATTATTAAAAATACAAAAATAATCGTCAGCTATTTTTTCACGCGGGGAAAGATCGTCAGCTGATGGATTATAAGTGCTGAGCGATTATTTAATACACGTAGATTATCATATAATTAATGAACTAAATGACGATCTCTCCCCCTCTATCTTTACAACTGACGTATATTTTTATTTTATTTAATGTTTGAATAAATTATTCTAGCAATTTCAAGTGACTTGAAATTAATTATCAACTTTTTTTATTACTTTCTATCTATTTTCAATTGTAGTTATGATACGTTTTCCAATTACAGATCAACTGACGATTTTTCCCCTCTTATATTTTTAGCTGATGTATATTTTTATTTAATTTAATATTTAAATGACGTTTATTAAAAATTTCAAGTGACCTACAACTAATTGACTATTATATTTATATAATTTTTTTAATCAAATTTAAATCGTGTTTATTTAAATTGTGTTTATTTTACTCATCGATAATGTATTACATACGTTAAAATATTTCTAATTATTATAATTATTTTAATCATGACAATCTTCTGATTCATAATCACTCGAATTTTCTGATGGATCAGAATTATAATCGCTTTCTTCTTCACTGTCATCTGTACAGTCAGCGGCTCTTTCATCTTCTTCTATTTCTTCTTCTTCTTCTTCAGGTTCCTTGTATTCTGCTGCTTGGATATCTTCATTAATTTCAATTTCTTGAACTCCTTCTGTGTTCTCTGTAAAAAAATCTCGTTTTTATTAATTTGTCTATTTTTTTTTTATCAATATATAATTTGTCGTGAAAAATGTCAGAAATCATTAAATACCTGTAGTGTTGACAGTACCCGTCACGCTAGTGATACTCGGTGGAAGTTGATCACCGTCAAACCACTTGAAGGTATATTTATTTGCTATTTCTTCCCATCCATAGTTAGTTGGAGAAATTTCAAATAGATCTGGTACATGTGCATGGCTCCAGATGTAAGCGATATATGCTGCTCTCAAAATTTGCTGGTGTAATTCCGTCTTGCATGGCGGGAATGTCGCTCCATCAATGGTGTTTTTAAAAGTAAAAACATCTGTTTTTAGGTTCATATTGTATACTTTCGTGAATGTAGCAACTCGTGCTACATTCACATTATTTATGCTTTTAAATCCGTATATTCTGCAAACGAATTCTTCAATAGTTTCACAGTAAACAATAAAGAAAAATAAATTACTGACTTTTGCCAATATGATACAAAAGAAAAAAATGAATGTTGCAGGAAAAATCGTTGAAGTACGAATGCAACGCGATTTGTTTGGCCACTTATTATTATTATCAATACAGACAACACTAAACATAGATGCAGTTTTATTGAAGATGCAAACTATTGAAGAATTCGTTTGCAGAATATACGGATTTAAAAGCATAAATAATGTGAATGTAGCACGAGTTGCTACATTCACGAAAGTAGAGACGGAATTACACCAGCAAATTTTGAGAGCAGCATATATCGCTTACATCTGGAGCCATGCACATGTACCAGATCTATTTGAAATTTCTCCAACTAACTATGGATGGGAAGAAATAGCAAATAAATATACCTTCAAGTGGTTTGACGGTGATCAACTTCCACCGAGTATCACTAGCGTGACGGGTACTGTCAACACTACAGGTATTTAATGATTTCTGACATTTTTCACGACAAATTATATATTGATAAAAAAAAAATAGACAAATTAATAAAAACGAGATTTTTTTACAGAGAACACAGAAGGAGTTCAAGAAATTGAAATTAATGAAGATATCCAAGCAGCAGAATACAAGGAACCTGAAGAAGAAGAAGAAGAAATAGAAGAAGATGAAAGAGCCGCTGACTGTACAGATGACAGTGAAGAAGAAAGCGATTATAATTCTGATCCATCAGAAAATTCGAGTGATTATGAATCAGAAGATTGTCATGATTAAAATAATTATAATAATTAGAAATATTTTAACGTATGTAATACATTATCGATGAGTAAAATAAACACAATTTAAATAAACACGATTTAAATTTGATTAAAAAAATTATATAAATATAATAGTCAATTAGTTGTAGGTCACTTGAAATTTTTAATAAACGTCATTTAAATATTAAATTAAATAAAAATATACATCAGCTAAAAATATAAGAGGGGAAAAATCGTCAGTTGATCTGTAATTGGAAAACGTATCATAACTACAATTGAAAATAGATAGAAAGTAATAAAAAAAGTTGATAATTAATTTCAAGTCACTTGAAATTGCTAGAATAATTTATTCAAACATTAAATAAAATAAAAATATACGTCAGTTGTAAAGATAGAGGGGGAGAGATCGTCATTTAGTTCATTAATTATATGATAATCTACGTGTATTAAATAATCGCTCAGCACTTATAATCCATCAGCTGACGATCTTTCCCCGCGTGAAAAAATAGCTGACGATTATTTTTGTATTTTTAATAATATAAAGAATCAGGGATGCAAGTTTCATTGAAGCTGAAATAGTTTTTAATGAATTATTTTTTAAACATGTTTATATATCTGACTGACGATTAATCCCCCATTATCCACGCAGCTGACGTATCTCATATTTTTTTTTACTAAATAAACTTTCATCTCATAAAATATCAAATGAGCTGAAATGATTTTTAAATAAATTCTTTTTTACATCATACAAATTTTTTCTTTACCACATCCACCAATGTTCAGACGGCTGACGTTGAAATCATCAAACAAGTACCCGAGAGGAATCATTTAAGATAAAAATTAATCGAACTGAAATCACCCGAAAAAATGCAACGCTACCTCCCGGACTATGAGTTTAGATCTTCATCGATGTCTTTTCCATCAAAGTTTATCTCTGAAAAATCATCGACCAGAACGGCTTCGACGATGTCTTTTTCGGTATTCTCTTTTCAAGAGAAAACATTTCTAAAACAATAACAAAAATAATTGATAGTTCACTGATAACCTGAAAAATAGATCTTGAAAATATTTTCCCAATAATGAACTTGCATTGCAATAGAAAATTATACACAATTTCATTGATAAAAAAAATACATACAATTTGTGCACATTTTAACACTTGAAGTTTGGCTTTATTGGAAAGTAGGGAAGCAATAAATATTCAGTCCTGCAGTTGTCCGTTTTAATGGACTAACGGTTTCTGTGAGACGGACCCGATGTCCATTCAGACGAACAAGCGACTACTAGGATATGAACTGGGTGTCCATTTAAATGGACGACAGTAAAACAGTTCGATCATTACAAATACAAGATATTTTTCCAGCTTTTTACGTCACAGGGCGCAAAATAACACAAATAAACAATACAAAATAAAAACTGAACGAAATCAACAAGAAAACACATGAAACTACCTTAATAACGAACGTTTCATTTTTGTCTCCATATCAACGGACTTATCGCACATTGATGAGAAATGACAGTGATAATACAGTGTTAGACCTGCCTGAATAATAGAACTTGGAACGTGAAAAATGTTTCTTTCTTGTTTGCTTCATAGCGGAAATCAATTTAATGTAATGTCCATTTAAATGGACACCTGGTCTCTGAAGGGTATATATATGTATTTACATTTTCGGGATATTTTTTTTAATTTAAAAACTAAACACAGTAAAAATAAGCTTCCAAAAAATTTTATTTAAGCTGCACTTGAAATGTATATTTTCGATGTGATGTCTTAAAATCATCGACAGAATTTTTTTAAATCTAAAATCTTACCATCCAACCCTCTACAATGCCACACATATGTTTTGTTTCCTTTGTTTCAAGCCAAGCAAAAAACAATCTGCCTTAAACATTTTCACACAGTTCTGTGTAGAACGTGACTGTGTGAAGACGTGTTTTTCGGAACAACAGGACAGGTTGACCTCTCCAATCGAAATATTCACCGCTTTTCCTGGTATTCCGGCGACGCCATATCAGTTTTCAGTGCTTTTTTCAGTTGTTATTGATAGATTCAGTGTATGACCCATAAACTAGAAAGTTAACACATAGGAATTGTAAGTACCCTTTTTTGGTGTTTAGTATTGATGGTGATCAAACTTACAATTCACGGGTGAATCACGAAATGGATGAGCCATCTAAGGACAGACCTCCAGATCCCGGAGACCCCAAAACTATAACAGGAAAAAAAAGGAGAATTATAGAAATATTATAATTATATAAATATAATATGAAATATATAAAATGAAATATAAATAATTATAAGAATGTGATCAGAAGTAAAGGTGAACTTAAATGTTTTACACATATCAATGATACAGCCATGACCAAGGTTCCTACTGAAGTGACACCGTGTGCTACGGTCACTCAAAACCTGGTAACCGGCAAAATTAACAAATACCAACCGGACGCTAAGGGGACTCTTTTTGCCATTCTCATTGATAGTGTGGACAACAATGGGGATAAGATTAGAATTACACGTATGAAACTATTTGTTTACAACAAGAGTTTAGGACTTACTGGAATAAAGGACATCAAACAAGCTGGGTATAATAGGCTCAAAGTCTTCTTCGGTTCAGCGGAAGAACCCAACCAAGCAGTGGATAACAGCAAACTAAGGGATTTTAATCTCAAGGCATTTATTCCGGGAAATTTAATACACAGATTTTGAGTGATTAGAGACATCCCGCACGAGATCTCAACCGAGGAAATAGTAAACTCAGCCAAAGCATGCAATAAAATGGGAGTCATCCTAGAAAACATTAAAGTACTACATGCCCAAAGACTGAATACAAGGTACAGAAATGACCCCAACAAATTCGTTCCAACACCGTCGATCAAACTCACCTTCTCTGCCACCGAGCTACCTGACTGCATCAAAATGGCGTATGTAATTAGCACATCAGCTATTTCAAATTCAAACCCAGACAGTGTACTAATTGTGGCCTACTGGGACATTCCATGCATTTTTGTAAAAATAAAAAGAAGATGTGCTTGAAATATGGGACCGAAAATTGCGATAATAAATGCACCAAAACCATGTGCCTGCTATGCAAAAGTGAGGAGCATGAGGCTACGCACCAAAGATGCCCCAAATGGCTATCATACAAGCAGGAGGTAGAAATCAGCTCGATATTGAATATCACTAACAGAGAGGCCAGAAGCATTATAAATAAAAATAAATTTGCAGGACTAGATATAGTGGACCTCAGTGGAGCTAACTTCCCCACTCTCTCACAAGCTCACAATAATAACATTAGAAATCAACCAAACCAATCACAAACAACCCATACAGTACTACGGAAATTGAAAGACTGCTCAGTAATATGGAAGATCACATAAGCAAACAGGCAGGAGATAATAAGGAAAACGTTGAATTCCAAATTACGACAGTGAGAACATGGGCTAAGACCCTAAGGAAGTATCTAACAAGTCCAGAGCCTGGAACTAGCAAGGAAAAGCGTAAAATTAATAACACTAAAGCATAAGATATGAATGTCCTACAATTGAATATACAAAGCTTAAGCAAACACAAAGACAGCCTCGAACTTTACCTAAAGAAAAACAACATTGCCATTGTCCGAAAGGATATCAAATTCAGACGGCTTAATACAAACAGCCGCCTCGAAAACGTTGTAATCCAAACGTTTAATCTAAAATTCAACATGATACTAGCTTCCGTATACGCACCACCATCTATCAAATCAGTAGAATTTAAAGAAGAATTACAGAAGCTAAATAAAATTTTAGATTATACCAAAGACATCCTGATAGGGGGAGACGTCAATGCGAGGAGCCATTTGTGGGGGGATCATCACAACAATGCAAAAGGGAAAATCCGAAAGAAATGGTTAACAGAACAACACCTCAAGATACTTAACACGGGCATCTACACCTACAGAACACTAAATAAGAATGGAAAGATGCTGCAGTCAGTACCAGACATTACCGTCACCAACATGAAAAGACATGAAATAATATGGAGGGAAGAAAAAAATGACATCAGTAATAGCAACCATATTCCAATAAAAATCTGCCTGCCTGACACACCCGTGGAAAACGGCAAAACAATCAACTACAGAAACGTATTTCACGACATAAACAACACCACTTTCAGGGCAGATCTAGACAATATTTATAAAACACTAGGCAATATTATTGAGCTCAATTCGCATTCCATTAAACACAAACACCCCCCTATACACTGGTGGTCCAAGGAAATAGACAAACTCTGGAGAATAAAGAACGAAGCACGGCTTAAATTTAATAGGTTAAAGTCCACCGCAAACTGGACCACTTTGCATGAGGCAAGGGAAACCTGGCGAAAGAGAACAAAAGAAGCTAAAATAAATAGTTGGAACGAAAAACTAGAAGAGATTAGGATGAGTGGCAACATTATGAATTTCTGGAAATTCATAAATTGCATCAGGAAAACCAAAACTCCCCCTACGCTTAACGTCCTCAACGAAGATCAAGCAAAAGCTTTCCTGAACCTCATTAACATGAAACACCACCCAAACAACATCCATCATATGCTTTTGTTCACGCCAACGGAGAATCCACCAGACTTCGACCATAAAGAGGTAAGTAAAATACTAAACGTGAAACGAAAATCCACGGCCCCAGGGTTGGACAAAATCAACTATGATTTAGTTAGGGCACTTTTTACTCTACATCCAAACAGATTACTCTAAGCAATCAATGACGCCATTAATAATTGTTCAATACCGGAATCTAGTAGGAACATAAAGGTAGTCCCCATCCCAAAACCAAATAGAAATTTGGATGACTTAAACAACTACAGACATATCTCATTACTCAGTGTACCTGTCAAAATTATCAACAAACGAATTAAAAGTAGAATAGAAACACATTTACAGAACACAAACCCACTCCCATCATTAACGTTTGCCTACACTAAAAACAGGTCGTCCACATCATGTTTCAACACCCTCTTACAGAAACTAGAGAATAAAGCCACCTATCCCGCCAAAACAGCATGCGTCATAGACTTCTCAAACGCCTATGAGAAACTCGACCTCCAAATTCTAAGTCAACTACTATCAGATCTCAATATTCCAAACACATACATCCAGTGGGTTATAAATCTACCAACGGTCTACCGCAAGGTTATCACACCATCTCGGATTCCAATACTTCTTTACTGCAATACGCGGACGACTTTTTGATTCTGGTCGAGGGCAAAAATATCAATCATACCACTTACTTACTGCAAGATAAACTCAACCTTTTCTCCACTATTAGCGATAACTTGAAATTACCTTTTAACCCGAATAAAATCCAAGCGATAAACTTTCATTACAATAAAAATCCAGTTGTCAATCTAAAACATAGTCACATTGATATCAAATGGAGCAATAGTACAAAATACCTGGGTATAAACTTGACCAAAAACCAAAGTTTCAAGAGACATGATGAACACATACACACCCTATATAACACTGGCAACATTATTAGATACCTAAATAAACCCACAAATCCTTTCAGCCCTGCCTTGGCTTTGAACTTTTACAAATATCTGGTCAGACCCAAAATAGAGTATGGAATAACCACCCTTGCACATGCACCTACATATCTCTTCAACAGCATGGACAAACTCAAAGCCAAGATCCTTAAACACTGTCTAGGACTGCCACCCAGTACTCCCAACCTTTATGCATTCGATATAGCTACAGAAATCCAGTCAAAGGATAGAGCAGAACTACTTACAGCCAAAGAAGTAGGGAAGCAAATCCTCAATCACAGTCTTAAACCCACTTGCTATGCAACCATGTCCACCATGTCCTAAACAAATACTATGAACATTTCAGGAAACTTAACCCCACGCACCGCACCAATAAACCAAAGAATTTAATCAACATACCCACTGCGGAAAACTCTCCTTATCTCCAAACCTGTAACCGACAAGAGCTCAACAACATTTTCAAAACACACAACGGTAAACTCTTGCAACAAAAAGCCTTGGTACTGGTGACTGATGCAGCCAAAAATCTCTTTGGCACTGGTATAGGGTTCATCAACCTTAATAGTAAGGTCACCTACAATTCGAGTCTTCGTAAAAGTACAACAACAACAGAAGCTGAACTAAACGCAATACTAATAGCATTAAGGAATAGCAATTTTCAGGACCATAAAAAATTAATAATTTTCACCGATTCCAATAATGCAATTAAAAGCCTCGAACACAATCAAGAAGAAAGAAAAGTAACGTACGAAATATGGAGTATCATCAACCAAAACCCGGAGAGAATGTTTACTTTCATATGGACCCCAGGACACGTGGGCATCGAACCTCTAGAAATAGCAGATCGCCAAGCAAAAGAAGGTCTAATGAGCCACAGATACATGGAAGTCCAATACGAACTCGATGTGGCCCTAATTAGGGAAGAAATTGAAGAACAATGGAAAGTCAGAATGAGGGAGAAAAGTTCAAGTTTTTCCCCATGCATCTGGAAAGATGCACACCTCCTTAAAAGCGGTGGAAAACCACAGAAGTGACATATCCCCTAAACACATAAAAACCATTAACAGAATCTTAACGAATAGAGCATACAATAAACTCCGCCTCTACCAAATCAAAAAAAAAGCACAACAGACTTGTGCACACTATGTAACACAACGGACACAATAGATCACCAACTGTTTCAATGCACTAAGTTTGAAGGGATAAGGGTGAATTACAATTTCTTTCAATCCCACAATAATATTAAGAGCTTAATCCTCAAAAATGATCGCAACTTACTTACCAACTTCGGTGGCTTCCTAGCGGAAGCAAATCTTAAATTATAACACTAGTCACTCCCTATACTTACACATAAACCAAAACTAAACAAAACTGAAGTTAATACACAAACTGACATGTAACAAGAACTAGTGACTACAAACACAAGATCGAAATCGCTGGCCGGTGCCATAGTTGCCAGGACCAATCACACACTGGTATACGACCAGAGCGAACTTAAAAAAAAAACATTTTCACACTCGTACATTTTATGAGTTCTTTTATATATATTATTGAATTTATTACTTTGAAACAAAGATATTTCAAACAGATAGTTCAATACAAGAAGCAGCGAAATAAATAGAAATATAATTTTATTATATTATATATTTTTCTCAACTTGTGCTCTCATAAAATGGTACTTGATGTTTAGATTTTTTAGGACTTTAAGCTATATTTGATATACTGAAACATCCGTGATTATCTTCATAAATTATCACCGGTTCTTTCATATTGAACTTTATGCTGGTCATCAATGACTTTAATTATAGAGCCTCCGTAACAACCTCAAAAACCCATACAGTGGCGGCCAAAAATCTATATAGAAGCTTATACTGAGTTTCTGAGTGATTGGATGCTTTAATCAAAAAATCATTGATGCAGTTTTTCTCATCATCGAAACTATATATTTGTTAAAAACAAAAACAAAAACTTTTCATAACAAACTTGAAAAAAAATTCATAAAAACGAAAAAAATTACGTGACAAAAGTTCTGCGTACAGTCAATTTGTTTGTACAAATGTAAGCATAATTTTTCTAAATATTATTTGTTTTAGTATTTTATTTGGCCCCCTTGAGCATCAAGTACTGCTTGCAGTATTCGGGGCATAGAGGCGACTAAATACCTGGTTTCCTCCGGCATTATTTTCTCGCATTCTGCTAGGAGTGCATGCTTCAGCGAATCCTTGTTTTTTATGGAGTACTTCCGAATTTTTCACTCAAAAAGCTCCCATACATGCTCATCCGGGCTTTGGGAGGATGATTTAGCTGTCTGGGAGCGTCATATAACAACCAATCCCTAACGACATGAGCTGTGTGCTTTGGATCGTTGTCTTGTTGAAAAATCCAACTCCTTCCAAGGCACAACATCTCCACGGATGGCTGTCAATGTTGTTCCAACAGGCTTTTATATACAAAGCGATCCATGGTGAATTCAATCAATGATAATCTGCTATCTGCTATGGCTCCCCAAACCATGACATTGCCTCCACCATGCTTGACTGTTGATACCAAGTTTTTGGGATCTAAGGCAGTGTTGTCCTTCCTCCAGATTTTAGCGCGACCACACATCCAAAAAAGTTAAATTTGGACTCATCAGTAAAAAGGACTTACTTCCAAAAATCCATGCCCTTGTTAATATGAGCCTTTGCGAATTCTAGGTTTTGTTACGGGGAGTTTTGCTTCGAAAACCATTTGCATTAAACTCCCGCCTAATAGTCCTTGGATGGACAATCTTTTTACGCACCGTAGTGATATGTTCCGGTAAATTTCTCCGTGAAAGTTTTTTCGGTCGAGCAATTCGTGGTTTGTTCTTCATAGAACCGGTGTTTTCAAAGTTTTTATTATTGTTTGCACTGAACTTCGTTTTAACTTCAATAGTTTCGCTGTTTCACCATACGACTTATTGTGTTTTCTATATTGAAGAACCAATTTTCCCACATCACTGCCAATTTCTTTGCCGGACAACAATTTTTCGACCTTACACTTCAAAACTAGCGTCAAAATATAAAAGCGTTGCAGCTTCACTTCCACAACAAAAAACAAATAGGTTCTTCGAAAAATTCTGTTATTTTCCCAGTACACTTTTGGGAAGTAGACAGTAGACTTTCGTCAGGTAATTTTTTTCGTTGTTAATGAATTTCTTACTATGTTTGTTATGAAAAGTTTTTGTTTTTGTTTTTTAAAAATATATATTTTCGATAATGAAAAAAGCCGCATTTATGGTTTTTTGCTTAAAGCTTCCAATCACTCAGAAATTCAGTATAAGGTGCTGTATGTAGACTTTTGGCCACCACTGTATACTCGGCTTCTGTAGTAGACGCTGCTACATATGGTTGACATTTTGTATCACAGCAAATAGTACAATTATCGTATAGTTTAAACAAATAGTCGGTAGTTTCTTCTTCTATCATTTTCATTACCAATCCAAACAGAATCGAAAAATCCGATTAAAATATTTATATAATCATTCCGTTCCTATGTTAATTTTATGTTTATTCAGCTCTTTAAATATCGCCTAGCTCTTTTTAAACATTTCCAAACTTCCTCATTATTTTTATTCATGTATCTACTTAAGAAGTTTATACTTGAACATGCCATTAAGTACATGAAACAACCGAGCAAATTCCGACATGGTGCACTATATTTTTTGTCTGAATGAGAAATTCAAAATTCAAAAATTTTTCATTCTTCAATGTACTCTCTATCTAAGTATTTATATTATTATCAATCACTCTAAATTTATTAAGAACTGTTTTAACATATGCACTTTGATCTAATGTTATTGTATAACTTTTTGTAACTTTAACTCAGAAACACTTTGATATCTTCCAAATCAACCATTAAAAACTGATTCATTAAATAACTTTTGTTACAATATTTTTATTGTATTAACATTTTCAGTCACTATTACAAGATCATCAACATAGAGAACAATCTAGATATTTTTCGAAACACGAATTTTATCTAAGATACAAATACATTGATCATCTGGTGAATTATGAAATCCTCTTGTAACGAAGTATTTCCAAACCCATCCATACAAGGCTCTACTTAATCTACAGCTATTGTTATTTTCACATTTTATACTCTCAGCTACACTCATGAACATTTCTTCTTTAAAATCACCATTTAAGAATACGGCTTTAACATCCACATTGTGAAGTAATACATTATTCTGATTTGCAAATGCTTTTATATATCTGAAACATGCAATTCTCGCTACCGGTGCAAACGTTTCATTATAATTTACTAAATATTCTTGACTAAAACCTTTTACAACAAGACGCGTCTTATATCTTAAAAGATTTTCAAATAAATCATTTTTTTATTGTAAATACCCATTTACAATGACGAAGACTTTTATTTTCTTGTCTATCTACTAATGTCCAAGTATTATTTCTAATAAAGGAAAGATTTAGAATTAATTTAATGATATGAAGTTGATTGTGCACAAATCATGTATTCATTCGAAAATTTCCTTTCATCATAATTAATATTATTTTTTAATTAATTGATTAACATTTCCACGTAAACAAATTTCATAGGAAAGGTGAAGTTTGACAGAAACTTAAAGCATAACTGCTAACTAGACTAACCAATGCTTACACTTGTAACAAATTTCAAACGTATTTGGGAATAAAATAGCAAAACTAGTTTGAGATATGTAATAAAGAAGAAGTTGCTGTGAGAGATGCACCAGAATTCTTTTAAAACGTGTACCAAAACGCAATAACTTACACAATTACACTAGGAAAATTATTGTGACATATATTTGGGCTTAAAAGCTGGCTATAAAAATTTATCACCATTTTCAACAGTCACCTCAGTATTGTAATTTGCAAGCGCTCTATGATAGCATAAGCGCAACATATACAAGCGTCAACACTTCGGACAAGGTAGCTTAAATAACGTTATTACTAAAACGGTCTCACTCACCATAGGGGTATTACAAAGAACGAGATGCGAATACTCGTGATGAGTAGTCGTGATGAGTAGAATTAGTCGGCTAATGTGCAACATCGGTGGGCCCACACCGAGCAAACGCCGACTTCTCATGAGTGCTGTACAGTCAGTGCTTCTGTACGGCTCTGAGGTTTTGGCCGGAGCTCTCAGTAAGGAGCTGTACCGAAAGCGCTTGGCTCAGGTACAGAGACGAGGAGCTTTGCGGGTTGTGTCTGCATACCGCACTGTCTCTGAGTCGGCGGTGCTGGTGATCGCAGGAGTGATACCCATCGCCCTCCTTGCTAGGGAGAGACGGAGAATTTATGACCGAAAAGTGGAGGGCTCAAGATATGCTGTCAACCGAGAGGAGAGGCAGCGCACAATACTCGAGTGGCAACAGTCCTGGGAAGGCGACTCTAATGGCCGCTGGACTGCCCGCCTTATAGGGGACGTGGGATCGTGGCTAAATCGAAGGCACGGTGAGACTGATTATTACCTTACCCAGCTTCTTAGCGAGCATGGGTATTTTCAGTCTTACTTGCACAAGATTGGTAAATCACGGTCCCCAGACTGCATTTTCTGCCCCGGGGAAAGGGACGACGCATATCACACCTTCTTTAATTGTAGAAGGTGGAACAGGATGCGGCAGGACTTGTGGGAGATTATGGGAAAGCTTTCTCCATGCAATCTGGTCGGAGAAATGCTGAAAAGTTTCGACAAATGGACCTGTGTGGCACATTACTCTCGGGCAATACTTACTACCAAAAAATATACAATGGATAACCTTGGGCGCGGGGTCTAGGGGGGTCTCCTTTCCAGCAGTGCTCCTCCATCCTGCCCCCTCTCGCTGGGGGGTGATTTCTCTAGGCTGACGGCGCCCTAGGGCGAAGTAAAAAGAGGCCTAGCCCGAAGTAATGTGTCAAACGGTTCCAGGCTAGAGTCTCTTGACAGGGGGGGGGTGTTTAGTGGGTAGTGTGGTAGCATGCGCTGCTAGGAATCCCAAACTCCGGGCGTAAATTGCCTTCACCCCCCAACCCAAAAAAAAAAAATTGGATCCGAAACACCGTTCTGTTGAGGCGTCCTAGCAACCGTTGACTGATACGTAATACCTTTCTCAATACAATAATCCTTCATCTCATTTGAAAGATATTCTCTACCGTTGTCTCTATACAAATTAACTATTTTCAAATTGAAAAGTGTCTGACTTTTAGCAACGAAATCTTTAAACATTGAACTTTTGTACTGTTATCACGACCTCGCTTATAATTTTTACTTCTTGATCGAACAATCTTATTTTGACTAAAGCAAAAGCCATTTTTGCTTTTGTTAAAATAATATTGAATGTCATCTTTATTCAATTTCTCTATTGCCCTTATGACGTCATCATAAGATTTCGGTAACGTCAACAATAATCGTGCCACTTTAACCACGAATTCAACCATCAAATGTTTGGAACTAAGAAGAAATTACTGCGCCACCCATAAATTTTAATGACAGCAATTTCTTCCTGATCACAAATTGATTCATATATCGAGTTATATATGAGCAAACAGAAACAGATATTCTAAATAGTGAAACATTAAGGCAATAAACAGAAAAATAAAGTAATATTCGACGAGATTAATTTTTGTATAATTAATTTTTAAATTTTAAAGTAAAATGTAACATACATAAATGATTATTTATATTAATCACTTCGAATCTTTATGAAAAGAATAGTATATGTATTTTTTAACGCGAATATTTTATAAGTAACACATTTTGAAATTATTCGAATTGAAATCAGAATTATTGAAATATTTTAATATAAAATTTTTCAGTTTCCGAATGCCAATTTGGAAGGACCGTTCAAGAGCTCGGGTCAACTTGGTATGCAGACTTAGGACCGCCGTTCGGTGTGATGTATTGCATCAAATGTGAATGTGTTCCGGTAAGTACTCAGTTGGAACCATTTTACTCGAGAAATACTTTCATATAAGATATAACAAGCGTTTCATTGGGATGTTGGGAGGTAAAGTTTGGTTGGTGTTTCGTACTTAATACTAGCGATCGCGTTTTCTTAGTTATTACCTTGAGTGGGACCAAGACCCAAGAGTTACTTCCAAAACTTACCATCTTTGGTATTTTCACATTCTGGTTAATTGGCTGATGCTTTTTCTAAAAGCTCTTAAATGAACCGCCAGGTTTACATAAAAAACCAAAAAACCGAAATAATTAGAAACATGAATATGTGCTGAGAGTTAGTTTTTTAAGGCAAATTTAGTTAAAAAAAGAAATTGTTGAATGGCACGAACAAAACTATTATTTTCCGGATAATGTGCCGATTATCCCAAACACTAATATGAGGAATACTCAACAACAATAATCTAAAAACTCTTGCCGAAAACATGGCAGCATGGGCTAATCCCAGAAGTAAACCGTAAAATTAACAGAACTTAAATCAATCATACAGAGATTCATAAGAAATAAACACTTCCATCTCAACCTCTCTTCTCATCAATATAGCTCCTATTATTGAATTACCTTGATCGTTGATTATTTGATATTAATCGATTGAAAATAATTTCCACGAAACAAATTTCATAGGAAGTGTGAAGTTTGACAGAAACTTAAAGCATAACTGCTAACTAGACTAAGCGACACTTGTAAAAAATTTCTAACGTATTTAGGAATAAAGTAGCAAAACTAGTTTGAGATATGTAATAAAGACGAATTTGCTGTGAGAGATGCACCAGAATTCTTTTAAAACTTGTATCCAAACGCAATAACTTACACAATTACACCAGGAACATTATTGTGACATATATTTGGCCTTAAAAGCTGGCTATCAAAATTTATCACCATTTCCAACAGTCACCTGTCTTTTAATTTACAAGCTCTCTATGATAGTATAAGCGCAACATATACATGCGTTAACACTTCGGACAAACCATTAGACCGGGAATTTGTTCGACTTGTTAGCACTGGCTGGTAGATAAAATAACGTTATTATTAAAAAGGTCTCACTCGCCATAGGGGTATTACAAAAAACGAGATGCGAATACTCGTGATGCGATACCATCAGGTTAATTCGGTTCAAATATCGATAATATTTGTGATAAAAATTTATAAGAAAACCCATTCAAGACTGTCTAGCAAATAGTCAATAGTTGCAGCAGGTTCTCGAGATGCATTGGTGAGTGAAGAGGATCCATATTTCTTACAAAAATGCAAAAAAAAATTATTGCAATAACTGTCAATCACAAGCGATATTTAGAAAATATCATAAATATTCAAAGACCCGACTTTGAACTCAAAATAATGTTGACTGTTTGCAGCTATGCTTTGTACTGTGAAAGTTTTCCAAACAAAAAAAATTGATCGACTGTCAGGGTTAACAAGATGGATATTTAAAAAGTAAACACAAAATTTAAATTCCAACTATTTTACGTGTAGAAAGCATCTTCTTCAAAAGATTTGAATTCGCTTGTAGCTCCAATATCGGGACTCAATTTTTCTGCAAAACTTTCTTAGTTCCAAACAAGACGAAAATGCTGAACCATGTACTGTCACTTAAGAAGGGGGCAATTCGATACTTCAAAAAAGACATAATACAGTGAATTACCTGAGATATGTATATATCTGCACAACACATAAATGTCACCTGAATTTGCTTATTGCAGATTTCAAAGTGGAGCTAAACACATTGTAAAAGTTGAAATGGCAAGTTGACTTATGAACAATTACATCTATTTGTTTTTTATTTCCGGTGTCAGGTGATGGCAAGCCAAATCCTCGAAGAGATTTATTATCACAGTTTTGGATCTCTATTCTGATTTTCGTGAGATAACCTTCTTAAGACTGTGTCCTCATTTCCATACTGTTGTCCATACTGATGTTCAATAATAAAGTCATTGCTTTGTGATGTAGATTTGTCGCATGGAAAAGTTTCTCATTTTCGATGACTGTAAGTAATTCTCTTCTGTTCATACAATTATTTCCTTCTGCTTTTGCAACTATTTCACTATTTGATAGTGAAATGAAATTCCTCCTGAAAGTTGAAATAAAACTTTTAATGGGTCAATAGACGCAAAACTATAGAGTAGAAAAACCCTGCTCATAAAAGGTTCAATAGGGTTGACTTTCTGTTGAAATTGTCCCAACATAACGAAGGATGGAATGGAAAAATTAGAAGTGAAGAAGCTACTGAGGATATGTCGATCCGATAAAAGTATGCCACTTTGGAGTGGCGTTATTCTTCTAGTCCTTCTACAAGTTAAAGCTCCCTTATTAAAGGTATCCCTATTCCAAAAAAAATCCTCAAATTTAGTGATTTCTGAAATTGGCTTGTATGTGGTTGAACCACGGAGTCAAACTAACGTACTAGAATTTATTTATAAGGGCTACGTAGGATTTTAACGATTCGGCACCACTGTAAAAGCCAGATGAGGCTGAAAAAGAAGCATAATCCTTCGTATACATGAAAAATAAACTAAGATGACAACTTAAAGGCTAATTTTTACATCAGACAACCTTAGCGTAGATTATAAGATTTAGCATCAATGTCTCGCATGCAAATTAAATGACAAAGGAGTATCATTTATGGTATTATCATCAATGGGAATATTGAGAGGTCAAAAATGGTCTCCTACGATCGACTATTTTGCCAGCTGATTCGTACGTGTCAAAATTGAAATAGTTTTTGAGGTAAAAGCAACATACCTCTATTACTTCATATTATTCCTGGATTAAATACAGCCGATGTATTTGTTGGACTAAACTTTAAATTACAAGTGAATCTCTTGTCATAAACACAATTGATTACCATTGAATTTTTACGTTTATGTTTCATTTGACATTGAAATCGGTGTCTGCAAAAGTGCCTGTGTCATATTATAATTACCGCCACTTGCTTGTGATAGCAGGGAAGGGGATTTAGTAGGTATAAGTAAAGATATCCAAAAAAGGGGCTATCTCAGATAGAATTCCTAACCTTATTGAAGCGAGCACAGTTCCTGTCATACACAAAAGTTCCCTTTGTTTACGCCGGAGTTTGTTTAAGAAGCTTAAGAGTTTAAACAGCGTAGACAGGCAGTATGTTTTTAAATATAAACCGACGTCTCTTTTCATACATTGTAGTGTTTGTACCTATAATTGATTATTACCCTATTGTTAATGTTGTTGATACACTTAATCACAATAAATTTAAGGCTATTATAGTGAACCAGATGAAAAGAATAAACTTCAAAGAATTAATTTTATATATTTCAAGTACTAAAATGTTGTATCTTTATTTCAGGTGCAAAAAAAACGCCGTATTGTTGGAAGAGTTCAATGCCGAAATATCAAAAACGAATGCCCTCTTGTTACTTGTGATGAACCAATTTTATTGTCAGGCAAATGCTGCAAAACATGTCCCGGAGATTCTCAAGGTACAAATTCTAATTGCATTCTATGTCAAAAGTTTCTTCAGTGATCAGTAGAGTACATCAGGAGCTTACAATCCTAGTTAACACTCTAATTTGATGTTAATAAATTATCTTTATTTAAATATGACATTTTCTCATTTACAACTTGGCGAGTGCACAATTTAAACGTTTAGATGTGGACACCCTTACCGATTACAGAAGTTTTCCATAAACTTTTTAATTTCGTTGGTTAGTCTTACCTTTGTGGAACGGGCGAGTTCATTACTTTGTTTTCAAAAGTTGAAGTCTACTTATTTGCCATTAGCAACTCCAATTCAACCATCGCCTCAGGCTCCATTCTTCTCCATAGCGTTGGTCAATGGGGTCATTGCGGGGTCAAAGCCGCAATGTATTTTTTGAGAAATATCTCAAAATTTCCTTTCGGTGAATGAGGCTCGGGGTAAAGATGAACATTCTTTCATGCAACGTCGACTAATGATCGTAGCTTCCTTTACAAGAAAAAGCTATAATTGGTCTTTTTTGTGTGAAAAATGTGTGAGAAAGGAAAATTGAGTGCGAGTTTATGTCGTCTACAACCTCCAATTGTAACTGAGTGGCGGTCATCCTCTCAAAAAAAGACAATATTTTCAAGCTTGGATGTGTTTTAGGATAAATTGAATTTAGGATGAGTCATTATGTGAAGCTTGTAATAACTTGTCATCTAATAGATGATGTATAGAAGGTTTTGTTCAATTTGTACCAATAACATTTGGATACGCAACATGAACTATATAACATTTTGATAAAAAAAATTGTTTGTCATTTCAGTACCGGATATAACGTCAAAAGCTTCACAATATTTATCAGTTGAAGAAGAAGAACGCAGTACGAAACGTAAGTGTTGAATGTGTACTTTATTAGTTATAGCTCTACCTTTTTCATATTATAGCAGCTTATGTATTTTGGTTACAGACTTCG
The DNA here is from genome assembly GCA_954870665.1 of Stratiomys singularior. Lineage (NCBI taxonomy): Eukaryota > Metazoa > Arthropoda > Insecta > Diptera > Stratiomyidae > Stratiomys > Stratiomys singularior. The sequence goes on from OX940877.1 coordinate 59,531,003, forward strand.
CGGCTCTTTTAACTGGAAGGACATCAAACTTTTTGAAAGAAGATGAAATGAAGCAAACCTATTCGACAAACAATCCACAAAACATAGTAGCCACCGGAAGATTTTTATTGAGTAAAAAAAACCTTTATTATTCTATATACATATCGGATAAAGCGAATCGGCCACGCTCGGTGCAGTTTATAAACAGTGTTGGAATGATCATTGAAGAACACAATCTAGATACCCCATTTAATGGCCCTTTGAATTTATATCAGAATAAAACTGGAAAAATTTGTGGTATTTGGCGAAGAGTGCCGAAGGAATATCGCAAAATGCTGAAAGAAGATAGGATATCAGTTGTATTGCTTTGGGGAGGAAATTACCAAGCAGAATTAGCGTTGGCCGGTCGAGTCGCAAAATACACAGCTCTGCCAACGGAGCTCTTTAGTTCTGTACTTGAACCTCCTGCAAATACAAAGTCAGATCAAATGTCAGGGGCAGGGGGAACTGCAATCGTATCTACAAGTAATGGTGCTACATCATCAATTCACCTCACTCTTATTTTCACGGGACTCTTTTTTCATGAAGGAGTTATAGATACGTTAATAAATATACGAATTGAAGCACCTGAACGAAAGGAAATAATTCTCGAAGAAACACAAAGGGTTCTAGAGCCCGATCAATATATCCACGTTCTACAAATTTCTTCACCCGTTTCCACCCATGATTTAAGACTTCTTAGTCGTGGTAAACTTCTCCTTACCATTGAATCGCGCAAAAATCCTACTTTGAAAATTCAGGGGTTTATCGTGACTCGTGTTGCTTGTGAGCTGTTCCAAACATTACTCACACCAAGTAATATTGAGTCAAATACTTCGACAAGTGGGTTGGCTTGGATGTACCTAAATCGGGAAGGTTCGTTGATTTATAACATTCAAACAGATGAGCTTAACCCACACAAAAATCCAAAAATAACGCTTGTTGATGATGGTGCAAAACGAAGAGTAGTTCTTGAAGATCTAACAGCTTCATTTAATTTTAATCAAGCAATTGGCAGCATTGAAAAATTAAGTCCAAAAGTATTGGAGTCATTGTATAACGAAGAGCTGTCAGTTAGTATTGCGAATGATGAGACAGCAAATTTGGTGCGTGGTAGGTTAATCGGACGACCCGTTGCTGATGCTCGTGACTCAATCGAACCAATTCTATTGAAGCGAACGGAAAACTATACACCAGCACATTTGTTGGGAATGGCTTGGCTTGCGATCGATAATGAATGCAATTTGCATTATGAAGTAACTATTAGTGCATTATTTGGGGTGCAGCAAATGTTTGTAATATATCTTGAAGAAAAGCCTATTGAGGCGCCAGGTGCGCCTGTTTCGAGGCAAGTTTTACGAGAATTTAATGGGTCATTCGTAGAAGATTTTGTTATGCAGCTACCATACAATGAACTGGCTAAGTTAGAAACAAGCGTTTGTTATTTAGAAATTGAGTCAAAGGACGAAAAAAGGATACTACTTAGAGGAAAACTTAAATCAACAAAGGTACCGAACCACTGCTTTCCTCATTATACGGATAACAATGTTCCAAATGTTGTATCGGCTCTCGAACATAGCGACAACATTTTACTCCAACCGGATTCCAAATGCTATCATTCTGGACGATTCTATAATGAGGGTGACCAATGGAAAAGTAATATGGTCCCATGCACAGTATGTTCATGTCAAGATGGTCGTGTGAGCTGTGACTCGATCAAATGTCCCGAAATTACGTGCAAACCAAATGAAGACCGAATTTTTAATAAAGGCGAATGTTGTGATATTTGCAAACCAATCAATTTTCCTAACGATTCAATAAGTTCTACGCAGCGCGGATGCTATTTGGGAGATCAATTTCATATGGCTGGCGCAAAATGGCATCCCTACCTACCTCCAAATGGTTTCGATACGTGCACAATTTGCACTTGTGAACACGCCAACTTGCAAACCAATTGCATTCGGATGGAGTGTCCTCTTCTAACATGTTCGGAACGGATCGCATATCGACCAAATAAAAAGGCATGCTGCAAGGTTTGTCCCGAGACAAAACCAAATTTTGGTGAACAAGAATTAATACACGATGAACAATCCAAAATTTCCACAGCGAAATCCAGCGATGAAGTTCTAGCTAACGGTGGTTGCAAGGTGGTTAACACAGTATATGAAAATGGACAAGAATGGCATCCGATCGTTGCATCCCATGGGGAACAAAAGTGTGTTAAATGCAAATGCAAGGTAGGTTTTCTAAGTAACTGACGCTACGAAACTATTCAAGAATAGTTTCTTACATAATATAATTTTTTTATATTTTATTTTATCATAATTTTAATTTAAAAATTGTCTTAGGACTCACTTGTGACGTGTGACAGAAAACGATGTACCCGATCAGTGTGCAATAATCGAATTGCAATTAAGCGGAAAGCAATTCACGCCTCCGAAGGATATGACTGTTGTACATCAAGTAAATGTAGGCGTACGCGAAGACACCAACATAGTCGCCGAATACATAAGGATCGCGAAGAAAAGTCGACGCATTCAGCCATTAAAATCGTCAGAAGATGAAAATGCTTCTTTGTTAGTAAAACCGCCATTCATTCTAGCTGCAAGACGAAAAAAATGCTGTGAAATCAGAAATTGTTGAAATAGACGTCGGGAAAGCAAACTAGTTTTGGAAATTGAACTAGTTGAATGAATCTAGTTTTGCAGCAGCAACATACTTTTCATCACTAAGACAAATAAAATCACTTGAACAAAAATCATACAATCAATAATTTGATGTATATCAAACTAAAAGTTAGCATATAAAATAACAAAGAGAATTGATTACACGGCTGAAATCGAACGAATCGGCCCCGTCTTGACTCACGGCTGGAAATTAAAAGTCTCGAAAAGAAAAAGCCGTCAAAAAACTGCATTATATCATCAATATTAAGAAGGATTAAAAACCATCCCATGTTAGTGACGGACTTTACTTAGTTATATACAATAATTTATTATGTTTACATTAAATTCGCTGGAAAAAGCCAGCCATCTTAATTGTGAATCATAAATTGTAGTTTAGATTTAAAGGTATAATAAGACAAAACTAATACACGATAATTTAAATAATATACTTAATAATAATGGTGAGAAAAGTAAACAAAGTATGATCTGTTACCAAGAACCAAAGACTGATTAAAATGAGTGAATGATAGCGCAGGGTGATTGAATTTACTTTAGAGAAAAAAAAATTACAATTGATACAATTTTGTGAATAAAACCATTCAAAATCAATTCTCTACTAAAATTGAGGAGTCAATCTAAAACGATGCATATATTGGCAATGCTTCAAATCTTAACTAAACATATGAGCAAACTTTCAAAATCTCTCTTGCGTATGTTAGCATTGTTCTCATTGCTATATAGCTTGTCAGTAGGTTGACAAATTAATCGTTTTGAAATAAAAAACATGTTGGAATATATTTTTTTATAATCTTCATTTCACATCTATACGTTGTACACTTAACTACAAATGATAAATAATTTTATTGCAAACACTAATTTATAGAACACTTAAATTTTGATTAATCTTTTAATTAAATTTTTCACATAACATGTTATTGCTCACAGTGTAATAAAAATTATCTTGTATTTACACGCTATAACATCACTTTATTAGCCTTCCACTTTCCAAAACACCTTCGAACATTTGAAAAAGTCGACATTTGTATAGCGGTTTAAAATAGATTATTTAAAGATTACATGATAAAAGCATACTTGTTTGGAAATAAGAGGAAGCCTCTATGAATATTTAATTGGACACATGTGCATTTTCTTCTAGAAAAATATTTTTGCTGTAATCGAAATTATCTCGTTAATGCTCTAATCCAAATCCATTGAAGCGTAACGTAACCCATAACTCAATTGAATTTAATTATTCAGACGATGTAGGCTGATAAATCAAAATTTATAAATGAAGCTAAAGCGCTTGATTTATAATTTTCTTATTTCGAAATAACTTAAACGCTGTTAGCGAATCTCAGATTCGCCGCACATGTTGCCTTTGTTGTGTTTCATACGAGAATTCGAGTTGGCAACTTGGAATTGATTGGTATTTTATGCATCATGAACCCACCATGAATAGTGCGATTTCCACGACCTTTTTGATTATGTTGTCGAAAGAAAGATTCCTTCGTGACTCATCGAAAAATTGTATGTTGAATTGTTTCATATTCCATTTCAATTTCATATGCCTTTTCTGATTTAAATCGCAGAATAAACCCTATGAAAAATTTTTGATATAAATTGTTATTATATATTGTTATATTGTTATTGTGATTGTTATATATATATATATATATATATATATATATTTATACACATATATACATACATTCATACATACATACATACAAACATACATACATACATACATGCATACATACATACATACATACATACATACATACATACATACATACATACATACATACATACATACATACATACAAACATACATACATACATACATACATACATACACACATACATACATACATACATACATACATACATACATACATACATACATACATACATACATACATACATACAAACATACATACATACATACATACATACATACATACATACATACAATACATACAATACATACAATACATACAATACATACAATACATACAATACATACAATACATACAATACATACAATACATACAATACATACAATACATACAATACATACAATACATACAATACATACAATACATACAATACATACAATACATACAATACATACAATACATACAATACATACAATACATACAATACATACAATACATACAATACATACAATACATACAATACATACAATACATACAATACATACAATACATACAATACATACAATACATACAATACATACAATACATACAATACATACAATACATACAATACATACAATACATACAATACATACAAAACATACAATACATACAATACATACAAATAAAAAATCTGCGTAAAAGGACAAACGAATTTGCATTTGCATGCATGAAACGGAAAATTAATACCATTTTTAATTATTTGTGTAGTTACTAGTTGCGTGCAGTTTGTGCAGCGAAAATTGACGCTTTCAATATTTAAGAATGGTTGTTTAAAAGCAAGTGACGATTTCACAATTTCGACGATTATTCCTAAATTGCGTGTTGAAAGTTTAACATACAGAGATATTGGAGGAACTATTGGCAAAAATTTAGTTTTTCAAAATTCTATAAATAATTACAAAGGTACTAGAATATTTATCTAAAGCATGCTCAGGCCGTTCTAGAATATCAACTCCAAGGGAAGAACATGAAATTATTAAAAAAAATTAAGTCAAATCCGAAAATCGATTCTCTGAAAATATGATCAAAAATCTTACAAAAATGTTGGCAAACCAGTTCATCCAGAAACAGTTAGATATTTTTCAGAACAACCGATATTACATTTTCAAGATAAACTAAAGGAAAAGGGTTTCGTTTGCTAGAGAGCCTTTAGAAAAAATATTACAAAATCAAAAATTACATTATATTTACTTCTTTGGAGTAAATATAATTTATAAGGTAGCGATGACTGCATAGTAGTTTAGAGAAAAGCGGATCAGGAATACGATGTGAAAAACTTATGTGCAAGTGTGAAACACGGTGGTGGAAATGTTTTGGTTTGGGGGTGTTTGGCGGCAAATGATGTGGAAAATCGAGTTTTCATTGTAACTAAAAGTATAAAATGAAGTACCTCAATTTTCTTAAAAAAACACTAAAAGTTAGCGTGATCGAAATAGCATCAAACGACGGATTTATTTACCAATAAGATAATGATCAAAATCATTCTGCGTATATTGCAAAGGAAGAACGCACTACAATTTGTCGAAACATTACACACTCTTCCCCAACCACCCCAATCAAAATATTAGTAGGAAAGGAGTCCTTAAAAGTAAATTATTGGAGGAATGGGAGAAAATAAAGACAGAAGGCATAAACAAACGAGGAATAACACAAGCGTCTAAAAGAGGTTCCCTTCCCGTCGTGGGCTGCCTGTCTGTGCACTTTGGACAGCGCCCACGACTTTTCCGATTGCATCGATGGATCATCTCGATGGATGGATGGATCATCATCTATAGTATACTATAGTATAAGTAAGTATACTATATAACTATAGTATACTTAACTATACTATGATATAGCGTTTTAGAAGGAACAATTTAAAAAACGGTTTCGCTCTCTTTCTAACCTTGCTTATCCGAGTACCTATCTCCAAGGCAGTATGGCTTCAGAGATGGTCCATCGATGCAATCGGAAAAGTGCTGAGCGCGGTCCAATGTGCACAGACAGGCAGCCCACGACGCACAGTGCGGCGAAAGATAGGTGCGACGGGACAAAATTAATAAGTCGGCTATTTGATAAAATAAGTGCGCGTAACTGGGGTCCCTTATGTTTTCGAGGGCGAGGAATCTGAATTTAGGTGCAATTTTTACGTAGGGGTTAAAGCAACCCCTTTATAAGGGATGATATTAAGAAATATTTCTTTTGGGGACGTTTTGGCTATGTTTTTTGCTTGGTATTGCAGGACTGACTCAGGTATCTGATTTTGAGACGGTTGTGTTTTTGGGGGTGGCTTTATTAGGGGTGGGGGGATGGTTTTATGAATTTATTCCTACATTGGCTTGATGCCTATCATTTCCGCGGTATTTTAGGGTGCCATACAAGTTTTTGACAGTTATTTTAGTCTCCGGGTAGAGGGGATCGTCTTTCAGGGAATATATTGACTAGCAGATATGAGTGGACGTGTTAGACTTGTATGTATCAAATGTCGCTGAGTCAATGATTTTTAAAAGCAAAAACTTGCATATTGGCCATGTTAATGTTAAGAAAGTTTATAGAGGATGAAGTCAAAAGAAAAATACTTTGAAGTCCCGGATTAGTGGAAATGTAATTCAGTACGTACGACTAGTACACACACATAAACACATTTTTTTACATACATACAACATTTTACGTAAGTAACTGAAACGTATACGTTATGTATAAATCACAGTATATTTCGTCACAAAATAAAATTTCTTACAAAAAAACAGTCCTTTTGACAAGTTGTCATAGATTTAAAAAAATCAAAAAAAGTACATATCAAGTGCTGCTCTCGTTACCCATATCGGACACCACGAAATTCTCGATTTCCGGGTCGATTTCTCGGGTGTTTTTTACAATTTTTCGATTGGATGAAATAAACGGGTCTGACATAAGGAGCATGTGGTTCATCACATCTTGACAGTTGAACGCACGTGATGATTTCCTTGAATGGTGAAGCCTCGTTCGTCGCAATATCTTGTGCGAAGCCTCAAGTGCTTCTTCTGTGAACTGCCCAATCGGCAAATCAAAATTTTGCATGATCTTGATTCCGTGGAACAGCAGTTTGTGAAGGGTACATGGCATATAAAACCAGCTATAGAGGTTCAAATACAGTTCCTTAGTTTCGCTAAGAAGTACCTCGAAGACATCCAGCTTGATTTCTAAACCTGAGGCTAGGATACGTAGTATCAGATACAATTTCTCAATCAAAGTTACATCTATACGAGTGATTTCAGAGCTTAGATTTGGGTCAGCAAAAAACCTTCTCGCTGTGTTGCCATCGTTGGAACAGCCAAACCCCTGCTTCGGCTGATCAACAATTAAGCCCATTTTTGACTTAAATTCAGACTGTATTCGTCTCTTCTCTTTATCCATTAGAGCTTTATCATCAGCCCCACTCGCGCGCCACTTCTTAAATGACAACCTGTATGCTATGTGCAATAAACACTCAAACAATCTAATCCACAGGTGAAGGCTGGACAACCAAAACCGATAATTATTTTCATTTGGTACTCTCTGAGAACAGTTAACAGAGTTCATCGTTTTTGGGGTTGCCCCACAAATATAGCACGTTGCAGAGGAATTCGTATCCGATAATGTATTACATACACTTCCATCAACCATTGTGAGATGGAATTCAAAGCACACCTGAAGAATGTGCTCACCAACATTTTCTGTACAATCAACCAAATGTGCGGCTTTTCTTAGCACATCACTTTCTTCATTTTTTACAAGCTCTGGGCATTCTTTTTGAAATACAAACTTAATCGGCCTACAATACAAAGTTGAACCAGGTCGCTCATTAGTCCACAGTGACTCACCCGAGTCTATGTCAATCAATCTTAAAGGAACAAAGGCAGTTAAAAACATATATTCATCTGTACTCTCACAGTTTTCGAACTTTTGTTTGTACGTGCTATGCCCACCACTGCCGTCAAAACCGGCTTTACATACAAGTTTGGCATTTGTATCCTTCTCTAATTTGACGAATTTGGAAATACTGTGAACGGTTTTGTTCATAGTATCTTGAAGATTAACCTCAGCTGATGTTTCAGTTACAACAGTTTCCGGCAGAACCTTTTTTTTTGCTTGACGAAGAGCATAAACACTGGGAAAACAATCCTGACACACAGCGTTAACAGTAGTCCGCAATACATCATATTTTCTTTCGGTCAGATCCAAGTCAATATATAGGGATAATGCTTCTTCAGGCGTTAAACACTTAGCAGAATCAACAGTGTCTTTTCCGGACGACGAACTACGTTCAGCTATATCTGCGGCGTATCGGAGCTCCTCAGCAGACCTAGTTTTAATGAGATCTTCAACTTTCCTCCTCTTGGTTTTCGCAGAACTCTCTTCAAAAGACTTCACAGGTCTGCCAGTGGTTCTCAAATTCGATGGGTCAGTTGGCGAGCTCAGTCTGTTGGGAAAAGTGTGCTTCACACTAAGCCAATCATGGTATTTCTCAAGGAACCGATCGCTCCTCTTACCACACTTCCCCCATCTTTTGTTTATGTTGCTGCATATGTCGCGGACATGGTTCTGCAAATCATTTCTAGCTTGGTCCTCACCAGCGTCAAGTTTCACCAGCGGCGTTAATAGATTGGAAACGGCCGAAAATCGGTCATCTGGGGCAGAAACCCAGGCATCAAAAATATCCCTGTTTGTGCACATGCTGGAAAACAGAGAAGAAAAGTAGCTGTAATTTTTTTTGCGATCGTTTGCGAGGCTTAGACCAGTGTTAATAGTTAAACCAACACTATTCCTTACAACTTAAGCTTAGGTGCAAGTTAACAGCTCGTAACTGGAAAAAGATGTAGGCCTTTAAAGACAAACGAAATGCGGTAGTCAAATGGGGCCATAAACAAGCTGTGTCAGAAACCAAAACAACCTGGACTAATACTGTATTTGTGTTGCAATGAACAGTACTCACCTCTATTGACATGGTGCATAGCCCAGAATAACACTAGTCGTCGCGACTTGAACGAAAATGACCAATTTGATGAGAGCGCGCAGGTCCACTCTGGATAGCCGTTCGTTGCCAAATGACAAGTTAGGAGGTCCTGCCGCTAGAGCGGCTGAGTTTGTTTATAAACAATGTTGAGTTTCTTGTTTCGTTACTACTACCAATGACCGGCAGGGGCATTCGAACGGTTTTCGCGCGACTTTATTTTTTCAGTTTTGTCCACAGTTCGCCGCACTGTGCGACGGGTCGTCCTGCTAGTGACTCTGGATGTTCGAATGCGTGTAACTGCGCTAGATGGGTGGATATTCTGGAAGCGTTTGAAAACCCGTTTCACGTACCAGTTTATCTGATGCGGATTCTGAGGGTATATATGAAGGACCGCAGTCTACGCTATGACTCGACTATGACTATGACTCCATCATCAGCCAGGAATTGAGGAACATTTCCTACCGCTGAACTACCGGATTAGTCACGCTTCATAAGCTATGCGGACGATGTCGCGTAGCTAGTCGCTGAACGCACAGTCGACCATGCGCAACTCAGACTTAAAATGCTATTGCGGCGAGTAAGGAACAGCACTGCTTTCCAGGTGGCCCTGGAAAAAGCTGAAGTGATCATCCTGACAAAAAGGAGAATCCCCAGAGTAAGACCTATCGGTGTTGGAGAAGCGCTGGTTGAACCAAAACCAGCGGTGAACTACCTGGGCGTAGTAGTTGACTCGAAGATAAGTTTTTCCCAACAAATCAGAGCAACAGCTGAAAAGGCTGCAGCGAGTGTAACGATTAATGGCCAATATCTGGGGGCCTACTACATCAAGGATACGACTCCCAATGAGCATTGTGCTGTCGGTTCTACTCTATTGTTCCGAAAAATGGGGCGACACGCTCAGCAAGGTATTACAACAAAAGCGGTTGGCTCAGGTGCAGTGAGGAGCACCGCGTATGGCATGAGCATATCTAATAGTCTCCGGGACGGTAGTGCTGGTGTTCGCAGGGGTGAGACCCATCGCCACCCTTGCAAGAGAGCACTGTCACACATTCTACTCCTGCATTAGATGGAGTGAGCAGCGTGGTAATATCTTCAGCGAAATCGGAGAGCTCTGCGCGGAAACTATGTTCGGTCTCACTCCTGCGAACACCAGCACTACCGTCCCGGAGACTATTAGATATGCTCATGCTATACGCGGTGCTCCTCACTGCACCTGAGCCAACCGCTTTTGTTGTAACTCCTTGCTGAGCGTGTCGCCCCATTTTTCGGAACAATAGAGTAGAACCGACAGCACAATGCTCATTGGGAGTCGTATCCTTGATGTAGTAGGCCCCCAGATATTGGCCATTAATCGTTACACTCGCTGCAGCCTTGTCAGCTGTTGCTCTGATTTGTTGGGAAAAACTTATCTTCGAGTCAATCACTACGCCCAGGTAGTTCACCGCTGGTTTTGGTTCAACCAGCGCTTCTCCAACACCGATAGGTCTTACTCTGGGGATTCTCCTTTTTGTCAGGATGATCACTTCAGCTTTTTCCAGGGCCACCTGGAAAGCAGTGCTGTTCTTTACTCGCCGCAATAGCATTTTAAGTCTGAGTTGCGCATGGTCGACTGTGCGTTCAGCGACTAGCTACGCGACATCGTCCGCATAGCTTATGAAGCGTGACTCATCCGGTAGTTCAGCGGTAGGAAATGTTCCTCAATTCCTGGCTGATGATGAAGCCATAGTCATAGTCGAGTCATAGCGTAGACTGCGGTCCTTCATATATACCCTCAGAATCCGCATCAGATAAACTGGTACGTGAAACGGGTTTTCAAACGCTTCCAGAATATCCACCCATCTAGCGCAGTTACACGCATTCGAACATCCAGAGTCACTAGCAGGACGACCCGTCGTGGGCTGCCTGTCTGTGCACATTGGACCGCGCTCAGCACTTTTCCGATTCCCTTGGAGTTGATATTCTAGAACGGCCTGAGCATGTATTAGATAAATATTCTAGTACATTTGTAACTATTTATAGCATTTTGAAAAACTAAATTTTTGCCAATAGTACCTCCGATATCTCTGTATGTTAAACTTTCATCACGCAATTTAGGAATAATCGTCGAAATTATGTTAACTCACTTGCTTTTAAAAAAATCATTCTTAAATATTGAAAGCGTCAATTTTCGCTGGACAAACTGCACGCAACTAGTAACCACGTATGTTTATGTTTATGTAACTATGTTTGTAAATGGTATTAATTTTCCGTTTCATGCATGCAAATGCAAATACGTTTGTTCTTTGACGCAGATTTCTTTATTTTGAAATGATGCTATGTTTTCATCAATTTTGTTGTATTTTTTGCAATTGCAAAGTGCAATTTACTTATAATTTCGTATTTATGTTAAAAGCAACCATATTATTGTTATTATTGTGACGTGTGCAGGTTAGCCGCCACTGTAGTCGTCTCAAGCGAAAAGTCGGAAACAAGCTTACAACTACCAATACATCGATAGTTCTCGAATGCGTAAACATAAACACGTTGCGTGCATTCAGTACAACAAATCCCGGTGCAAGCGACTCAGCGCGTAAACACGAGAACAATCCGCATGGAAGATTCTGGGATGGTTGGTAGTTGTATAAAAGCGACGAGGGAAGTATTGTGAATGAAGTGAACCAACGAGTGACAGTGCGTAAAAGTTTAATAAGTGTTGGATAGTAGTTGGATAGTTGGAAGAAAGTAAAAGTTTAATTAGTGTTGGATAAGTTTAATGATTATGTTTAATAAGTGCTTAAGTAATTAATTTAAAGGTGGACTTATTAAAGTGATATAGTGATTTAAGTGAAATAATTGTAAAGTGTGGAGTGAAATTTAGAATAAAACTTTAAGCATTAATTTTAAATTATTCGCGAGTGTTATTTTTATTCATTATTGCAAATATTTGCGAAGAGCAAACAGGTCGCGCACCTGCCAAAGCGCAACACTTGTGTCAGAAAGTGGAATTATTCGTGCAATAGTGAAGTGAGCAAACTCAAACACCAAAAAAAAGAACGCGAACTATAGTAAACACTTTTGAACTTTTGCATTAAAGAAAATTCGTAAGAAAAATGCCGCGCAAAATCCGGACCCTGCCGGAACTAAAGGAGGAATTGGAAAAGCGGAAAATTTCCACCGAAGGAAGCAAGGCTAGATTAATCACCCGCTTAAACGAAGCGCTGGTAGCGGAAGGAATGGATCCAGAATCGTTTGAGTTTCCCGATGCTGAAAGTTGCACTGGAGGCGAGGAGGAGGAGCAAATTCTGAATGCGAAAGGGCTGATGCGGATGCTGATGCAAATGCAAAAGCAATCAACCGAGTTAAACGAGAAGCTCGACCGGCAGTCAACCGACTTAAACGAAAAGCTCGACCGGCAGTCAACCGATTTAAACGAGAAGCTCGACCGGCAGTCAACAGTGTTAAACCAGCTCGACCGGCAACTCACCGGCCTGAACCAAAAACTGGACCAGCAATCAGCAGACTTTAACCAGAAACTGGACCAGCAATCAGCAGACTTTAACCAGGAATTCGACAAACAATCTGCTGAATTAAGAGCAGATTTAGGTGAACTAAACCGAAAGCTTAACCATAAAGTTGAAGGTTTCCAAGAAAGGATGGACAAAGTGGAAGAAAAGATGAGCAAAGTGGAGACGATTCGGGAAGAGATTGAAAGAATAATTGAAGACTTAAAATAAGCGAAAGTAACGATAGCGAATAGACCGGCCCCGATAGTGAGTAACCCGAGCCCTATAGTGAGTAACCCGAGCCCGATAGTGAGTAACCCGAGCTTAATAGCGAATAACCCGAGCCCGATAACGAGTACAGCCAGTATCACAACAAGGAATGTAAAGGCACAAACTTTCGATGGACAAGTGGCTTGGAGCATTTACAAAACCCAGTTTGAAGCTGCCGCTCAAACGAATCACTAGAATGACCAGGAGCGAGCAACAGCCTTAATTCTTGCCCTGAGAGGTCCAGCTGCGGAAATACTTCACACTGTCCCTGTCGAGTCGCAGTTAAGCTCCATCGCTATCATGAACGCACTCGACATGAGGTATGCAGATAATCACCTGAAGCAGATCTACAGGTCGCAGCTGCGCAACCGGATCCAGAAACCAGGTGAAATCCTTCAGCAGTTAGCACAGGATATTGAAAAGCTTGCACTATTACCCCGCATACGACCAAAATATTCGGGATGATGTGGCAGCCGAAGCATTAATTAGCGCGTTGCAGGACAGGGAAATGCAACAAGCTGTCCGCCTAGCCCAAAAATGCTCAGTAAAGGACGCACTGGCAAATTGTTTAAACTTCGAAGCCGCCAAAACAACCACTCGTAACACAGTCAGGATCCGGTAGGTTACAACTGAAGAATGCAGATGTGAACGTGTTGGCATGAACAGTAGATCGAAGGTGTATGTTCCACCTACATGTTGGATTTGTGGTGAACAAGGACACCTGCAGTGGGGCTGCAAACAGCGAAAAACAGAGCTTGAAAATAAGGCCTCTCTAACTGAAAGGTCAGGGAAAAGAACTAAAGCCAACTTCCTGGGACAAGGGTTGGCTACAAGGATGGAAACACCACAGAAATATGACCACGGAACCGTCGAACACGAACTCCAGAAAGGAGGAGTGCATGGGAATGCCGACGCTTTATCCCATCGCCCATGTCCAGCGGCTTGTAAACACTGCCGATGGTCTGAGGAAAAAGAACAAGGTGTGGGTCTGCGTGTAATCACAATGGAAGTCGACGAGGGTTGGACGCAGCACGAACTGCGGGACACTCAGCTAGCAGATGATGATATTGGACCATTGTTGGTATGGAAGGAGAAAACTGGGCGTCCCGAGTGGAAGGACATATCAGCACGCGGCACGGTGTTAAAAAGCTATTGGGCTCAATGGAACTCCCTTGAGGTCGAAGATGGAGTTCTGAAACGGAAATGGGAAACGGCAGACGGCACTTCATATAGGATGCAAATGGTTCTTCCTAAGAGTCGGGTTACAGGAACACTGAAGGAGATGCATGAAGGCACATTGGGAGGTCACCTTGGGGTGAACAAGAACCTGGCAAAGTTGCGAGAAAGGTTCTACTGGCTCCACACCCGAGAGGATGTTCTTGACTGGTGTCGTAAATGCACAATATGTGCTTCCGTTAAAGGCCCAAATCGAAGAACGAGAGGGCGAATGCAGACCTATAACGTGGGGGTACCATTCGAAAGAATAGCTGTGGACATCGCAGGACCCTTTCCCGAGTCCGAATGGGGAAATCGGTATTTACTCGTTGTCGCTGATTACTTCAGCAAGTGGTCAGAAGTCTACCCAATTCCTAACCAGGAGGCAACTACTTTAGCGGAGCAAATCGTTTCTCAGTGGGTTAGCAGATATGGCGTAAACCATGAACTACATTCAGACTAAGGCAGATACTTCGAGTCACAAGTTTTTGCCGAAATGTGTGAACTGCTGGGAATACGGAAAACACGGACAACTCCGCTTCACCGCCAGTCCGATGGAATGGTCGAACGGTTCAATGTCACACTCAGCAAACATTTGGCCAAGATGGTTGATGAAAATCAGAGGGACTGGGATCGACGCATTCCATTATTTTTGATGGCATACCGAACTGCGGAACATGTATCGATTGGAGAAGCACCCGCGAAAGTCATCTTTGGAAAAAGCTACGCACCAACGAGATTTTTCTGGACGGTATATTGGCGATTCTTCCTCCTCCTCCTTCCGAATGCTGCAGTCATTGCAACGCAAATTCGAAAGCAATCGTGACTTTCACTAATCATATAAATCAATCCTCTAGGAGTACGAACAATTAGGTCATATGGTTGAAATCGTGGACACTGAGAATACTCCACATCCAGTGTTGTACCTTCCACGTCACGGAGTCATTCGCGAAACTAGTGCAACCACGAAATTACGAGTAGTTTTTAACGGCTCTTGTAGAACATGCAACGGTATTCCCCTCAACTACTGCTACAAATTGACTTAAATAACGTTCTTATCAATTTTCGGAAATTTAAATATGTTTTCTCAGCTGACATTGAAAAAATGTATAGGCAAATCCAAGTTCATCCTGATGATTGGGATTACCAAAGAATCCTATGGAAAGAAGGGCATCAACTCATCAAATACCAACTCACAACTGTGACCTATGGTCTCGCTTGCGCCACCTTCCTTGCCTTGCGATGCATCACTCAGCTGATTGAAGACGAAGGATCTAGATTTCCTCACGCTTTTAACGCATTAACGGACGGACGCTATGTAGATGACATTTTTTAGGGCTCCGACACCATCGAGGAAGCTCAACAGACAGCAGACCAAGTGAAAAACATGTGCATGGCAGGTGGGTTTCCACTCCGCAAATGGGTCAGCAATGATGAAAATGTTCTCGATAGCATTCCCTCAGAATATAAATTATCTACATCAACCCCTAAGCTAGCCGACAATATTATACATGCACTAGGTTTACTTTGGAACTGTCAAAGTGATTGCTTTCGGTTTGATTTCCCCTCATAACTTCAAGATTCAACCAAAACTACTAAGCGATCCATCCTATCGAAGATTGCTCAGTTTTTTGACCCCTTGGGATTCCTATCGCCAGTTTTGATTCCATTTAAAGTCTTCATGCAAGAATTATAGGCGATCAAGCTGAGTTGGGATGACCAATTGGGTGAATCGCAAACAAAAACATGGCAATCACTTCTACAATCCCTCGAAGGAATCACACACCCCACAATTCCGAGATGGCTTGGTACTACTCAGGATTCAAGTGTCGAAATACATGGGTTTTGCGACGCGTCTCAATCAGCGATGGCCGTCGTTGTTTACATCAGAGTAACGTCGCCATCTCATAAAATTACAACCTCGCTACTTTGCTCGAAAACTAAAGTGGCACCGCTCAAACGCATGACTATCCCGAGACTTGAGCTTTCATCTGCTGTTATTCTTACGAAGCTAGTGTAACATTGCATCAAAACTCTCAAGATTCACCAAGCCCCTTGTTACTTGTGGACGAATTCGCTTATTGTGCAGACCTGGTTAAATGAACATCCATCCAAGTGGAAAGATTTCGTTCATAACCGTGTTTGCTTCATCCAAGACACACTACGTACAACACAATGGAAACATGTTCCAGGTAAGATGAACCCCGCTGACTGCGCCACACGAGGACTCCCCGCCATGGAACTTCGTTCACACGAATTCTGGTGGACTGGACCAACGTGGCTCATTCAAGACGCGTCCAACTGGCCGTCAACAAGACCAGCACGAGTTAACAACCCTGATGAGTTAGAATGCCGCACTATTCGCATCCAGACCAGCCAAGTCATTCGAAATGACCTTTTGACTAGATACTTTTCGTTGACAAAGCTCATCCGAGTCATTGTTGTGTGTCAACGAGCACTTCTTCGACTTCAAAATCATGGAGAATCATTATCAATTAATCCCCTCTCTCCTGAGGAATTAAATGACGCAACTCGGTACTGGATTAGGCATGAACAAGCAGTGTACCTCGGGGGTGAAATCAACAAGTTCTCGTCACACAACGAGCTGCCAAAATCATCACCCTTATTCAAATTGACGCCTTTTCTGGACGGAAACGAACTTCGAGTTGGTGGGCATCTAAAAAACTCATTTTTACCAGCAACCGCTAAGCACCCCTTCATTCTGCCACGATCTTCACAGCTAACAACCCTCTTAATCCACGACGCTCATATGAAGACCCTGCACGGTTCCACTCAAGAAACTTTGGTTTACCTACGCAATAAATATTGGATTATCGGAGGGAGGTCACCTGTTCGATCATTTATCCTTAAATGCGTCAAGTGTACGCGGTTCCGTAGCTCACAGGCTCAACAATTGATGGGACAGTTGCCAGCAAGCCGAGTTACCCCGTCGAGAGCCTTTCTGCATACAGGGATTGACTATGCAGGGCCAATTGTTCTCAAAGCTTGGAAAGGACGGACGAACAAGCATCACAAATCATGGATCAAAATATTTGTTTGTCCAACCACTTCAGCCATCCATCTTGAAGTCGTAAGCGACTACACAACCTATGCATTTCTCGCAGCATATCGTCGCTTTGCTTCACGACGTGGCATTTGTGCAACTCTCAGTAGGGATTGCGGAACAACCTTTAAGGGAGCAGATAAAGAGTTGAAAAAACTCTTCAGTTTGGCATCAACACAGCTCCAGCACATGGCCTCACTAATCGCGAATGACGGAACAAAATGGAACTTCAACCCACCCGCGGCCCCTCATTTCGGAGGAAAGTGGGAAGCCGCAGTCAAATCGATGAAGTACCATCTTCGCCGGGTAGTAGGCGAGACGATCCTGACTTATGAAGAATTAGCAACTCTTCTCAGTCAAATCGAGGCAGTGCTCAATACCCGCCCTCTATGTCCACTAACAAAGGACGCAGACGATCTCGACGTATTAACCCCAGGCCATTTTCTCATCGGCCAACCACTAATCGTCATTCCAGAGCCTAATTTCGAGCATGTAAAATCTTCACGACTCTCGCGATGGCATCATCTCAGTCAAATGACGCAAAGTTTCTGGGCTAAATGAGTAAAGGAATATCTTCAACGTCAACAGGCCATATATAAATGGTATTCACCTTCAAGGGCAATCAAACCAGGGCTATTCGTCTTAATAACGGATGAAAGATACTCACCTTCAAAATGGCCCTTGGGAAGAATAACGCAAGTCCACCCTGGGCAGGATGGACTAATTCGCGTAGCTACAATCAAGATCAGCTCAACAAGTATCACACGACCAATCTCGAAGCTCTGCGCATTACAAATTGAAGCATCAACTCCAGATAATTCGCTGTCTGCGTCATCGAAGGCAGGCGGGAATGTCTAAAGTTTATTGCCTGCCTGGATTGGTAAGAAAAATCTCATTTGCATGCTTGAAAAAGAAACAAATATTTTTCCTCTCTTAAAAAAAAAGAAGAAAATAATTAAGAAACATGAACGCGCTCATGTGTTTCCACGCACCCAATTACCTACATCGTTTTATTACGGTGATTAATCCCTGGTAATTTTATTACGGTGGTTAATCCATGGTACATTCAAGCCATCCACAACCTGCAAACATGTGTTCACCAACGAGTGAGATTTTCCACCATCTCTTCTAACTAAAATTCCTTCCGCCAGATGTGAAAAAACTTTCTCTTTTCCAAAAGAAGGATTCCTTTCAAGTTTTCCGACATGGTCGGTTGGATAGCGTCGGCTGCGCTACGACACAACTCTTTAGGCGGTGCTCACACACAACTCCTTTCGCGGTCTTCCGACACGGTCGTTTTTAGTTAGCGTTTGCTGCGCTTCGCCATAATTCAGTTTTCAAGTTTTCCGAGACGGTCGATTTAGTTAGCGTTGGCTGCATTTCGCCACAACTTTTCGAAGTCTCCTGACACGGTCAGTTGGGTGTACGGAATCGCATGATTTTCTGAAAGGACACACGGTGTGTGTCAGCGTTCCGTTCATAAGTGATTGAGCGGAACCGCGTGATTTCCTGAAAGGACACACCGTGTGAGTCAGCGTTCCGTTCATAAGTGATTGAGCGGAATCACGTGATTTGTTGAAAGGACACACCGTGTTTGTCAGCATTCCACTCATAAGTTGATTGAGCGGAACCTCGTGGAAGCGGAACTTCAGTTTTCTAAGGTGAACTCATCCCACCACGTTAAATGGCTTGTTAGAATAATCCCTCCGATTAAATGGAGATTAAATGATGCGATTGAAAGGACTCCAAATATTCGATAACTTAACGAATGAGATTTTGTACGCGACAGAACACTAAAAATGTTTGATAAAGTTATATTGCATTTATAGAATTATGGAGTTTCTAAGATACCCTTTTGAAAGGGGTGAAAGTTCATCCCAGTCTCCGATCCATTATAAATAGGATAATAAAGTATGCCTTTTTTTCATACACTAGCGTGTTCTCTATGTTCTGATATTAACCCTCCGTCCATGTCGTGGGTCGTTTTTGCCCGTCGCGCTACTACACTCTCAATTATTTATGGAAAAATCTGAAAAAATTCCTGGTTAATCTTTAGACTCTACTTTTGAAGCCTACAAAGGAAACTTTCCACTTTTTGCATATTTTATATTTTTTTTAATCAAATATAAAAAAAAATGTGAAGATTTTTTTTTTTTTCATTTAAATCCAGCGTGAGTAGAAATCATCGAAAAAAGGTTTCACTAGCGGTTATTAAAAGTAAAAAGGTTGCTCTTTGAGAAAAAAAATATTGGGAAATTGTAGCATTGAACCAGATACCCTATTCATCAACGGGAACATAGACGTATTTTTGGGAGGCTAGAACGAGGTATCGAAGAGAAAAACGCTCAATGTTGACGGATTTTTTTTTTTTTTATTTATTTGTATTACGAAGTTGAAAATAACATTGAAAAATGAAGCGACAAAACGTTTCTTCATTTACATGCAATGTGAACATAGGTTGATTCGGTGGTTTTCGCATACCGGGACGCCGCATCGACCACAACATTGGTTTGTTTTTTTATCATCTTTACTCGTACACAAGGAACATCGTCGTCGTTTTTCTATTTTATTCGGATATTCGACGCTGGATTCGTCATTACCTAAAATATGATGAATGCTCTGTCTTAGAGATCTCGGAATATTTGGAATTTTGCATCGACGTTCCATATGCGGTCGAACTAATTGTAAAGATAATTTTTTGAGGAAATTCATTCGTGTTAGCTTCTCGTTTCGCTGAATTAAATTATAAATGACTAACGCGTTGATACCCGATTGATCGACCATGCCGAAAAATAGTCTCATGGGCCATCGGTTCGTCATTCGCGCTACGGTATAGCTCGATATCATTTTATCGAATGTATCGATAATTACAGGCTGTAATGGTAGTAAACCAATTATCAAAAGTGATGGTACGACCGGTATGCCAGATAGGCTCCGATAAAGCTCGAAGATAATATTCGCAAACTTTTTCGCCGCGATTACACGTTACTTTACCCGTATAAGGGAGGGCATTTATCATATAGAATGTTCAGCGTTCCGTTCATAAGTGATTGAGCGGAACCGCGTGATTTCCTGAAAGGACACACCGTGTGAGTCAGCGTTCCGTTCATAAGTGATTGAGCGGAATCACGTGATTTGTTGAAAGGACACACCGTGTTTGTCAGCATTCCACTCATAAGTTGATTGAGCGGAACCTCGTGGAAGCGGAACTTCAGTTTTCTAAGGTGAACTCATCCCACCACGTTAAATGGCTTGTTAGAATAATCCCTCCGATTAAATGGAGATTAAATGATGCGATTGAAAGGACTCCAAATATTCGATAACTTAACGAATGAGATTTTGTACGCGACAGAACACTAAAAATGTTTGATAAAGTTATATTGCATTTATAGAATTATGGAGTTTCTAAGATACCCTTTTGAAAGGGGTGAAAGTTCATCCCAGTCTCCGATCCATTATAAATAGGATAATAAAGTATGCCTTTTTTTCATACACTAGCGTGTTCTCTATGTTCTGATATTAACCCTCCGTCCATGTCGTGGGTCGTTTTTGCCCGTCGCGCTACTACACTCTCAATTATTTATGGAAAAATCTGAAAAAATTCCTGGTTAATCTTTAGACTCTACTTTTGAAGCCTACAAAGGAAACTTTCCACTTTTTGCATATTTTATATTTTTTTTAATCAAATATAAAAAAAAATGTGAAGATTTTTTTTTTTTTCATTTAAATCCAGCGTGAGTAGAAATCATCGAAAAAAGGTTTCACTAGCGGTTATTAAAAGTAAAAAGGTTGCTCTTTGAGAAAAAAAATATTGGGAAATTGTAGCATTGAACCAGATACCCTATTCATCAACGGGAACATAGACGTATTTTTGGGAGGCTAGAACGAGGTATCGAAGAGAAAAACGCTCAATGTTGACGGATTTTTTTTTTTTTTATTTATTTGTATTACGAAGTTGAAAATAACATTGAAAAATGAAGCGACAAAACGTTTCTTCATTTACATGCAATGTGAACATAGGTTGATTCGGTGGTTTTCGCATACCGGGACGCCGCATCGACCACAACATTGGTTTGTTTTTTTATCATCTTTACTCGTACACAAGGAACATCGTCGTCGTTTTTCTATTTTATTCGGATATTCGACGCTGGATTCGTCATTACCTAAAATATGATGAATGCTCTGTCTTAGAGATCTCGGAATATTTGGAATTTTGCATCGACGTTCCATATGCGGTCGAACTAATTGTAAAGATAATTTTTTGAGGAAATTCATTCGTGTTAGCTTCTCGTTTCGCTGAATTAAATTATAAATGACTAACGCGTTGATACCCGATTGATCGACCATGCCGAAAAATAGTCTCATGGGCCATCGGTTCGTCATTCGCGCTACGGTATAGCTCGATATCATTTTATCGAATGTATCGATAATTACAGGCTGTAATGGTAGTAAACCAATTATCAAAAGTGATGGTACGACCGGTATGCCAGATAGGCTCCGATAAAGCTCGAAGATAATATTCGCAAACTTTTTCGCCGCGATTACACGTTACTTTACCCGTATAAGGGAGGGCATTTATCATATAGAATGTTCAGCGTTCCGTTCATAAGTGATTGAGCGGAACCGCGTGATTTCCTGAAAGGACACACCGTGTGAGTCAGCGTTCCGTTCATAAGTGATTGAGCGGAATCACGTGATTTGTTGAAAGGACACACCGTGTTTGTCAGCATTCCACTCATAAGTTGATTGAGCGGAACCTCGTGGAAGCGGAACTTCAGTTTTCTAAGGTGAACTCATCCCACCACGTTAAATGGCTTGTTAGAATAATCCCTCCGATTAAATGGAGATTAAATGATGCGATTGAAAGGACTCCAAATATTCGATAACTTAACGAATGAGATTTTGTACGCGACAGAACACTAAAAATGTTTGATAAAGTTATATTGCATTTATAGAATTATGGAGTTTCTAAGATACCCTTTTGAAAGGGGTGAAAGTTCATCCCAGTCTCCGATCCATTATAAATAGGATAATAAAGTATGCCTTTTTTTCATACACTAGCGTGTTCTCTATGTTCTGATATTAACCCTCCGTCCATGTCGTGGGTCGTTTTTGCCCGTCGCGCTACTACACTCTCAATTATTTATGGAAAAATCTGAAAAAATTCCTGGTTAATCTTTAGACTCTACTTTTGAAGCCTACAAAGGAAACTTTCCACTTTTTGCATATTTTATATTTTTTTTAATCAAATATAAAAAAAAATGTGAAGATTTTTTTTTTTTTCATTTAAATCCAGCGTGAGTAGAAATCATCGAAAAAAGGTTTCACTAGCGGTTATTAAAAGTAAAAAGGTTGCTCTTTGAGAAAAAAAATATTGGGAAATTGTAGCATTGAACCAGATACCCTATTCATCAACGGGAACATAGACGTATTTTTGGGAGGCTAGAACGAGGTATCGAAGAGAAAAACGCTCAATGTTGACGGATTTTTTTTTTTTTTATTTATTTGTATTACGAAGTTGAAAATAACATTGAAAAATGAAGCGACAAAACGTTTCTTCATTTACATGCAATGTGAACATAGGTTGATTCGGTGGTTTTCGCATACCGGGACGCCGCATCGACCACAACATTGGTTTGTTTTTTTATCATCTTTACTCGTACACAAGGAACATCGTCGTCGTTTTTCTATTTTATTCGGATATTCGACGCTGGATTCGTCATTACCTAAAATATGATGAATGCTCTGTCTTAGAGATCTCGGAATATTTGGAATTTTGCATCGACGTTCCATATGCGGTCGAACTAATTGTAAAGATAATTTTTTGAGGAAATTCATTCGTGTTAGCTTCTCGTTTCGCTGAATTAAATTATAAATGACTAACGCGTTGATACCCGATTGATCGACCATGCCGAAAAATAGTCTCATGGGCCATCGGTTCGTCATTCGCGCTACGGTATAGCTCGATATCATTTTATCGAATGTATCGATAATTACAGGCTGTAATGGTAGTAAACCAATTATCAAAAGTGATGGTACGACCGGTATGCCAGATAGGCTCCGATAAAGCTCGAAGATAATATTCGCAAACTTTTTCGCCGCGATTACACGTTACTTTACCCGTATAAGGGAGGGCATTTATCATATAGAATGTTTTCGCGTCGTTCATACACACTATTTTCAAACCGTAACGCGCTGGCTTCGATTTTATGTACACTCTCGCCGAAAACTTTCCTCGAAAGCCCAATAATTGCTCATCGATGGTTACAGTATTTGAAGGACTATAATTAATTTTGCATTGCTCGATAAACAAGTCCCATATTTCCCGAATTGGCGCTAGAGCATCTGCTTCACGTCTCTCGACGCGAGTGCTGCGATCGTCGAAACGTAGAATTGTTGAAATAAATTCGAATCGTTGCGCGCTCATTGTTGACACGAACAAATTCATACCATACTCCGTCGACCAAATTTCAGCGAGTAAAGATTTCCTCTGTGCCACCGGCGTAAAACAGAAGGCCGATGAACGCTCGTATCTCAATCACATCTACAGGACGAAACGCATATCTAGCGCGCGAATCCTCGGACATTGTTGGCAATTTCCTCTCTCGCTCTTCATTGGAATATTTAACGATTATATCCATAATGGAGTCCGTAAAAAAAAGATTCCATGACTCCAAAGGAGTGGTTACATTCATTGCTCCAGCTTTTGGAGTAGCGAAGTGCATTACCAAAGGTTCAGATCGTCGACCTCGGGTTTCCGGTGGCTTCTTTGACCACTTTGTCTTGTCTTTGCCGTAAAGATATTTCCGTCCACTTCTCTGTTCATTGATGGAATCTTCTTGCTCGGGCTCCGCTTCATCGGAATCATTATTGTCACTACCGTCGACACTGCTATACTCTTCACAAGAAACGATACTACTGCACTCCTCCTCGTCTAGGACATTATCAATTTCGTCGTCCGATGCTTCACCACCAAAATAATCGATTGGCTCACGATTTCGGAGTGAATAAACCTCCTCCGCTCTTCTAACTCCTGTAGTACTCTCCTAAAATTAAATATATAAGTTAGGATTTTTTTACGGTTTATAATGCAAAAATATGCATATTTGATGAAAAAAACAAAGAAAAAATTGTCATTTTTACTTACGTCATCCATGTCGTGGGTCGAAAACGTCCCTTCTGATATTTGCACTGCTTGGCGTTTCGCGTATAACTGACTGCCACACCTGGGCCCGCGCGGTCACAGACCCTCAAACCTAAACTTTTTTTCAGTAACACTCAAATGGCGCCACCGTCGCCGGTGTCCGAGAAATTTCAGGTAGAAATTTTCGCCCGGACGAAAAAGACCCACGACATGGACGGAGGGTTAAGAAGAAGAGTAAAACTTTAAAATTACAATAGCTGTACGTAGACGTCAAACAAATCAAATAAAAAAGCAATTGCGATTATGTCTGCAAGAGCCGTCCCGCTGACTTATTATTAAGGAGTTGTATCGACTTTATCTAACAATTAATTTTGAAGGTGTTCTCTGTTTTTATTGATTGGAATATTGTTCTTTTGCTTAAAAAAAAAGGTTAAGGCCCAAAATGTTATGAGCTCAGTGTTGGAATAAACTTTGTTATTTTGATACTGTTCCATTTTGATGATTAAGTAAAATTAAAAATGTCGAGCGATGACTTGCGTGTTTCTTTCTTGGCGGAGGCCAGCTATATAAGGTGGAAATTAGATGTGAAATTATGTCCAAAGAAGAGGTTTTCTAGACCACAAATAGGAAAAGTGAAACATAATGTTGCAGAAAAGGGTCGAAGGCAATGCCGTTTTGTCTTGCGGTTTGGGTGACGAGGTTCATTCGGAACCTGCGGAAGCTCGAACGCAATTAGAATCATTTGCAAGATACTGTTTGGGAACGTCAATCATCATTCAGCAACTTAAATACACGAGAGAAGAAAGAAGTAATGCTGCATAAGTTGAAAAAGTAGGGATCGATCTTTGGCCGAACTGCAATATGTTCCTCAATTGTATGTACTACAACCAACTAGCTTCGGTCTTAGCAATGAAATTTGAGGACTTGCAAAACAGTTGCTACTAGTTGAAACAGCACGAGATGCTGTGGGATATGCAGTTGAAGCGTTTCTTCCAAAAATAATTCACATAAGTAGCACCAAACCAAAAGAGAACAAAAATGTTTCATTATGACAAACTAGGTAATTTCAAGCGGAACTGTCACAAATACAAACGCGATCAGGCCAAAAATCCACTCATCCCACAAACCCAAAGTTCGCGGTCGATGAATGTTAGTGGGCACAATAATTTAACCGTTTTTAAATTTTTCCTTCTAAAATGCTATACTTAACGATAACGGAAAGATTGGGCACACTCGAAGCGCACAAAAGTAGATAAAGTTTCGTAAAAAAGTAGATAAGATATATTTTGGGAAAATTTCAAAAAAAAGTTTAGTAAACACTTAAGAAGAGAACAAGTAGTTCCCGAAATAAGCGAATTTGTTAACTAATAAAAGCTGTTATTTCAGTTAAATAAAGGGAAAAAAAGATTTTAATTGACACTTCTCTAAATTTAACCTCATCTTTGTATGGTGAATTGTATGCAGACTGGTGATAGGCCTTATGCACTAAGTAATAAACTACACCAAACCAAGTCTTATGTATTTAATGATTATGTTGTTTTTTAGGTAAACCTTAGACTAAGGTTTACATCATTATTTATGCATTATCATAAGGTACATATAATGATAAAAGCTGTAAACCTGATTGCCTACGCCATGGCCTATGTTAAATTAAGGGTAATAAGGTAATAAGGTAATAAGGTAAATTATATGCAAACTGTTTTCCCTTACAAGTGACAGGTCTTATGCACTAAGGAATACACTACACCGAAGTAAGCCTTATATAATGATTATATTGTTTGGTTATATTGATTAATGGTTATCGTACTAACACTAACCTGAAGACCATTTTCCGGTGCCCTGAGGATTTAATATTAGAGTTGTAGATTGAATGACTGCAACCTATAGGCACTGAAATATTTAGAAGTAATGTGCATTGCCAAGACCGGTAGAAATAATTGCTCTTGTAGTGAGCATTCTAAAGTTCCTAAGGGTTTGATGCCCCTGTGGATGGGGGAGGCTAGAATACATTCACAGTAACCCAACTTGTCGTAAGGGGTGACTTATGGGAAAACAGCACCGAACACGGACTATGATTTGACTCTCAACTTTATTTGACGCATATGGGCTGGTGGCCATGATATTCTGGACCTAGTCGCTTCTTGCGCGGTACCGCCGGGGTGAAACCCGTGCGCGAAAGGCTGCTGGCTAATATCACGACGTCTCCTTCCCGATAAAACCTTGGCAGGCCTCAGAGTACGTTCGAAGCACGCACCATTGAGTTGGTGGTGTATGTTCGGTTGAGTCGTACTCCCGATTAGCGCTGATCTGGCTCTGAGCACCTGACTCCATAAGGGCTGGTGCCAACCCTCACAAGGCCTCTCTGCTTGCATAGATAACCATGGGATCATTAAGACGACTACACATTCGAGTGGAGATAGCGGCTCTGAGGGGGGATCCTTAAGAGCAAAATGATGAAAAACAACAAAAACAACAAACAGAATAATGTAGTGGAGACGAACAAACGAGCCGATGGACATAATTCTGGCAACCAAAATGATTATCTTGGCGTGGTTGCCCTTAGTGGAAAAACCTTGCGTTCACCACCACGGTCTCATTCAGCCCCAAGCGGAAAGAGCAGTGATGGGCCGGTAGTAAATGCAGCTCCGGAGGTTTACGACCACCTCACTCCTAAGGTTGCTACTGCTGAATCGACCTCAGTAGGAGGAACGCACAACATAGAACGTAAGCTCCCGGAGGAGAAAGTCGGCGAAAAAGACCTGATTGTTAAGGAGGTTATCGCGGAGAACCGTTCCGAGGAAGAACGGTTGACTAAAAAATGTTATGCGATCCTCAAACGTATGCAAGGAGCGTGCAAAAACCAAAAAACAATCAGTAAAGATGTAAAAAATGGAGCGTTTGAGCTCGAAGACCTCTTGGATCGAGTTTTCCACTACAGGAGACTCTGGAAAAAGCTAGAAGAAGAACATCCAGATCAAACGGTGCACGTTAAAGTCACCCAACCTTTCCTTCCCAGTATCAAGAGGACTGCTGCTAGCCCTCTCGAGAGCGAACAGGAGAAAAGGCGTAAAGAGAACGTTGAGCCAGAAAAAGAAACGCCACAAAGAAAAGACGCCTTCCAACTCGTGATATATAAGGCGGCGAAAAAATCCGCAAAACGCGAACATAGGCTTAGCCAGCAAACAGTGCCTGTTCAAACAACGACAAATACCGTGGACAAACCAGCAAGAAAAAAGCGAAGAGTCTTTGGGGATGCTATTCTTGTGAAGCCCACTGACGGAAGGAGCTATTCTGACGTTCTACGCGATATCCGCAATAATGTCAAGCCGGAGGAAACTATTACCGTTTTTACCACCGTGTGAGGGCAACGGTTCCCACTGTCAATACTGCTGGGAGAGGATACGCAACGGGTAACCACCCCGTCGGTTCCGTTACTGGGAGTGACCGGTTGGGGCCCGCAGTCCCGGTAGGTCCGTTGGAGACGGGCGTGAGCGCCACTCGCTTAACTTGAGCCCCGCGACGCCGCCAAGCGAGAATGCGACGGGACCGGTCCACTCACCTCGCGGTTACCTGCACACGTACCACTCGATTACAATCAACAACCGTTCGTTTCGTAGCTTCTCGCGATACCGCAACCTAAAAAATGCTCACCACCTCTGCTCATTTGCCTCGAAAGAGAAACTCTTAAATTTAATTACAACTAATTTTTAATGAATAAACGTTTCACCTAGCCTAATGGGAGTAAACGGGGAACCATTGAACGTAATCTGTCTCACCGCTTGTTATGCTCGCCCTTGTTCCTTGTTCCGCCCTTGCTCTCAGTCTTGTTTCGACGACCAGCACTCAGTCACTGCATACTCTTCCTTTCAATGTTCCGAACTTCGTCTTTGTCTACACTATATACTCTTTCCGATTGACTTTACTTCATTTATTCCATACTTTCACTTCTTCACTTCCGAAATTAGTCTTTACCGATCACTACATACTCTTTCCGATTGACTTTATTTCATTTACTCCCTACTTTTCACTTCTCCACTTCCAAAATTAGTCTTTACCGATCACTATATACTCTTTCCGATTGATTATACTTCATTTACTCCATACTTTCCCGAAATTAGTCTTTACTGATCACTATATACTCTTTCCGATTGACTTTACTCAGCAAAGTCTAGTAGTCGCGCACAGGAGCATCCGACAACAAAAAAGAGACCCGGCCCGCTTTTTCGCTCCAATTTATTTTCCGCGGATTAGAGGATCCCACATCCTCCCGCTGCGGCCGTTCACCTGTCGGGCGATGACCCATCCGAGACTCGACCCCCTCTGAAGAAACCGCTGTAAATGCTGCGCGGCGAGATTTACGATCCACATTGGATTTCGCCGCACTTCGCCTCACTGCTGACACTTGACGACTGACAGGCGACAATGTTTATGTTTGATTTGTTGTCGGGCTTACGCGTCATGTCGCATCTTCGCGATTCGAGTAAATCGCGAATCGCGAAGATGAGCTCGCGAATCGTGGAAGTGGGTCGAATTCACCGGTGAGTGCTGGCATCGCTTTATTCGCCGGAAAAGAAACGCTCGAGCTCGTTCCGGTAGCTCCCGACTTAGATGTGGGTATCGGTGAATTCTTGCAGCGCTCGCTGGCCTTCATCCCGTGATCTCCCGTGACTAGTTCGTTACCCCTTACAATCTCGATTCTGACTATAAGTCTGCCCTTTCGATTACAATTCTATCTACCATTCAATTTCATTCTTCAATTTCAATTATCAATTTCAATTCTCATTCTCATTGTCCAATTTCCAATACAATTCTATTTACAATACAGTTTTATATTCTATTTTATTCTATAATACAATTCTATTCTTACCCACTAAAATTACATTATTTGGCTAGTACTTAAAATTCTTACGAGCTTCTCTTCGTACACTTTTCGGTTTGGTTAACACGCCACAAATTCAATTCAGACTATAGCGGATCAGCAGAGGGTAGCGGTTTCCATGTTTACTAACTTATTCCTTATGTTGTTTTCGGAAGACGGGTTTGCCCGATTCCGCTCGTGGTGGAAGCTCCCCCGAGGGTGGCGAAACGACACCGTAACAAAACAGGGACGATTATTAAAACTCTACGATCGACGAGGTCCGGAGGGCTACTCGTCGAGTTTGGAGCGGACTCCTCCGATAAATCGATATTCCGCGACAAAATAAAGGACGTCCTTGGCGCAAAAGCCACCGTCTCTACCTTGAAGCCAAGAGTTTCATTGGAAGTAAGGGACCTGGATTGCATCGCCGATCCGGCTGAGGTCGAAGAAGCCATTCTAAAAGAGTTCCCTGGAATAAGTCTAGAAAAAGTAAAGCTTTCTCCAGAGAATCGCCGAGGGCAAAGGCTGGCCATACTCGACGTAACGGAGAAAGATGCTACACAACTCCTGGCCAAAGGAAAAATAAAAATCGGCTGGGTGGTAAAAATTCGCCGCCACGCCATCCCAGTACGATGCTAGAGGTGCCTTGGATACGGGCACACCACTTCGAATTGCAAGGGCCCTGACCGTAGTATGCTTTGCTTTAAGTGTGGAGCGCCTGGGCATAAGAAAAAAGAGTGCGTTGAGACTCCGCGCTGTTTGCTATGTAATCATCTTAACTCTCAACCGACAGAGCACATTCACGTTGCAGGAACAGGCGCGTGCCAAATCTTTAGAGAGGCACTAGCAAAAGTAAGAGCAGCTCTAAGGTGATGATCAGGGCCCTTCAAATTAACTTGCGAGTGACCACCAATACATCGCGTTCGAGATCGGCGATATCACTCCTCACTCGTCTCAACGATCTTTCATTCCCGGGTGGAACATTAGAAAAATGGACGCGGAGACTTTTGCCGATGTGATTCTGAATGGCGCAACGACATCGGGGAGCCCTTCGGGGAGGGGAAAGGCTCCAGTCGAGGGAATGGTGGAGTCAACGATGATCCTCATCACTTCTGCCTGTAGCTCATCTATGCCTCCACGGAGGCCTCGACATGACAGGCATGCTGTACATTGGTGGTCAAAAGATATCGCAGATAAACGAGGCGAGTGTCACAGACTTCGACGGGCAGCTCAGCGCTCGAGAAACGTAGAGGAAGTATCCAATAGGACAGCAGCATACAGGTCAGCGAGGAAAGAACTCCGAAGAGTCATCAATGAGAGTAAGGCACGCTGCTGGCGAGAACTTGTGG
Source organism: Stratiomys singularior (assembly GCA_954870665.1). Classification (NCBI taxonomy): domain Eukaryota; kingdom Metazoa; phylum Arthropoda; class Insecta; order Diptera; family Stratiomyidae; genus Stratiomys; species Stratiomys singularior. The sequence continues at coordinate 59,561,744 of OX940877.1, forward strand.
ACGACGTGAACAGTGATCCATGGGGGCTCAGCTACAAGGTAGTGTGGCGCAAGCTCGGTATCTTACGGAAGCCGTGTTCACTTCAAGCAGACAAGATGGACTGCATAGTGCAGGCCCTAACTCATCCTAACTCATCCTGTCCGTGTTGATGCTGCCCACGAGGTCGATTCAGTGGAATGTCCATTGTTCCCAAAAGATGAGCTGGAGGATGCGGTGTTTTCTACGAAAGCTCGAAAGGCACCATGACCAGACGGCATTCCAACCGAGGTGCTACAAATGGTCTTCCACGTTTACTTTATGTGTTTAACGCTTGCCTGAGAGAAATTGTATTTCCATCTCGCTGGAACGTGGCGAGGCTCGTATTGATCAGCAAGGAGAAAGAGGACCCCGGGCTGCCTTCTACATACCGTCCACTTTGTATGCTGGACACAGCCGGGAAAGTGTTCGAAAAACTCATTAAGGGAAGACTCACTGACGCAATTCGTGCTGTAGGGGACCTTTCTCTTCGGCAGTATGGCTTTAGAGCAGGGCGATCCACTTCCAATGCCATCATAGAAGTGGTGAACGTAGTCCGTCGAGCCAAAGCGCACAAAACTGATTCCAAACGAGTGGTTTTGCTAGTGACGCTTGACGTCAGGAATGCCTTCAACTCCGTCAGATGGTCGCATATTCTTGGCACATTGCAAAATTTTTTCCGATTGCCAGGGTATCTGATGCGGATTTTGAGGGATTACTTAAAGGACCGCAGTCTGCTCTATGACACACAGGATGGGCGGCGCAGTATGGAGATAACGTCTGGTGTAGCGCAAGGCTCCATACTGGGACCAGACTTGTGGAACACCTCATGCGACGGACTATTGAGACTTGAGCTGCCAGATGAGTCGCGCTTAGTCGGCTATGCAGATGATACAGCAGCACTGGTCACCGGACGCACAATCGAACATGCGCAGCGCAGACTGGGAATGCTAATGCGTCAAGTGAGGGAATGGATGACCACCCGCCGATTCAGTTTGGCACTAGAGAAAACCGAGGTGGTCATTCTCACGAAGAAAAGAATTCCCACGGTAATTCCTTTGCAGATCGGAGATGCGACTGTTGAGTCTAAAGTCGCAATAAAATATTCGAGACTATTGATTGGTTTGAAAATGAGCTTTTCGGAACAGATCAGGGCAACGGCGAAAAAGGTTGCGATAAGCGTTTTGGATTTAAGTCGACTAATGTGCAACATTTGTGGGCCCACACCAAGCAAACGTCGACTTCTCATGAGTGCTGTACAGTCAGTGCTACTGTACGGCTCTGAGGTTTGGGCCGGAGCTCTCAGTAAGGAGCTGTACCGAAAGCGCTTGGCTCAGGTACAGAGACGAGGAGCTTTGCGGGTTGTATCTGCATACCGCACTGTCTCTGAGTCGGCGGTGCTGGTGATCGCAGGAGTGATACCCATCGCCCTCCTTGCTAGAGAGCGGCCGAGAATTTATGACCGAAAAGTGGAGGGTGCAAGGTATGCTGTCAACCGAGAGGAGAGGCAGCGCACAATACTCGAGTGGCAACAGTCCTGGGAAGGCGACTCTTTTTTTTTGTTTTTTTTGGGTAGGGAGGTGAAGGCTATTTACGCCCTGAGTGTCGGACTCCCAGTGGACCTACTGAACTACCGACTAAACACCTCCCCTGTCAACCGGAGAGCCTAAACCGTTTGACACATTACTTCGGGCTAGGCCTCCCAATTTTACACCTGTTGGCGCCTTCGGGTTACAGGGATTCCTTCTCCAGTTGGATGGAAAAGAGGAGGAGGATTGCTAGAGAAGGGAGCGTAATGTGCCACGTGATTCCATTTGTCAAATGATTTCAGCATCTCTTCGACTAGGCTATCTGGGTGGAGGTCTCCCACTTTTTCGTCAAGATCACCGCGCTCCTTGTCCCATCTCCTGCATGAAAAGAAAGTATGACAGGCGTCATCCTTCACACCAATGCAGAATATGTAATCAGGAGACCGTGACTTACCTATCTTGTGCAGATAAGACTGAAAACAACCGTGTCCACTCAGTAGCTGGGTCAGGTAGAAATCAGTCTCACCATGCGTTCGACTGAGACACGATCTCAAGTCTTTGATGAGCCGAGCGGTCCATCTTCCTTTTAGCTCACCTTTCCATGATTGTTGCCATTCGTCGAGAGTGCATCGTCTTTCATCGCGAGCAACTTTTTCCTTACTACCCTCGTGCCTTCGGAGGTAGACTCTATTGCGCTCTCTAGCAAAGAGGCGTTGGTATCAGCCCTGCAATTACCAACACCGCTGCCTTAGAGACTGTACGGTATGCTGATGCAATCCGCAGTGCTCCTCGTTTCTGCACCATAAAGAAGCGTAGATTGCACTACACTCATTAGCAGACGCCTTTTTGTTTGACTTGGTCCCCCATGATTGGCCATTAGTCGACTAATTGCCGAGACCCCTGCTGCGGCCTTGTTTGTCGTTGCCTTAATTTGCTCCGAGAAACTCAGTTAAGAGTCTATAAGCAAGCCCAGATACTTAACTGATAGTTTCGACTCTACTAATGCGTCCCGGACTCGGACCATTCTTACTCTGGGATCCTCTTCTTGGCCACGATGATCACTTCGGTTTTCTCTAACGCTAGGTTAAACCCGTGAGTGGTCATCCAGCTCCCCACCCGGCGCATTAGTACATTCAGCCTTAATTGCGCTTGATCGACCGTGCACCCAGCCACTAGTGCTGCAACGTCATCTGCATAGCCGATCAGTCGCGACTCTTCCGGCAGTTCAGGTCTGAGCAGTCCGTCGTAGGAGACGTCCCACAAGTCCGGACCGAGGATGGAGCCTTGAGCCACACCTGATGTGACTAGCATACTCCGACAACCTTGCTCCGTGTTGTAGATCAGGCTGCGATCCTTCAGGTAGTTTCGGACTATCCGCATCAGATATTCTGGAACTTGGAAAGAGTTTTCCAGGGCTTCCAGAATATCCGTCCATCTAGCGGAGTTGAAAGCATTCTTTATGTCCAGCGTCACTAGAAGGACTACCCGACAGTTGGATCGACTGCATGCGTCCGCCTGTTGGACCGCACTTACCACTTCCGCGACTGCATCTATAGTGGAACGTCCCGTTCTGAAACCATACTGCCTTGGAGAAAGAACCCCAGTGGCGTGGATAACGTTAGCGAGTCTTCACTTTATCAGTTTCTCGAGCACTTTCCCGGCCATGTCTACCATGCATAACGGTCGGTATACTGACGGCGACTCGGGATTTTCCTTCCCCTTGCTGATCAGCACAAGTCTTTCCGTCTTCCAACCCCCAGGGAAACGGCATTCCCGCAAGCAGGCATTAAACGTACTGAGCAGCAAGTCAGGACAAGAGTGATAGACCAGTTGCAGTACCTCGGCTGGAATACCGTCTGTGCCCGGAGCCTTCTTCGCCTTCATGGAGAGAACTGCTAGTTCCAGTTCGTTTCTCGTGAAGAGTGGACAGTCTGATGTTGTTTCCCTGTTGGCGGCATCAACGCGGACGGGATGTTGGGGAAAAAGTGCCCGTACTATCTCGTCCATCATGTCCGCTTCAAGTACGCAGGGGCCCGTAGAACGCCGAGCTTCCGCATTATTAGTTTATAGCCCAAGCCCCACGGGTCCCTGTTCACGTCTTCGACGAGGTTCTGCCAGCAACGGGCCTGACTGCTGTTAATCAGTTTACGAAGGCATTTCCTGGCCGACCGATATATTGTCATTCTGGTGCATGCCTCGTCCTGGATCCGCGCTCGTTGAGCTTCTCGCCGGAGTTTATGACACTCCCTTCGTTGCTCAGCTATTTCAGTGGACCACCAGTACACTGGAGGCTTTCCGTGTCTAGGTCTCCGGAGAGGCATAGATGACTTACAAGCAGAGATGATGGTACTCATTGTGGAGTTCACCATGTCTTCAGCAGTCAGTTCTCTGCTCCCCGGCGATGAGCCAAGTGGTGGTAAGCATGTCATGAGCGTGTCGACAAACTTCTCCACGTCCATCCTTTCAGTATTCCATACGAAGGCGGAGCGCTGAGTGTCTGGGAGTTTAGGAACGTTGTCGCGGATCTCGAATGCTATGTACTGATGATCGCTGGCCGAATAGTCCTCTAGAACTCTCCAATTGTGTGTCTTAGAGGAGAGGGACTCCGAGGCGAATGTCACGTCAAGGATGGTGCCCACGCAGTCCAAGCGGCGGAAAGTGGGAGTGTTACCAGTGTTCACCACGGCTAGCGCTACTCTGGCTGCCATCTCCGGGATTCGATTCCCCCTGGGATCTGACTTAGGCATGCCCCATTCAACGGCCTTGACGTTAAAGTCACCCCCGATAAGAACATGACCTTCTGTGCTCAAGACGGTGTCCTCCAAAGTGTTGAGCTTCGCCTGGAAAGATGTTATTGGTTCGTTCGGTGTCAAGTACACACTAAAGAATGTTATTCCTGGGCAACGGACCCACACGAAATGTTTTCGCCCGTGGCCCCGAACTCTCAGTTGTGTGCTGTTTCGAACCCATATGGCACAAGTACCAGATTCATCAGGGTACCATGCTGATGAATTTTTTCTCGGTGTTGTTCACTAAACAGCAATAGATCGGCTTTCATATCCCTCGCGAATTGGTCAAGCAGGTCTTGGGCGTTTGAGCTCCGATGTAAGTTTATCTGTAGGACACGGGTCATTGCAGAGCAGCTTTGGCTTTGGTTAGGGCTTCTTTGAATACCCGGCACTTCCCTGTCCCTGGAATATGTCTCAGGTCATCAGGTCTGGGATCAGCGTTCTGGCAGAGGATACAGTGCGCCTCTCCCGTGCATTCTGTTCTTTTATGTCCTGCTTTGCCGCATTTATAGCACAAGGAGCTCCACCATCAGGCCACCATCAGGCCCTTTGCAGTCTTGTGCTGTATGACCGTAGCTTAGGCATTTGAAACAGCGGAGAAGAATTGCTCTTCGGCGTATTCTGCAGACCACCCAACCTATTTTTATTTTGCCCATGCAGAGGAGTTTTTCGGCATGTTTCTCGGTTAAGTCGACTATGGCCATGCGCTGCCCTCTATTATTTTCAGGGGTTAGTCGTAATTTGATCCCAGTTAATTCGGGTGAAACCCTTTTGAGGCACTCTTCCACCTCCGTCTTGTCCGTAACGCAGTCAATGTCCCTGATTTCGAGGGTGGCCATTGGTTCAAGTGAAGCTACTGTTGCCTTTTCCCCTAGAGCCTTTTTGACTGCATCCCGGAATGAGTCGTTATTTGTTGTCTCAGGTCCACATTCTACAAGGAGGCCACCAGATTTGGTTGGTCGGACGGTTCTGATGGCAGTTTGAGTATCATCGGGTCTTACAGCTCCCTTGATTTCCCGCAAAACGTCTCCGTAAGTTCTCCCATCCGTCGGTTTGACCAGCAGTGCATGCCTTAAGGTTTTGCGGCGTGGCTTGCTTCGTGGTTCTTGCTCCTTGTCTGGGGTATCTTTTCCTTTGTCTCCAGGAAGGAGCTTATCATTGGTGACTTCTTCAAGGAGGAGCCTTCTGGACGCTTTTTTGGTGGCCTTGGTTGACACCACCTGGAATCCATCATTCGACGTAATCTGTCTGTTCGCTGCTTTGTCCTTCCTCCTTTTGACTCGGTCCCCTTGGATTGGGCTACTGATAACTCTTTTGGTAGCGCTATGCGCGGGAATAACTTGCGTTTCGACCGAGGTACTGGTCTTTTGCTCTTCCTCCGCTTTAAGCCATTTGCGTCTGTAGTGCCCGATACGGTCTAAGAGCTCTTCAAGCTCTAAAATACCGTCCCTAATGTCCTTGTTTATGTTTTTCTGGGTATTGCAGGAAGCTTTGATCTTTTTAACTATGTTCCTTGCCTTACGCATGAGACGCTCTTCTTCGTGCCGATCCAATACAATGAGATTGTCCTGCGCCTGAGATTGTCCTGCGCCTGGCGACTCTAATGGCCGCTGGACTGCCCGTCTTATAGGGGACGTGGGATCGTACGTAAATCGAAGGCACGGTGAGACTGATTATTACCTTACCCAGCTTCTAAGCGGGCATTGGTATTTTCAGTCTTACTTGCACAAGATTGGTAAATCACGGTCCCCAGACTGCATTTTCTGCCCAGGGGAAAAGGACGACGCATGTCACATCTTCTTCAACTGTAGAAGGAAGGAACAGGATGCGGCAGGACTTGTGGGAGGTAATGGGAGAGCTTTCTCCAGACGATCTGGTCGGAGAAATGCTGAAAACTTTCGACAAATGGATCTGTGTGGCTTATGTCTCGGGGAATACTTTCAGCAAAAAAAAGGTACCATGGATGACCTTGGGTGCGGGGTCTAGGGGGTCTCCTTTCCAGCAGTGCTCCTCCATCCTGCCCCCTCCCGCTGGAGGGAGATTTCTCCACGCTGACGGCGCCCTAGGGCGAAGTAAAAAGAGGCCTAGCCCGAAGTAATGTGTCAAACAGTTCCAGGCTAGGGTCTCTTGACAGGGAGTGGGGGGGGGTGTTTAGTGGGTTGTCTGGTAGCATGCGCTCCCAGGAGTCCCACACTCCGGGCGTATTGCTTTCACCCCCCAACCCCCCAAAAAAAAGTTTTTGATTGAATTAGAAACTGCTAACGTAAATATTCCAGGAAAGTCTTCCTCCTATCGACCAGCATTAAAATCGATTTTAAACGCGACCCTTTTGTCTATAAACCAACAGTGCTCATTCTCTACACCGTTTGAAGCGCTAAAAAATTCGAGCAATAATAGCTATTCATTCGAGCAATAATAACTATATCTCCATGGGCTATTACTCTGAGTGTGTACCTATTACAATTTCCTTTTCGAACAAACGAAGCTAGCAAATAGGAGGACATCCTTAAAGCCTGATTTTCTTCATGGAAGCAATACCCAAAAAAGAAAACTAAGTTCAACTCTTAGAAGAAGAAGAGAGTAAGTAAGAAGATGATGGTAAAGAATATGCGGAGAACATAAGTCAGGATGTTCATGAACTCATGAATTCACAGTTTTTCCATAATCCAAATACCTATTGGAAAAACGAGGAACTGAGTTTTTATTCAAAAATATACTATAAATCGAGAATTTATGAAAAGAAAGGGTTTAGTATTCCATTTGTTAAAACTATTCCGCGCACGAACTTCTTCTAGGAATTCAAAACTGACGATTTGTTTTGAGAAGTCAATTAAATGGGAATTGGAATATATGTAAGTTAAGCTGCAAACAATGAACTTAGTTGATACGTGTTGCTTACCTTGTTAAAATTCAAACAGAAAATTCTATCGGTTCCACGTGAACTGCGTTTATTGCAATTGTTCCATAAATTAGAAATAAGAAATTTACGAAGTTTTCAATGTTGTAATTAATTGATTCATAAAGTTAATTGAATTCTATCCCTGTGCCTGTGTTTGTAAAGACGGATCTGAGGACTCTGAAATACATTTTTAAATATTAAAGGATTGTTTTCCTTACTCGTCACCCAACGTGGAGCTGGAAGCTAACACACAGGAAGCATGCGTTAGATAGTTCGGTCAATAATTTGGCCGGAAAAATTAGTTCAAAATGACGAACGGTAGATAATTTTCGCGAACAGCCGTGTTACTTACGATCCGGCTAAGTGATAACCAGGCGCCCTAGTAAACCTTAAAGTATAAACGGGAGAGTATACATTAGGATCTAGTACTAACAAAGATTGTCCATATGGAGCTTAGAAATTTTATTATTAGTGAACCGATTAGCCAAATAAAAAAAAATTAAAGACCGATTTGCCTTATATTAGCGTTTATTTGATGTAACTCAAATTAAGCGTTGTATACATGAATCGACAAGTACCCCAATGCGGTCTCACATTGGGTTCAGGGGATTCTGACTTCCAAGACTTGGCCCGTACTTGCCCTTCTACTTCTCGCGGGCCGCTGGATTTCGATATTTATAGAAAAAATATGCTGAGCTGTTGCAATAATTAGTCTGTGCTAATTTTTGTAGCAATAAAAATCGAAAGTATGCATATGACACCTGCTGGCATATGCTTGATTGATTAACATAAAAAACGCGCGTGACGGTGCAAATATGATCCATGGCATATTAAATTTCGAATTGTTGAATTAGGGTGCATAGGTATGCAATATTATGATGAAGTTCAAATGAGTTTAAATAGTGTAACACTTAGACTCATCATATTAATGTATGTCAAGTATCATATCATTTGTAGAAGAATGTAGAAATTTATATTTTTTAAGAAAACCAGATTCAAATGTTTACACATATTGACCGTTTATTAATTTTTAAGTATCCATAATGAAATTTTTTTGTTATTATATATTCAAATCTTGAATATTTAGGAATAATGAAAGTAACATAAAAAATTCTTTAAATCATAAGAATGTGCATATAATAACATCTCTTTGGAGCTCTGTTGAAATTCGTTCCGCTTAGTTGCCATTACGGGTAACCTCCTTCCCGATAAGCTCCTTGGAATCACAATCGCCCTATTGAGGTTTGAAATAAAAAAATAAAGAAATCAAAAATGAAATAAAGAAGGTTAAAAACATTTTGGGGAATTTTCAGGTTTTTCAAGTTTGTCATCTTTCCTTTGTATTTTGCGAACTTGAAGTGAATATTTGAAGTGCGTTTCGGATCTCGTATCTTCGATTTCTTCATTGTTCTTTCAGGATATCAATAAAAGTTCCTTTAGATCAGCCTCTGACTCATTCCTTTGAACTTTTATTTGATCTGAACTTACAAATATGACAAACGCCAATAAACTTCTGAGACCATTTCGCATCAGGTATGCTGGTACTTGAAAACGGTATTCAAGCAGAGCAGTTAAATGAATTTTGGACCTATAGAGTTACCAGCAGGACGACGTATCGTGTTGAAGTGCTGTGTGCCTCAGCACATCTCCGGTTGCATCGATGGTGGACCAACCTACTCTGAAGCCACACTGCCTTGGAGATAGGACCCCGGCAGCGCGAATCACGTCAGTGGGTCTTCGCTTGATAAATTTTTTGAAAACTTTTACAGCCGTATGTATCATACAGGTATTTCCTTTCCCCTTGCTTATCAGCACAGGCCATGCAATCTGCCAACACTCTTTTAATACTCCTTTACGCTGGCATGCGTTAAACGTGCTCAAAAGCAGGTCAAGACCAAAGTGAAAGACCTTCTGTAGCCCATCCTTTGGAACCTCTTCTGGCCCTGGAAGACTAGAATTGCTTTCTCCAATTGCATTTTCGTGAAAGCTGGAGTTTCCATGAGTATTTAATTAAGCATTAAATGAATTGGGGGGGGGGGGGGGGGGTTTGAGAAAAAAAAACCGCACAATATCCTCCATTTTGGACACCAATTTCTGCGTCCTGTGGACATCGAGCTTTCATGTCTCTATTTGTATCCAAGCGTATCCAAGCCAAGATTGCTGTGTGCGTTGTTCACTAGGTTTTGCCAACGCCTGGCCTTGCTGCTGTTGATGTGTCTGCGGAGACATTTTCTAGCTGACTTGTAAGTTGCTGACCGGGTAGATGCCTCTTCCCAGGTCCGCGCTCGCTGGGCATTTTGTCGTAGTTTGTGACACTCCCATCGTTTTCCGGCAATTTCAAGTTTCACAACCTGTATGATGGGGGCTTGCTGTGTTTCGGTATTTGTAGGAACATGGAAGACTTGCAGGTGGACGTAGTGATGCAACGGGAAGCTACGTCATGGCTACCCAGTGCTATGTACCTGTGAGCGCTGGCCGAGTAATCCTCTAGCATGGTAAGGATCTCTGGTTAAATGGTTAAGATTTTCTAGTTTTCATCCTTTTGTTTCCGAAAATTACTTTTCGGTCGTTATCTCTTTTGATATTATCTCGTTATATCGGTATTTCTTTTGAACATACTAGTTTGGATATCATGACTTATGGATCTGGACTTATGGATATCTTGAAGGCGCTATCTCCGCTCGTGTGTGTAGTCGCCTTAATGGTGCCATGTTCGTCTTAGCTAAGTAGAGACTCTATGCCTGGTTGGGCACCAGCCTTTATGAGAACAGGTGCTCCGAGCCAGACCGGCGTCAATCAACCACCAACTCAATCGTGCGAACTTCGAACTTACTCCGAAGCTTGCCAAGGTTTAATCGGTACAAAGACGGTATGATAATTAGATTGGAGCCATTCACACTCGAGTTTCACCTGTTTGATGGACCTAACGAAAGAGCTACCTTTAGAGTAACATTGTGATAGGGAAACTTACATCAATGCTTACAAAATCACATTCTAAGGCAGCACCGTGTTGATATTCGCATAGGCCCTATAAAATGAAACATTGATAAAATTTATTCCTAATGTTAATTAGTTCTCGTAAGCAAATCATAAGGGCAAAATGTTCTTGATCATCTCCTTGTGAACTAATGAGAAACATCCCAAAAGTAGCTTCCAAGTTCCAATAAATATTGAGTGCTAATATTTCTGGATTGCCTTTAGATTCTCCAAAACTACGCTATCCATACTAAGCTTTGCCATCGATCTTGGTGTAACTACGAACGAATTTTTCTTAATTGAAGGATTACGCGCAACGTCTACATTTTTTACCAGTATGTCCAGAGATTGAAATAATTTTGCTGCAGATCGAAGTTTCTTGTCATTATTTTGGTATGATTTCTATATGAATCAAGTTGAAGCTTATTTTTCTCCTTTATTAGCCACTCAATACTTGTGTCACTTCCTTTCAGTTGTTCTTAGTCGATTTTTTAAATTTATTTTTAACAACACTACTGGTCTTTTATTTTTCCATCTGAATGTGGTTATGAAAATTGATAGATTCAACTATCAACTAATTACTGAGCTCAAATCAAAGCGATTTTCCGTTATAGTCTAATCATCTTCCCTCGCACTTCGTTTAAATATATAATGAAATACAAATATTATGTATCCATTCACAAGCCATTGATATATTGCCAATTGTGTAGAATGCCGACAGAATTACAATTAAAAATTAATTAATTTCATTAAAATTACTTGATTTCACTTTTGAAAATTACCAATTCTCGAAGTTAAGACAAATGCCCCTGAACTTCGAGTGACACTTCATTGGTCAAAATTCAAAAAAACACGAAGCATTTTCACATTTTATCAATTTAACCCTAATTATTGGAATTCGAAACTTAGCATAAATCTTTTCATAGAAATAACATTTAAGTTTCAGAAGATATGATCGCAAATACAACCCTAATAGTGGTGCCAACTAGCAAAATTCAAAGGGAAGATTTAATTTGAACACAATACAGCATCCGAACATGAATGAATTTCTATGGAAAGCAAACATTGATCCACACCATGTTTATATTTTAATCAATGTTTTAATCAACTTACATCGAAAAAATGCAACGCACTCAAAACGTTACGAAATGTGAGAGGATTAAGATTACGACCATACAAACTTCCTTAAAATTCGAATATTATGCAATCTCATTTTTGCGCGGCTGCGAATTTTAACATACAGCACATTTCCACAATACATCTCGGACATGTCAATTCAATATTCTCATATTTCAATCTTAAAAAGACTTAAAATTAAAAATAAAATTGATCTGATTTTGTTCACAAATAGTCCAGAAACGTTAAATCAAATTTAAGCGTTAGCTGATTGAACAATTTTCGAAAACAGGGGTTTGTGAAGAATGGCTACCGAAAGCATTCAATTATTGTCGGGAAACTCTATTCATTATATTATACAATTTCAGTTAATCAAGACGGAGGCAGGTAATTGTTTGATATTTGGAAGCAATTTATGAAAGGAGAAAAGTTATTAGATTTATTTGTGCTGGAAGCGAATTTCAATGTCAATTTCTAATCGCGAAATTGATTTCAAGGAGCCATGATGTTTGTAAACGTACAAAATCAACCAAAATTTTTATTTATATATTATTTATAATATTCTGTATTTTGATCTTTACAAATTACATAAAAAAATCAAAACTTGGAATTTTGGATAATTTTTAAACATTAAGACTATTTTTCTGTTTAATCGTTTCGATAAGATCATAAAAGTAATATATATATTATTGCGCTTATCCAGGTACGCGGCCCTTTTGCTCCTTAAACTTAAAATTTCTTGCAATTGAAACCCACAACTTAATTTAAAATTGTCTATTAACCTTATTGAACCAACTCAATTATCACTTCATTAGGTCACTGCTAATTTATCACTTTTTCAAAATCACTGCCAACGTCATTGATTCGCGAACAATTTTAATTCACTTCGACACTATTTAATTATCGCACTACTGTTAACTCGTCGCCGCCAGCTGTAGTCGCTTATATATTTAATCCAACCAATCCGGAATTTTTGGAAAAAATTTTCCTTTTTGGCTTAGATATGAAACAACTGTCTTTATCTGTATTGATAACGATGACTTCGTAGTGTGATGAGCACACGACAAATTTCTATATAAACTGGAATATTTATTATTACCATTTCACAAAGTACCAAAATCATCAATTTAGAAAAATTGGTTGGTAGCATTTCGAGAAAATTTTTGAAAATTTTAATCGTCGCGGAGTTGTCTTTCACCATGACAATGCGAGACCGCAAATCGCTGTAGTTATCAAGCGCAAATTAAATGAGCGAAGATTTCACATGGGAACTTTAACCCCATCCACCATCTTCTTCCTATCTAGCTCCAATAGGTTATAGTTTGTTTCGATCCCTGGACAACTGTCTGCAGAGAACGGAATACAATACTGAAGTGGATTATTATACGGGACTTGCGAAAAAAAGTTAAGCAGAAAAGGTCTCTAATGGATTCCTCGAAGAAGGCGGATTTGGTTAAAAATTGCTTACACCCTAGGCAATTATAGGCAGTTTCCTCAAATTCAAACGGCACACTATTCACACATTCAATACGCAAATATGACAATTTGCAATAACATAACACATAACGATAACATTTACAACAAGCTCTCGAAAAAAATTATTCTCACATGCGTATGGGCTCAGAAGGCTAGCCACTCCTCTCCACTCACTTATGTCGTTGTGCAGAGTTACGTGGTTACGTCATTGCAAATGGATGATATTTACAATCTTATCCACACGAAAAAGTTTGCCGCGTACACTTTTGCGGAAAAGTTGGGCATCAAAAATAAAGGTCTCCCTCTACCGAACACTGTAATTGAAGCATGTGGCAGCCGCCGTGGCAAGCAGTACAAACGGCAATTCTATGCAGAAATATATTGCTGCGCTTTGCCAGGTGCGCGACCTGTTTGGTCTTCGCAAATATTTGCAATAGTGAATAAAACACACTCGAATAGTTTAAAATTAGGTGCTTAAAATTTTATTCGGATAAATCACTTTACAATTTACAATTATTTCACTGAATCACTATTTCACTTTTATAAGTCTACCTTTAAATTAATTAATCAATCACTTTCATAAGCACTTATTAAACGTTATCACTTTTACTTTTTATTTAATTACTTGACCGTACAATTTTCAACGCGCACTGTCGCTCGCTGCTTCGTTTCATTCACAAGACTCTGCTCGTCGCTCGCCGTAGTCGCTTTTGTACAACTACCAACCAACCCAGAATCTTCCATGTGGATTGTTCTCGTGTTTACGCGCTGAGTCGCTTGCACCGGGATTTGTTGTACTGAATTCACGCAACGTGTTTATGTTTACGCTTTCGAGAATTACCTATTGGTAGTTGTAAACTTGTTTACGACTTTTCTCTTAAGACGACTACAGTGGCGCGTAACCTTTTTTTCCGAACATGTCACAATATTCAAGGAATAATTGGATTTGCGGATGTAGCAAAACTAACGCTCTATTCTGCTTTCTGTGCTTGCTATTTGGTGGCGATAAGTTGTGGACACAAGTTGGCGTCATAGACTTGATTTACACTACAACTAAACAGAGCTCACCATATTGGGAACTGTGAATATACAACCTTAACTTGATTCAGCTTATTGGCGAAATACTCAAAAACAAAATGAAGACGTTTCACGAAACGGATATATTTTCGAGACCATGACGAGTCCGATAATTCTGACAATCGAGGTGTGTTCCGTGGTCTTATCAATTTTTCAGCATAGCTTGATAATGCGATGTGAGATTTTCAACAATTTTCAGAGGTACTTCTAAAACAAATTTTCTTAATTGTATGCTAGAAGTTTGCTACGAGCGAATCAGCTGAAATCATAGAAGCCGTATCTTGCCATTTCGGCTGATGTGTCTGGAAAGTCACAGTTTGTTTACATATTTCGCTATATTAAAAATGGAAGTCCTGTCGAGCATTTTTGGGGCTATTTAGATCCTCTAAAACTGGACGCTGCAACTCTGAGCGAACATCTGCTAAATATCTTAGATCTGGTTTAATAAATTCAGGAGGAAAGCCAATAGCACAAAGCTATGGTGGAGTAACTGTAATGAGTGGACAAAAAGCTGGAGTGCAAGCGCTAATAAAAAGAAAATATAAGTTTGCGCATTTTGTGCAATACTTTGCTCATCAATTCAATTTAATAATGCAAAATGCTGTCATGCAGACGATTTGCAAGAAATTCCCAGATTTTTTAACAGCTCACCTTCAAGAAATACCGTGCTGGATCGAATAATAAAAAGGAAAATCGCCCACGGTGCATCAGCGCGATGAAATTTTAATATTGTATTTGAGCAAAGAGAAAGCTTGATTGAGTTTGTGGGAATAATTCAAGAAGAATTTGCTGAACTGTAGTAAGGCGTCTGGCGTTTGTCGAATGCTAAATGATTCAGTTTTTATTTTATGGCTAACGATCTTCGACCATTTAATGTCTCATGTCGACATCTTTTTCAGCAGTTGCAAAATACACAAGTCGACTACTTACAACTAAAAGCGAATAATTTTCGTTTGAAGAAAACATTCAAAAAATGAGAAACAAAATAAACGACATTATAGATGAATCATACAGCGCAAATAATGTTTCAATGCAGCGAAATAAGCGTCCTGCTGGGAATAATACAGAATGTCATCGCCACTCTGCTTTGGAAGTTTGTGACGTTTCATTAAATGCCGCCAAAGATAGATTTGCATTTGATGGGCACCTCATTGCTGCTTTACTTTTTTATTCAAATCGTTTCCGAGAGTATGAATTAAATTTCCCAGGATGGATTGCCTGTTGCCAAATTTAGATAGAGAACGATTGAAAACGTCGTTGTCAATCATTTACTCAAGGAGTGACTGCAAAGAAATAACAAGCGCCCAGGTTTCATTAAAGTTTATTTTGAGTAAAAACTTGCAAGAACCCTTAAGAGAAACTAAGAAGCTGTTAGAAATTCTGGTGACAATACCAATGAAAAACCTTCTCGATCCTCAAGCGTATCAAGACATTTCTTGGAAATACTATGTTCGATGAACGTTTGACAGCTTTACCAATGATTTCCATTGAAAAATATGGATTTCTGAGATAGGAGATTTCAATGAAAAAGATATTGATAAGTTTGCCACTGCCAAAAATCGTTGACTTGAACTCATTTTCTACCACTGAACTTATACTAGTTAGTTTTAGTTCATTGTTTTCTACCGAGTCTAAGACTCCTTGGGCTGGAAGAGGTTAATTAATCAATTCAGTTTGTAATTTGAAGTGTAAATTTTGATTTTAATTGAATATACTACCGTGGTCATGACTTATAACATCTTACATATACATATATCGAACAAGTTATCACAGACACAGTTTTTTATACGTGATACACAAATATAACTGTTGATTATGCATTTTAGGGCTCTCGTACAAAACGTAAGTATAGTTTTTATTGTTTTAAATACATTGCAAGTTTAAATAAGCATACGACATTAATCGTTTGTCATCTTATGAATCGTCATTTTATGAACATTTTATGGCATCATCAGTAAGTTAGGGTGTTATACTTTAATTTCTGAGCTATATTATGAATAGTAAGATTTTTACAAAGTATAATACATCATCCAAATTGATTTGCATCTTCTACTTCTATTTCATTATAATCTCAAAAAATAATAGCTGATTAAATTAAAGCTTCAGATACACACCTATTTTCCTCACGGGCCGCCATTGGCTTACGTCTAAAAGAAATCACATGGTGACATTTAACATTCAAAGAATATAGAGTCGTTTGTTCGCTGGTAATTATAGTGTAAAGTATTGATGCATTGTTAGTGATAAAAGTTTAAATCTGTTAGCTCAAATGCTTCTTCTATTATCGAAAAGGGTAACAAATCTTTTTGAGTGTGTCTGTAGCTGACTTAACTTCGTTTTTCGCAAATTGGAGAGAATTAATTTTTCTCATTTTCGCCCAATGAATGAATATTAGTGAATGAGTTAATATTTTTGAGTTCTTCTTATTTTATCCTTATTTGTTATGGCACCTATAATATAATATTATTATCATTAATCTTTGGAGTTTGTTTGGAATCTTAGTTATTTCGTTTATTTGTTGAGTGTAAACTTCGTTTATAACTACTTGTTTGATATTGTTGCTCAGGACATTGGTAATCTTTTTGTTAATTGTTATTAAAACTTCACGATCAGGAGTTCCGGCAAACCATTTCCATGCGAAGCCGAGGAAATCGAGGGATCTTTTTGCTTGTGGGGTTTCAAATTCTGAATCATGGTTTCAACTTGACACAGTTCATGTGTCAGATACCAGGAAAGTGGATAATCGGATGGTTGAGAATAGGGTAAACTTCTGTGACAAATCGCTCGTATTGATCCAGGTCTATGACATGCATTATTTTAAAATTTTCGTCCTTAATTTTATCCTTTCCGAAATAGACGGAGATTATTTGTGTATTCGTGTAGTCCAATGTTCGTACATTTGCGTAAGTCATGTGGATTGTGAACCTGAAAAGAGATTGGTTTCTAATTTTGTCTTCATGCACTATTCTTTTCTGTTTTCTTTGATTAATTCGGTATGTCGAATGTCGGTATTTTGGGGTCAATTTTGATCCTCATCTTCTGTTCACGATTTCGGGGATGGAGGAAAAGAAAATTTTGTTTCGCAACGGTCGACGAACGTATTCGGTAGATTTGGATGGTAATACCTTAGCCTGTAAGAATTTAGTAAACTTATCTATTGCGGTAAGCACTAGTATCTTTTCTGTCATAAAAGTGTCTTTATGCACGATATGTCCAGGATATTGCGGAACGGGTGTCGGTAGTAAGTGTAGTTTGTTTGTTTCCCTATCGTATTTGTTTTTTTTGCCAACAGTACAGAATTTAACTAGTTATCTGATTAAAGAAGCAATTTTCGGAAAGAAGAAGTTTTCAAATATTTGCAATCGGTTTTCTACCGCATTTCGATGGGCGAACTTTATAGTCTTGAAAGTAGTGATGGTATATGTTTTGAATGATTCCAAACGTGGAATCGTCGGTGAGTATTCCATTGATAGTGAGGTAGTGAGGATAGTAAGTACCTTTTTAAAATATCAATAATGTCCCGTTTAGAGTAGTTGGGTCGGATCATTGTATGCCATGTGCAATTTTTGAAAGGGTTTTGGATCTGATAGCCATTTTTGCTGTCCGTTTCAAGGACGAGTTGATTAAATGATTAGGAGTCTCAACGGAGATTATTGGATTCTGCCTAGAACTGTCGCTACGTTCTGTCGGTGTCATAATGTCAATTTTGTTCATATTTTGTGTCGTGGTAGATCTTGGAAGGGTATCAACTGGTAATTTGTTTGTTTCTTAGAGGGGTCTAGAAAGGGACTTAGCGACGACATATGCCTTGCTCGGTTTGTATCATAATTCGTAGTTTTAGTCTTCAAGGATGGCTTCCTTCGCTTTAGTTTTGGGTTAGTATTCTCCGGACTGAATGCATTCGTGAGCGGTTGGTTATCTTTAAAAATGCATGCATGGCTTGCGCCGTCTAAACAATTTCTGAGACCAGGTAATCGCCAGCATTTTCTTCTCATTCGCGTCGTTCTCTTCAGATTTGCTGGGCGTTCATAACAAGAATGAGATTGGATTGTTATCTTGGGATAACACCGCCACGACCGCATTGTTAGATGCCTAGGTCGTTTGCTCGAATGGCTATTTGAAATTTGAGTATGAAAGGATTACGTCTTCCGATATAAGGACATTTTTAAACTTGTATTATGCCTCATTTGCTTCATTGTTGAGTGAAATTTTCTTGTTTTTTGATGAGATTTTTGATACTCGTGCGTCTTTCCCCTTATGAGGGATGTCAGGGGTTTTGCGATTCTCGCATTGTCCCTTATAAGCCTACGGTAGTACCCTGACATACCGAGAACGGATCACAGATCTTTCAGTGAGATAGGAATATGGAATGAAGCAAATGCTTCGCACTTGTTAGGATTAGTTTTAATGCAATCTACGCTGACGATGAATCCCAAAAATTCGACTTTCTTTTTCAGGAACTCCAGATTTATTTTCATATTAGCATTTTTCGGGGTAACAATGCTAATAATCAGGTTCTGGAAGTATTCCATTCCATTTTTGCCGAAAACAATAATATCAACGGTGTAGATTCGGCACCGTCTACCGATATTTTCTCGGAGGATGACATCCAAGACACTTGATTGAAGATTTGATGGAATCCGCTTTTTAAGGTCAATAGTCGAGAAGTATTGGTTTTCACCCAGATCTGAACGAAAGTCATTAATGTCGGGAATAGGGTACGCGTCTGATACCTTAATAGAATTTAGTTTCCCGAAATCGACGACTACTCGGAATTTTTCGGTTCCCGATGCATCTTGACTGACATCTTGAATCCAGACTGGTGTATTATAGGGTGATTTGGAAGGACGTATCACTAACTTGATCCTTCAGTGCTTTCGGTGTCCGCAGGATTTCGCGTAAACGGGGTCATTAGTCGTGGTTAGAATTTCTCCCTTAATATTTGTGATATACGTCAGACTTCGGTTTGGCTCTAAGGCCAAGTTCGGATATTTTTAAAGGATTTGCTTGAGGATCTTAACTTGGGAGTCCATCATGTAGTCGGTTCTCAAATTCAAGAGATTAACTTCTCGTGATATCTGTTATTTTAGGGGGATTTGTATGTTTCCTTTGATCGTCATAAAATCGATATCAATCATCCATTGCTTGTAGTGCCTTCAAGCTGTCGTTCCCAATGATACCTGCGAATATTTTTAAATGAAAGCAAGATATAGATTTCATCTTTTCTAATTGAGGTTCGATCAAATTTATGGAGGAATGGTGAGTGATATTGATGGAGCCACCAACAGAATAAATGCTAATGGGTTTTTCGTTCATAATAGCATTTCGCATAAGCCTGGGCTAGATGTAATTTTTGTGCGACCTAGTGTGGATCAAGAATTGCAAGATATCACCGCTCTTCGCTGCATATTCCATGTAAGGAAGTGAAGAGCTCAACAATCTAAAAAATGTATCTCATCTTAGTCTTTTCGTGGATTCGATTCGGTCGTTTCTGTAGTCTCATTGTTGTAGTCGATCGGTGGTTCCTGGTAAGCTCACAAACTTAGAATAAAGTTCATTCTGCTTCCAGATGCAGATTCTTAGGTCTGCTTATCAGGAATATCTTCTTGGTTGCTGCTGTGACTACTGCTTCGCGATGAGGGCGGCTATTGCCTTCGGAATGTCCTTTGCCGGTTTCAGGCTTGCCTAGTTTCAAACATTTACACCAGCTACACAGGTTTTTGCATCTCGTTCGGACAGTCACGACCGTATTTTTATATTTTCCCAATTACCGAAGGGTTTCTGGCTTCTCTATATGAATATAGAGGCTTAGTGATAAACCAGAATATTCTTTCGCGAGCACTTTACCGTTCTTTTTGCTTTCTACGGTTTACGAGTATTTTCCGGTGTCGCGTAGAGTGGTCCCTGCTCGGTCGCAAGCTAATAAAATCTTTTGTTAAACACGAGCATTTGAAGCATGCGTATGTATGAAGGCGAGTATCGTCAAAAGTACATATTCGATTGACAATCGTCAATCTGGCGGGATCGGCGAGAAAGCCGTCACCCAAAAATACATATTTAGCGAAAATCGTCCGACTTCTTGTTGGTTAACTTGGTTAAAGGTTTATCGTCAAAACTAAACTCCTCCAACCGGACACGCTCATCCGCAAAAATGCGCAAATTTTGTTTTCGAGTTACGATAAATTTAAAAAAAGATTGAAAGGACCTTTCCGCGTTCCCTATTATTTATGAAAAGAAATTTTGTATTCTAGTCTGTTATTATATCTTTATTTATTCTATCAATTAATTCATGAATATTTTGATCGCTAGTCTTGCAGTGTTCTTCTATATTATGTCTGTCGTTAGGATCCATAATGCCAAAGAGTTAATTATAAACATTGTCGATGGGATAATAGAAATTTTGTGGATTTGTTAATTTCTTGTGTATAATTCTTTCGAGTATATTTTGTGCCATATTTGCATTTTAAGTATATTTCTCTTTAAGTTTTGGTCTGTTTTCTTTTGGAATTAGTGTGTATAGTTGATGTTCCATTTCAGCTTGTTCTTGGTTTAATGTCCATTGTCTGTGATCACGTATTCCTAGCATATTAGTCTGTCTAATTTCGTTCATTGCAGTTCGTATATATTCTAAATTTACTCCGTGTAAAATAATATGTCGACACAATTCGATCATCAATTGTCCCAGATCGAATTATTATTTTAATTATGACATTTAATGATCAGACAGATCATTAAATGTCCCCGATGTTAGGTGTTATAGAAATATCAGATAATATATCATCATTACAATCGTCGTTGTTAATATCTTCATCTTTGTCAGGATTATCATGTTGATTGGGACCTGTAATATTATTATTCTTGGGTCTTTTTATATTAACTTTTGCAATTTTGTTATTGTAAAATTGTTGTCTAAATCTTGTTTCTAATTAATTTCTTAAAGCTTAAATATTTGGTCTCTCTTCATTATATTCCTGTCTATTTTTATTTTCTTCTATAAGCATAATATGTTTTGCTTTAACTGTCCAATCATTTATTATCTCTTTGTCAATTTTTCCAAAAGGAAGGTCAGTGGGTCTTTGCTTTATAGTTAAATGTATTTGTCTATTATAAAATTCAAGAGCTTCGAAGAATTTTTCCTTTGTGGTTTGTTCAGGTATACTATTACATCCTGTTCTCATTTTCTCGTGTATTGTTTTATGGAAACTTTCAATGTCTGCCTTTTCTGTATGAGAATGCGAGTTTGTCATATGTATTTCTATATATTTAATTTGATATATTTCTTTTAACAAAACTGACTCCAAATATCCATCTTTAATAATAAAGTTAGGTCGTCCAGTAGTTACTAAAACGGTTAATAGACCTTCTCTCAGTTCTGCTATATTTTTTAATTGTATCACGGTACCTGCTGCAAATTTTGAAAATTTGTCAATACTTGTCATTATCGTTAATCAGTCAATGAAAAATAAATCCATGTGGATTATTTTTGTTGGATTTTTAGGTGTCTGTGAAAATTCGAATACTGATCTAATTGGTTTTCTTTCAAATTCCATTTCATTACAAAAGTTACAGACATTAATGAATCGATTAATATATTGTTTTAGATTTGGAAAATCATTTCTTCATTTTGATCCTTCGCAGTTTTATTTTATTCCGGAATGACTCGTGTTTTATGGTAATTTCTTATGATTTTTACTAATTCGTCCGCATTTTCAATTTCCTTTAATATTTTAGACACTTTAATAAATATTACTTATGTTGTATCAAATCCATTTATCAAAATTGGTTGCAGGGTATTATATTCATGGTCATTTAATTCACTGTATATTCCAACTTGTCCAATTTTTAGTCTCATTTTGGGGAAATTTATTGTTTTATTTTCATTTGCAATGTACTCTTATGGAAGAATAATTCTTTTTCTATTATTTCTCTGCAGTTTATGTTCTACTATTTCTTTTCCTACTAATAAGATTGTGGTTTGTATTTTTTAATGAAATCATCCTTGATTAGATATGATCGTTGAGGTTTTCGACTTGTAAATGTAGTACTGTACTGGTGCTTTCTTTCGATTTTCTAGGAAAACTTCATTGTCTTTTTACTTTCTTGATTTCTGGATAAAGTTGTAAGTCAAGATTTATGTTTGATGAAACGTACGATGCTGGTTCACCTTGTACTTTATCTTTCAAAGTCTTACTTGATTTTATTTGAATCCTACTGTTTTTATTTTGTTTAACTATTAAGCGTATTTATTTGTCCTGTTTCTCGTAATCTTGATTTAAAGTTTGCTAGGATGTTATCTTTTCCTTTAATATATTCCAATTTTATATCTTACTTTCCTAATTTTAAGATCCATCTTTGCAATCTTGGAGTCATATATTTTCCTTTGAATTTCTGATAAAGCAATTTAATTGCTTGATGATCAGTTTGTAAATCAAATTCTCTTCCATATAGAACTGGTCTTAGATAATTAACTACCCGAACTATTGCTAGCATCTGATTTTCAATTACATTTAATTTTGGCTTAAAACCGCTCCAAACGCGAAATTACTAGCATCCGTAGTTACTTTGAATCTTCGTGCGAAATGAGGATGTCTTAGAACAGGTGCTGATACTAACAAGTTTCTAATATATTTTCGAAGGCTCCAACATATTCGCTATCGTTCAGATTTACTTTCTGATACTTCTTTAAGGATTCTGTCATTGTCTGTGCCACTTTAGCATAGTCCTTTATGAACTACCTATAATATCCAGTTAAATCAAAGAAGGATTCGATTTCCTTCGAAACTTTTAAGAATTCGCATTTGAGATATCTTTTCGGTTTTCTTGGTTTTCGGTTTTATATCTTTTCCCAAAATGTCCTTAAAATGTTGTTTCCTTCTTTAAGAAGACACATTAATCAGCTTGTAATTTATCTTTGTTTTTTTTTCTGATTACTTTTTTTCGAATTTTTCTTTTTCAATTAGATTCGTCATATCTATGTCAAATTCATTTCATTTCAATTCCATTTGTATGTTTATTGGCACTTTTAATTATATTTTCACTTATACTTTGATTAAGAAATGGCACTTCATTATCCCTAAATGCAATGCTTTTAATTCCGAAATAAATTTTTGAATTAGTGCGGGATAATATATTGGCACTAACTATTGCATCGGATTTTCTATCTGATAAATCTGCAAGTTTCCATCTTGCATAATCCCTGATCTCGATTTCTGGAGGAGTTTTGGTTATTGTTTCGTACTCTATTTATTGAGTACCAGATAATGTACGGTATTGTTCATTATGTATTTCAGTTTTTGGTGAAGGCAGTTTAGGTTTTGGTGAAAATTAAGAATTGAGACAGTAGAACCAGAGTCAATTAATGCTCCAACTGGTAATTTATTGATATAAATTTTAATTATGGGACGATATGTGTCTCCGAGGCACGAAAATTTCCCTCTGTTTTTATTAAATTTGTGTTCATAGGTTCCACTCTATCATGATTATTATATTGTTGTTGGTTATTATGAGAATTATTATGATAATTATTCTGTCTGTAGTTTTGTCTGTTTCTATTGTGATTGTTGTTGTAATTGTTACGTCTGTATTGATTGGAACTATGAACTCCTCCCCTTTGAATAGTATTACTGATACGTATTTTGCTTCGGTTTCGCCTTGTATCAGTGCATTATGCCCTCTACTTCAAGAATATAACTGTGAAGTTGGAATCCTTCATATCCTGTGCAGGTTGGCAGCGCCCTTGCTTCCCTCAATATTTCAGTGAATGTGACAGGCATCTTGATTTCTAATTTTAAAAAATGCTAAGTTCGTTTTCAGAATACCGGTGAACTTTTTCGTAGTTATTAGTTCGATCCCTTGTATCGGATTATTTTCACGTTTTGCACTCACGGTTTACTTTCGCTTATTGATTAAATGAAACTTCCCAGAACTTTAATCGTGATGAACACTTCAGTATCCTACCGACTATGCCAATTTTGTTTTCGAGTTACGGTAAACTTTAAAAAAGAGATTATAAGGACCTTTCCGCGGCCCCTACTTTTAATTGAAAGATACTTTATATTTAAAATATATGTTCTATGTATCTTCTTTCTTCAAGCTTACAACATGAACTATCTTAACCGTAACTGTCTCTGATCTTTTATACTATATCTGCTTAGCTGGAACAAATCATCTAAATGTGTTCCCAGACACTATGATTGCTCAATCTGCAGAAAATGTAATGTGATATAACCAACATCGATAAGATATTTCATTAATTCTTATGATTCATGTTGAACATCATGAAAGTATTAAGTTAAGCTTCTTTGTTTATTCATTTATGAGTCAGACATCCGATTTGCTGAAGTCAGCATGTTTGGGGGTGTTCATATTTTTTTGTTTTGATACCATAACTCTTCAATCGTCATATATCAATATCCGTAAATATTAATATCCCGAACTTCAATCTTCACATTAACGGTTGTTATTAACGTAGACCTACGAATTGCCGCGGCAAATGTTTGAAAAAGTCTATTCGGTGCCAATGTTGGAATACCACCTCCTCTCAATGCGATCTCTTTTTTTATGCGATCTCGAACCTCTGTTTTTTTTTGTGTGGTGAAGGCTGCTTACGCCCTGAGTGTCGGACTCCCGCTACCGGACTACTGACTACACCTCCCCTGTCACGCCGAGAACCTAGCGTGGAACTGTTTTTCACATTACTTCGGACTAGGCCTCATTAATCATCTCTTAGCGGTGCCTTCAGGTTATGGGAAATCCCTCTTTCTGCACGGATGGATTGCTGTTAATTGCTGTTACAGAGATCCCCCCTCCCCCACCAAGCGATCCATCATGCGCTTCTTTATGAGAAGAACTGTCCGTACGTAATGCGACACACATTTCATATTGTCTTTTGATTGCATCATTTTTCCGTTACATTTTCTGGCGAGAGCACGCCTATTTTCTCCGAGAGATGCGAACGGAGTCTTGTCCATCTGGTACATGTAAAGAACGTGTGGCAGGCGTCATCCGTCATCCGTGCCCGGAGATGACGGTCAGAACACGCAAGTTGAAGATGGTGACCTTCCCATCTTATACAGGTAAGACTGAAAATACCCGTGACCACTGAGTAGTTCCGTCAGATAATAAACAGTCTCACCATGAATTCTGTAGAACCACGGCCCCAAGTCACTTATCAGCCTTGCGGTCCACCTGCCTCGCGTTTCGTTTTCCCATGTTTGCTGCCACAAGGTTAGGGTTCTTCTCCGTTCCTCTCGGCTGGCGGTTTCTCTTTCCGACTCCGCCCTACGTAAGTATACACGTTTCCGTTCGTCTGCAAGTAACTTAATAGGAACCACGCTCGAGATTACCAGCACTGCAGGTTCAGAGACAGTGCGGTATGCGGCCGCTATCCGCAAAGCTCCTTGCCTCTGCACCTGTGCCAGACGCCTTCCGTGCGTCTCCTTACTAAGAGCGTCAACCCAAACCTTGGAGCCATACAAGAGCACTGACTCCATTGCACTCATCAGTAGACGTCTTTTGCTCGAGGTTGGCCCCTGCGTGTTGGCCATAAGGCGACTGAGAGCCGATACTAGCACAAAAGCCATATCCGCTGACGCTCGAACCTGCTCGAAAAAACTCATCTTCGAGTCAATCATCAAGCAAAGGTATCTGATCGATTCTTTCGACTCGGTAATCATTTCCCCCACCCAAACGGGAATAACACGAGGGATCCGCTTCTTGGTCAGGACGACGATCTTTTTTGGTCTTTTTCGGTCTTTTCCAGCGCTAGGCGAAGTCCACGATCTGTCATTCACTCGCTCACTCGACGTAATACCGCACCCAGTTTGAGTTGTGCTTGTCCGACAGTACGTCCGGCGACTAGTACTGCGACGTCATCTACGTAGCCAACCAAGCGCGACTCCCCCGGTAACGGAACCCGGTCCCCCCGGGCCCAGAACGGAACCTTGCGCCACCCCTGATGTCAAATCAATTCTTCGCCGGCCTCCGAATGTGTCATAGATGAGTTTCCGGTTTTTGAGGTAGTCCTTCAATACCCGCATCAGATACCTCGGCACCCTGAAATATTCCAGAGCACCAAGAATATCTGTCCATCTAGCAGAGTTGAAGGCATTTCTCACATCTAGTGTTATGAGCAGTACTATTCGTCTCGAGTAGTGATTGTGGGCTTCTGCCTGATGGACCGCGCTCACTACCTCTGCTATTGCACCGATCGTGGATCGACCAGCCCTGAAGCCGTACTGCTGAGGAGACAGGTCCCCGGCAGTTCGAATGGCTTCTCCAAGTATTTCTCTAATGAGCCTCTCGAGCACCTTCCCGGCGGCGTACAACATACATAGGAGCCGATATGGAGATGGTTGCTTCACGTTCCCCTTCCCCTTGTGGATCAGCACGAGCCTCGCTTCTTTCCAACAATCTAGAAACGTGCCCTGCTGCAGACAGGCTTTGTGGCGAGCAGCTTGTCAGAGCAAAGTTGATGTGCAAGCTGTATCACTTCTGCTGGTATACCGTCTGGTCCTGGTGTCTTTTCGATTTTAAAGATTTCAATGCATCATCCAGCTCGATGGCGGTAATTCTCCAGGACATTCAACATCTGCATCATCGGGACGTATAGGATGCATAGGGAAAAGCGCTCGAACAATCTCGTCCATTTTTTCCGTTTCAAGGACACAGGGCCTCCTTGCAGCTCTAATTACCGCATGGCAAGCTTGTAACCCACCCCCCACGGGTCTCTATCGTCTCTATCGCCAACAAGAATTCGGCCTTCCGTGCTCGAGACAGCTTCCTCCAGTTCATCGAGCCTGCTCTGAAAACATGAAATTGACTCATTCGGCGTGAAATAGACGCTTATGAATGTCAAATCGGCGCACCCAATGAGCACAAAGCCATTTCCGCTGGAGCATGTCCGAGCTGTGGGTAGAGCCCTATCACGTACCCAGATGGCGGTGGTGCCGGATCGATCACAATACCATCCAGCCTCCTCCTTGTTGTGGTCTTGCTCAGATATCAGCAAAAAGTCGACTTTTTTCTCCCTCGCAACCTGGTCTAGTAAATCTTGTGCGGTTGAGCTACGGTGTAGGTTGATCTGCAGGACTTGAATCATGTCTTTGCTCTTTTCTTGCTTAGTGCCTCTTTCAACTCCTGGCACCTACCACTTCCTGGGAGTTGAGCCAGATCTTCAGACTTCCGCCCCTTATCTTTGCACAAGATGCAACTGGGTTCGTTTGGGCAGTCTTTCGTCTTACGGCCAGAAGTGCCACACTTGTAGCACAGTTTGCTTCGATCTGGCCCCTTGCAGTTCAAGGAGATGTATCCGAAGCTAAGCCACTTGTAGCATCGAGTTAGGGCTACCCTGTGACGTATTCTGCGCACAACCCAGCCGACTTTAATTTTCTCCTTGGCCAGGAGTTGCACAGCGTCTTTCTTTGGGATGTCCATTATTGCCGACTTTTGCCCTCTAGGATTGGTAGGCGTTAGCCTTACCCTAAAGCTCTCTGCCGTAGGAAGAATTTGCCTAATGGAATCTTCTACTTCTTTGGCATCCGCAATGCAGTCAAGGTCTCTTATTTCCAAAGAAGCCAATGGCTGTAATGTCGAGATAACTGCTTTAGAGCCGAGGAGGTCCTTTACAGCGCTCTCGAACAGGCCCTTGTCGGTGGATTCCGCTCCAAATTCTACGAGGGGCCACCTGTTCTGGTCGCTCTTACCGTTCGTATACAGACACCGTTTTTTCGAGTTCCACATTTTGCCTGATTTCCTTGAGGACCTCGGCGTAAGTTCTCCCGTCTGTAGGCTTGATCAGTAGAGCATCCCTGCGCTGCTTGTTCCTGGTCTTTTTAGGGATTGCGCTGTGTTTCGCGCCTTCTTGCTTTTCGGGCGCCTCTTTCGAACTTATATATCTTCTTCGCAGCCTTCTGTTGGGATTTAGAGCGCATCAATTGAAACTCAACATCTTTCCCTCCCCTTGACTGATGTCTCCTGTCTTGACCGGTGCCGGCCCCTTCGCCCTTTTCCTACGGTCAGGTTTAAGTGGGCTACATGCCGCCCTTTTGCGGTTTATGAGAAGAGTAGCACTTTCGGTGAAGGGAGTTTTATTCTCAGGAACTTTCTTAAGCTCTTTCAATTCACTCTCTGCCCGTGGCCACCTGCGGCGATAGTGCTGGATCCTATCAACGAGGTCCTCCAATTCGTCAATCCCATTTTTGATGTCCTTGTTGACATTTTTTTGGACATTCGTTGAATTTCTCATCACTTTTATTATAGCAATTATGTTCCTCGTTAGCCGCTCTTCCTCACTTCTGTCAACGGCTATTTTCGTGATCAGGTCATCGTCAGGTGAGGTGCTCGGTATACTGTCAGCAGGAGGGTCTTGTTGTTGTTGAGCATCATTGTTTTCGCTTTCCACGTTGTTCGGTTTCTGACTTTCGATGACCCCCGGAGAATTGCACTTCGGATCGATGGCTCCAGTGCCTTGTGAAGGAGGAATGTTGTGGACAAGCACCTTTTTCGCTGTTGCAAAGCGTTCGATGGAGGTTTGCTTGCACGATGTTTTCTCGCTGCCTTGTTTAGGCTTGGCTACTCTTTGAGGCTACTCGTTGATTATTTCACTTGTAGTTTTTGATTCTTCAATGGCCAAGTGTTCCACCACTGAAAAATGCGCTGGCGACTTATCCCCAACACAATTTCTGGAGAGAAGCCCGCATGAGGTCGAGGCTCCCTCACACGTCGGGGTGTATATCCCCACCCCTAGGATATTATTTTTGTTTTCATTCATCATAGAGTTTTTCGGTGGGTACTTTTAGTGACTTGATCACGCGTCTTTATGACGGACAACCTCGCCATGCCCTCCACCACGCCAAGGCAGTACCCATGGGGGGGGGAGCACCCCTGTTGGTAATAACATTTGTTTTATTTTTTTAAGTATTAAGAATAAATATTTGGTTTTAAGGTGAACATGACTTCGTTCACAGAAGACGAAATCGGAAAATCACTGGATAATTCTAAGATGAAAGTTCACACGATGAGAGCCATTCCGAAGACGGGGAAATCTCTGAAACATATGATTCTGTGATTGATCAAACAGAAGAAGATGACGTTTTGTCCTGCAGTGATGATTTTTTTTTGGGTAGGGAGTTGAAGGCTATTGACGCCCTGACGACACTCAGGTGACTCCCAGTTGACTCCCAGTGGATAGGTAGTTCAGTAGGTGACTCCCAGTGGACCTACTGAACTACCGACTAAACACCTCCCCTGTCAACCGGAGCGCCTAGCCTGGAACCGTTTGACACATTACTACGGGCTAGTCCTCCCAATTTTACGCCTTGTGGCGCCTTCGGGTTACAGGGATTCCTTCTCCAGTTGGATGGAAAAGAGGAGGAAGATTGCTAGAGAAGGAAACCCTCCACCCTCGACGCCTTCAGCCGATCAAGTATGCCTTTTTTCGTTATTAAGATTATCCGAGCGTAATGTGCCACGTGATTCCATTTGTCAAATGATTTCAGCATCTCTTCAACTAGGCTATCTGGGTGGAGCTCTCCCACTTTTTCGGCAAGATCACCGCGCTCTTTGTTCCATCTTCTGCATGAAAAGAAAGTAGGACAGGCGTCATCTTTCACACCAATGCAGAATATGCAATCAGGAGACCGTGACTTACCTATCTTGTGCAGATAAGACTGAAAACAACCGTGTCCAGTCAGTAGCTGGGTCAGGTAGAAGTCAGTCTCACCATGCGTTCGACTGAGGCACGATCTCAAGTCTTTGATGAGCCGAGCGGTCCATCTTCCTTTTAGCTCACCTTCCCATGGTTGTTGCCATTCGTCGAGAGTGCATCGTCTTTCATCGCGAGCAACTTTTTCCTTACTACCCTCGTGCCTTCGGAGGTAGACTCTATTGCGCTCTCTAGCAAAGAGGCGTTGGTATCACCCCTGCAATTACCAGCACCGCTGGCTCAGAGACTGTGCGGTATGCTGATGCAATCCGCAGTGCTCCTCGTCTCTGCACCTGTGCCAGCCGTTTTCGATGCAGTTCCTTGTTGAGAGCTTCACTCCATATCTCTGCTCCATAAAGAAGCGTAGATTGCACTACACTCATTAGCAGACGCCTTTTTGTTGGACTTGGTCCCCCATGATTGGCCATTAGTCGACTAATTGCTAAGACCCATGCTGCGGTCTTGTTTGTCGTTGCCTTAATTTGCTCCGAGAAACTCAGTTAAGAGTCTATAAGCAAGCCCAGATACTTAACTGATAGTTTCGACTCTACTAATACGTCCCGTACTCGGACCATTCTTACTCTGGGATCCTCTTCTTGGCCACGATGATCACTTCGGTTTTCTCTAACGCACGGTTAAACCCGTGAGTGGTCATCCAGCTTCCCACCCGGCGCATTAGTACATTCAGCCTTAATTGCGCTTGATCGACCGTGCACCCAGCCACTAGTGCTGCAACGTCATCTGCATAGCCGATCAGTCGCGACTCTTCCGGCAGTTCAGGTCTGAGCAGTCCGTCGTAGGAGACGTTCCACAAGTCCGGACCGAGGATGGAGCCTTGAGCCACACCTGATGTGACTAGCATACTCCGACAACCTTGCACCGTGTTGTAGATGAGGCTGCGATCCTTCAGGTAGTTTCGGACTATCCGCATCAGATATTCTGGAACTTGAAAAGAGTTTTGCAAGGCTTGCAGAATATCCGTCTATCTAGTGGAGTTGAAAGCATTCTTTATGTCCAGCGTCACTAGAAGAACTACCCGACGGTTGGATCGACTGCGTGCCTCCGCCTGTTGGACCGTACTTACAACTTCCGCGACTGCATCTATAGTGGAACGTCCCGTTCTGAAACCATACTGCCTTGGAGAAAGATCCCCAGTTGCGTGGACAACGTTAACGAGTCTTCTCTTTATCAGTTTCTCGAGCACATTCCCGGCCATGTCTAGCACCTCTAGCCAGTTCGTTTCTCGTGAAGAGTGGACAATCTGATGTTGTTTTCCTGTTGGCGGCATCAACGCGAACGGGATGTTGGGGAAAAAGTGCCCGTACTATCTCGTTCATCATGTCTGGGTCAAGTACGCAGAAAGCCCGTAGAGCACCGAGCTTCCACATAACTAGTTTATAGCC
Source organism: Stratiomys singularior (assembly GCA_954870665.1). Taxonomy (NCBI): domain Eukaryota; kingdom Metazoa; phylum Arthropoda; class Insecta; order Diptera; family Stratiomyidae; genus Stratiomys; species Stratiomys singularior. The sequence goes on from OX940877.1 coordinate 59,592,727, forward strand.
CAAACCCCACGGGTCCCTGTTCACGTCTTCGACGAGGTTCTGCCAGCAACGGGCCTTACTCCTGTTAATCAGTTTGCGAAATCATTTTCTGGCCGACCAATATACTGCCATTCTGGTGGATGCCTCGTCCTGGATCCGCGCTCGTTGAGCTTCTCGCCGGAGTTTATGACACTCCCTTCGTTGCTCAGCTATTTCAGTGGACCACCAGTACACTGGAGGCTTTCCGTGTCTAGGTCTCCGGCGGGGCATAGATGACTTACAAGCAGAGATGATGGTACTCATTGTGGAGTTCACCATGTCTTCAGCAGTCAGTTCTCTGCTCCCCGGCGATGAGCCAAGTGGTGGTAAGCATGTCATGAGCGTGTCGACAAACTTCTCCACGTCCATCCCCTCAGTATTCCACACGAAGGCGGAGCGCTGAGTGTCTGGGAGTTTAGGAACGTTGTCGCGGATCTCGAATGCTATGTACTGATGATCGCTGGCCGAATAGTCCTCTAGAACTCTCCAATTGTGTGTCTTAGAGGAGAGGGACTCCGAGGCGAATGTCACGTCAAGGGTGGTGCCCACGCAGTCCAAGCGGCGGAAAGTGGGAGTGTTACCAGTGTTCACCACGGCTAGCGCTACTCTGGCTGCCATCTCCGGGATTCGATTCCCCCTGGGATCTGACTTAGGCATGCCCCATTCAACGGCCTTGACGTTAAAGTCTCCCCCGATAAGAACATGACCTTCTGTGCTCAAGACGGTGTCCTCCAAAGTGTTGAGCTTCGCCTGGAAAGATGTTATTGGTTCGTTCGGTGTCAAGTACACACTAAAGAATGTTATTCCTGGGCAACGGACCCACACGAAATGTTTTCGCCCGTGGCCCCGAACTCTCAGTTGTGTGCTGTTTCGAACCCATATGGCACAAGTACCAGATTCATCAGGGTACCATGCTGATGAATTTTTTCTCGGTGTTGTTCACTAAACAGCAATAGATCGGCTTTCATATCCCTCGCGAATTGGTCAAGCAGGTCTTGGGCGTTTGAGCTCCGATGTAAGTTTATCTGTAGGACACGGGTCATTGCAGAGCAGCTTTGGCTTTGGTTAGGGCTTCTTTGAATACCCGGCACTTCCCTGTCCCTGGAATATGTCTCAGGTCATCAGGTCTGGGATCAGCGTTCTGGCAGAGGATACAGTGCGCCTCTCCCGTGCATTCTGTTCTTTTATGTCCTGCTTTGCCGCATTTATAGCACAAGGAGCTCCACCATCAGGCCACCATCAGGCCCTTTGCAGTCTTGTGCTGTATGACCGTAGCTTAGGCATTTGAAACAGCGGAGAAGAATTGCTCTTCGGCGTATTCTGCAGACCACCCAACCTATTTTTATTTTGCCCATGCAGAGGAGTTTTTCGGCATGTTTCTCGGTTAAGTCGACTATGGCCATGCGCTGCCCTCTATTATTTTCAGGGGTTAGTCGTAATTTGATCCCAGTTAATTCGGGTGAAACCCTTTTGAGGCACTCTTCCACCTCCGTCTTGTCCGTAACGCAGTCAATGTCCCTGATTTCGAGGGTGGCCATTGGTTCAAGTGAAGCTACTGTTGCCTTTTCCCCTAGAGCCTTTTTGACTGCATCCCGGAATGAGTCGTTATTTGTTGTCTCAGGTCCACATTCTACAAGGAGGCCACCAGATTTGGTTGGTCGGACGGTTCTGATGGCAGTTTGAGTATCATCGGGTCTTACAGCTCCCTTGATTTCCCGCAAAACGTCTCCGTAAGTTCTCCCATCCGTCGGTTTGACCAGCAGTGCATGCCTTAAGGTTTTGCGGCGTGGCTTGCTTCGTGGTTCTTGCTCCTTGTCTGGGGTATCTTTTCCTTTGTCTCCAGGAAGGAGCTTATCATTGATGACTTTTTCAAGGAGGAGCCTTCTGGACGCTTTTTTGGTGGCCTTGGTTGACACCACCTGGAATCCATCATTCGACGTAATCTGTCTGTTCGCTGCTTTGTCCTTCCTCCTTTTGTCTCGGTCCCCTTTTATTGGGCTACTGGCAACTCTTTTGGTAGCGCTATGCGCGGGAATAACTTGCGTTTCGACCGAGGTACTGGTCTTTTGCTCTTCCTCCGCTTTAAGCCATTTGCGTCTGTAGTGCCCGATACGGTCTAAGAGCTCTTCAAGCTCTAAAATACCGTCCCTAATGTCCTTGTTTATGTTTTTCTGGGTATTGCAGGAAGCTTTGATCTTTTTAACTATGTTCCCTGCCTTACGCATGAGACGCTCTTCTTCGTGCCGATCCAATACAATGATCCAGTTGGAATTAATTTGTAAGACATCATGCTAAAACGTGATGATAGTGATCATGAGAATTTTGAGATCATGAGAAGGATGCGTTCGAAACCTTATTTTCCCAGTCAATCATTGATTCGATTGTTTTGCATATGAAATTGCAAACGGGAAATCCCTCCACCATTTTTGCAACAAAGAAGTAAGCCACCACTTACTTCTCAATTTGCTTTCGAACGAGAAAAAACACTTGTATCTTTTCCACCTACGAAAAACAAATATGTGATACTTTTATCCACAATGCATTATAAGGTTGAAATAAATCCAAATACACATAAACCGGAAATAATACACGACTCTAATGCAACAAACGGAATCACCACTTTAGGTAAAATGATGCATGCGTTCATGCGTTCAGTTCATGGCCACTTCGATACTTTTATGAAAGCTGGATCAGACTGGCATAAATTCTATGGTGATTTATGTTGACAGTAAGGACCCCGGTATCCGCATTAGCGAATTGCTGAGCAAGTTTTTAAAAGAACTAGCACTGCAATTGGCAAAGCCTCATATGCAACGTCATTGCACTTCAAATTTGCCACGAAAATTAGCGAGCACTTTGCGTGATATTGTAGCTATGAAGCACAGTGATGAACCCCGATGAAACTACACAAGCAGTCAAGATGTGCACTCTGCCCAAGAAAACGGGACAAAATACTAGGGCCGGCTGAAAAGTTATGAGCCTAGTGTACCCCCACTACCGCTAATTACTTGAGTGATAAGTTACTAGTTGCGTAACATCTAATGAGTATATAAACGAACTTTTAGGTAAATAGCATCATTGCTCTCTGAGTTATTAAATAGTGAACATCACCATGTCTGATTCATCGCTGCACTTAAGGAAATTGGAGTACCGCGCCGTCATAAAGTTGTCTGAGGTTTACGGAGAATCGGCACCATCATCTGCAACAATCAAACGTTGGGCTCGACTATTCCAACAGGGACGAGAATCATTAGAAGACGACCCGCGCTCAGGCCGCTCAAACACAGCAGTCACGGATGATAACATCGCCAAAGTCAAGAAATTGGTATTGGACGATCGAAGAATAAAAATGTGGCAGAAAGCTGAGGAGTTGAACATTAGTAAGGAACGAATTGGTGACATTTTGCACACTCATTTGATCATGAGAAAAGTGAGTGGGTGTTGGGTTCAAAAAATGCTCACGCCCCTTGACAAGCAGCGGCGAGTTCAAACATCACAAGAGTTTTTGGACCTCTGTTAGGACAACTTGGAAGGAGTTTATAGGCTCCCAGCGACTTCTTTTAATTTAAAGAAGGACTTGCGGGGGCGAAGATTTTGAGGTGAAGACGAGTTAAAGGCGGCAGTTGACAAGCATTTTGAAGACAAAAACGAAAAATAATTTTTGGATGGGTTACAGGCTTTATATAAACGCTTTATATAAACTACATTGAAAAATAAATTTTTTTTGAATTTTTATCTCGTGTTTTAATATGTTAGGCTCATAACTTTTCAGCCGGCCCTCGTAGTTAAAACTTTTTGCGTAAAATGCCACCAACCAGCATGCCCTGAACAGCGTAAAGATGTCTGCTTGACTTATGTTTATTTACAAAAATAACAAATGTAAATTTTAAAAACTGTGATGTAGAAAATATTTTTGTTTCTTAAATGTGTCAATTTAATATATTTTAGACTAAGACTGAATATGAATACTTTTTGGTTGAATGATTGTTATATTGTTTTTTTTTTGTTTTATTGTTTTATTTTTGAAAGTTGTGGGGTGACCGGTCACCCTATTGTTATTGATGAGTAAAAAAAGCGTTGCCTTCCGAAGGTTAATCATTGCAAGGATAATTTTCGATCACAGTCAGATAAGCAACATATAAATTTGCTACTTGTTTCCATCGATAAAATGGTAACTTTCAACACTGATGTTTAAACCATTAACGATACAATTTTTATGTGATTATCGCAAAAATACGTTATTTCACAATCTGAATCTAAAATAGTTTCTCTAAGTATCGAAGAATTACATATAAATATAGTTTTGATTGTTTTACAATTATTTATATTTTCTAATGAAGTGTTTTTATCTTTATCTTCTTGAATCATGTAGAACTTATTTGTGAGTTCAATTAAAGCCAATCCATTTGAACCACCTTGGGAATCGAAATCATTTCAAAAATATCAAAAGTATTTTTTCTTATAAGGTTCGTGGATAAGAGAATGATAACCTTTTTCAGCTTGTAATAGCTTTGATTTCCATAGAATGGATAATTGCGGCATAATTTTCAATGCGCGGTTCAAACATTAAATTTTCCTCATTTTGCGTTTCAATAAGTGATTTTAAGATATCTTCGGGCTCAATTTTTAAAAATTTGTAAAAAAGATGTATTTTACCCATCTGTAAAGGGATGATAGCGATGAGCAATTGCTCGATTTCCCTATGAATTAACTCAAGTTTGTGATTGATTTTTGTCATGGATTCTTAACAATAAGTTTCAATTTTATTGTACTGATCAATTTTGTAGTGGTAGGCTTATTATTAATAAGCTTATTTATTTCATCTACAATGTTATTGATTTTTTCATATGTTGAATTAGAACACTTGGCAATATTCAAAATTTGCTTATTCAAAGATTCCATAAGCGATAAACTTTCAGTCATCCAATCCTTTATACGTTTCCTATTAAGTTCAAGTGTTTCTATGACGGTGTTATAGTAATCAACACCATTCTGATCAAGTGTACCAAACAAAGCTACTTCCAATAAAGTACTTTATGAACCCTTTCAGTCTTTTTTATCCCAATATCTGGTATACTAGCTCTAGTTTGTAGTTAAAACTTAAAAAACTTAAAAAACAAACTTAAAACTTCTAATTTAGATTTATGTTGATGAACATTTAGGTAAACTGGTTAAGCACATACCGTTCATTCCAGAAACTAAATCACCTACCCGTTCGAAAGCCATTTGTAAATTTTCTATACGAATGACATTCATCAAAGATAGCTTATTACTTGTCTCTTTAGCCTTTACTATATGCGAGCTCTTGTAATGTAAAGCTTAACATTTATGTTTCTTAGACGGAGATATAAATAAAACTCTTGTTTCATTTAATTACACCAACTTTATTAATTTATGTTTCTTATATTCACGGTATTCAATTTATACTGTAATCGTGGACCGGTATTCAAAAAGGCACCCCAACGCAGCCTCACACTGGGTGATAGGGAACAGAGGCTTGCCCGTACCTTTTGACGCGAAAAAATAACTCTCCCTCTCTTTAAGACAATTTCACCACTATTTATATCACTCATTGCCTACTTGGTTTAATTTAATTCAATTCAAAATATCAATGCCTACTTTGATTACAAACTTAAATTCAAAATAATTATGTCTACTTTGTTTGTAGTAATTCAATGTATGTGATTTGTACATTGTGGGATCGATTTGGGTAAGTGTAACACCCCCACCCTTAGATTGAGGCTCCGACGAAATGAAAACTTTACGGTGTTTACGGTCCATGTACACGTACATCATAATCAATGATAATATTACTATAATAATAATTATAATATCAGAACTCAGGCTTATTATGTTGTTTGTTTTTGTCTGTAATACAATTTAGTCGATATTATTTTCGTTATTTACTTGTTTCAGGTATAATTCTTCGATTTGAATATCAGGCATAGTTTTATTCTCTTTAATGGATTAACTCAATTTTGGTAGAACTAGTTCATCGTATTTTTCCAAGTAAACGTTCGAATAGGTTTTATTTAATGTTTGAATTTGCCAATTCTCAAATTTTATCATAATATTCCATGTATTGTTACGTTATTATTATTACAATTATGTTCTATTTCTTCATAAAAGTTTTTACAGATTAAAATGCCTGGTACAAGTTGTTTAATTTATTGGTAATTGAATATTTTCGTATTACATCGAGATTCCCTGGGTTCTATAATGCTTCTGATACGTTTATCTTTAATTAGCTCTAAATTGGTTTTAACATTTACATTATAAATTTGATTGTAGGGCTTATTATTATTGTATTGGTATTAATGACCTACTTTGAATGGTTGGGATCGGTTCGAGAATAACATTCGAAAGGGTTTCCTTTTATCAATCGACGAAACAACCGTTTTTATATGTAAGTATTTGTCGAAGTCTCTAAGCGGTCTAGTTCTGTCTTGGTATGGATGTTTTTACCGTTGTGCAGAAGGTTATCATAAGGACTAGAGTCATTTCTGAAAGAGATATGAGAATATATATTTTATGTATTCTGGTCATGGGCCGGGGGACGAGAAGTTGAAGGGTGGTTTTTACTTTTCTTCTTTCTTGTAGCTTTAGTTGTTGGATGGTTGAAATTTTGGTTTTTCTTCTTACTTTTAATGTGAGTTCGGAAGTATTTGATTTGATTTTCAAGGTCGATTATATGCCCTTCATCTAACTTTCTTGCGTTGATTGTTCTAAATTTGGAGTGATTTTTCCCTCCTCTAGTTTCTTTAATAAAATTAAGTCTAGCATTGATTTCATTATTAGATCTGATTTGGTTCAATTTATTGATCATTTTCTGTTTTTCTGGAGGAGCATATCGTGTATGGAATTGTATTCGTCTTGATGTATTTTCCCATTAACGAAGTCTTTTGTTTGTGGTAGAGTGAATAGTGTTGTTGTAGAATGATAAAATTTTAAGTATTTTCTCTTCAACCGTACCCTGGTTATTAAGGTAATCACGCTTTAATAATCGTATGTGTTCATTTATTGTATTATGCAGTCTCTCTGTGTCTGCATTAGAAGACATAGAAATTGTTACTGCTAGAAGGTATGGTTACTGCTAGAAGTATAGTGAATTTCCACATTTTCATTCGTAAGGAAACCTCTCAAGGGCATGGCTTTGAATCCCAGTTCATTATCAACTATCAACTTTTTGACGGTGCCAAATTGGCTGAAATAATAACTCGTTCCAAGTTCTTGCGAGGATCTTTATTGCGCTAGCATGTTTTGAAAACTTATCTCTTATCGTTAAAAATAATAGTTTTACGAGTGTGTAGATTTCATCTAATATATGGCTAACATTTCCTTCTCTATGGTGCTATAGTTGATTTCATGTTCGCAGCATGCAGCTTGCGTTGCTAATTGGTCGTCCTTCTTGGGAAAGTACGGCATCAAGAGCGTATTTGCTTGCATCGGTTGTCAAAACGAAAGTTTTATCGAAATCTGGATAGGATAAGATGGGTTCATTAGTAAGAAGGGTTTTTATGATTTCGAAAGCTCGAATGTATTCTGGGTCTGAACAGTTTAATTTTGCATCTTTTTTGCAAACCGTCATCGGTTTGATGATTTGGGAGTAATCCTTAATAAATTTCCTATAATAACCAGCTAGACCGAGAAATTGTTTTATTTGTTTCGGGGTCTTTGGTATGGGAACTTTTTGTATACATTCCACTTTTTGTGGATTGGGTTTTAATCCCTCTCTTGTAACGATATGTCCCATAAAAGCAGTTTCATGTTTAAAGAATTCGGATTTATGAAACTGAACTTTCAAGTTGGTTTCCCGGAATCTGTTAAAAATCTTGTTTAGTGAATCTACGTGTTCCTGCAATGAGAATATAATGACGTCATCGAAATAGACTAGGCATATCTTGTTTATATAATCTGAAAGAATATTATTCATAAGACGTTGAAAGGTTGCAGGGGCTGTTTTCAGCCCGAATGGCATTCGTAGGAATTCGTAATGTCCACCTTCGACGTTAAAGGCGGTTTTATGGATATCTTTATCCATTATTTCTATTTGATTAAAACTCTTCGCTAAATCTAGCGTGGAAAAGTATTGGCTTCTTCCAAGCTTTTCCAGGATTTCATCAATATTGGGGATAGGGTATTTGTCGTCGACTGTTACTTCATTAAGTTTACGATAATCGATAACAAGTCTCCATTTTTGTTTTCCACTTGCATTTATTTTTTTTGGCACAATCCATACTGGTGCGCAATAGGGAGATTTGCTTGGTCTTATGATATTCTTTTGTAACATTTGTTTTCGGATTTTTTTTCGTACTTCATCCTTATGAATGTACAGGTATCGGTCTTTTTTTGCAACTATTGGTAGGCTATTTTCTGTCCTGATTTCGTGTTTGATGACATTAGTGAAGATTAAATCTGACCTTTCGTCACAGAATATATCAGCGAATTTCCTGACCATCGGTATTAATTTCTGTTTTTCTTCCTCCTTAAGATGGTCCATTCTTATTTCATTTAAGATGGAGTTGGACCGTTTTGATTTACTTTCTATTATATTGAAATTTTCAAGGGTTACGAGTGTACTCTCTTGGGGACCAAATTTGACCGTAATAGGGCCGTCGCCTAAATTCTTTATTAGGACGGGCATTTGAGAGTCTTTTACGTCATAGATACCTTCCTCTAGGTGGACCTTCTCATCTTTGGAGGTCTTTTCTAGATAGTGTACCAAGCCACTTTCGTGGTTGACAGGCACGGATACTTCATATAATACGGCCTTATTGAAAAGACAATATTGATCTTCTTCTTGTTTTTCGAAGAGTATTGGCACCGTTTTGTCCCTGGAACGTAACAGTTGGTTCTTGTAGTCGATGGTTACGTTGAGTTGTCTTAGTATATTGTTTCCTATAATTCCATCATATAGTTCATGGAATTGAGTACTATCACCTAGCTTTTCAAAGAGAGGAATTCGTACTTTTTCAGTAATATTGATCATATGTTGTAGGGTTTTCAGATAGACACTGGGTGTGTTTATTTTCCATTTGGGATGGCAGATACCTGGGTTTATGATGGAGTGTGTAGCTCCTGTATTAATAATGAATTTCAGAGTTTTGGAATTCGATTTGAGGTTTATATGAGGAAGTTTTCGTTCGAGGCCTGTAGCCGAAAATTTTCTGCGGCCTCATTTTTATTATTATCCATGGGTTCAGGAGTTGGCTGCCTCTCGAAATATCGAGGGTTATTTGGATTTTCATATTGATTTAAGCTATGGGGACTATATGCGTCGTTCCGTTGGTTGCTATTCCTCTGTCTGTTTTGTTGGTTATTACGGCTACCGCTATAATTGTTGTTATACCTATTATAATTAATATTATTAAATCCATTATTGTAATGATTGTTGTGGAACATATTGTTATCACTATTATCGTGATAACTGTTATTATTAGGTCTTTTGTTGTTATTATTGTTATGATTACTATTTCTAAATCTATGATTATCGTTATTATTTATCCTAGAATTACTATTATTATGTGTTGTACTATTAAAGTTATTATTGTGAGTTTAATTGACGGGTCCTGTTTCCGTTGTTTTGTCTGTTAGGTTGATGAATTTTCCCATTAGATCCATAATAGGCGTAGCCCGCTATAAATAAAATATCCATAGCTTTTTCAATACTTTCAGAATTTCGATAGAAAAAGGTAGTCTTCATGGGTTGAGGGATTTTATTTTTAAAGATGTTAAGGGCCGTTCTCATGTTATTACGGGCGCACTCGTTTGTGGTGTTACCCGCACCTAAAACAACTAAAGTTTTATTGTTGAGTCTCCTCAACTTACTTTTGATTTCGTTATAGAAATCTAGCGTATTTGTTTTAAACATTGTGCCGCGTAGATTGTCGTAAAGGTCGTCTACGCTGAGGCGATCGGCAAAATTATTTTGGAGGACTTGCTTGATATCTTACCAAAGTGTGGCATGACAATTTATTTCGAGAGTTTCTTTTGCTCTACCTTTCAGCTTAGTTTTGATAATATCGCCGAATATAAGTTGTGATGCTTCGTTAAAAGCTTGAAGCATTGGATTAACCCTTTCAACCTAGTTGATGAAGGTCTGTAAATTTTCGGACTTGCCATCGAATTCGGGCAAGCTATTCAAGTATTTCAGGGAGTTTATTTGAATGGCGTTGGTAGCTTCGGCGTGCGTCATTTTGATAATTATTTTAATTCGTGATCCAAACCGCGCTTATAACAAAGGTCGTACACAAATACTCATAAATTTACAAAATTTTTGAAATATTGTCTATTATAAATAAAAGAAATCTATCAATATATAAAAGTTATTAAGCCCCAGAAAAGTCAAACACTATGAAAGCAAATTAATAAAAAGCAAATCAATATTCTGTTTTCAAAATGTTGTGTTTTTTTTTAATAAATATTTTTGGTCATATGTAAAAAATCTAATTTAAGATTATGATACTTGATATTCGTTTTTTTCTGCTTCCTCTTGCAGGAACAACTTCTCCTTTTCTATTTTGGAATCTTGCATTCCTGCTTTGTTTTTTTATATATTATTTTTTTGATTGGCTTTTTCACTGTCTTTTTGTTCACATTAATTATTTTCACTATCATGACATTTTATTCGCTTTTTGTTTTTGTTTTCATAGGACACTGCCGGGTTTCGATTTGTAGGTCGTATTTTCTTTTGTTATTTCTTCCCTTTTTTGTTTTTTTGTTTTTCAATATTTATTTATTTCTTTTATTCACTTTTTGTTTTTAAAGGACACTGCTGTTTTCGGGATTTTGGTGGTCCGTCTAGAGGCTGTTTCTTCTTAGAAACAACTTTCTTTGCGTCGACGATATAAAAAAATGGATTCTTATCCACGTTTTTATTTTCGCGGACGCGACGTCGATACGCTTTAAAGATTTTAAAAAATCACGCGAACTTTCACTTAGCGTGTCCTACCGACTGCGCCATTTATTTTTCTTAGACGGAGATATAAATAAAACTCTTGTTTCATTTAATTACACCAACTTTATTAATTTATGTTTCTTATATTCACGGGATACAATTTATATTGTATACCTGGACCGGTATTCAAAAAGGCACCCCAACGCAGCCTCACATTGGGTGATAGGGAACAGAGGCTTTTCCGTACCTTTTGACGCGAAAAAATAACTCTCCCTCTCTTTAAGACAATTTCACTACTATTTGTAACCCTCATTGCCTACTTGGTTTAATTTAATTCAATTCAAAATATCAATGTCTACTTCGATTACTTTAATTCAATTCAAAATATCAATGTCTACTTTGATTACTTTAATTCAATTCAAAATATCAATGCCTACTTTGTTTACTTTAATTCAATTCAAAATATTAATGCTTACTTTGCTTACAAACTTTAATTCAAAATAATTATGTCTACTTTGTTTGTATTAATTAATTTGTATATTGTGGGATCGATTTGGGTAAGTGTAACACTTAACAAGGCTTTGTTGTATTTTTTACGTTTGTATTTATTTTAACAATAACCTAAAAGCCTAAGGGAATTTTTATTCAAGACCTTATCACCCTTTTTGAAATTTGGGGTTTTTCCGATATGTTCATCATAACAAAGTTTTGAGGTTTCTATACAAAATAATTATTTGAATTGTGTGATTAAAACTCAAAGCAGCAAACATCATTCGTTGATACTAAATTCGCATGTAGGTAATGCATTCATCTTTTGTTGCGGTCTCTATTGCAATTAGAATATCCTAATTCAAAATTATCCAAGCTTTCCGCTTGTAAAGTCCCTCTGGAAACACATTTCCGTTTATAGAGTGTGTTCACTATAGGAAAAGAGGCTTTCACCTTTCTAACCCATGCGACACAACGTGGAACAATCAAGCCTTCTAAATTCTGTGATGACATAACATCATCATCTTGAATACCACTGTTAACAGGTACGATTCGGTATGATTCGGAACGCGGGTCGATATATTTCGCTTCACCTTCATAGTGAAGATCAAATTTGCCATTAAGTTCTCGTAAAACATCTTGTGAGTACAACATATCATCTCAACATATTTGGAGACCCTCAAAGCTTCCCAATAAATCATTCAGTTTATCTGCTTCCAATCTATTAGACGTCTAAGGGCATCTAATAAGGTGAGACATATCAATATCTCGCCAACTGCAAGTTCTGGTCCCCCAAATTCCTTGAAGTCTCAATTTATTCTTTCGATTAACATCATTAACTGCTGAAGCCTTAATCATATTCACTTCAGCGCCAATGTCATTCAGAACTTTTCAAATTTCCCCAGTTATTTCAGCCATATCATCATATATCATATATCCATATATCAACACGACCATACATATTTCATTCGACATATGTACATCGCATGCATATCATCAGTCAGCGTGAGTTATGTATAACCAAACGCCCAGCGCCATAAGTTCCCACGATTTACAAGTTCTCATAGAACAAGTAAATCGTCAAATTTTACATACTCAAAATTAACAGTAAATGCAAGTGTAAAGTGCAGACGCTAGCGTCAGCACTTTACGCCAATAAATACGGTTGGTTATACATTTCCCGAGTAGTCGTATTTTCCTGTTTTGTAGAAACGCTGTCCGTTGACTTGTCGAAATCCGTATAATAAAATAAAGTTTAAATAAATACTTTGAGTAGTGATTTTATTTCCAGCGTGGAGCTGCAGAATAAATATTTTTTCTGTTCTTACCCGCTCGAGAACAAAACTGGCGCAGTCGGTAAACGTGAAGTGTATTAAAGGAAAAAGCCGCAAAGGAAAATTCCTTTTTATGTGAAAAGTGAAAAAAGTTTTGAATCTTTGAAGATAAAGCGACTCACTTTAATCGCGACGGAAATCGGAATAAAATTCGTGAAGGCATAAAATCCGTTATCGTAGCCAGAGTGACAAAGTCCGAAAAGGACAAAAGCCTTCATTAGTCTTTGACTCCTTGCTGAGGCTGGCAGGAGTATCTGGCATCAATAAAAAAAAAAAAAATTATATATATATATAAATATTTATGTAAACATATAGTGTTAACTGTGAACTCAATAAACACAGAAGTGATTTAAACGGACGGTATATGAAAAGTAGGAGAAAACATAGGGAAGAATTATTCAATTCATCGAGATATTTAGGAAAGGAAAAAATGGAGGATGCGATTCTGCAATTACAACATCAGGTACAAGAAAAGGAGCAACAGATTCAGCAACTTGTGACAGCACTGCAGCAGATGACAATGCACCAATCAACATTAGAGGCAAGAGAGAAGATCCTCAAAGAGATACGTTACATGAACAATTTCACCCGGACTGGAAGCATAACAATCAACAGCTTCATCAACAGCACAGAACACTATCTAGGAAGAATAATGGATGAGGAATCGAAAAGATCAGCGGTCAGGACGATCTTCTACGAGAAAATCCAAGGAGAGGCGAAAAACACCATAATCAATATACCCGAACCGGACAACTGGGAGATGATTAAGCAAAAGTTGAAGCTGCGATATAGGCCAGAAATGGAACCATCCGAAATTTACAGGAGAATAGCCAACCTCAAAGTTAATAACGTAAGTGAATTAATAGATGAAATACAAAATTTGAAATATAAAACAGATAAACTTATTATATATTATAAAGATGAAACACATATACATTTAAGAAATGTAGATTCATTGCTTGCAAATACTATTAAAGAGATCAGTCAGGGGGTCCTCTTAGACAAAATTTATGAAGAAAAAGACAAAGATAAAATAATTCATATAATGCGAACAAGAAAATTTGAAGATTAATGTATAAGACCACAATTTCGAAAATTCCAAAGTACCAAAATAAAACATTCAAATTTTAATTACAACAACCAAACTAACAGACAAGACAATAACGACAGTGAACGACATAAAAATTCTTATAATAATAATCATCAAAACCGAAATTGGGACCAAGACAGACACAATAAATCAAGACATAACAGACATGAAAATCAATATAAATACGACATTAACGACAATGGACGGAACAGAAATATTAATAATAATTTTGGACACAAAAGATGGCAAAATATCAATTATTCCGGCCAAAGTAAAATAAGTAACAAATCTACTCAACGACAAAGTGGTAGATGGGGTAAAGAACAACAACCAGAACAATGGAAATTGAAAACATAGAAAATAAACGATATATACAGCAATCAAATATTAGGGAAGACTCGAAACAAAGCAATAAATTAGGCAGGTTACAAAATATGAATTATTCTAATCTAGAAGCAAATAATATGGACTATCAAGTTTTTTTTCTCAACTAGCCTCGGAATTACCAATAATCGAGATCACACTCAATAGGCCAAAATATGCGGCCCTGATCGATACGGGTGCATATTATGTCAAAACTCAAACCCCAAACTGCTGACTCAAATGTAAATAATGATAAGAACGATCTTAAGCTGAGAACTGCTGACTCAAATGATAAACAACAGATTGGATTTCGCTTTGAATGAAGTCAATCATAGCAATGTTTATATTAAAGAATTCATAGCAATGTTTATATTAAAGAATATTGAAAATTATGCCAAGTAAGATTTTCGGATCCATTGCATTGGCAAGATCAGCTTAAGATTGTATCAAAAACACTGGGTCAGCATAAATATATTATAAAAGAGTCTGAAAGAAAGGAATTAGAGTTAGAGTAGAATCGAATCGTGAACGCGTTACAAGCGAAACCTGCATTGTTATAAATAAAAAACCTGTGAAAATCAATAACCCAAGTGTTTAAGTATAGAGCGCGGAAAGCTCTGGACAATTTTAATTTTTTTAAACTGTGTGAAATCGAAAACTTAAGTGGCGCAGTCGGTGTCTCGCGGAGGGAGATAGTTAATCGAAGATCTCCGAGTGACTTATATATAAAAGAATCTAACCGCGAATCGGTTAACGTTCGGACGTAAATCGAACAAATAATAAGGTGATTAAAAACACAGTGACAATAAAACATAAGTACATAATACATTAAGGGTTTGCATTGCCCCGCAGGCAGAATTATAAAAGAATTTGCCTCCTTGCTGTAATAAACAGACAAGGCTAATAACAGTTGACAGGAAGAGTTGTCCCTGTACAACTAATTAAAGTAGGCGGTAAGCAGCAATAACAGTTCAGGGGGTGGCTGAGTTAGGTAGCTACCTTCAAAAACGGCCGCCAGAGGCTGGAGACCCAGAACTGTTAAACAGGTAATTATTGGTAGCCAGTAACGCTAAAAAACGAGCAAAAGATGATCCCGTTCCATGAGTTACTAAGGGAAGCAAGGGCTATGCCTCCATTCGTGGGTGACAGCACATTTCAATTACAAAACTATATAATGGAAGTCGAATCACTTTTACGATTGGTCCCGGAGAGCGAAGGAATGGATTATATCACTGAAATACTCTACTCGAAGCTACAAGGTCGTGCAGCTATCACAGCCAGAAGAATAGCAGATAGAACTTGGGGAAACGTGAAAGCAGCATTAATCTCAGCATTTGGAGTGCAGGAATCATACCAACGGCTGAAGGAGTTAGCAGATCATTATTACGAAAGAAATTATACAAAACTATATCATTACTTAACAGACATTTTAGATAAATTAAATTTAAAATATACATTAGATAATGAAAGCCCCATTGAATACAAACCAGAAAATAATGAAAGAAGTATTCTGGAGAAATTTTTATATAAAATACACAGATCAGACGCTATGTACCTGCGAACGAAAGGAGTCTCAACTTTAGACGAAGCATACAACGCAATTATCCAGACAGGATACGAAGAGAATTACTCCTCAAGTCATTTCAGAAAACAAAATAGAAATAGTAATCAAAGAAATAACTTTCATCAAAGAAATAAAGATAGTAATAGATATGGACAAAACAATAACTCCTTTAGGTACCAACGCCGTGAAGATAACAGAAATCAATATTACAACCAGAATAATGATAACCCATATCGATCTTATCAATATAGAAGCAATAATAGTAATTTTTATCAGAACAGAAATAAACCAGAACCCATGGAAACTAATCCTATAAGTACAGAACCAGATTTCCAAGAATCAAACTTTCAAGATAAAAATTTTCAGAAACTAGCCTCGGATACAATCTTCCAATAATTTATATTCACATTAATTACGTTAAAATTAGGGCTCTCATAGATTCAGGATCAACAATATCAGTTTTGAATTTGAAAAAGCTAGGTAATCATCCCATAATGAAAGTGAACAATCAACAATATAAAACAATAATGGGAACTCAAGATATTCAGTACGAAACAATTATAGAAACACCACCAGAAATAGGAATTAGGAAATATATTAAATGGAAACTAAGAAAATTAAATAACAATAAATTTGACGCAATAATTGGAACAAACGTTTTAATGTACACTGACGCTAATATAGATTTTAAAAATCAAGTAGTTAAATTCGGAAACAATACTATTCCATTTATAACAAAAAGTGAAATTCCCTCTAGTTACAATTATAATGAAATTCATACAATGGAACCAACTAATAATATAAATATCGATATGAATGATTTAAACATAGAAGAAAAATGGGAATTAGAAAACATAACTAAACGAAATAAAGATGTGTTCTATATGGAGGGTGACTGCTTATCAGCCACTAATTTAGTAGAACATGAAATAAAAACAACTACTGATGAGGCTATATATTCAAAAATGTACAGGATCCCACAAATACATGACGATGAAATTAAACGTCAGATCGAAGAAATGTTGTCGCAAGGAATAATTAGGGAGAGTACATCACCATACAACTCACCAATTGTGGTAGTAGCAAAAAAGCCTGATAATTCAGGAAAACCTAAATGGAGATTAGCAATAGACTATCGAAAATTGAATTCAGTAACGGTTGATGATAGGTTCCCAATACCAAATATCGACGGCATTTTAGAAAAGTTGGGAAGAGCTCAATATTTTTCTACTTTAGATTTGGCTAAAGGTTTTCACCAGATTCCAATGCGGAAATCTGATATAAAGAAGACAGCCTTTTCAACGTCAAGTGGCCATTATGAGTATACACGGATGCCGTTTGGGTTAAAGAATGCCCCGGCAACGTTCCAAAGACTGATCAATCAGGTATTAAAGGATTTAATTAACAAAATATGTGTCGCATATTTGGACGATATTTTGGTTTTTGGCACATCTCTAGTAGAACATTTACAAAACTTACAAAAGGTATTTAATCAGCTAAGAAAAGCCAATCTCAAACTGCAAGTTGATAAATGTAACTTTCTAAAAAGAGAAACCCAATTTTTAGGTCATACAATCGGAACAGAAGGTATAAAACCAAATTCCGATAAAATAGAAAAAGTTCTTAAGGTCCAGATTCCTAAAACTGCAAAAGAAATAAAATCTTTGCTCGGGTTAACGGGCTACTATCGAAAGTTTATCAAAGACTATGCTAAGGTTGCTCAGCCAATGACAAAGTACCTAAAAAAGGATAAAAAGATCAATTGTAACGACAACGAATATGTCGGAGCCTTTGAGAAATTAAAAATCTTGTTAACCTCAGCACCAGTTCTTAAACATCCAAATTTTTCTCAGAGATTCAAAGTAGCAACGGATGCAAGTAACTATGCCCTAGGAGCTGTATTGAGCCAAAATGGTCACCCAATATGTTACATAAGTAGGACATTAAATGAACATGAACGGAGATATGCAGTTATAGAGAAAGAAATGCTAGCCATAGTCTGGGCAGTAAATTATTTGAGACCCTACTTGTATGGAAGGGAGTTTGATTTGCATACTGACCATCAACCAATTAAATGGTTATACCAAAAATTCAAGGGTAAAGATATTACACCGAGACTTCAAAGGTGGATATTAAAATTGGGAGAATACGACATAAAACTAGACTATATAAAGGGTAAAGACAATATTCCTGCAGACTTTTTATCTAGACTTAAAGAATCAGGAGAAATCAATACTATAGAAAACGAATATAAAAAAAAGAATAAAATAGAAATAATATCTGTTCAAAAATTACCTAAGCGAATTCAAGGAATACCATTACCAAGTAATTCTTCAGATGATGAGGAAGAGATACAATTAGTACCCGAAGTGAAAATTATAAAAAAGAATAAAAAACCACTCAATAATACCACAACAATCCATTCTCAAGAGGAAAATTTCGCCGACCATATCCCTATAAAAGAGGATATTATTAACAAATACAAGCAACAGATACTTTTAGTAGAAAAAATAGAAGAAAGACATAAAATCAAAACATTTAATCGAAAACAAATTATCATTCCATGGAGCTCTCTTAATAACCAAGTAGAACAATTAAAAGGAAAGCTAAGAGCAGGAAAAGTGGGTATATACAGCGAAGTTACTGACTCACAATATAATGACTTACAGCAATTGCTGATTGAATTGTTTGACAAAAGTAAAATAAGGTTTATTAAAGTGGATAAAATGGTTACAGAAATCGGAAACGAAACAGAGCTATTTGAGATAATTAAAAATTACCATGAAAAAGAAACAGGACATTCTGGGATCAATGAAAACTATGAAGGACTCAAAAGAAAAATATATTTCCCAAATCTGAAACAATACATAAACAGATTTATTAATGTATGTGACCAATGCAATCGTATGAAGGTCGATCGGAAACCAATAAGACCCTTGTTAGAACTCTCTCAAACCCCAAAAGATGTAACAGAGATCATACACATGGATTTGTTCTTTATTAATGGCCTCAACATCCTTACAGCCATAGATAAATTTTCAAAATTTGCAACAGGAGTTATCCTAAATTCAAAAAACATGACAGACATGAGGGAAGGACTATTGAATATACTTGCAATAATAGGAAGACCAAAACTAATCATAGGAGATGGAGATTTTGATTCAGTTTTATTAAAAGAACTTTATACCGCTAAGAACATAGAAACTTATATAACGAAACCCCATTCACATACAGGAAATGGAGATATAGAAAGATTCCACGAGACAATTCAAGAAAAAATGAGAGTCGGCTGTAATCAAATAATTAACCAAACGACAAAAGAGAAGTTTTTTGAGGCAATAGAATTTTATAACAGGCAAATTCACTCAACAACAAAGGAAAGACCAATAGATGTCCAAACTGGTAAAACAAATAAAGAAACCATCTTGAAACACATAATGCAAACAAAAGAGAAAATGCTGGAAAAAGAAAATCGTAAAAGAGAACCATATACAGAAGAAAGAAAAGAAGTTTTTGTAAAAAATCCCAAAGCCAATAGATATAAGCTAGAACCCAAATTTAGGAAACAATTATTTAATAACAATATAGCCAAGGTCAACATTAAGAGACCTAAAAAGAATGTTATTATTACAGGTAAAGGACAACAAGCTAGTTCAAGTTTGATTGCTGAAAAAGAATCTTCGCAAATAACATTTAATCATGATCATCACGACGATAATTTATCTGATATTTCAACTTTTCCTAATATCGGTGACCTTGACTATTGAGAAAATAGATATAAATATGGGATATACGGAGATAAAAATGGATCCAATACAACTGGTTAACACAAAGAAATTTATAATACATAAAATTGACCTAACATTCATAGAAACTGCTATAGCTGAAATTAAAAAGACAAATTCATTAGGTATACATGACCACAGACAATGGACCTTAGCTCAAGAAATTGAAGATCTAGAACATCAATTGTATACTCTACTTCCACAGGAACAGAAACATCAACAAAACAAAAACTTATTGAATAATGAACAATTTACTGTGACTAAACTAAAAAATAAGTTCAACAAAGATATTAGAGAAACAAGTACAATAAGAAATCCAGCAACAACAGGTAAATTTGGGGACCTTTGTACTTCCATTTTGGCAATAAAATCAGGATATAGGGAGATTTGTGAAGAAAAAGCTAAGAAAAGATTCATCAACAAACGAGGATTAATAGATCCTATTGGTAGTGTATATAACTGGTTATTTGGAGTTATGGACGCAAATGACAGACAAGAAATTGAAGATCACCTTAAAATTATAGATAAAAATAATCACGAAACTATAGATAGAATAAACAAACAGATAATTATCAATGATAGGCTAGAGAAAGAAATTAAAAAAGTTATAGAAACCATAAGAATAGATAGAGTAACTCTCGAAAAATCAATAAACAACAGCAGTAATAGGTGGAAAACAGAATTCTCATACTTAGCATCCATCATAAATATACATATAATTAAGGATGAATTAGAAATTATACAAGACAATATCGTATCAGCTAGAATAGGAATAATGAGTAGAAATATGTTAACGAAACAGGAAATAATTGATTATGAAATCGGTATAGAAAAGTTGAGGTTCCTCGAGTTAGCAGTAGCAATAAATAATAAAAATACTAAAGAATTACTATTTGTTATAAAAATTCTTCATGAAATTACAACGTTTTTTAAATATATTGTAATGCCAATTCCAGATAGCAATCATTATCAAATTAATTTTAAACAAGAAACAATTGTAAAACATAATAATAAAATATATACATACAATAATGAAATTAACGTTAAAGATCTTAAACAAAGTCGATTATGCTTTTATACAAATGAAACATGTACTAAAATACTAAAGGAAAAGAACTCAATAATTGAAATAGAAACTGGAACCATATTGACTACTCAATCTAAATTAAAATGGAGTAATACTTGTGATGAAAGAAATCACGACTTAGAAGGAAATTACATATTTGTTTTCAATAATTGCTCAGTAACTATAAACAATATAACTTTCAATAACAAATTTCCAGAATACCGTGCAAAAGTAATTATCCCAAATTCTATTCCTATGAATTTGACAAATCTTGACAAACAAATTACATGGCAAGAATTAAATGACTTTTACACTAATAACTTAAATAAAATTAATGAAATAAAATATACAAAACAAAAACATATTGTATCTTATATAATAACAACATCAATTATTGTAATCGTCCTCATCTTTTTGTTTATATACTTATATTTTAAAAGAAATATCATTAACATTAAATTCAATAGAAAAAATAAATTCGAGGACGAATTTGAACTTAAGGGGGGAGGTGTTATGTCAAAACTCAAACCCCAAACTGCTGACTCAAATGTAAATAATGATAAGAACGATCTTAAGCTGAGAACTGCTGACTCAAATGATAAACAACAGATTGGATTTCGCTTTGAATGAAGTCAATCATAGCAATGTTTATATTAAAGAATTCATAGCAATGTTTATATTAAAGAATATTGAAAATTATGCCAAGTAAGATTTTCGGATCCATTGCATTGGCAAGATCAGCTTAAGATTGTATCAAAAACACTGGGTCAGCATAAATATATTATAAAAGAGTCTGAAAGAAAGGAATTAGAGTTAGAGTAGAATCGAATCGTGAACGCGTTACAAGCGAAACCTGCATTGTTATAAATAAAAAACCTGTGAAAATCAATAACCCATGTGTTTAAGTATAGAGCGCGGAAAGCTCTGGACAATTTTAATTTTTTTAAACTGTGTGAAATCGAAAACTTAAGTTGCATCATTTAGTACAGCAGATAGTAGAATCGAACATTTTATTAAGGTTGAAATTGAACCCTTTTACTTTTCCACAATTAATGGTAAAAACAGCATAAATTCTGAAATACATACTCCCGCCCCTGAAAAAATCATCCCACCACCATCTAAAGCTTTAGTAAGATGGAAAGTAGGAACATTACAGAACAGAAAATATCAGTTCATAATCGGGATCGATCTACTCAATAATTTAGACGCAGTAATTGATTTAGAAGAAAAAGTGATTACTCTCAATGGAAAAACCATTAAATTTATTAATAATCCTTACTCTTTCAATGAAATAAGTACCTTAGAAAATGCCCATAGCAATTATATTGAACGTTTAAAATTGGATCACCTCAATAAGGAGGAATATTCTGAAATAACACAATCAAAAAATTTGAAAGTATATTCTTTAAAGAAAGGGACAAGCTCACGAGCACCCCAAGCATCCAACATGAAATTAAAACAATAACCGAGAGTCAAATTAATTCTAAATTATATAGAAACAGAAGTGAGAAGGCAAATTTCTGAGATGGAAAAGCAAGGCATTATTTGCAAAAGTAATTCCAGATACTCAAGCCCTCTCATTGTCGTGCCTAAGAAATGCGATAATTCTGGAGAGAAAAAATTTAGATTAGTAGTTGACTATCGGAAGTTAAATGAGGTAACGGTAGATGATAAGTTTCCACTACCGCATATTGATTCAATTTTGGATAAACTTGGTAAAGCCCAATATTTCTCAACTATTGACCTGGCAAAGGGTTACCACCAAATATTAGTCAAAAAGGAAGATCGACAGAAAACGGCTTTCGTAACACCACATGGGTTATATGAATTCGTGAGAATGCCTTTTGGCCTTAAGAACGCCCCGGCTACCTTTCAAAGACTCATGAACGATATCCTCAGAGATTTTATTAATCGGAGTTGTGTGGTGTATTTAGACGACATACTTATCTTCAGCACATCTTTACAAGAGCATATAAGATCCCTAACACAGGTGTTCAAAACATTGCAAGAACACAAATTAAAAATACAAATCGACAAATGTAACTTCATGCGAAAAGAAACAGCATTCCTAGGGCATATTATTACTAAGGACGGGTTAAAACCAAATCCAGAAAAAATAAAAATAATTGATTCACTCAAGCTACCGAAAACCGAAAAGCAACTTAAAAGTTTCCTGGGTTTGACTGGCTACTACCGCAAGTTTATTAAGGACTACGCTAAGGTAGCCCAGCCAATGATCAAATACCTGAAAAAAAAACAAAAGATAAATACTCATGACCCCAATTATATTGAAGCCTTTGAAAAACTTAAAATGCTTATTATTTCCCATCCTGTACTAAGATTCGCAGATTTTAGCAAACCGTTCCAATTAACAACGGACGCTTCGCAATACGCAATAGGTGCTGTTTTATCTCAAAACGGACATCCTGTTAGTTATATATCCAGAACCTTAAACTGTCATGAAAGAAATTATTCTGCGACAGACAAGGAATTTCTAGCCATCATGTGGTCTGTAAATTATTATAGACCATAATTGTATGGTAACAAATTTACAATCTTCACGAACCATCAACCTATTAAATATCTTTATGCGAAGTACAATGGGAAAGATTTATCTCCACGCCATCAAAGGTGGCTACTCAAATTGGGTGAATATTCGTTTAAGATAGAGTACTTAAAGGGAAAAGACAACAAAGTTGCAGACTTCCTTAGTAGAACAGAGCAGATTGAAAACGACAACCAAAAAGGAGAGGAAACTAGAAGTGGAACAAATTCTTTTTCAGGTCTAGGAGTATTACTGAATAACGAAGCTAAAGAGGATGTCACTATGGCGACAATACATTCAGCCGAAGAGGAACTTTTAGATCACATTCCGATCAAGGAAGAGATCGTTAACAAGTATAAAACCCAATTTATACTTACGAACAATAAAATTAAAGAATTCGAAGTAATGCATAAAAAGAGAATTATATACATAGCAGAGTATGACTTCAATAATTTAGAAGAAATCTTGAAAAAATACGTTAAAAAACGAATAATTGGTATCTACACTGAACTAGATGACCGAAAATACAATATTGTACATTGTACCCCCCCCCCCTCCCCATGGGTGCTACCTTGTCGTGGTGGGGGGCTTGACGAGGTTGCCTCCAGACGCCTGATCAAGTCACTTAAAGCACCCACCAAAAACAAAAATATATGATGAGTGATAACAAAAATAGTAAATTAGGGGTGGCGATATACACCCCGACGTGTGAGGGAGCCTCGACCTCGACCAGACGGGAGAACTTACGCCGAGGTCCTCAAGGAAATCAAGCAAAATGTGGAACCCGAAAAAAACGGTGTCTGTGTACGAACAGTAAGAGCGACCAGAACAGGCGGTCTCCTCGTAGAACTCGGAGCGGAATCCGCCGACAAGGGACAGTTCGAGAGCGCTGTAAAGGACCTCCTGGGCTCTAAAGCTGTTATCTCGACATAACAGCCAATGGCCTTTTTGGAAATAAGAGACCTTGACTGCATTGCGGATGCCAAAGAAGTAGAAGATTCCATTAGGCAAATTCGTCCTACGGCAGAGAGCTTTAGGGTAAGGCTAACGCCTACAAACCCTAGAGGACAAAGGGCGGCAATAATAGACATCCCAAAGAAAGACGCTGTGCAACTCCTTGCCAAGGAGAAAATTAAAGTCGGCTGGGTTGTGTGCAGGATACGTTGGAGGGTAGCCCTAACTCGATGCTACAAGTGCCTTAACTTCGGACACATCTCCTTGAACTGCAAGGGGCCAGATCGAAGCAAACTGTGCTACAAGTGTGGCACTTCCGGTCATAAGGCGAAAGACTGCCCAAACGAACCCAGTTGTATCTTGTGCAAAGATAAGGGATGGAAGTCTGAAGATCTGACTCATATTCCAGGAAGTGGTAGGTGCCAGGAGTTGAAAGAGGCACTAAGCAAGAAAAGAGCAAAGACATGATCCAAGTCCTGCAAATCAACCTACACCGTAGCTCAACCGCACAAGATTTACTAGACCAGGTTGCGAGGGAGAAAAAAGTCGACTTTTTGCTGATATCTGAGCAAGACCACAACAAGGAGGAGGCTGGATGGTATTGTGATCGATCCGGCACCACCGCCATCTGGGTACGTGATAGGGCTCTACCCACAGCTCGGACTTGCACCACTGGAAATGGCTTCGTGCTCATTGGGTGCGCCGATTTAACATTCATAAGCGTCTATTTCACGCCGAATGAGTAAATTTCATGTTTTCAGAGCAGGCTCGATGAACTGGAGGAAGCTTTCTCGAGCAGGGAAGGCCGAATCCTTGTTGGCGGTGACTTTAACGCCAAGGCGATAGAATGGGGAATGCCTCTGCCAGACTCGAGAGGAAAAAGAATCCTAGAAATGGCGGCTAGGAGGCAACTTGTCATCATGAACGTTGGGAACACACCAACTTTTCGATGGGGAGGCTGCTTGGGAACTATACCGGATGTGACATTTGCTTCGGAGTCCTTAGTGCCTAGGATACACAGATGGAGGGTACTGGAGGACTACTCGGCGAGCGATCATCAGTACATTGCTTTCGCAATTGGCGACTGTGCTACTCGACGCGTAGCAACCCAACCCTCAACTGTAGGTTGGAATATATCTAAAATAGATGTCGACGAGTTCGCCGCAGCTCTTATGAGAGGTGAAACTATGACGGTAACGGGAGGAGCCTCAGCTGAAAACATGGTGCACTCCACCATGAGGCTCATCAAGAATGCGTGCGACTGCTCTATGCCCAGGCGGCGGCCTCGACATAATAAGCCTGCTGTATACTGGTGGTCGGCAGAAATCACCGAAAAGCGGAGAGAATGTCACAAACTCCGCCGCGAATCTCAACGTTTAAGAAATCGAGACGAGTCACACTCCCAAACGCTGGCATACAGGTCGGCTAGAAAAGTTCTCCGTAGGTTAATTAACGAAAGCAAGGCTCGCTGCTGGCGCAACCTAGTTGTGGACATCGACAGAGACCCGTGGGGGCTGGGTTACAAGCTTGCCATGCGGAAATTAGGAGCTGCAAGGAGGCCCTGTGTCCTTGAAACGGCAAAAATGGACCAGATTGTTAGAGCGCTCTTCCCTATGCATCATATTTGTCCCGATGATGCAGATGTTGAATGTCTCGGAGAATGCCCACTTTTTACCGCCATCGAGCTGGATGATGCGGTGAAAGCTTTAAAATCGAAAAAGGCCCAGGACCAGACGGTATACCAGCGGAAGTGATACAGCTTGCACATCAACTTTGTCCTGAAAAGCTGCTCACCACTTTCAATGCCTGTTTGCGGCAGGGCGTGTTTCCGAATTGCTGGAGAGAGGCGAGGCTCGTGCTGATCCACAAGGGGAAGGGGAACGCGGAGCAACCATCTTCATATCGGCCTCTATGTATGCTGAACGCCGCCGGGAAGGTACTCGAGAGGCTCATTAGAGAAAGACTTGGAGAAGCCATTCGAACTGCCGGGGATCTGTCTCCTCAGCAGTACGGCTTCAGGGCTGGTCGATCCACAATTGGTGCAATAGCAGAGGTAGTGAGCGCGGTCCAGCAGGCAGAAGCCCACAATCATTACTCGAGACGAATAGTACTGCTCATAACTCTAGATGTGAGAAATGCCTTCAACTCTGCTAGATGGACAGATATTCTTGGTGCTCTGGAATATTTCAGGGTGCCGAGGTATCTGATGCGGGTATTGAAGGACTACCTCAAAAACCGGAAACTCATCTATGACACATTGGGAGGCCGGCGAAGAATTGATTTGACATCAGGGGTGGCGCAAGGTTCCGTTCTGGGCCCAGACCTCTGGAATGTCTCGTTCGATGAGCTTTTGAGGCTGCAGGTACCGGGGGAGTCGCGCCTAGTTGGCTACGCAGATGACGTAGCAGTAATAGTCGCCGGACGTACTGTCGGACAAGCGCAAATCAAACTGGGTGCGGTAATACGTCGAGTGAGCGGGTGAATGACAGATCGTGGACTTCGCCTAGCGCTGGAAAAGACCGAGGTCGTCGTCCTGACCAAGAAGCGGATCCCTCGTGTTATTCCCGTTCGGGTGGGGGAAATGATCATCGAGTCAAAAGAATCAATCAGATACCTTTGCTTGATGATTGACTCGAAGATGAGATTTTTCGAGCAGGTTCGAGTGTGAGCGGATACGGCTTCGGTGCGGGTATCGGCGCTCAATCGCATTATGGCCATCACGCGGGGACCAACCTCGAGCAAAAGACGTCTACTTATGAGTGCAATGGAGTTAGTGCTCTTGTATGGATCCGAGGTTTGGGTTGACGCTCTTAGTAAAGAGACGCACGGAAGGCGTCTGGCACAGGTGCAGAGGCAAGGAGCTTTGCGGATAGCGGCTGCATACCGCACTGTCTCTGAACCTGCAGTGCTGGTAATCTCGAGCGTGGTTCCTATTAAGTTACTTGCATACGAACGGAAACGTGTGTACTTACGTAGGGCGGAGTCGGCGAGAGAAACCGCCAGCCGAGAGGAACGGAGAAGAACCCTAACCTTGTGGCAGCAAACATGGGAAAACGAAACGCGAGGCAGGTGGACCGCACGGCTGATAAGTGACTTGGGGCCGTGGTTCTACAGAATTCATGGTGAGACTGATTATTATCTGACGCAACTACTCAGTGGTCATGGGTATTTTCAGTCTTACCTGTATAAGATGGGAAGGTCACCATCCCCAACTTGCGTGTTCTGACCGTCATCTCCAGGCACGGATGACGGATGACGGATGACGCCTGCCACACGTTCTTTAGATGTACCAGATGAACAAGACTCCGTTCGCATCTCTCGGAGAAAATAGGCGTTATTTCCCCAGAAAATGTAACGGGAAAAATGATGCAATCAAAGGACATTTGGAACTGTGTGTCGCATTACGTACGGACAGTACTTATTATAAAGAAGGGCATGATGGATGGCTTGGCGAGAGAGGGGACATCTCTGTAACGCAATATTATAGTTACTAATCGCAATTCCTTCCTATCCATCCGTGGAGAAAGAGATATTTCCCTTAGCCTGAAGACACCACTAAGCGATGATTAATGAGGCCTAGTCCGAAGTCATGTGACAAAAAGTTCCAGGCTAGGTTCTCGGTGTGACAGGGGAGGTGTTTAGTCGGTAGGCCGTTAGCGGGGGAGTCCGACACTCAGGGCGTAAATTGCCTTCACCGCCCAAACAAAAAAAAAAATGACTTCAATAATTTAGAAGAAATCTTGAAAAAATACGTAAAAAAGGAAGAATTGGTATCTACACTGAACTAGATGACCGAAAATACAATATTGTACAACAGAAAATAAGAGAATTGTATTCTAATGACAGTACTGTCAAATTCGTGAGATGTTCGGTCAGAGCACAAGATATAGGTACGGAAGTCGAAGCAGTGAAGCAAATAGCACTGTACCATGTGAAAGAGAGTTTACACTCTCGTATACAAGAGACATTTAATACGATAAATTACAAAATCTACTATCCGAAACTCCTAGAACTCATACAAACGGTTATCAGCCAATGCGACGTTTGTCAGATGGTAAAATATGACAGAAATCCCATCAAACTAAAATTTAAGACAACGGAAACACCAGAGGACATAAACCAAATCATTAACGTTGATATCTACACAATTGTGAAGTATGATTTCCTGACTGTCATTGACAGGTTTTCGAAATTTGGATCCGCGTATTTCCTACCGGATAAAACTCATCGGACCATAATTGAAACGCTAGAGGAACATTTCGCTAAGATAGGAAAACCAAATAAAATAATTGGTGGAAATGAAATCAACACTATTCATGTAAAGGAATTTTTAAGAAATGAAGGGGTTACAATACATGTAACGAAACCAAATAATCATACCGGCAATGCAGATATAGAGCGCTTTCATAATACATTAGTAGAGAAATTTAGAATGCTATGGTTGCAAAATTCCAAAATATCACCAAAACAAGTTATTCAAAAGGCTGTAAGAAATTATAACAATAGATACCATTCAACCATTAAGTATCCCCCGTACGAAGTTCAGCACCATAAAGTAGATTTCAAAAAAGTTAAAGAAAATATCGCAAAAGTAAAAGACAAGTATTTGGAAAAATTAAATTTGAAACGAGAAGATTATGAAGAACATAGAACAACCGGCTTTATTAAAAATTACAAGGCCGTCAGACACAAGGAACAACCAAAGTTTAGGAGATCAAGGCTAGAAAATGTCCACCCCAGCAACATCAAGAGGAAACCAAAACTTGCTGATGACGAGACAAGTAGCTGCAATAGATCTGTTTTAGGCGAACGAATAGTCATTGCAGAAAATACAGCAAAAATAGGACCCAAAGACGAAATTCTCATAACCAAGTTCAATCTATAAATAAGAAGGAGTGATATTATGACCCTTACAGGCACAGAATGGTTAAACGATCAGATTGTGAATTTCTATATTAATCTTCTGGCAGAACGGAGTAGGCAGAGTGAAAGTTTGCCTAAAGTTCATGCAATGAGTACATTTTTTATATCATGTTTAGAAAAAACAGGCTACGAATCTGTAAAAAGATGGACTAGGAAAGTAGACCTATTCGCTTATGAAATAATATTAATTCCTGTACATGTGAATCAAAACCACTGGTGTCTGGGAATAATAAACATGGAAGACAAAATAATAAGATATTACGATCCGTTGGGAGAGGCTAACCCCAAAGTTTTAAGCCTTTTAGAAGAATATCTTAAAGAAGAATCAATGGATAAACGACATAAACTTCTCGAGACTTCAACATGGGTAAAAGAAAATATTATTAATGGTCCACAACAAAGAAATGGTTATGATTGCGGAGCATTCATCTGTACATTTGCTGAGCATATTACGCGGAATAGCGAAACAGTTTTTTTTGCAAGAAGATATGCCTAAAATCAGAAAGAAAATGCTTGTAGAAATTCTTGAAGGAAAACTGTGTTCACCATATGAAAAATAGCGCTACCAGCTTAATTTATGCATAAAATAAATAAATCCTTCAATTTTTTTTTCAGATGACTATAATCATGTATTTTATAATAATATTATCATTTATACAACCAACATTCTCGACATTGATCATACAACCCATACTAACCGAAAAAGGTTATACAATTATTAATATGGGCACTACTGAAATAATAGACGACACAAAAACAATACTACATATAATAAATACCCAAGAACTCGAATTAACAATCGACGCAATAGAAGACAATATTCAAAGACTAAAGATAAGAAATGATCCTGTGATTGCCAAAGAATTGGAAAATATCCATGCAAAACTGAAAACAATCAAGCCAAGCTTTAGGCGAAAACGCGGATTAATCAATGTAATAGGTACAGCTCACAAGTGGCTTTTTGGGACTATGGATGACGACGATAGAAAAGAAATTTCCGATCATCTTGAAAATCTAAGGAAAAACCAAGAAAATGCAATTAATACTATTAACAAACAAATAGAAATAAACTCGCACTTTACAAATACTTTTAAAAATTTTAGAAACATAATAGAAGCTGATAGAAATCAAATTAACAGAACATACGAGGAGATCACTGCTAATGAAAGAAAAATGATTTTACAACAAATAAAATTAGACCAAATATTTAGATTACAAGCGTTGAAAGAAAAATTCGATCAAATCATGGACAGCATAGCATTAGCTAGGCATGGAATAGTTCATCCCAGCCTTTTAACAACAACAGAAATAATAACCGAAAAACTGGACTTTTACAGACTAAAATACGTGAAGACAGGACTTTTACGATACAACAATGACTCAATAACGCTGGCAATTAGAATTCCAAATAATTACAAACAAGTTGACATCAAATTAATTACAGCCATCCCAAATAAAAATAATTTAGAAGTCAATATAGAAGATCAATTTATTGTAGAGATAAACAAAAAACAATACCAATATAACAAGGGAATTCAAATTGAAAAAGAACTCATACCAGTTAAGAATTGTATTACCCAAAACATTTGTGAACTTAAAGAAAATAAAGTACCTGAAATAAAGAGGATCGATGAAAGTACAATTATTATTAAAAATACGAAAAACCAGAATATTGTTAATCATTGTGATGATAGAAATATATCAATGAACGGAAACTATCTAATAACAATTAACAATTGTACAATTCAAATTTTAAATCAAACTATCAGTAATAGTAATGTTAAATTCGTGGACAGATTTTTCTATATAGACCAAGAAAAATATAATGTAACAAATAAGATGATTTTTGAAAAAATAAAACTGAAAAATGTGGAAAACTTACAAAAAATTGAAACATGGAAATTTCATAAGAACGTAAATCCTTTTGTTACACAGATAATAATAACGATTTTAATCATAAGCTTTTTCATGATTGTATTATACTATTAAAATAGAAAATATAAAAAGTTGTTAAACACAAAAAGAAAAAACGATAGTAACAATACAGAAGGTATCAGAATTCAGGAGAATTCTTTTTATAAGGAAGGGGAAGTTATGTATAACCAAACGCCCAGCGCCATAAGTTCCCACGATTTACAAGTTCTTATAGAACAAGTAAATCGTCAAATTTCACATACTCAAAATTAACAGTAAATGCAAGTGTAAAGTGCAGACGCTAGCGTCAGCACTTTACGCCAATAAATACGGTTGGTTATACATTTCCCGAGTAGTCGTATTTTCCTGTTTTGTAGAAACGCTGTCCGTTGACTTGTCGAAATCCGTATAATAAAATAAAGTTTAAATAAAGACTTTGAGTAGTGATTTTATTTCCAGCGTGGAGCTGCAGAATAAATATTTTTTTCTGTTCTGCTCGAGAACAAAACTCGTGCGATCGTTTCAGTGAACACATCAACAGGCGAACACATGAAAACGTATACCGACGAAAACTAGAACGAAATTTTCGTGCACTTTAGAGGTGAATACAATTATTAGGGGGGAAAATTAATATATCGAATTCCAATATAAAATTCTTTTATTCGTAATGTATCTTAGACTAACAAAAAACTAGACTAAATCTCCGACTAAAACTGAAACGAAAAATAAAACTCATTAAACTATTTATACTAGAAGTACATCTTATCCTATTTCGGGGTTTTCCCTTTGCAAATATCCTTCTTTCTTACATCCTAAAAATTAACATAATTTCTTACATTTTAATGATTATCTTAAATGTATTTCCATGCATCGTTATGTGTCTTGAAATTTCAAGACCTCATAAAACAATAAAACAATTAAAGAAAGGAATTCCTAATGAGGGTGATCGGAATATGCGCATTTTGATATTTTTAGAAGATTTTGTTCGTGGCATATTTCACACCCGTTGTGTGAAATGTAATTATGCATCTCATCTCAAGTGGTCGTGATATCATCTGATATAACTCGTCCCCCTTTAAGTGGGATCGCGTCCTTTCGACTCGAGTTAATTTTAATTTTCAGGCGTCCATTCCTTTCAGAATATTTTACATAAATTCAAAAAAAATGGGTATGAAATTGGTTCAGTAGATTTGATTTAGTGTCTATAAAGATTTTATTTTGGCAAGTTATAATGGCATTGAAATTTATTGGTAATTCGAGATTGTTTTTATTTGGTAGTGGTACAATTTTTGTTCTGAAGTATGGATTATTCGAGAATTCTGGGATTTGTAATATAACTAGTATGATACTATCTTTTTGAGCTACAGTGATTCTTATGTTTTATAATTTGGAGACATCAATTTTACAGTTATACATTTCTTCGAGGCGCACAAGAGTGTAGCCATTGCCTTGAGGTATTTCATTAATTTCTAAATTTTGTCCTGCTGTTGCAGTGAAACATAAAGCAAAGATGAGGATTATTCCTGAAACGATATTTTGTTTGGTTGAAAACGTTTGTGGCGTTTGAGTAGGTTTTTGTTTATGGTTTGCTTATATTGATTTACTTTAAATTTTGGATGTAATTTAGTTTTAGCCTGTGTATTTACAATGTATTGTTGGTTATATTCACTGTTTTTTCTGTTTTTATTGTGATAATTCAGTCTTTTTTGCTGGGTATCAAGGATTTTATCTTTAATTTCAGGGTATTTTTCGGGTAATATTGCACCGTTCTTAAAATCAAATGGTCTTTCTTTAGTTGTACTATATATAGTATTGTTATAAAATTTTACAGCTTCGTAGACACAAATGAGTTTTGTCTTATGTTGTTTATTAGATTCTGTCATTATTCTAAGATGCTCGTTTAGTGTGTTGTGGAATCTTTCAATATCGCTATTGCCTGTTTTGATTCCTGGTGTGCAAAAGTGTAGTTCAATACCTTCGTTTTGTAAAAAATATTTCAAGTTATTTTGATAAGCGGTTTCGTTATCCGTTATTATAGTTTTAGGTTTATCGTTTGTGGAAATAAAAGCATTTAAGGTTTTTCGTAGTTCGGGCCATGTTCTAAATTGAATTGGGGTAATAAATGCAAATTTTAAAAATTTATCTATAAATGTTACAAACATAGAATTTTTATTACGGAACCAAATATCCATATGAATTATTTCGTTAGGTTTATCTAGAATTTTACTTTTGTAGAATGGAGGTTTTGGGGGATTATGATCGTATTTGGCAATGTTACAAATTTTACAATTATTTATTAGTTTTATTATTTCGTTTTTTAAGTTTGGGTGATAAAATTTGGTTTTTATATTTTTATATACTTCCTCGATTTCTCTGTGGTGATTTTTGAAGTGTTCCCTTGAAATTTCTTCCTGGATGTCGCTTTGTTCGTCGCAATCAAACAAGAGATAGGGACTTTTAATTAATTTTACAGGATTATGTGGTGTTGTCCATTTAAGGTAAGCTTCTTGGAAGTTTTTGTATATGTTCTCATCTGGAATATAAACGCCTACTAGACCCTTTGCAGGTAAATGGTTTCTTAAGACATAGTTAAAAAATCGTTCATCGGGGCTTTGGGTAGTAAAAATTTTTCTTGTCCTGTTAAAATGTTTCTCTAATTTTGTAGTGCTTTGATTGCTTTGCTTGATGATAAATTGTGTTCTGAAGATATTAAGAGGTCTTTCACTGATTGGTATGTAGTTACTGTTATCTTCGTTTGCGCTATGGCATGTTGCTTTAGCTGAGTCAGAACAATTGTCTTCATTAGCCATGTTTATAACTGGTCTAGAAAAATAATCCGCGACAAGGTTTTCTTTTCCTTTGATATATTCTATATCGTAGTTATATTCTTCGAGTTGAATTTTCCAGCGTTGTAATTTTGTATTTGGTTCTTTCAGATTCGTTATCCAAGTCAGAGGCTTATGATCTGTTCTGATTGTAAATTTTCTTCCATATACATATGGTTGATGCGTCTGTTGTAACGACGAATTGTTTTGTAAAGTCCGGGTATGCTAAAATTGGGTCACTCATTACGAGGGTTTTTAGTTGTTCAAAACTTTCCATATAATCTTTATCGTTGATATTTATTTGGGCATCTTTCTTTAAATTTTGAGTTAGAGGTTTTGCTATTTTGGAAAAATCCTTAACAAATTTTCAGTAGTAGCCTACCATTCCTAAGAATTGTTTAATTTGTTTTCTAGTTTTTGGAATTTTCATTTTTGAAATAGCTTCGACTTTATTTGGGTTTGGTTTAACTCCTTCGGGTGTAACGACATGCCCTAAAAATTCTATTACGTGTTTTAAAAATTCGGATTCGTCTAACTGAATTTGGAGGTTGGCTTTCTTTAATCTTCCAAAAACCTTTTCCAGAGAGATCAAATGTTCCTGCAAAGACGTACTGAATATGATAATATAGTCCATATAGACAAAACAAACCGAACCCATCAGATCCTTCAAAACGGAATTCATTGGCCTTTGGAATGTGGCTGGAGCATTTTTTAGCCCAAACGGCATTCTTGTAGATTCATAATGTCCAAAATTTGTTGAGAATGCTGTTTTTGGTATATCGGTTTCTTTGATTTCAATCTGATGGAAACCTTTTGCCAAATCCAAAGTTGAGAAATACATTGACCTTCCTAATTTATCCAAAATATCGTCTATATTAGGGATAGGAAATTTTTCGTCTATTATAATCTGGTTCAATTTTCGATAGTCCACCACAGTTCTCCACTTTGGAACCTGGGAAGCACCTAGTTTCTTTGGTACAACCCAAATAGGCGATGAATATGGTGACGAACTATGTCTAATAATACCTTGTCTCAAAAGTTCTTCGATTTGTATTTTCACTTCATTTTTGTGAAATTCTGGATATCTATAAGTTTTAGTATAGATTGGATCGTTAGTTCTTGTCTTTATCTCGTGTTTGATCATATGGGTGAAACCTAGAGTTTGTCCTTCTTTGTAAAACAGATCAGAATATTTTTTTATCAAGGGTAGAAGTTTTTATTTATCTTCACTATTAAAGTACTCCATTCGTATTTCTTCTAAAACATTTTTCGATGGTACTCTTTCGTCAAAAAATGTTATAATCTCGTTATGTGGAACACAATCACTTTCAGGAGGTACATATTCTATACCTTCTAAAGAAGAATTTATTTTGTTGTTCGAAGTTGTTTCAAAAGCTTCTTCATTTTCGTTGAAAGTTCTTACAGAGTTATTAATCGACAAGTCCCTTTCTTCATTTTCGCTGAAGAATAGTGGGATAATCTTTTCATTTAGTTGAATAATTTTGTTATGAAGATCAATACTGGTTTTGTATCTTGATAAAATGTCGTTACCAATCAAACCGTCGAATTTATCACTAAATTTGATTTCGATAAAATCAAATTTTTTATTATCCGGGTTAGCGAACTCTTTAAAAGGTTCAATCGATACCACATAATCGTACTCAAAATTTGAATTTAATGTAAAAATTCTAGTTTTATGGATGGGGCGTCTAAGTTTTGGATCACAGAGACCAGGACGGATTGCGCTCATTGTCGCACCTGTATCTATCAAGAATCGTAAAGGAAGCCCATATGCATTTATTTTGATATAGGGTAATTGTGATTTACTTCCGAGGCGTGTTGCCGAAAATTTAGGTCTGGCTGGATTTGTTCCGTACTTAAATCTGAGGTGGAACCTAAATAGGCAGAGGTGGACCATATCTTCTTATTCTTGATTGTAGAGAATTAGGTCTATTATGAATAAAATTGTTTCGGTACTCACCTGATGTTTGATGATATTTTTGATTATTATTAGTATTATGTGTTTGATTATTATGTTAATGGAGATATTCGTTATTACGCGATTGGTTAAACTTCACTTTTGCACTTTGAGGATCATGTTTAAAGGTAGAAATTTTTTGTTTTCGTATTTGATAGTATAAGTAATTACCTTCTGTTAAAATACCAAGGGCCTCCTCTAAAGTACTGGGGTTCCTACTGAACAGGACACTTCTTACTGGTTCTATCATTCTATTTATCAAGACATTTAAAGCTATTCTTTTGTTACTTTGAATTTCATCTATTCTATTTTCTAGCTCTGCCTTAATATTTAATTTTTGTAAATTATATATTATCTTATTGTAAAAATCTAACACATTCGTTTGAAACTCTGTTGATCTCAGCTCGTCTAGTAATTGTAGGCAATTTTTCTTGTTACTGAAGTTGGATATAAGCACGTTCCTCAGCTGGTTCCACTGGTCTATATTGTTGTTTACGTTCATCACTTGTTGAGCCTTACCTATAAGTTTTGTCCTTATGATGCTGAAAACGATAGAATGCGATCTAGAGTCGTACGTTGACAATGCTGATACAAGAAATTCCACACTGTCGATCCATGATTTTAGTGTGCCGCTCGATCCGTCGTAAGTAGGCAATTTTGCTGCGTATTTCGTTGGATCCATCTCGATCGTTTTGTAATGCGGAGTTGGTGCTCGTGAATACGGTTCTCCAACGTTTTTGTTATATGGTAGACTGCCATTTC
Organism: Stratiomys singularior; assembly: GCA_954870665.1. Classification (NCBI taxonomy): domain Eukaryota; kingdom Metazoa; phylum Arthropoda; class Insecta; order Diptera; family Stratiomyidae; genus Stratiomys; species Stratiomys singularior. Next base: position 59,629,234 of record OX940877.1, read on the forward strand.
CCGTCTCCGTTGTTCTTGGGTCTTGTGTTGGGTCTCCGTTGCCATAGTGTACTATGGTTTCTATTAATTATTCTATTACGAAATAAAAATTATTTTCTATAGAGGTGCGGGAATAGTTATTGAGAGAATTATTATAGAATGTTTGCACTAAGACATTTGAGGGATCACACACAATATCATTCCTGACAAACAAATATATCTGGTTGTTATCTTAACTTGGCTTATTTTGCGAATGCACCTTGTGTCAATGCACTTATCGGTGCCGCGACTTGATTCGATAAAACGTACTGCTTAAATCGCAATGTATATTTTATTATGATGTCCTTAGTTCGGACTTCCGACTGCGCCAATTATTATGGGGGAAAATTAATATATCGAATTCCAATATAAAATTCTTTTATTCGTAATGTATCTTAGACTAACAAAAAACTAGACTAAATCTCCGACTAAAACTGAAACGAAAAATAAAACTTATTAAACTATTTATACTAGAAGTACATCTTATCCTATTTCGGGGTTTTCCCTTTGCAAATATCCTTCTTTCTTACATCCTAAAAATTAACATAATTTCTTACATTTTAATGATTATCTTAAATGTATTTCCATGCATCGTTATGTGTCTTGAAATTTCAAGACCTCATAAAACAATAAAACAATTAAAGAAAGGAATTCCTAATGAGGGTGATCGGAATATGCGCATTTTGATATTTTTAGAAGATTTTGTATGTGGCATATTTCACATCCGTTGTGTGAAATGTAATTATGCATCTCATCTCAAGTGGTCGTGATATCATCTGATATAACTCTACATGCACCTCTAATTTTAAAAATAAAAAAGAGAAGTTTTTTGTAAATTATTTTTACCGTTTGAAAATAAGTTTCTCCTTCGATCATTTACATCTAATGTTTTTCCTATTTATGCTATCTTAAATTTAACTTACATCTTATCTTTATTTTTCTTATTTATCTAAGCAATAATAATGTCTTTAAACTATTAATATATCCTAACGTGGAAATGGTTTACAAATTCCATTAAAATGCAAATTCGCTGGTCCTTTTAAGATCTATAGTTACCTCACAATCATAAGCCCTGTCCTCAGCTTCGGCTTTGCCCCATATTTTTCCCCTATGTAGTTAAATGCTTAGATAAGACCTTAGTTGCGAAGTAAGGCATGTAATAACATTTCTGAGTAAATAATCGGCCAAAAAAAAAATTGTTTTTTGTGTTTGGCCACAATGAAAGTTAGAGAGCATCGCATCCCAAGCTATATATAAATCGCATCGCACAATTTATTTTTAAAAATATATTTTAATTCTTATTTTGGACAAAATAAGTGAATTTGTTATACCTAATTAAGTCCAGTGAATGGCAAGATTGATATTTTGGAGTTCTTCTCTGATTAATCGGTATTTATTTGACTGTCTCTTGTAATGTTAATAATTCTTTCGTTATTATCTGCTTGTCTATCGCAAAAATTTTGAAATTTTTATTTGATGGTTATAAAGTCTTCATGATCCGGGGTTCCCGCAAGCCATTTCCATGCGGTCCCAAATAATTTAATAATCACTAAGCTTTGTGCGGTCTTAGGTTCCGAACGAGATTCTGAATTTGTTGCAGCTCGTGTGATAAATATGAAGAAAGAGGATGATGTCGGTGGGCTAGGAGGTTGAAAGTTGGTTGAAACAGTTCAATCAGATGTTCGTAACGGTCGATGTCAGTAGCATGGATGATTTTAAAGTTTGTAATCCTTGTCTGCCATGTGTGTGGAATGTGACTATTTGCGAACCAGTGTAATGCAGGATTTGAACGCTATCTCGGATGATGTGAATCGTGTTTCTGGAATGGGGCATTAATTTTTGATATAGCTTTTGTGCACTACCTTTCATGACCCCTTGCCTATGGTGGAGTTATAATTCTCTTTAACAATCTCTTGTTTGTAATTGGGAGTTAATTTCGAGCCTTTTCTTTTATTTTGTTTAGCGTAGATCACTTCTACTTTGTGTTTATTAATGGATTGTCTTGTCTTTTTCGCGCAATTAAAAGCCCATACACTTAATATTCACAATGTACTATTCAATCATAGGCAAAAATACGAAAACTACATTCATAAATCACTAAAAACAGCTGAGAAATGCGAAGCTTTTACGTTTAAATTGGAAATTATCCATCAATATCATTACCGACACTTTCACATAAAAGTTAAGTAACCCATTAGAGCATTTTATAAGCAAATCGAAAATATTTTCATTCATGAAATGTAAAAATAATACAATATTTACATTTTCTAAAATCTTCGGCTAACTTTGGTTTTAAATTTGACAGTGAGCTAACATTACAGTGAGAAGAGCAATTTCTTTAAAGGAACGGCTACACAAAATACTGGAATGTTGAAAATAATATCAAATCAGTCGAACTCTTATCAGTCAACATTTAATTAAAAATTTTAAAACGCTAATATTGCGCATAACTACTGCGAACTCCGCCTCAAAGAGTAGCCAAGCCTAATCAAGGCAGCGAGAAAACATCGTGCAAGCAAACCTCCATCGAACGCTTTGCAACAGCGAAAAAGGTGCTTGCCCACAACATTCCTCCTACACAAGGCGATGGAGCGAACGATACCAGAAGCGTAGTGGAGGCTTCGGGCAGTGGAGTCACCGATCCGAAGTGCCATTCTCCGGGGGCCATCAAAAGCCATATACTGAACATCGTGGAATGCGAAAACAATGATGCTCAACAACAACAAGACCCTCCTGCTGACAGTATATCGAGAACTTCACCTGAGGACGACCTGATCACGAAAATAGCCGTTGACAGAAGTGAGGAAGAGCGGCTAACGAGGAACATAATTGCTATAATAAAAGTGATGAGAAATTCAACGAATGTCAAAAAAAATGTCAACAAGGACATCAAAAATGGGATTGATGAATTAGAGGACCTCGTTGATAGGATCCAGCACTATCGCCGCAGGTGGCTACGGGCGGAGAGTGAATTGAAAGAGCTTAAGAAAGTTCCAGAAAATAAAACCCCCTTCACCGAAAGTGCTACTCCTCTCGTAAAAGGCAAAACGGCGGCATGTAGTCCACTTAAACCTGACCGTAGGAATAGGGCGAAGGGGCCGATAACAGTCGAGACTGGAGACATCAGTCAAGGGGAGGAGAGAAATGCTGGCTTTCAATTGGTGCGCTCTAAATCGCAACAGAAGGCTGCGAAGAAGATACACCGCGCGACAACAAAAGATTCCAAACAGGCGCTCGAAAAGCACGAAGGCACGAAACACATCGCAATGCCAAAAAAGACCAGGAACAAGCAGCGCAGGGATGCTCTACTGATCAAGCCTGCAGACGGGAGAACTTACGCCGAGGTCCTCAAGGAAATCAGGCAAAATGTGGAACCCGAAGAAAACGGTGTCTGTGTACGAACAATAAGAGCGACCAGAACAGGTGGTCTCCTCGTAGAACTCGGAGCGGAATCCGCCGACGAGGGACAGTTCGAGAGCGCTGTCAAGGACCTTCTGGGCTCTAAAGCAGTTATCTCGACATAACAGCCAATGGCCTTTTTGGAAATAAGAGACCTTGACTGCATTGCGGATGCCAAAGAAGTAGAAGATTCCATTAGGCAAATTCTTCCTACGGCAGAGAGCTTTAGGGTAAGGCTAACGCCTACTAACCCAAGAGGACAAAGGCCGGCAATAATAGACATCCCAAAGAAAGACCCAGAAAGATGCTGTGCAACTCCTGGCCAAGGAGAAAATTAAAGTCGGCTGGGTTGTGTGCAGAATACGTCGCAGGGTAGCCCTAACTCGAGCTTAGCCTAACTCGGCTTAGCCCTCCTGCTGACAGTATATCGAGAACTTCACCTGAGGACGACCTGATCACGAAAATAGCCGTTGACAGAAGTGAGGAAGAGCGGCTAACGAGGAACATAATTGCTATAATAAAAGTGATGAGAAATTCAACGAATGTCAAAAAAAATGTCAACAAGGACATCAAAAATGGGATTGATGAATTGGAGGACCTCGTTGATAGGATCCAGCACTATCGCCGCAGGTGGCTACGGGCGGAGAGTGAATTGAAAGAGCTTAAGAAAGTTCCAGAAAATAAAACCCCCTTCACCGAAAGTGCTACTCCTCTCGTAAAAGGCAAAACGGCGGCATGTAGTCCACTTAAACCTGACCGTAGGAAAAGGGCGAAGGGGCCGATAACAGTCGAGACTGGAGACATCAGTCAAGGGGAGGAGAGAAATGCTGGCTTTCAATTGGTGCGCTCTAAATCGCAACAGAAGGCTGCGAAGAAGATACACCGCGCGACAACAAAAGATTCCAAACAGGCGCTCGAAAAGCACGAAGGCACGAAACACATCGCAATGCCAAAAAAGACCAGGAACAAGCAGCGCAGGGATGCTCTACTGATCAAGCCTGCAGACGGGAGAACTTACGCCGAGGTCCTCAAGGAAATCAGGCAAAATGTGGAACCCGAAGAAAACGGTGTCTGTGTACGAACAATAAGAGCGACCAGAACAGGTGGTCTCCTCGTAGAACTCGGAGCGGAATCCGCCGACGAGGGACAGTTCGAGAGCGCTGTCAAGGACCTTCTGGGCTCTAAAGCAGTTATCTCGACATAACAGCCAATGGCCTTTTTGGAAATAAGAGACCTTGACTGCATTGCGGATGCCAAAGAAGTAGAAGATTCCATTAGGCAAATTCTTCCTACGGCAGAGAGCTTTAGTGTAAGGCTAACGCCTACTAACCCAAGAGGACAAAGGCCGGCAATAATAGACATCCCAAAGAAAGACCCAGAGAGATGCTGTGCAACTTCTGGCCAAGGAGAAAATTAAAGTCGGCTGGGTTGTGTGCAGAATACGTCGCAGGGTAGCCCTAACTCGAGCTTAGCCTAACTCGGCTTAGCTTCGGACACATCTCCTTGAACTGCAAGGGGCCAGATCGAAGCAAACTGTGCTACAAGTGTGGCACTTCCGATCATAAGGCGAAAGACTGCCCAAACGAACCCAGTTGTATCTTGTGCAAAGATAAGGGATGGAAGTCTGAAGATCTGACTCATATTCCAGGAAGTGGTAGGTGCCAGGAGTTGAAAGAGGCACTAAGCAAGAAAAGAGCAAAGACATGATCCAAGTCCTGCAAATCAACCTACACCGTAGCTCAACCGCACAAGATTTACTAGACCAGGTTGCGAGGGAGAAAAAAGTCGACTTTTTGCTGATATCTGAGCAAGACCACAACAAGGAGGAGGCTGGATGGTATTGTGATCGATCCGGCACCACCGCCATCTGGGTACGTGATAGGGCTCTACCCACAGCTCGGACTTGCACCACTGGAAATGGCTTCGTGCTCATTGGGTGCGCCGGTTTGACACTCATAAGCGTCTATTTCACTCCGAATGAGTCAATTTCATGTTTTCAGAGCAGGCTCGATGAACTGGAGGAAGCTTTCTCGAGCAGGGAAGGCCGAATCCTTGTTGGCGGTGACTTTAACGCCAAGGCGATAGAATGGGGAATGCCTCTGCCAGACTCGAGAGGAAAAAGAATCCTAGAAATGGCGGCTAGGAGGCAACTTGTCATCATGAACGTTGGGAACACACCAACTTTTCGATGGGGAGGCTGCTTGGGAACTATACCGGATGTGACATTTGCTTCGGAGTCCTTAGTGCCTAGGATACACAGATGGAGGGTACTGGAGGACTACTCGGCGAGCGATCATCAGTACATTGCTTTCGCAATTGGCGACTGTGCTACTCGACGCGTAGCAACCCAACCCTCAACTGTAGGTTGGAATATATCTAAAATAGATGTCGACGAGTTCGCCGCAGCTCTTATGAGAGGTGAAACTATGACGGTAACGGGAGGAGCCTCAGCTGAAGACATGGTGCACTCCACCATGAGGCTCATCAAGAATGCGTGCGACTGCTCTATGCCCAGGCGACGGCCTCGACATAATAAGCCTGCTGTATACTGGTGGTCGGCAGAAATCGCCGAAAAGCGGAGAGAATGTCACAAACTCCACCGCGAATCTCAACGTTTAAGAAATCAAGACGAGTCACACTCCCAAACGCTGGCATACAGGTCGGCTAGAAAAGTTCTCCGTAGGTTAATTAACGAAAGCAAGGCTCGCTGCTGGCGCAACCTAGTTGTGGACATCGACAGAGACCCGTGGGGGCTGGGTTACAAGCTTGCCATGCGGAAATTAGGAGCTGCAAGGAGGCCCTGTGTCCTTGAAACGGCAAAAATGGACCAGATTGTTAGAGCGCTCTTCCCTATGCATCATATTTGTCCCGATGATGCAGATGTTGAATGTCTCGGAGAATGCCCACTTTTTACCGCCATCGAGCTGGATGATGCGGTGAAAGCTTTAAAATCGAAAAAGGCCCAGGACCAGACGGTATACCAGCGGAAGTGATACAGCTTGCACATCAACTTTGTCCTGAAAAGCTGCTCACCACTTTCAATGCCTGTTTGCGGCAGGGCGTGTTTCCGAATTGCTGGAGAGAGGCGAGGCTCGTGCTGATCCACAAGGGGAAGGGGAACGCGGAGCAACCATCTTCATATCGGCCTCTATGTATGCTGAACGCCGCCGGGAAGGTACTCGAGAGGCTCATTAGAGAAAGACTTGGAGAAGCCATTCGAACTGCCGGGGATCTGTCTCCTCAGCAGTACGGCTTCAGGGCTGGTCGATCCACAATTGGTGCAATAGCAGAGGTAGTGAGCGCGGTCCAGCAGGCAGAAGCCCACAATCATTACTCGAGACGAATAGTACTGCTCATAACTCTAGATGTGAGAAATGCCTTCAACTCTGCTAGATGGACAGATATTCTTGGTGCTCTGGAATATTTCAGGGTGCCGAGGTATCTGATGCGGGTATTGAAGGACTACCTCAAAAACCGGAAACTCATCTATGACACATTGGGAGGCCGGCGAAGAATTGATTTGACATCAGGGGTGGCGCAAGGTTCCGTTCTGGGCCCAGACCTCTGGAATGTCTCGTTCGATGAGCTTTTGAGGCTGCAGGTACCGGGGGAGTCGCGCCTAGTTGGCTACGCAGATGACGTAGCAGTAATAGTCGCCGGACGTACTGTCGGACAAGCGCAACTCAAACTGGGTGCGGTAATACGTCGAGTGAGCGGGTGAATGACAGATCGTGGACTTCGCCTAGCGCTGGAAAAGACCGAGGTCGTCGTCCTGACCAAGAAGCGGATCCCTCGTGTTATTCCCGTTCGGGTGGGGGAAATGATCATCGAGTCAAAAGAATCAATCAGATACCTTTGCTTGATGATTGACTCGAAGATGAGATTTTTCGAGCAGGTTCGAGCGTGAGCGGATACGGCTTCGGTGCGGGTATCGGCGCTCAATCGCATTATGGCCATCACGCGGGGACCAACCTCGAGCAAAAGACGTCTACTTATGAGTGCAATGGAGTTAGTGCTCTTGTATGGATCCGAGGTTTGGGTTGACGCTCTTAGTAAAGAGACGCACGGAAGGCGTCTGGCACAGGTGCAGAGGCAAGGAGCTTTGCGGATAGCGGCTGCATACCGCACTGTCTCTGAACCTGCAGTGCTGGTAATCTCGAGCGTGGTTCCTATTAAGTTACTTGCAGACGAACGGAAACGTGTGTACTTACGTAGGGCGGAGTCGGCGAGAGAAACCGCCAGCCGAGAGGAACGGAGAAGAACCCTAACCTTGTGGCAGCAAACATGGGAAAACGAAACGCGAGGCAGGTGGACCGCACGGCTGATAAGTGACTTGGGGCCGTGGTTCTACAGAATTCATGGTGAGACTGATTTTTATCTGACGCAACTTCTCAGTGGTCATGGGTATTTTCAGTCTTACCTGTATAAGATGGGAAGGTCACCATCCTCAACTTGCGTGTTCTGACCGTCATCTCCAGGCACGGATGACGGATAACGCCTGCCACACGTTCTTTAGATGTACCAGATGAACAAGACTCCGTACGCATCTCTCGGAGAAAATAGGCGTTATTTCCCCAGAAAATGTAACGGGAAAAATGATGCAATCAAAGGACATTTGGAACTGTGTGTCGCATTACGTACGGACAGTACTTATTATAAAGAAGCGCATGATGGATGGCTTGGCGAGAGAGGGGACATCTCTGTAACGCAATATTACAGTAACTAATCGCAATTCCTTCCTATCCATCCGTGGAGAAAGAGATATTTCCCTTAGTCTGAAGACACCACTAAGCGATGATTAATGAGGCCTAGTCCGAAGTCATGTGACAAAAAGTTCCAGGCTAGGTTCTCGGTGTGACAGGGGAGGTGTTTAGTCGGTAGGCCGGTAGCGGGGGAGTCCGACACTTTCAAGGCAATTTGGAAAATAGGACAAGTTCAAGCTGAGAGTAACAATCATAACACGTAAAAATAGCCAGACGGCATCCACCTAGCTGGTAGTGCCAATCGATGCGTCCCAGTCTGTGAGTTGGCACCTGATGAGAAGCGGCAGGGACGCGTGTTTGAAACCAGCTTGAGCTCTTTCCAATTTTCTTTGTAAAAACTTATGAGTGTTTTTAAGTAAGTGTTGGTGAATTTTGTATGATTATGCGTAAATTTGGGTGATTTCGGACAAAAATATGGGCGTAGGGCCTTTTCATATCTTATTCATCCATGCTTCATTGTCAACAACAACGTGCTCGATATTGCAGAAGTAGAAGAGAATGTTCAGTAACGGTTGTCTAATATCTTCGGTAGATTTGGAGTTGATGATCTTGCTAATTGCGTTCAAAAAACGGTAACCATTTGTTGAGAATATGTCCAAGTTGATGGTATGACCAGGATAAGATGGAATTGGTGTAATATTGAGAAGTGGCTTATCCGGATGCCTGTCATACTTGCTATCCAGGCAAGGTGTAGCGTTTCACGATTTTTTTTTATTTTGGCCGACATTCTTGGAAAGTATAAGTTACTTGTAAGTTGTAATCTATTTTCCTTGGCATTTCTATGCCCCCTACGATGCATCTGGAGGATTTTGGCATCTTGTTCAACCTCGCCTGGTATATCTTCGACGAGTTTATGAGAGAATTTCTCGCGATATATAGGTTTTGGTTTTTCCCATGATATTTCCACTTGTCAGGACTCCGTTGTTGGTGTTAGGATTCAGATATTTTTTAAAGATGTTTATGATATCAGACACGAGGTACTGTGGATTAAACCACAATGTCTTGTGTCATGTGTAATTCTCAAAAGAAATGATAAGTATAAGCTGGTTTTGAAAGGCACTAATGGGGGTCTCCACGGAAGCAATTAAACAATGGGATGAACTTTCATCATTGTGTTCGATAGGTGTCATTGCGTAAACTTGAGTCTTTCTAGGTTTTCTAGACAAAGAATCTGCAACTACGTTCGCTTTCCCTGGTTTATGTGGCAGCTCGTAATTGTATGCTTCCAAGAAGGATTTCCATCTTTTCCATTTACTTTTGATGTTTTCATTACTGAGCGCATAAATAATTGGTTCGTGGTATGTAAAGATTGCCACTTTTCGTAAGCCATAAAGGTAGTTTCCGACAGAGTTTTGTGCCCATATGATTGCAAGCATTTCTTTCCCATTTACGGCGTAATGTTCCAATAGGAAAGTGATTGGTTTTTTCCTTGAGAGAGGTCCTTGGCAGACGTTTCACTAACCTTGCGTAGTTTTGGATGAAGTGTCCTAACATTGACCTGACATGCCTTAAAATGACAGAAGATCCTTGAGAGTCTTTGAAGGTGGCACATTAACAATTGCCTCAAGTTTCTTTGGGGTGGTTCTCATCCTTTCCTGTCAACTGTATTTTCAAGTTGGCCACCTGCAATATTTTGAATACTTCGTTAAGATTTTCGAGATGCTCTGTTTCATCTTTACCGAAAATAATGTAACATCGTTTGCCTATGTGTGCTCGAAGTATGTCATCCGCTGCTCGTTGAAAGATAGAAGCCCAAATGGTAGTCGAGTAAATTCAAATTTACCGTTATTTACTGAAAATGTTCGTGATTTTTCTCAATGTCAGATTCACGTAAAGAAATCTCATGGATTCCACTCTTCAAAAAGTTTTTTTCTATCGAAATTGAGCAGGACCTCATTAATCTCGGGTATCGGGTATCTGTCCGTGCTAGTCACCGAGTTGAGTTAATGATTATCTACTTCAAGGTGATATTTCTTTTCTCATGAGACGTCCATTTTTTTAGCACGGCTGAATTATCCCGTCTTTAAGTAGCTCGTTATTATGCTTCTCGACCTCACCCTTCAGTGCCAATGGGTAAGAGTACAGGTTTGCATAGATGGGCTCTTAAGTGGGTGTTCTTATTTCGCCTTTTTCGTTCTTTGCAAAAGTTAGCCGTTCGTCAGGCTCGGAGAATTGGTTATCGTATTGGTGAATTGGCTTTAATAATTTAATAATAATACCCAGCAAACATTTTGTCGGAATTTCGCTTAGGCGAACTCAATTCGGATCGCCCAATCTTCGCCAGAACGAACAATTGTCGGAAAATAGCATTTGTCGCACGTAAAGCTATGGAAAAATCGTATTTTCTTCGCCAGAGCGAACAAAAGTCGGAAAATAGCATATGCGGCGCGTAAAACTATGGAAAGAGCGAACAAGAAACCTTTTTTTTTGTTTTCTGGATTCAATTTAAACTTTATGGGTTGTTGATCAAATTGCTCTTGCCAGTCTCAACTAAGAGTTTCAAGTGGCTTATTAGGTTATCCGTTTTCGGATTCGGTCGCTCTGATTTTTAATTATGAATTTGCATCGCGAAATTCCCGACACGCATTAACCTTGTGTGGCTTTTCAAAATTGTCTTTAACGCGATCAAGAATAATCATTTATACGTTCTCATTAATTTGTTTTCCGACTGCGCGAGTTATGTGTTGATTATGTGGTGACTTTAAAAAAAAGCACAATTTAGTTTGTTTATTCGAAAGCGTGAAACGTTACCGCTCTTTCAATTCCGAACCGGTATGAATATTCCGCTATTCATGGATTCTCGATCAACTGTTGGAACGCCAGGTAAATTCAATATAATGTGTAATGTGTATGAAACAAACATATTTTAAAATTTATATTATAAAACAAATTAGTTACTTGAGTGTTTAAATGTCTTGTTGCATTAGCACTTGAGATTGTGTGAACCTAAGTGAATTTCATTTAAATGAATAAATAATTTTTTTATAAAATCCGATATTAACGATGTTTACATGTTGAATATATGAACTTTCTACATGTGAAAGCTGCTGATATCAATAGTAAAAAATTATTTAACCTCTAACCGGCAAGACCGTCTACAGACGGTCTTCCAGTTTTGGGCTCCATTGCTGCATTACAAATTTTTTTTCTCCAAATAAGAAAAAAATGCTTCTGGCAACCTTGCTTTATTTGTTAATATGCTCCCTGACACCAGCTGTTAAGTTGTTTATCAGCTGCGATCAATGACGTGTCAAAACTGATCAAATTAGCGCCAAAAATTATTTTGCAAATTTCAACTTTTTGTATTATTTAAAAGTAACATTTGGAATTAAGCGATTGACCCCAAAATTTTACAGTTAGTAGTGAACATGGTTTATTTGAGTTATATAATATATTTGAAGTGAAAACTATAAAGAAATTGTGTTTTTAAAACAAAATAGTGAAGACCGTCTCTGGACGGTGCTGCCGGTTTGAGCGTAAAAAAACTCGCTACCTGTTTTGTTCTTGTGTTCACCTTTTGTTCATGAAAGCACTATTGTTTGTCCATTGTTTGATTAGTTTTACAGTTTTGTTTAATTTTGTCTGTAAGATGGATCCTAATAAGCGTGCTTACAAGAAAAAAATCAATTTGGAGGCAATGTCCGATGAACAATTGCTTGAATTTATGGATTCTGTGGAAAGCGAATATGAAGATTGTAGTAGTGATGAAAGTGTTGATGATCCAACATTTGTTTTTGATACTATCGAGCCCGATACACTGCCGGAGGACGATGAACAGGCCATAACAGATATGTTGCACAATATGGAAACAGCAGAGACCACGGATGCATTTATAGAAGCTATAAATTTGTCAGTGAATTTGAGCACATTATAGATACCATCGGCTTGTTCAAGTTTAATTGATATGACAACAAAAGCATCTTGTACGCCTAAAAGAACCCGATCTCCAATGCCAAGAGTTGAAGATACTGGACCATCAATAACACCTAATTCTGGTGGTTTCATTGGGGGTATAACAATGTTTACATTATTTTATATATCAATTCATAAAACAAATATTCATTGTCTGTATCTTTTATAAACAGCTTTGAATGGAATATCTAAAGACGGGAAGGATCTGTCAAAACTGACGTGGCGTAAACGCTCAATGTGTTTACATGTAAACGAGGTAGCTGTTTACTATAGATAAGCAAAATGTATGTTTACATAGGATGTTTAGTATAGATAAGTAGAATGTATGTTTACATAGGATGTTTTGTATAGATAAGTAAAATGTATGTTTATAGAGGATAAAGTGTGAATTCTCATTGTGTGGGCAATGGGTTACGTGTTAAGAATAGTTTTATAGTTTTAGCATAGACAATGCATTCAATTTTGAATGCATTGGTAATTACGGATAAGTTTATTGAATTAGTATGGGCAATTCATTCAGTGTCGGAATGCATTGGTTATTAGGGTTCAAGGACATGTTAATGTGTTAGCATAGGTAGATAGGGAATAATAAAATTGATGGTTCTTGGAAATCTGCAAAGGATGTCGAAATTTTATGGGTTTATGAAATACCACACAAGGAGAATTCTGTAGGTTAAGTTAGTATATAAGGGAATCATTTGTAAAATAAAAATCAGAGTAAGATCAGAACCCATCGTGTTTGGATCTTTCAGCTCGGCGAATATCAAGTTCCTGGATTAGGTTTCCTAAGCCAGTTGACAAGGCAAAGTTTATCTTTATCAATTAGAGAACGCGTAATATCTGGATTAGAGCTTCCTAAGCCAGTGTACGTAGCGATCTATTGGTAAACAGATAAAGGGAATTTTTACCAGGCCCATTGTCGATCAAAGACAATTCCGGTTTAAATAAACAGTAGCCTTTCGAGGCAATGCGTCACTTCCATTGGCTGTGAATAAACTCAAAACACCGATGGATTTCTTTAATTACTTTTTCACTGATGAGATTGTTGAATTGATAGCTTTTGAGACAAATCGTTGTGCTTTGGACAAAAATGTAAACACATCATTCAGCACCAATGCTGCTGAAATAAGACAATACATCGGCATAATGATATACATGTCCATATACCGCATTCCTAGCTTAGACAGCTATTGGGGGAAAAATGCCTTCTTGCCAATTCAGAAGTGTATGCCATCAAAACAATACCTTACTATCAAGAAATATTTATCATTTCAAGATGAATCGCTGCGAAAGAAGAAAGGTGAACCGGGCTATGACCCTTTGTTTCGCATCCGTACTGTTGCCGACAAGATAAACGACCGATTCGATTCCATCCCAAAAACCGCTAGATTATGCGTCGACGAACAGATGTGCAGCACAAAGACTAGACACCATCTTCGTCAATATATGCCCAACAAGCCGCATAAGTGGGGCATTAAACTGTTCGTGCTGTGTGATTCAAATGGTTATGCCTACCGATTTGAAATCTACAACGGCGCCGGAGATAATGTTATCCTACCTGATACACCGGACCTAGGAGCCACATCAAATATTGTGATTCGGTTGTCACAAGCAATTCCCAATTTTTTCAATCACATACTATACTATGACAACTTTTATACATCTCTGCCACTGTTAATCTATTTAAGGACCAGAGGAATCTATAGTTTAGGGACAGTGAGAGGTACTTGAATCGTTATGTCCAATTATTGATTGAAACATGATTTACATTTCCATTCATTTATAGCCAATCGTATTCCAGCATGTAAACTGCCAACCTACAGCGAAATCAACAAAGAGGAGAGAAGATTTTGCGTGGAATACATGACATCAATCCAAGGAGATGTGACCACTGTATTGATGTTGATGTGACCACTGTGTTATGGAAGGATAACAAATTTGTCCGCCTGGCATCAACATATGTAGGAATTGAGCGATTTTCTAGAACCAATGGGGATGAACAAGCAGCAAAGGCTTCCCACTATGATAGAAAAAAAGAAATACATTGAAATAAACTGCCCTCACATCATCCGGGAATACAATGCTCACATGGGTGGAGTAGACCTCATGGGTCGATACCATATTCGCGCTAAAACTCGTAATATTATGATACGATTATTTTATCACTTTGTGGATATGGCGTGTACAAATGCATTCATTTTGTACAAACGTTCGAATGCTAAGGAGGCAAACGCTTCCAACGATGAGTCAGAACCGGTTATAAATCTGTCTGTCTAAGCTCGTAGGACGACCACCATCATCTGAAGATGTATGTAGGTCTTTATCACCAAAGCCTGGTGTATCTGGTGTTGGAATAAGAGCGGTTCATCAAGTTGATGATGTTCGTTTCGACGGTATCAACCATTTTCCAAAGTGGGTGGATAGAAAAGAAAAAAAAAACGTGTAAGCACTGCAAAAAATCCGACATACAGGTCATTTGCTCAAAGTGCGACCTACATTTATGTGGTCAAATTGCTAAAAATTGTTTTTGGGACTATCACCACAAGAAATAATATTAAAAACGTGTTCCTTTCTCTTACTGTTCTCTTTTTTCAAATCAAACTTGTTTAAAAAATAAAATTTATCTGTGATGATATTTTTACACTCAAACTGGCAAGACCGTCTACAGACGGTCTTCACTATTTCTCACCTGCCGCTCGATCAGAATGTTTTTTTCACCTGAAAATTAAAACTTAAGTTTCTTTTGACTACATTTACTTGGAAAAAAATTATTGGCTTCATCCGAACATTATTTCTCTCTTGCCGGTTAGAGCGTTAAATCAAATAAAGTTATTGAAACTTTGAAATCACAATATGGATACGTGGATTATCGGTGCTCTACTGTAGGTGCATGTAATGAAGTGTACATTGGACAACAAAAGGAAAAGCTGTTATGCTGATTAAGATACTGAATAAATTTTGAATCAGCATTACAACTGTTTCTGCTCTTTTTTCCAATTTTCGCCAATTACACATGACTTTACCACCATATGGCCTTTCCTACACTACAGTTTGATTGGATCTTGGATTGGATCTTCTTAAAATTTTCAGACTGTATGCTTTGAGATCTCATATATTCAATAACCGCAACAAAATGGCGGCCGTTTAAAGTGACGTCAAGTTGGCTGTGTTTTCTATTAGTGGACTGCGTATAGTAGTTTGAGTACAAAGTCCTTCTGACAGAAAGGTTGGGGTTGAGGTTGGTTGACTTATTTATATCTTACTTAGAAGAACTCATAACTTTTGACTCGTTTACAATATTTCATGATTGAAGCATCCACAGTTACTGAAAAAACATGAGAAACGAGTGTATAGACAGGAATGTTTACTGATGTTGTTTGAAGCTGAAGGTGTTTTTTTTTAAACGTTTTTGAACGGTTTTATGAACTCCTAAAAACTATGTGTTTGAGCTTTCTCTAAATTTCAGCGAGTTTTGCGTTTATGCATATTGCAATTATCAGAGCTTTACTGTCTCCCAATTTTATTGATAAACTGCAGATTTTTGGAGCTCGACAGTTTTCCTTTTCCTGTTATTATTAGGACGTGCAAGGCATGAATTTTTTCCATAAGCTTGATTGTATTCTCCATGTTTCGATAGTTTACAGATTCTCTGTCACTTTATATAAATATAATTAATCCTACTGTTCAATTTCTATGATGAAGAAAATACTTTAGAGCCTGTGTGTATTCCTACTTTGTTAACGTCGAGTCTGTAAGAATCTTATAGATTCGTTTTTAAATAACAACAATCTAATGTAGCACTTATGAAAGCTCGAGACGATAATAATTATGTATAATCAATTATTTTTCTCTAAAGTGTGTTCGAATCAACAATGTTTCTCATTTAGTTCGGATGCGATTCCACCAGGGACGCAAGTTCATGTTGATGAAAATGTCGCGAAAAACAGTTAAAAAGAATCTTGAAATATAATGAATTATTTGACGATTGATTTCAGGTCCACTCCTTAAACTCCTTCCGATTCGACATTCCTTAATAGTTATGCCGACATTACGTACGATAACGTTTCATATATATATAAGTAGTAAAATATAAGTTGTAGGGACTGAATAATATGTATTTCAGTCCCTTTAACTTATATGTTTAACTGTTCAAAGGAATGTCGACAGTAAAATTAAAAATAATATTGTTTCCGAATTAGCAGAGTGAGCTGCAAAATATTTAGAAAACAATTCGACACTGAATTAAGTGTTAAAATTTCTAGGGCATTGCATTTAAGACGTTCCAAGGGACTCACGTAGTTTAAATGGAACTCCCATTAATGTTACATCTCTTGATGCAGACGCAGAAAACTTGAACATCAAAATGACTGAAATCAGCAACAACTTCATCACATTATATTACGTTTAAATTAAACAACATAAATATCCTATCAGACTCAAATCCTACAACTGACTTTAAATGCGACTTTACTTTAAAAACAAAACCGCCTTTAAATGCCCTAAATATGATAAAACTAATTTTAAAGAATCGATGCCAAATTTGTTTTCCCAAATTTACTTACGATTGATTTTTAAGTTGTTACAAACAAAGTTACAAAACGGAGAAACTGATTTCGCAAAATTTATTTCATCGGTTTTGGGTCATTTGCAAGTCAGTTTTTCTAATTTTTCTGATTATTATTTTATTTAATGGATTTTTCAGGTAATATTAACTTTCAGGAAATAACCTGGAAAACTTTTATTTCAGAAAATACGATTAAACAAAACGATTGCCGACGATGAGAATTTGTATAACCATTTCAAATAATTTCAACAGCGATCTGAACTACTGCGGCACATCGAAAACAATTCGCCACGTCGGATTATAAACACATCGTCGGGGTAGTTCACCACTAAATTGCCATGGTGATTCGTTTTCGATACGCCGCGGCGATTCGTCTGTGAAGTGACATAATGTTCGCAGACGGATTCGCCGGCGAACTAAAATTATATGCAAACTGCTTCGTGAATCGCGGGAGAAAAAAAGTGAGAAAAAAACAAATGAATTTCCTGTGCGTCCTTCTGCTTCTATTTGACAACTGTAACTCACAAAATAATTGCTTACATCTAACTATTTATAGAAAAATCCTTACTTAACTACTTAACTAACTTACTTAACATCTGCATATATAATTAGCATATTATCCTTTTATTAGGCTATTTATTACATGTCTAGTCTACACGTTCCTGTGAATGTTGTTGGCTATACAATTGCTATTTGCATCTTTTATAGCCTTAAAATAACCCAGACCATTTAATCCCTTTATGAGGGTTAGTTGTACGCTTGAGCGTTTAAATAAAATGAAAGGGGTCATCATGTGCAAGACATGTGACGTAATTCTAATTTTCCGACACGGCGATACGAATTCGTATCGTTTTGTCTGCTGGGTAATATTGGTGAATATTGGGTTTTGAGTTTTTTGGTCTGTTCCGAAGATAAATGATTGGTTCTAATGTTAACACTATTTACTGTTTCAGAAATGTGTTGTTTGAGAGGAACATGTATATGGCTACATATAGCCATGACGTTTCTTCGTGGGTGTATGATAGTTTGGATTGTTTAAGCTATTGTAACCCAATATAACGTAAAAATAAATTATTGTCGGGAGAATAAAAACCTTTAGTTTGTCGGAAGAAGGTGTAAACAGTTGAATGAATCCGTGGTGTGTTATTTAAATATTTCCTCCGACTGAATTTGCATAGAAATACCGTTCATTTAGTGTGTCTATTAGAATTTTTAAAACCTCTCCACTGCTTGTTACATATTCGAAATAGGAGAGTGAAGACTGCCTCACCGTAAAAAATGAATATCTTCCGTTTTTTCTGATTCCTCCTTCTTGGGATCTTCAGATGAGTCGACGTAGTCCTGTAGGGTCTGGTCAAAATCATTGTCTTCTTAAACAATGTCTTGGTCATACTGGTCGAACGTTCTGTCGTCGTTTATTTCGTGTTCGGTGTAGTACACTCGTTGTACTTTTTTGGGAGATGGAACCATTGTGACTGGAGACGTTTTTGAATCATCTGTTTTTGTTTTGGCCTGTTCGCGTAATTTACATAATGTGTCCTCATCGACTGGTTGGCATCTATACGTTTCGGCCATGGTTGTGGCCACGTCCACCGATTCGGAAGATGCTGCTATTGCGTTTGTTGAAATTGAGGTGCTTGATTTCGAAAGTTTCGAACCATTCCAGCATAGAACCGATGTTTTGTTGCGGGAATCGGTCTATGTTGAGGTGCCGGCAGATGTTTTCTTCGTGGAGGAACAGGGCGGAGGGCTCTGGTAATAAGTTTTCCGTACTGTGACCTGTAACTTATTTGCAGTTGAACAGTTGAAAACAGTTGGAATAGTTGAACTGTTCCCTTCCCTTAGTTTGAAACGTTTGTGTTACAATCTGTGTAAGTAGCTCCACCATGTCGACATTAGCTGGGGCCCTAGCACTGGGTGCAGGATTGTTTACAAGGCGATTAGATATATTAGCAGATGCGTTCACTGGAAATAGATTAGTAGGAAAAGTAGGTGGTTCATCAAATCGAAATGGTCTTAATAGATTCATTGGGTTCAACATTTCGAATTAACTCTAAAAATGATTCGCTTTATTTACCTTTAAATAAAGGAATTGCTGTAGAAAAAGATCACTGACAAGAATTATTCAAAGAAAATATTGTACTGTTACTAATTTATTAATATATTTCAATTAGATTTCAGGCATATGCAATTAATATATATTATATAATTAATATGTATTCTGCTAGAAAAAAGTCAAATAGAATGATAAACCACTTACATTGGCATGATTAGGAATAGGTTTATTAGTGAGCAGGGTTTATCTGTTGTAGCAGTAGTTGTATCCCTTATCTTGATCGGGTCTGCTGAGCAATGTCAAGAAGGCTGTCCTAGCGACGCCCTGTTGGTCTTTTATCCTTTTGGACTACTGGGGCACCATGCTTTGGGAAGCGCAGACATGCGTCGCTTGGTTGTCGCTACCGTAAATTTATAATTATTTACGGCCCCACGGATTATGCCGTTGTTCGCACTAATAATCGGTACGTTTTCTCTATACTTGGTTATTATAAGGTTTATTGATCGAGTTACTAAGTTTTTGTAATTACAATTGCTAAAATCCGTATTTTATGCTCCATGTTGGGCACCACTTAATGAAAACTCATTATGAATTTATGTAACAAATATATTTAAGTGTGTAAAGACCCATCCGATATTATTGATAACCAAATTAGAACCGATTAATTACTAAAGAATATAACTGAAGGAACTTCTTCTAATTTTACTGAATCGTAGTTTTCGTATCAATTGATCGCAGACGCATCGTCGCCGACGTCGTCAGACGCCAGATCGCGATCACCTGGGTTTTGTTATTGCAACTTGTGATTGATATTTTGATAAATTGCTCTGAGTGTTGGTTAATTTGCATATGCATAACAATGCGCATAATAAGCTGTCCAAATATTTGGCTCCATTCGTGCCTGCAAAATGATATCCTAACCTAAGAATACCCTAGAAACTCTATCAAAATCTCAATGATATCATATACTTAGAAATAGTTAATTCCTTACTGTTCCTAAGTACATGGGTATACCAAGATGCAACGTTAGAATAGGCAGAAATATGAAAAATACATTCATAACTCACTAAAGAAGCTGAAAAATGTATCACTTTTGAAGATTTTGATAGAGGTCATATATCTACCTTGCAATCGGAAATGTTTAATCAAAATCGTTTGTAATAATTTCGCATGAAAGTTCTTTAACCAATCAACTTATATGCAAAACAAAAACGTTTTCATTTCCTTCACAAATACTATCAGAATTTACATTTTCCATAGTCTTCAGCCACCTTCAGTTTTAAAATAGAAAGTCGGTTAACATCACAATTAGAAAAACAATTTCGGTATGGGAATGGTCATGGTTTTCATTTGAATGTTGAAAGTATAATGAAATTGGTCTTTGAATCATAGTTACTAGTTAAAATATCACTAAAAAAGGCTAATATTTGTTATTGCCGTTTCTCATTGAGTACATTAATCACATTTACAACGTAATTATTGATTTCAACATAGTTGAATAGTTTAGAAAAGATTTAATACCAGCTGAAGATGTTTTTTCATGTTAATTCAACAAATTAATCCAGTGTCGAGTACCTGTCGCAAATGCATGGAATATTTGTAGCTAAATTCTGCGGGAAATGATGTTCGTGTGGAGTTAACATTCCCGGTATGTCGATTCTCCTTTATTCATGGGCACCAGCAATTTGTTGATGATGATATAATGATACTTTTTCGTTATTTTATTAGTTTAATGACTAAATAATGCTAAACAAAACATGCAGCGAGGAACTGTCCTCGTCAATAGATTCAGACCACCTTTTCCTCAATTTCGCCACTGGTCTCCGCCCTTCAGTTCTCCCTTTTTGGGTATCCGCGGATCATCCATACGATTCATATTGCCAGCCCATCGCAGCTTCCGCAGTTTTACAATCGTTGAGACCTCCGGCTCATCACATGTTTCATATAGTTCATGGTTGTATCGAATTCGTCATTGGTTCCCGTTCAGCTTCGCTCCAATTATCTGTCTCAGGACCAGTCACTCAAAGGCGTTCAATATATTTGTAGATGCTTAGGTTAGCGTCTATGTTTCACATTCGTAGCACAACACAGCCCAGCAAACATGTTGGCGGATTGTCGCTTAGGCGAACTAAAGTCAGATCGGCTTTTCTTCGCCAGAACGAACAAAAGTCGGATAATAGCATATGTGGCGCGTAAAACTATGGAAAACCCGTCTTTTTTTCACCAGAGCGAACAAGAAAACTTTCCTATTTCTGGTTTTCTGGATCAAATTTTAACTTTTTGGGTTATTTACCAGATTTTTCTTCTCAGTCTCAGCTAAGAGTATTAAGTGGAATATCGTTATATGTTATCAGGTTATCCGTTTTCGGACTCAGTCCCTCTTGTTTTTATTATTAATTTGCGTCGCAAATACCCCTATTATTTGCTAAATCAAGAATTATTCTTCTGCGGCATTTTAAAAATTAGTTTTTACACGATCAACAGTTATGATTTGTGGCTTCTTCTTGATTTGTTTTTTACGCAACAAAGATTTATCGTTTGTGGCTTCTTCTTGATTTGTTTTCCGACCGCGCCAGTTATGTGTTAATTTGGTGGTGAGTTTAAAAAAAACACATTTTAGTTTATGATTTCGAAACAGTGATACTTTACCACACTTTGAATTCAGAACCGGTATGAACTATTTCGCTATTGACGGATTCTCGACCAACTGCCGGAACGCCAGGTAAACTCCAAATAAAAATAATAAATTAATAAAATGTTGTCGCTATGTTTGCATTTAATACAATATTTTAGAACATATTTTACCACAACACATCAGCTAGTTAAGTGTTTTATTGTCTTGTTGAGGTAACATTTTAGATGGTGTGTTTTTTTGTGGAAACACAGCAGCGTATATATAAAACCTAAGTGAAACTCATTTGAATAAATAAATAATTTTTTATAAAATCCGATATTAACGGTTTTTGCATGATGAATATATGAAATTTTCACATGTGAAAACCGCTGATCTCAATTATTAAAAATGATTTAAATAAAATAAAGTGAATGAAATTTTGAAATCACAATGTGGAAATATGGATTATCGGTGCTCTACTGTAGATGCATATAACGAAGTGTAACGTCACGTTGGTTTTGGTTTATTTAGGTGGCCTATATATCATAGTTTGAGTACACAGCCCTTCTGACAGAAACGTTGGGCTGTGTACTCGACTTGTTTATATCTTACTTAGAAGAAGTCATCTCTTTTGACTCGATTACAATATTTCAAGATTGGAGCATCTACAGTTACTGAGAAAACATGAGTAACGTATGGACAAACAGGAAGGCGTACTAACAGAAAGACAGGTCACCAAACTAGTAGAATATTGTAAATTGTTTTCATGAACTCCTAAAAACGCTGTGCTTGAGCTTTCTGTGAATTTCAGCGAGTTTTGCGTTAATGCTTATTGCGCTTATCCGGGCCTTACTGTATCCCGATTTTAATGATTAACTGCAAATTTTTGGAGCTCATCTGTTTTCCTTTCCCTGCTTTTATTGAGACGTGCAAGACATGAATTCTTCCATAAGTTTGAGTATATTCTTCATGTTTTGAAGGTTTACAGATTTTCTGTAACTTCTAGCAATACGAAGAATTAATCCTACTATTCAAATTCTATAATAAAGAAAAGACTTCTTTAGAGCCTGTTTGTATTCCTATTTTGTTAACGTGGATTCTGTAAGAATCTTATATATTCTTTGGTAAGAAAACACTAATATGATCAGGCAGTAAAGAACGCTCGAGACGATAATAATTATATATGATCAATTATTTTTCTTGAATGTTCTCAAATCAAAAGTATTTCTTAATTGATTCAGATACAATTCAACCTGGGACGCCAGTCCATATTGATTACAATGTCTCGAAAATCAATTCATAAATAAGTTCGAAATATTATCAATAATTTGACAATTGACTTCAGTTCCACTCATAAATCTCCTTCCGATTCGCCATTCTTTAATTGTTTTGACGGCATTACAAACGGTAACGTTTGTTACCGTTTGTAATGTCTTAGAATGAATGCAATGTCGCTTATAGTGAAGAAAATATTTCCGTCCCTGCAACTAATATTTTTACCGTTGAAAGTAATGTAGATAATAGAATTAAGAATAATATTGTTTCGAAATGGGCCGAGTGGGCTGCAAAATATTCAATGAATAATTCACTCCCCTCACTAGGACACTCCATTAATTAAAGACGTTCCAAACGATGCACGTAGCTAGAAGAGTACTCCGATTAATATTACATCTGTAGATGCATATGCTGAAAGCTCCATCATCTTTATCGTCAACACCAATGACTATTATAAACTTATAATATTTCTAAAGTTAGTACCACTCTCATTTCATTATGATAAATTTTAATTCAACAATATAAATGTCCTATCAAACTCAAATCCTGCTGGCAACACACCGCGGCTTATCGTCAACGATTCGCCATGGAGTATTGCCAAAGGTTCGCCATGGCGATTTACTACCTGATTACTACCTGCGATATGTTTGTAATTCGACGTGGCGATTTGTTTTCGATTTGCCGCAGTACTTCGGATCGCTGTCGAAGTCATTAGCGTACACATTATTATAAATGGTGATACGAATTCACATCATCGGCGATCGTTTTGTTTGCTGGAATTTCTGAAATAAAAGTTTTTCAGGTTGTTATTTTCCTGAAAATTAATGTTGCCGCAGCAGCTGACAAGGCTGCAGCGCGTGTGACGCCACTCACCCGATTAATGGCCAACATAGGGGGGGCCCACCACATCAAAGAGACGACTCTTAATGAGCGTTGAGCAGTCGCTTTTACTCTACGGATCAGAACTGTGGGGCGACGCTCTCAGCAAGGAGTTACACCGGAAGCGGTTGGCACAGGTGCAGAGACAAGGAGCATTGCGAATCTCATGCGCATATCGAACGGTGTCCGGGGCGGCAGTGCTGGTAATCGCAGGGGTGATACCCATCACCCTCCTTGCGAGGGAGCGCAGAAGTATTTACCTACGCAGAGGCGAAGATCGAAGAGAAGAGATCACCAGGGAAGAGAGACGTCGCTCTCTGCGATTGGCATCAGTCCTGGGAGCAAGAAACAAGGGGAAGGCGGACTGCACGTCTGATCACTGACCTGAGGCCGTGGTTCAGTCGAGTGCATGGTGGGACCGATTTCTACTTGACCCAGCTCTTAAGCGGGCACGGTTGTTTTCGGTCCTACCAGTACAAAATTGACAGAGAACGGTCTCCTAACTGTTTGTTTTGTGCAGGGGAACCGGATGACGCCTGTCACACATTCTTCTAGGTAGAGTCAGCAGCGAGGGGTCCTACTCAGCGAAATCGGAGAGCTCTGTCCGGAAACTATCGTCGGAGTAATGCTGAAAAGAGTTGACAATTGGAATCGCGTGGCGCAATATGCTCGGGCAGTGTTGATATTGAAAAAAGCTTTATTGGAGCGCTGGGAGGCATCGGGGATGGATGGATATCTTTTCTAGCACTTCCTACCTCTTCCCTTCCTTCCCGTTAGAGAAGAGATGCCCATAATCCGAAGGGGCCTCTAGGCGTAGAAACACGAGGCCTAGCCCGAAGTAATGTGTCAAACGGTTCCAGGCTAGGTTCTCAGGTTGACAGGGGAGGTGTTTAGTGGGTATTCCAAAAGCATTTTGTGTCTGGGAGTCCCACACTCAAGGCGTAAACAGCTTTCACATCCCTACCACAAAAAAAATATTACCTCAAAAACTCATTAAATAAAAAAAACTTTAGCAAATATAAGAAAACTGACTTCAAAACGCCCTTAAAATGATTGAATAAATTTTGCGAAATCAGTTCAACATTAGTTTCTCCGTTTTGAAAAAATGAACGACCATAACTTATAAATCAATCGTAAGTAAACTTGGGAAACAGATTTGGAACTGATTCTTTAAAATTTGTTTCATAATGTTTACGGCATTTAAAGTCAGTTTTTGTAAGTATTTTTTTTGTTAAATACCTAATCATTTTGTTCCCAGTATTCCATTGTGGTCCATCCAATCACAAAAAATAGATGTCCTAATTTAAAACACATTTGTGGTGAATTTCAAACCAATATCAATAAAACGATTCACATTAAAATAGAAAAGAAAAATTTAAAAACTGATAGGATTTGAGTCTGATAGGACATTTATATTGTTAAATTAAAACATAACGTAATGAAATGCGGTTGTTGCTCATCTCGAAAATAGTGTATGTTATTAGTCATTGGTGTTGACGATAAAGATGATGGAGCTTTCTGCATCTGCATCTGCATCAACAGATGTAACATTAATCGGAGTACTATTCTAACTACGTGCATACTTTAGTGCGTCTTTAATTTATGTAGTAGAATTTTCAACAGTTCATTTAGTGTCGAATTATTTGTTAAATATTTTATAGCTTACTCAGCCAATTTTGAAACAATATCATTTTCAATTCCCCTATCTACATTACTTTCAACGGTACAAATTTAAGTTGCAGGGACTGAAATATTTTGTTTACTATAAACGACATTGCATTCTGAAACGTTATGGTTTGTAATGTCGTCAAAACAATTAAAGGATAGCGAATCGCAAGGAGTTTCAGGAGTGGAACTGAAGTCAATTGTCAAATTATTGACAATATCTCGAACTTATTTTTGAATTGTTTTTCGCGACATTGTAACCAATACGGACTGGCACCCCAGGTGGAATTGTATGTGAATTAAGGGTCTATTACCAGTTGCAAGTTAAAAAAAAACTTTTTTTTACATTTTTTGAGTCCTTATACCTTCAGAAGTCATCTCCTAAATTTTTATATAAAAATTCAAAAAAATAAGAAATTGGTAGCAGTTTTAGTGCATGCGCGTTTTCAGTGCGAGACAACTTGTTTGACGAGTTTCGGCAGATGCGCTTTTCCTCTCTCTAAAACACCGTTATTCTATTTAAATACATATTTATACAAATATACCTCAGTGTCGGCTTTCTCAAACGTATTCAGCTTATATTTGGAAGTGTACGAAAACGTTCGATATATTCAAAATGGGCGAAAATCTGTATGGAAAAGGAAGAAAAAGGAATGGAGAGCATCTCGTAATAATGTCAAGAAATGTGAGAACATCTCGTAAATTTCAAGAGAATCAGCATACTGATGAACACAGTACAGTATTCACGAGTATTTCGGCAAGTAAATTGTCAACAAGTAATTTTGACGTTAAACTCGACGATAGCCATTCTTATTGTGTTGTGTCATTTTCTCTCGTTTTCTCAGCGTTTGCTAGTATATTATAGTGTAAAACGTGTGGTAAACTTGATGAAGATTCACCAAAACTGCAAATCGCGGACTAGGATTCAAAATAAATATTGAATGAAGAAAAGAATACCTAAAACAATGATGAGTGTTACAACAAAACACTTTGGGCTATCGTTCCAAAACATACGGTTGTAGGACGGGATGTTACGGAATTGGCTACTAATATTTCATTATTCAAGAAGAAAGAACGTCTCTCTTGAAGATATCAGAGGTGATGTGGTGCATAATTTTATATGGACCAGGCGTTGATTTAAAAAAAAAATATTACAATATAAACATTAAAAAAACTCTAAAGGCGATTACCACGAAATGATACTTTTTCAACCGGCCCCGACTTATTTTCCGCAACCACTAGACGGATCTTTTAAATTTTTAATGAGTTTTGTTTGTTTTGATCTCCATCATAATTTACCAGAAAATTGCAGAAAAATTTGATAATAAATAATTCACAAGGGAAAAAACGTAATTTTCACAACAATTTTTTCACATATCCGCCATTTTGCTTTGAAAACAATCATTTTATAAAAAGTGGTAAATTATGATGTAAGACACCTTCATCTGCAACATTACACTAAAACACTTTACTAACTAATTTTTATTTATGTTATAAGTATATTAATTTTAGTTTACCTGGCGTTCCGGCTGTGGGTCGAGAATCCGAGAAAAGCTAAATAGTTAACACCGGTTGTGAATTGCAGATGTGGAAAAGTATCACTGTCTTGAGTACATGAACTACATTGAGTTTTTTAAATTCACGATTAAATTAACACTAACTGGCAAAGTCGGAAAACTAATCAAGAAGAAGCCACACAGGATAACTCTTGACCGCGTGAAAAACTAATTTCAAAGAAGCCGCAATAAGGATAATCCTTGATTGAGAGAATAATCGGGAATTTCGCTATGAAAATCAATAATTAAAAACCAGAGATCCAGAAAAGAGGAAAAAGAAAAGTTTTCTTGTTCGCTCTGGCGAAGAAAAAACGATTTTTCCATAGTTTTACGCGCCGCATATGCTATTTTACGATTTTTGTTCGCTCTGGCGAGAAAAAGACGATTTTTCATAGTTTTATGCGCCGCATGTGCTATTTACCGACTTTAGTTCGTTCTGGTGAAGAAAACGTGCTCCAAATTCCGTTCGCCTAGGAGACATTCCGCCAGAATGTTTGCTGGCTGCTTGGAGCGTTGTTTTCCTGTGTATGTAGCTGGTTTTCATAATCGTCAGAACTGAATTAAACGTTCTATGGCGAGCTGTACTCTTCAGCGTATTTCGTCTCTTTCGTTGGCGGTTCTCGTTATTGTGGCGCCTATTCTGCGCCATAAGCTTTTTTTTATTTTGATTGATTTGTAGCCCTCCTAGTTTCGCTTCGCAGTCGAGTTTTATTTAGAATTTTTTTGGCTTTTATCAGCGACCGTGACAAAATATTGATGCCGTCCGCATAGGCTACCACTTGGCTTGACTTGTTTAATAGTATGCCTCTTGTATCCACTGGTAGCTTTGTTATGACATTTAACTCGGTATCTTGCATTAACCCGGCGTGTGTATACTCAATTTTTAAGGGCACGGTGTGTACACTGGTCCTTTGAGGGAACAGTCGGGTTTAAAAGGTTTTCTCGACTTCAGAAAAATCTGCAAAAATCCTGAGATACTTATTGTAGTGTCTACTATGTGGCCCAGTAGTTGCTAAAGTCAGGAATTTAAAACTGTTATTTTTAAAAATGCAGAATGTTGAAAAATGTTGAAAAAATGGGATTTTGTTAAAAAATCGTAATTCTGCAATAAACAAATTTAAAAAAACGGTTTCAGGGTTTTGTAGTTGAAAGTACGGGCATTCAAATGCATGTGGGCTCTTCCGCGTGGATTGCAAAAAGCTTAATTATTTGAACACCTGAAAGTGAGGCATATTTTAAGGATTTATGCATATTGTAATAAACAAACAGGCAATTCTTTGACACAGACAGATTTTTTATTTCAAAAATACAAATAAAATAATACGTTAATGTTATTTAATAAAAAGAAAAGCTAATTATTGTGCACAATGTTGGCAAAAATGTTTACGATGGTCCTCGCAAACCGGCATCTCACACGGACACAACAGTATAGAGTTTTTTTTATTCTCTTTCCAGCTGCAAAAAGAACATCGTTTCCGTTTTTCTGGTTTCCCACTCATGAAAGGACGTTGTTCATTTATTCCTAGAATTTTCAAATCAATTGCTTAATATTTCGCTGTAAGGTTGTTATTTCTAAATGAGCCTCTAAATGCGGTTTCAACAAGCTATGAACTAATTCTTTGGTAAAAGCGCGACGATTCATGGTACGATTGGCTTCTGGTAAGTTATATAAAATTGCGCTGTTTACGCTTGCCTGATATAAGATTCCAAAAAATAAGCGCATAGGCCATCGTTTGGTGGTTTGGTTCCCCCTGTCGTTTCATTGTAAAATGCTACGATCTCTGGCTTGCCAGTTCTTTCATTCATTCGGCCGGTTTTGTGCAAGCTAGATAATAGTAAAACTACCTTTTTTTTGGACAATAGGACAGTAACGTATTACCATTGTCGTAGGCGTACCGCACCGTACCGGCAGCAGCTGGTTGTGTGAACGTCCTTGGTATCTCGGGCTTGTTCGATCGCAGTGTTCCAACCATTGTTAAAGAGTAATTGTCCTTGATTTCTTGGACAATTTTTACGGACAAATTTATTTTTGACAAATACAGTCTCTACCCAGCCAACATAAGGTTCAGCATTCATAAAGTATGACGTTTGTGCGTCATTACACGTGACAATTTTTATGCCATACTTATCTGGCTTATTTGCAATACATACTTTTGCTCCCAAACGGCCACAAAATCCTAATAGTTGTTCATCGATCGTACAATTAGAAGATGGCGAACATTATTTCTTGCGATTTGCTATAAATACATCCCACAGATCTTTTATTGGGGCTAAGGCGTGCTTTTTTCTTCTTTCCTTTCGTGTGTTCTTATCATCGAATCGCATATTTTGGAGTAAATATTGAAATCGACGTTCCGACATCACAGTTCGGTACAAATTATAGCCAAACTCAGAGCTCCAGAGATCTTCTAAATTCACGTGATTATTTTTTTCCATCCCAGCGAAATATAATAAACCTATAAAAGCTTTCAGCTCAACTATGTTGATATGTTTAGCGAATGGAGGATTATTTTCGTTTCCTTCTTTTCGTCTATCAATTGCTTTATTAGTATGCTTCACAATCATTTCAAGCATCTCTTGATTAAATAGTAGGGCCCAAGCTTCCAAAGGTGTTGTCACATTCTTCGCTTCTTCCTTTGACGGTAAATGGACTATAAGTGAATGGCGCCCCCTGGTCTCAAGTGCGTTCAACGACCAACGGAAATTATTTTTGCCTTTGACAATTGATCTTGGACGGCCTGCTGTACTTGATTTTTTTTTCAGTTTTACTACCTTCTGACCCTTCACTGACTCGCCGTCTTCTTGGTTGGTTCACATCAAAATCAGAATCCTCGTCACAATCTTGTTTGTCGGACACTTCATCATGTACTTCTTCTCCATCAGCTTCACTCGTACTTTCTTCATTGTCAAATACATTAGCACGACGATCGCGTAAATTATACATAATTTCTGAAGCATTTCTTTCACCCATCTTCAAAACCGTTTGAACGAGAATTGATAAACTGAAAATAAAAAAAAGTTTTGTTATTAAGATTGTGTAGTTCGTAAAAAGGAGCCACAATAGCATAAAAATACATTAAAGATTCATTTTAGTTACAAAAAAAAAATAAGAATAACAACGTTCACTTACCTTCCCAAAAAAACCTGACGTGGCGCGTACACTGGGTCTTTTAGGGAACAAACGTGACTTTCACTAGCTGGCGTTTACAGGCAAACTGTCAGACCCGGGCGTCCCTTAGGCCCTTAGTCCCTGCTACTACCTAGATTTGTTAGGGGGGGGGGGTCCCCGGATCCTGACCTCTATTCGTTAGAGAGAAATTTGAAGCACAAATTGTGACTGTTCCTTAAAAGACCCAGTATACACATGCTGGGTTAAAGATACAAGATAGATACAACAGATGTGATAACTTGTATCAAAGGAGTTGGTGAGAAGGTTTTTGATAAGGACCTAGGAGGTCACGTCATTGTCATTTTGGCAAGACTAACTAATTTGGCTGGAATGCCAAAACAATGCATTATTTGGTACAGTACGTTACGATCAATGCTGTCGTATGCTTGCTTAAAGTCAACGAAAATCTGGCAAGTGTCTATGTTGAACTCCCAGCGCTTTTCAAGGATTATTTGTCAGTAAATAATTGGTCTATCGTATGTACTAGGCCTAAAGCCATCTTGATAAACCCCGATCATAGTGTTGGTGTATTATCAACCGCGACAAAATATTGGTGTCATCCACGTAAGCTACCAGTTGGCTTGACTTGTTTAATAGTGTGCCTCTTGTACCAACAAGTAGTTTTCTTATAACATTTAGCCTGGTATTTGTGTCAAAGACGTCGGTGGGAAGATTATTGGTAAGGACCTGGGAGGTCACATCATTGTGAATTTGGTAAGACGGACTTATTTGGCTGGGATACCAAACCGAAGCATTATTTTATACAGTGCGTTACGATCAATACTGTCATATGCTTGCTTAAAGTCAACGAAAATCTGACAAGCGCCTATGTTGTACTCTCAGCACTTTTCAAGGACTTATTTGACGGTAATCAGTTGGTCTGTTGCTGCTCACTAGAGTTGCACAGACGCTTTTCAATTGGTCGTCATAATATTTTCTTTTCTTAATTCTAAACTTATGTTCACAAGTTTTCGGCTGTGAAATATTATTTTATTTAAATGAAAACATCAAACAAAAATTTATAAAACGATGTTCACTCTTTTAATTTTGTACAGCAACTACATTTAAATCTACAATCATATGTCCTTTTATATCTATTTCTTACTTGCTAACAATCTATCTTAATTTGCATATTATCTATTGTTCTAAATCCTACTCGTGTCCTTTTCCAAAACTTATTTTCTAGCAAATAGGTGCTAATTTTATGACTAGTAATATGTCCTAGAAAAAAGGTCGTGAACAATAAAATACTTAGTCCTACATTTATTGCTTAAAATACTAATTTACATATTCCTGTGTCGGCATCGGCCTTTGTCGATGCCAACACATTGGTTGCACATTGCAATGTTATGACGTAACTCCTCCCCTCTAGGTGTGAAGCTCGTCCTCGAGATTCTTTGTAGCTATTGTACATTTGGTTAATGACATTTAATTTAACAAATGAAAGAAGATTCTAGTTTATAACATTTCTTACTTGCTAATCGTGCATAATTGTTAATTGCGTTTGGTTTCGCTAGTTACATCTTTATGATATGCTTTTTTCTTTTTGTATCTTTGTGGGTGTATTTTGCCAGAATGCGCTTTTACATATCTAGGGTCTAATTTTTTTGCATTCGGATTCTTAACAAACCGTGTATCGAACTCGGATGGCCTTCTATTAAGGTTCCTTTTATGTATTATTTTACGTTTTGTTTCATATAAACGATTGTGTACCTCACTATCAGAGATATTTGTTTCTTTTTGAAAAATCTCTATTGGCTTGAGACGATGTGTAGAGTGGATCGTGTTATTGTAATAGTTAACACATTCCTCTACCGGATTGTAATCAGCTAGATCTTTGTTTTCCGACTTTTGCCTAAGTAGATAGACTCTTACATGCTCATTCAATGACCTATGTGCAATTTCAATATCTGAATTACCAGTTTTATGATGTGGACTACAAAAGTGGTAAGTGATATTCTCTTTCTCCAGCCATTCTTTAGTTTTTTCGGTATTTAACGCGCTTTCATTGTCCGAAATAAGATTTTCGGGTTTTCCTATTTTATTGAAAATAGCTCTTAGCGCATTGTTAACTGAATCCCATTGCCTGTTGGGAAGTTTTATTACGCTGAGAAATTTCGAAAATTTATCTATACAGGTAATATAGGGCGAGTTCCTATCTCTAAACCAAATATCGATGTGATATATTTCCCTAATCTTTTTGGGTGTTATTGTTTCCTTGAAAGGTAGTTTATTCGGGTTTCTTTCGTATTTTGCTTGATCGCAAATGCTGCAGTTATTTATTTGCCTCGTTATAACAGTTTTGAGATCTGGAAAATAATATTTGTCTTTGAGCTGCATATAGGTTTTATTAATACCCGTATGGTTGCTATTTCTATGGGTTCTAGCAATTAACTCTTTTATTTCTTGGGATGAACAATCATATAGTACCTTACTTGCTTGTACAATAGTTCCTTTTGGATTTGTTTTCTTCCAATCATTATAGTGCTTTTGCATAATAAGCATTGCTTCTTTACTGTAAAATTTTATACCAGTTGTACCTTCTGTTAGTACATGGTTTTGCAAAATATATTTTGCATTTTTATCTTGAAAATCTTCAAACTGAAATATAAGTCTAACTTTATTATGATTTATTTCTTTTTTGACTTGATTATTTGTTCCCCTTTGTATTATAATTTGCTTTTTGTATGCATTAATGGGCTTTTCTGATATGAAGATGTAATAATTATTATCTTCTAACGCTGTGTGTTGCGTGGCTAACGATTCATTTTCGTTATTATTGAGTGCGTGTATTTCGACTCGTGATAATGCGTCTGCAACGGAATTGTCTTTGCCTTTGACATGTTTTATGACAAAATCATATTCTAGAAGTCTTAACTTCCATCTTTGCAGTTTTGCATTATCTTCTTTTATATTTTCCAGGAAGCTTAGTGGTTTGTGATCCGTTTGTAAAGTGAATTTTCTCCCAAATAAATAGGGTCTAAAGTAATGTGTCGCCCACACTATTGCAAGCAATTCTTTTTCAATTGTTGAATATCTAATCTCGTGTGTATTCAACGTTCTACTTGCAAAAGAGACGGGGCGGCCTTCTTGAGACAGTACTGCTCCTATTGCGAAATTGGAGGCATCCGTGGTCAAAGTAAAATGCTTTGTAAAGTCAGGATGCCTTAGTATCGGATCATTCATTATGTATAATTTAAGTTTTTCGAACGCTTCTATATAATCATGTTCGTTCGGGTTAATGCTAGAGTCTTTTTTTAATTGCGCGGTCAATGGTTTTGCAATTTTCGCAAAATCCTTTATAAATTTTCTATAGAAACCCATTAATCCGAGAAATGACTTGATATCTTTCTGGGTTTTGGGTATAGGAAACTTTTTGATGGCTTCTATTTTTTTAGGGTTGGCTTTGATACCGTCTTTTGTTATAATATGTCCAAGAAATTCGGTACTTTTTTGTAAAAATGAAGTTTTAGCCATTTGAACTTTTAGATTTGCTTCACGAAGTGTATTGAAGACGGCTCTGAGTGCGCTTTCATGTTCTATTAGTGATGTACTGAACACCAATATATCGTCCATGTACACAATGCATATTTTCCCGATATGCTTATGCAATATAGAATTCATGAGCCTCTGAAACGTTGCTGGCGAATTTTTCAATCCAAAAGGCATTCTTGTGAATTCAAAGTGACCTTCATCGGTCGAAAAAGCCGTTTTTTCTCTGTCTTCTGGTTTAGTTTCGATTTGGTGGAAACCTTTGGCCAAATCAATTGTTGTAAAGTAATTTGCGTTACCAAGCTTTCCCAGAATATCATCGATTTGTGGTATCGGATATTTGTCCTCTACAGTGAAGTTATTTATTTTCCTAAAATCGATAACAAGTCTATGCTTCTTTTCTCCTTTTTTAGGAACTATCCAGATAGGAGAATTGTATGGAGATTTTGAGGGTTGAATTATACCTTGTTCAAGATCTTCTTTTATTTGATTTTTCACAAATTCTCTGAGTGCATATGGATATCTATAATTTCTTTGGTAGATTGGATTTGGGGTGGTCAATTTAACTTCGTGCTTAATTTCGTGGGTAAAAGACAGTTTTTGGTTTTCATGGTATTCTAAATCATAGAATTCCCTTTTTATTTTTTTTATGACTTCTACTTCTTCTTTCGTAAGATGTGTCGCATCGACAGTCTTGGTTTTATTTTCTGGCTCAAAGTGTGCTGCTTGGGCCGTATACACCACTTCTTGTTGGACACTTATAGGTAAAGCAATATTATTAATTGAAATTGTATTATTTTCAAAGTTAATTATTGCTTTCGTTGGCCTTAGAATGTTTTGTCCTATAATGCAGTCAAAAGTCTTACTTTCAAAAGGTAGTAATTTCCACTCAATTGTACCCTTAAATTGAAATTCTTGTGGAAATTCGGTGTAAAATCCTTTGTATGTGGATGAAATTCCGTTTACAGAACAAACTTGTAATGGTTTAAATAATTTATGTTGCCTATGTTCGGCT
Source organism: Stratiomys singularior (assembly GCA_954870665.1). Classification (NCBI taxonomy): domain Eukaryota; kingdom Metazoa; phylum Arthropoda; class Insecta; order Diptera; family Stratiomyidae; genus Stratiomys; species Stratiomys singularior. The sequence continues at coordinate 59,663,611 of OX940877.1, forward strand.
ACTAACTTTGAATTTAATATTGAAGTAGAGCAGCCAGTGTCGATTAAACAACGGAGCTCCTTATTTTCCATAGTTAGTCGAATAATGGGTAGTTGAGGCTCTCCGCCGAGGCACGTAGCCGAAAATCCGCATTTGCATGAAGAGAAGTAGAGCGAGAAGTAGCTGTGTTCATAGACACATCAGAAGAAAGAGATAGATCTGTCCTATTTGGAATCCTAGTATTTCTTGTAGGAGGTACGTCCTGCACTTTTAAGTAATTTTTATTTGCGACAAACTGATTTGTATTGCTATTTGTATATTTGACACCACTGTAACTAACGTACCCTGTTTCAACTAGCACCTTATATGCACTTTCAAGTGAATCCGGTTTGTAGGCATGTAAGATGCCTCTTATAGGTTCAGGACACTTGTTAATGAATGTGTTTTTTGCAATTTGATTTTTTAATTTAATCATTTCGGACTTTTGAGAGACGGAATATGCACTATTATACTTAATCTTATGATTAATTTTGAATAAGCACTTACATATGTATTCGTAGAGTTGTCCTGCTGTTGTAAATCGAGCTGCTAGCAATCTTTCGGTGAGTTGAATCTCGTTTTCAGGTGTGTCGAAATGATTGATGAGGAGCGCCTTAACATCTGACCAGCATTCTGTAATATGGGTGTGCAATACTTCCCTTGCTTTTCCGATGATACGTCCTAATATCAGCTGATGAAGGATGACTTTGGAGGAGCTGCTATTTACCTCGTTTATTATTGCGTCCACTGCGTCAATAAAAGGAAATAAGTCCAGCTGCGTTCCGTCGAAAGTTGAAAGAGCTGCAATATAGCCAGACAAGCTCTTGAAGTCCATTCTGTCGTTGTTCAGCGTTAGAAGCGAAAAATCTTCGACGAGTTCCTCCAGGTTACTTTATCCTGTGAATGATAATTTTATCGATGTTTTGATGCTTTTATCCAGCATATGAGAATTTAATTTTCGATGTGATGTTCGTCGAGGTTCTTTAAGCGATTTGAAAAAAAAAAAAATTCGCAATCCGACTGCGCCACTTATGTTCACAAGTTTTCGGCTGTGAAATATTATTTTATTTAAATGAAAACATCAAACAAAAATTTATAAAACGATGTTCACTCTTTTAATTTTGTACAGCAACTACATTTAAATCTACAATCATATGTCCTTTTATATCTATTTCTTACTTGCTAACAATCTATCTTAATTTGCATATTATCTATTGTTCTAAATCCTACTCGTGTCCTTTTCCAAAACTTATTTTCTAGCAAATAGGTGCTAATTTTATGACTAGTAATATGTCCTAGAAAAAAGGTCGTGAACAATAAAATACTTAGTCCTACATTTATTGCTTAAAATACTAATTTACATATTCCTGTGTCGGCATCGGCCTTTGTCGATGCCAACACATTGGTTGCACATTGCAATGTTATGACGTAACTCTAATTATGTTATTCGCTACTTTTCTGAGATTTTCGTATTCTTCTCTCTTCGTCCTGGTTTTCCTACCTAGTTTTCTGTGCACCTGATTCTTTTTATCTTAGGCACCCTGTCCTTTGTCATCGAACCAATCATTTCTTCTGCGCCGGGCTTGATTTCCGATCGTCTATTCTGCCACGATCTGAATTTACGCCTTCCCTTCAACCCATATTTGATTGCCTCTTTTCTAGGTTTTTTATTGGATAGGAGCTAGCTGGTTGTTGAGGGCCATTTTGCCAAACAGACACCGTTTGCAGCCTTTCAATGTCGCATTTTTGTAGAGGGCTGGTCATCGTCAAATACGCCTTTGACGTGCGACATCGATATATTATGTAGTTGTAATAGCTATGATCCGAGTTACAACTGGCTTGGTTGCCATCCGGTGATACCCAGGCCATTTTATGTATGCGTCGATGTGGGAAGCAATTCGTTCGACTATATTTCTGCTACAAACAGAGTCAGTCAGGCGTAGGCCGTTGTCGTTTGTCGCTTTATCATGTTGTCGATCCTTGATGGGTTAACTCATTGCTAGCATGAGCGTTGAAATCACCCAAAATTGTTTTTGTGTCGTTTTTAGGCGATGAGTCGATTGGTATTTCTAGGTGATTTTCGAACCTTTCTTTTGTTTCTTCGTCCTTTTCTACGGTTGTGCATGCACGTTTATCGGCCAAGTTTTGAAGAATTTTGCTATTATGCAGTTGGCACATAACCATTCATTAACTGCCTTAAAGTCAATAAGATGGGATTGGAACAGCCTTTCCACAATAAAGGCCGCTCCGAATCATCGCTTCTCAGTGATATTCCCACTTTTGAATATTGTGTGTTATCTCATATATTGAATACCGATTTCGGTCCAGCTCGTTTCCTAGATTGCCAGTATGTTTATTTTGTATTGGTTGGCCTGTTGTAAAAAGTCATTAACAGCGCGAGGGGTTTCCAGTGATCTGACATTCAAGGATCCAATACCATAGTCCTTTTTTCGGTTGTGAAGTCGTTGCCATAGGTCGAAACCATTCCGCGGCTGTGGGTGCAGGTTTCGAAATAATTAAGGGGTTTTACAGGGACAGAGAGTTGACTTGTCGCACAACCTCGACTCCAGTGACATGGTTATTACTTTGATTCTGTTATCAGGCGAGGAACACTCGCCTTCATCCCCTTACAATCTTACATAGAAGTGTAAGTAGAATTTTGTAGCAGAGCTGTACGTGTATTTACAGTTATTGGCATTTCTCGGCATTCAATTTCCCATCGTTTGAGAACCATTAAACCCAATATGCGACTACGAAGCCATTTGCTACCGTTTATTCGTGGGATTCGAGATGAAGAACCATTGAAGCTGTGGTTATGGAAACAAGGCGATCCATCCTCCTTTCTCAACCGGGTTGGGACCGTCTATGGCGGAGTACTTGAATCAGAGCAAGGAAATATTGTAATGTTTGTTACTAAAGTTTAGATCGCGAACTTTTCGCATATTATTTTATACTACATAAGGGTATTTTATGCAAGTATTGGTGAATTTGTGTTAATATGGGTAAATTTTGTGATTGCTGACGAAAATTTGAGGTTTGGGGCTCTTTATATCTTATACCTCAATGATTTCTCCATTTGGCAGTTTAAAGCAAAGTATTTTCAGTTGAATCTGTTGTAGGTAAGAAGATGTGTACGTACAAACAATGATTTTCAATGAGCAATACACCGCGAATCTTACATTTTGTAATTTTGTTTTTGCCCCATTTTAGCTAAAACTTAACATATAAGACCCGAATTTAAAAAAAATCCATCCTTGAAAACGCACAAAAGGATTTCGTACGGTGACACTTAATGATAGTTAGAAAACTTTTGAAGAAGTTTTCCTATTTACACAATGTTCATGGAAAATATTAACAGCTGATCGATGTGATTTTATTGTCTCGTGTGCTTGGGCTTCGTCTTTTAACTTGCATATTTGTGTAAATGGGCTCGAAGCGGAAGGAGGTAAGCGGAGTGGAGAAAAACATTGAATGAAATCAAACGTTTATCTAGAGACTAAAATCTACCATACAAGGCATTTTAATAGGTTTTTAAGAAAGCGAAACATGAGAGAACAAGTATCCGAGCAGCCATCCTCGGGTGTTTTAAATGAACACACCAAACGTTTAATTCTACGAATAGTAAGGAATAATCCAAAATAAGTGCCACAAATTTTTGGATACTACCGTCGTCGATGTGTTAGCGAGTTCCACAAGAAACACCTTGCGATAGGCTGGTTACCATTGTATAGGTAGGCGCAAACATTTAAATAATTAAGTCAAACCAACCATTATTGTTCAACAAGAATGAAGTGAAATACCAAATTGATTCATTTTCGGACACCAATATAGAGGTCATTATCACCAGTGATAGATTAAAGTATTTTAACTTCGTAATAGCTTCTGTCTCCCCCGGATGTCCATTTAAAAAATTTATCCAATCTAATTTAAAAAAACCTTCATCAAAGATGAAGTCGCTTCTTAGGTAAGGGGGGACCCCTGCATTTATTACTGTTACATGTTAAATTTCCACCATAGAGAATGTTAACTACAATATTGGAAATTTTCTGTACTCCATCGTTAGATGACAGTGTATTGATTGGAAATCTTTCACTTTTTTCAAAATCGATGGGGGTGATCATTCATATGTTCTCTTTGAATTCTCTGTTTAAATCGAAATTTAATTGTAAAGTGGAAGTAAAGAGTTATTTCTGGGGATGTACTTCACTACTTTAAGCATCATCCACCAAAATTTTCTATTTTAACGACACCTCATTTTCTTATATGGATTTTATTTTGAAACTGTTTTTTTTCACTGCTCGGTTTTTAACCTGCTGTATTGTCATCTATTTCAAGTACCGAAAATTTAAATTTCATCTTATATGAGCCGCTTTAACTCCAAATTTTTCCCAAAGTCAAAATCTTTCTTTCCCGAATCTAAATCACGAAGTCACCCTTCGGTTCAACTCTAGTATCAAAATTCGCAAATTATATTAATAGATACTGGATAATTGCTGAAATCAATTGGAAACCGTTGAAATCATGTTCCATGTTACTACTACTTTAGGCACGAATGGAGTTGACCATTTAAACAGCTGATGAGAGAGAGAATTCGGGAAATCAAATTATTTTCTCCTGCGTACAGTAATGTTCAGGGAAATGTTCTCTTTCTGATCACCTGAATAAACAATCTGGAATGTACCATACATATGAGAACTGTTACTCTTTCACACCACCAACTAAGAAGTTAAGCTTGTCAAACATTATTACTTGCTAGATAATCGCGCAGAAAAATATTATCATTTTTATATATTTGAAAATTTTGTACATTGTATGTATTCTTGTATATAGCTTTCGTACCTAAATCTACATCCGAAACTAACTAACGAAAATACCTAGATTCTATTCCTGTATACTGAGCGATATGCGAAACACTCTTATCTTCGGAGGGATAGTTTTGTTTCGCTTTACATATCGGACGTTTCTGTCGAAATAGCGTAGTTTCTTTCCTATTTAATAAAGACTCCTGCTTATTAATTGATCGAATTGATGAATAAGTTACGTGTGTGGTTCCGAACGTCTGAAATTTATGCGAAGAACATAATCAACTTCTTTCGTTGTCTTAACTCGAACTTTATTTTTACCCAACTGCCTGCCTCTCCTTTTCAATACGTTTCCTTTTATACTTAAGTCTAATCGTTAATTAAACAAATATTATTAATACGTTTTTGTGCCCTTCTAAATAAACATTACTTTGACCTTTTTGAGTCACGTGCGTATACTAAAAATTAAAAAAAAGTCTTGCTTGAAGCATCTGGTAAGAATTTACATTCAAAAGAAAGGTGGAAAGAGCTCAAGCTGGTTTCGTGAGTTGGCACCTGATGAGAAGCGGCAGGGACGCGTGTTCGAAACCAGCTAGAGCTCTTTCCACCTTTCTTTAGAAATATTAAATTCACTATCGAGGTACTCGAAATACTTGATCAGAACTTCCGCACCCATGAGTCTTCGCTGAGTTAGCTTAGCAAGGGTATAAATCACTTATAAGTTGTAAGTAAAAATGGAAAAATTGATGAAATTGATTGAATGGAAAAAAACTTCTGAAATTGAAGAATTTACTTGTTATTGTTATGTTGTTGATTTGTTGACGTAACTCCTCCCTCCTTTAAGTAAAGGCTGTTCAGGCTTTGTAATTGTGATGTTTAAACCCTTAACCTACGATTTAATTTTCAAAAGCAGTTTGGTTCACACCAAACTGAACACTTCAGTCAGTTGTGCAAATTAATAAACTCTGTGTAGAGTTTGTAGTAGAAAAAGAATTTATTCAAAACTATTACAAAAATTCTAAATTAACATATTGTTTATCTTTGGTTAACTTGCATCGGGCCACTTCACTGCTCCACTGAATACACAGCTTGGGCGCCCTTTTGTATGCAAATACATTTGTAACGCATTTGTTTATGCTGATCATCTGTTATGCCTTAGCTTACGCATCTTCATACACAAAAAACATGGAAATAGTAGCATTCATATCAATGTAGACTTCATTTGTACAATATAGCCAATATAAATAATGGTCTTAATAAATTTGATCAACACTTTTTTTTAAACTTACACGTTTACAATTTTGTAAGATAGCTTATAAATATAATAACAACAGCAACTCAATTTATCAAAAATGAATTTACTTAATGCTTTCAAAAATATAGGGAAAAGTAATAATCTTTAATTGTATGGTATCGTACGAAGCATGTTAGTAAATGCAATGCAACTTTACATCTTTTGCATTCCCACCATGTTTCGCCACGCTTTTTATTTTTTGAACACACCTTGCAGGCTCTTGTTGGTTTGGATTTTGATGGAGTTGGGTCTATCTACTTAGAAAAATGGCTCCAATTTTTCCTCTGCAGGCTCTCTGGTATATCTTCGTTTAGCATTTTAGCGTTCTAGCATTTGGTCTTCGCGATCAATTCCATTCATTCCTTTCCATACACATTTTGGTTTCGAAGTAGGTCTAAATTGATGTTTGCTGTGATCAATCATTTCCGCCTTTTCATGTTTTGTGAGAATAATATCAACTTCTCGCTTGTCGTTCCATTTTATTGCTAGTAGTCCATTGCAGCTTTACATAATACACTCTATCTTTTTTGATTTTGCCTTTACAAAGACTTTTGGCATATTTTTCCTGTTCGCACGTACTGTTCCAATAGCATTAGTTTTACTACCAAGTAAAGTTGTAAAAAGTTAAGGTGAAAAGTACCGCTCGTCCAAATACAACAAAATAAATACTTTGACAACATTTTCAGGTGCACCCTCATTATGATTTGTCATACGACTACCTGTATATGTTTATAATTCAAAGCAATAACCGGATTCCGATTCAAATAATTTTTAATACTTTATACCGATTCTCGCCCTTTCAGATAAATTAAATTGTGTATAAGATATAAGCTCTTTAAACTTCATCAACGATTTGTTGATATAAATGTCCTCTTTCATTGTATACACTTCCTTAAATTTTTGGTTAAAAACATTATTACGGCTCTTATTTTATGTAATTTATACCTATTATCAATGGCATCATTATTTGCAAAATGCAGAAATCTGGTTTTCTGTGTAATTTTTTTCAGTGTCATAGTTTTCGCGAATATAGGAGTTTCAATAACGGCCCTCGTATACCAGTTCATTTGTGTTTTTGATTTTTTCACTTGGGACATTATAACACACAGTGGAAAGTGAACCTTCATTGATCTCATTATTGCAAAGCTGTCTTTTTAAAGACATTTTCAAGGGTTGTGGTTATTAACAAAATACAAAATCGTGCGCATACGGCTAATAGAAACTTGGACTAAATATAACTGTAAAAGCCAACATAACAACATGAGAACGAAACAAAATATGCTTGTCTCCTTACTGTCCCATGTGCACCACACGCCTAAATTTATGCTATCATTTTTGCCCCAATCGATTCATCACGCTTCAGACTCCATGCTTTTATTTTGGCTCAACCGACTCATTACGATCAAGGTTCGATGTTATCATTTTGAGCCCAACCGACTCACCACGAGCAGGGCTCGTGTTATGTTAGAACCAACCTCGACCTCGACATGATCTGTTAATTTAAACACATATTAAAATTATCGACAGAAATGAATAAGTAAGATGTAAAAGTGCTGATCAAATGGAATTGTGCATTGAAATAAAAGTATAAAAGACCTTTAGAGATGTTTTGTGTATGAGTCAAGATAGAACCGTATACGTAACTTCAAACGAAGTGAAATAAAATAAATAGTAATAAAACTTATCCTGTGTTGTCATTTAAAATATTAATCCTGTATAATCAGAGGAGCGGTATCCTTGCAAACTTATACAGTGGTTTAAATTTTTTTTTATTCCGGTTTAAAAGTACAAACTTAAGTCTTGACGTACTTACGACGACAGACCACGAGCCAGGCTCGATATTGTACGTTAAGGGGTTAAAAGTTTGCGGATTTTTTTCTGATGACTTTTTGTGTTTTTAAAATAGGATTATTATAAGGATTATGATGATAATAATGATTGAAGATAAGGGAATGGATATTTGCAAGAGTGTACCTGAACCGTGTAACTCGTCAAGTTTTGGCATATTTTCCAATTGAATTGGTTTAAATCTTTATTTGCTCAAAATGCTCATAATGTACTTCTTGCAAAATGGAAAATTTGCTTATTCTGTTGCTTTGTGGTATTACTTGTGGTATAAAATTTTCAGTTATTGTTGAACAGTAGTACATATACTGAGCATCGAGTCAACTTTCTAATAATATTGGAATTTTGGTATTTTCACATGTATGCTGAATGTGTGTTGTGTTTAGATTTGTAAAAATCAATGTCTTTGAGGATACTATCTCATAATGAGAAAAAGTGCACAATCTTAATACATGTACGGAAGTGTTATTGTTCATAATAGATAATATACATTTATACATACTTGTATATCTTGTATCCATATAAAGGGCTACCTTGTTGTGTGCTAGAAACCCATAGGTATACAAATAAATTTTTAACGATTTTTCGTTCGGAACGGGTATCAATTTAATTCTTTCGATTCTCAGGCTCTGTTTTTAATGGTTCTAGCTGAGTCTTCCGTATTTATGAACTTATTGTTTGTTTCAAAATGGTTTCGTAAGATATCGAAGCTATCGAGTAGTGATTCTATGTCTTTTCGTAATACTGGATGTCCTATTATGACTTTGTTTCTTTATTTCTTTGATTCAACTTTGCTTTCCTTAAGCGAGGACCTAGTTTTGTGGGATTGGGGTTTTTTACCCATTTGTTCTGACATTTTTCTATTTTGATTGGCTTTTTCTAACATTTTATTTTTGTATTCAGTTAATTTGTTAAAGATATGTGAAATATCTATTGGATTAAAAAATATATGTGACGGTGATGCTCCGTGTGCTGAATGCCCAGTTGTATTATAATACTGTACACATTCTTGCACAGGATTCAATAATTTTAAGTTCCTATCTTCTTCTTTTCGTCTGATTAAAAAAGTGCGCATGTTTTCGTTTAAAGTTCGGTGCGCTATTTCTACATCGGAGTTTCCAGTTTTATGATTTGGATGTATCAAATGAACTTGAATATTTTCTTCTTTCAACCAATCCTTAATATTTTCAGCGTTTACTCCACTTTCGTTGTCGGTGACGAGAAGTTTAGGATTACATATTTGGTTAAATATACTTCTCAGTGTGTTCGCTATTGCATCCCATTGCCTATGCTTTAATGGCGAAATTGCATAAAATTTGTCTATACATGTGATATATGGGCTATTTTTGTCTCTGAACTAAACGTCGATATGGCAAGTTTGACGTATATTTTCCGGTGTTACTGTTTCCTTGAAAGGTTCTTTGGGTGAATTTCTATCATATTTGGATTGTTGACATTGATATATGGGCTATTTTTGTCTCTGAACTAAACGTCGATATGGCAAGTTTGACGTATATTTTCCGGTGTTACTGTTTCCTTGAAAGGTTCTTTGGGTGAATTTCTATCATATTTGGATTGTTGACATTCGTCGCATGAATTAATATAGACTTCAAACAATTCCTTTAAACGAGGAAAATAATGTAATGTATCATGAAGTTCAAAATTTCATGATTACTGTGCATAAGAGTTTTAGCAATTACTTCTTGAATTTCACTAAATGGACAGTCAAAAACTAGTTTTTCTGCGTATACTAACGTAACTTTACTATGGGTTGATTTCCATGTGTAATTTTTAACTTGTGTTCTTTTTGCAAAATTAAGAGTTTTCGTTTATGTGGTGATCTTATGCCTGCTGTACCAGTATGTGGCATATTATTATTTAATATTTATTTTGCCTCTTTTCCATAAAGGAAGAAAATGTAAATATTAACCTTTTCTTTCGTTGAAAGTTTTTTCTGATCGCATTTTTGGTTTTGCCTATTTTTATGAGGATTTGTGAATTGTAGTAATTGAGTTGTTTTTCTTAAATTGATATATAATGTGTACTAGCTTCTGCAGCTGTATACTTTGTTGCCAATGAGTTGCAGTCATTTAGGGAATGCAAATCTCACGAGATTGGGGCTCAAGCGAGATCCCGCGAGTTTATGAATAACAACACTGCGAGATCTCGCCAATTTCGAGATCTCGCGAGATTGGTAGTTTTGTGTGATTTTTTGTGCAAATAATCACAATATTTGAATAAAAATAACATGTATTATAAGGTAAAGATTTATTTTCACGAATTTTTCCAATAGACTTTTAAGCATCAAACATTGTTTGACGTATCTGTCTATAATTTTTTAATAAAATTCTTAGTTGTAAACATTGACGTACGTATCTATCAAATAACAAATGAAAGAAACAACCAGTATTCTAATGTAAAACAAAAATCTTTTAGCAATTAAATTGTTCTTTTATAACAAACAAAATAACGAGTAGTCTAAAAAAAACTTATTATCTAAGCTGAGTTGACTATTAAACAGAGATATCATTATCAATTAACTAAAACTATATCTACGCAGTGGATCTATTAAATATTACATATTAATTAACAAAACATACAAATTAAATGAATGATTTGTTCAGTTCAAATCACAAGCTATTATTACGAATTATTTTGAAAGTAGCTCCTTAAGTAGCACAAAATGTCGAAAGAATCGTCTTCTAAACAGCTTCTTATTTTGTTGGCTAGATAACCAGCCGCTGCGAAGGCCCTTTCGGATTCAACGCTATGTGGAACTGCAGATCTCAGGCAGTTATCCACGAACTGTAAAAGTTTGCCTTTTGACCCCCTGGACCCGTATAAATTCATTTCCGTTTGGATTAATGCCTCCAGAGAATTCGTAGTTAGTTTCCTGTCTCTAGGTTCTTTGAACGCAGCAGTCAATGTTTCCTGAAGTTCTTCTTGCAATGAATTACTCTTGCGTGTCTGTGAAAGAGATGAAAGCGTTTCATTATCGTCATCATTAGCGGTGGCAGCTGATGCTGATGCGATCGACCAAGATGGATCTGAATTTTTCTGTGTCTGTCAATTAGTCAGACTGTGTTGTGGATGCAAACGCTCTATGTGGTATAATTTCAGTTCGAATCACGTTTTTTGGAGGCAATTTAAATGTTTCTTCTTTCGCAAAGACTTCTTTATCTGCTTGGTCTTTAGCTGGACCTCTCATGTACAACAAGCATGCTGTTCGTTCGACGCTCAATAATGAGCTTTCTCAAGGAGCCAGCTAGTTTTTCTGTTAATGGAATTTGAACTCTTCCAGTTTGCGAATCATAAACTTAAGTGTTGTTTCTGCAATAGCCAAGTCTGTATCTTGATGACATAACACTTCCACGATCAGGATTACAGGTTGAAATTCCTTTTGTAAGTTCGCTAAAACCGCATGTTCTTCCGCATTTAAAGAGTAATTCGGATCAGCTTTCAGGCTGAGGTCGATCAAAATTTGTCTGACACACAGCTTGATTCTCATAAATGTAGAAATAATGTATGCTAGGCTCGACCATCGAGTTTAGCAATCAAGTTGTAGCCTAATATCTTTTCCAAATTCTCGCTTTACGTATATTTGAGTATCATTTTTAGTAGATGATCTTTTGAAAAGTTTCACCAGTTTCCCAACTTTCCCAATAATACACGCATATTGTGTATCTAGGTCTACTTCTATTCTGGGCATAGAGCAATGAAAAACATCATTTTCTGAGTCTGAGCCTGTGCTAGAAATTTCGTCCATTTTCAAAGGAATCTCGTCGTCGTTTTCCTTATTTTCAGATTCTATCACAGGTTCCTCAACATCAGTTTGTTTTTTATAAATAGTATCTATTATGCCAAGTTGAACTCCATGGGCATAGAAGAGCTGATGTGAAAGTGATATCAATCGTCCCATCTTTTTCATCACGCTTGCCCCATCTGTAGTAATACCGATAATATCTTTTCTAATTTTGATAATAATATTAAAATGAGATCCATATTTGCTTACACCCAGTTGAACAGACCCGTTCCATATCCATTAGATACGTGATTACCCCAGGAAGAATGTTTTGCGTTGAAATCACCCCCTATCGCAAAATGATCAGATTTTTCACATACTGGATACTGCTTCCAAGTCTTCAGTGAGATCTCCTCCCGAATATCCGCGTTCAACGTATATTCCTAAAAATGTAAATGTGTATCCTCCCAGAACTGACATCAGTACACTTCAGACTTGAAAGACAGTGTCTTTGAATTTTCAGATGCTCCTTGAAAGCCATAGCTACTCCAAAGATTCCATCTGCATAGTCATCCTTTATGACCTTATATTTCCCTAAGTGAACTTTGTGTTTGTTTTCCAGTCTTGTTTCTGAAATGAATAAGAAATCTGGTCTGTACATATTCAAGTATTCTTGGACAGAGTTCCTTTTGAAACGTGGAGCTAGCGAACAAATGTTAACGATAGAGAGCTTAATGGAGCTCATCGCGACAACAGATTTTGAAAGCGAAGTCTAAGTACGCCGCCTTTTTCTCACTCAGATTAGTGAGCTTTTTGTATTGTGGAATGAATGAATCCACTTTGCGTATGAAAGTGAACAAGTCAAACCCGAAGAATTGATTGCAGTCGTTATTCATGACAGAATTTATGTCTTTTTCCTGCTATTGCCTACTATTCGCTTTAGCTTGCCGTATAGGCTGAGCTGCAGCTGGCTTGGCTGCTCCCTTGCTTTATTAGTGAATAAGACACCATTTCGGATGGTCTTTTTCGAGGAAGCAGTGACAAAATCCCTCCGTTCCTCCTATTTCTTTAGGAGATTACGTCTCCTCTCCTCAGCCTCCTTGGCCTTAGGACAGCCCCTGAAACTCGCGGGGTGGCCTTTACTTTTGCAGTTTACGCAAAAAAACAGCAGCTCTCTTGCATTTCAATCGGACAGTCTTAGGACTGGTGGTGTTTGTTACACTTGACGCAACGAAGTTCCATACCGTAATTTGAAGCTACAAGACCAAATCGTTGGCAATTGAAACACTGCGAGGTGTTTGATTTAGCTAATTGTTCCCAGTCTACCTTTTGGTGTAGGAGCGTTTTTACACTCATAGCCTTTTTGACGTCAAAGTCTGGGTTTAATTGAATATTGAAGGACGAAAGAGTTTACTTTTCCTTCCTTGATGCCACTGTTAAGAACCTTTTGGCTCCCAAAACATCTTCCCCTAGGACGGCTTGGAGTTCTTCCTTGACATCATTGTCTTCGTAGGAAAAGTGCACACCCTTTAGTAACAGGGTCGGCTTTTTTTCTGTTGGGAGTGTATAGGTGTAGCACGCAACTTTGTCCCATTTAAAAAAATCAAATTTAAATAAATTTTAAGTTTTAAAAAGCGGACGAATTTCGTCTTTTCTTACGCTTGCCGAAGCCTTGGAAACGGCAGTGAGAAGTTCGGGAAAGTTCTTTGCACTCAGGCTTGCTGAGCGCTTAGAAGTGGACTCTGGGGTTGGAGACACAACTGGTCATTTCCGATGCAAATGATCTTCCTGGGCCTTGCGGTGCACCAGATGAAACAGATTGTTTCGGTGAATTTTTTCCCTGAACAGAGACATAAAAGGTCCTACTTCAGAAGAAGCTAATGACAATTCTAATCGCTTTATCAGGGAACCCTAGTTGTATCAATTTAAAGATAAGTCTGTTATGCCAAAAACTATCGAAAGGTTTTAATAAGTCGAGAGCACAAGCAACTGTGGGAACGTTTTTAGATTTGAGATTTGACACGACATCCTCGTGAAGGCAAGAAATTGCATTCAATGTCCCGTGTTTAGGCTTAAATCCGAATTGGTGCTCTGGGATTAATCGTTCATGTTCACAGTGTCCAGTCAACATCTGAAGCCAGATATTTTCAAAGATTTTTTCAACGTTGGAGAGTATGCAAATGGGCCGGAAGCTCAAGCTTGTGTATTGGAACGATTTTTGCAATTTACCATTGATCAGGAAAGTAACAATTGTTGGTGCAGTTGTTGCAAATTATGGTTAAGAGCTTAACCATGGAGGGTGGAAGGTGTTTTAAAACTAAATTTGGTATATTATCAGACCCACTAGACTTTGTAGTATTTAATGTTAGAATTACCGGTGTCAACAGTTCTGAACTGATGAATTGTGATTGATCTCGTGTGTAGTCTGCTGGGTTGTCTGCGGAGAATACAGTAAGAGAAGAGGGATTGCCTTGCTTGTACTGGGAAAATGACTGCAAAACAGTTTTGGTGTGCGTAGAGTTGGGTTCCGGTGGCTGAGAGTTCAGTTGGCAAAGGAAATTTTCAGCGCAAATGTCAGCCTTAGCTTGAAACGTGTTAACTTGCTTTTCATTAACAATAACCTTGTCAGCAGTGCGATTGAATTTTCCAGATAGAATATTGATTTCTTTGAACACGCTGGGGCCTGGTTCTATGTTTGGTAGACGTTCTATGAGTTGTTTGCTACGATAGTTATGGGTCAGTTCTGTAATCACAGAGCTGAGGCCGTTACTCCTCCAAAGAATGCTCTTATAAGTAGCATTTATAACCTACTGTAGCATTGTAGCATTACTCTGTAGCATTGCTCTTATAAGTAGCAAGTAGAAAGCTGGTTGGGGTGGATTGTAAAAGCTTCGCAAAAGATACGAGTTTGATGGTCAGCTGGATTGCAAAATGATCGGACATACCCGTATGAGTAGTGCAAATAGCATTCGGTACGGAATAAAAAAAAATTTTCCTACATCAGAAAATAATCCAGAATTGAAGAGCTAATGGGTCTTGTAGGTGAGTTCGGAACGATAAACTCAAATCCAGCTAGTTGGTTGCTTGAGTGGAGTCAGTCATGCAGGATTCTACCTTTAGGGTTTACTACCGAGTCTCCCCACTCGGTGTGCCTGCAGTTGAGACCTCCGGTAATGATTATATTTTGATATACTAATGTAAGGTTTTGGTGAACTGCAAGATCGGGTTTCAAATTACCTGCAGAGACAGAGGCAGGTATGTACATAGAGGTGATCAGGATTGACCTGGCGCCTTCTGTTTTAACTGACGCAACAACAGTAGAGCAATAGGTGAGGCCTTCAATGGGAACTCTCTCAAGGGCCAAGTGATTTTATAATTACAAGAGCTGTACCACGTGCATCATCCCTTAGTATCTTATACCCTGTCAATCTTAACATGTGTTGCTTTCTCAATCTCGTCCCCGAGACGCAAAAAAAGGTTACCTCATGAGAATCCAAGATTTTTTGAGCCATTGCCCTCTGGTCGTGAGAGACTAATAACCGAGCGTTGAAAGCCAACACCTTCAGTTCAATTACTGGAGCGACAAAATCAATTAAATCGAAGTTATTCAAAGCAATTACTGCCTGAAAAAGTTCGCTAACTTGATTTCCGCGAGCAGAAAGTGGATTTAGATTAGGCTGTTGGTTTGGATTAACCGTTTCATCATTTGTCCCTCTTGCGATAGCTGCGAAGCTTACACCCGGCTTAATCACGTGCTGAGCTGGCTGCCAAGATTGGCGCCTTGGTCTTGTTGTATTGGCATGGACCGGTTAATTTTGGCAAGTCTGCATTTCCTTATATGCTAGGCACGCACGGTAGTCAGCATATGCTCCTTCTTGTCGGCAGTTGCAGCACCCAGGTGCTTCGGTTTGAGGCTTGGAAATTTTCTCCTATCATGAGAGGAGGTGCATTTAACACACTTCTGGATAATAGTGCTATTTTCTGCAACAAAAGTTTGACAGTTTAAGCACTGCACCATTTCTCTGTAACGAATCCTTTCCCTCTGGATCCGTTGCCTCAGAATATATTTAATTTTTATGGACATGTTCCTGGCTAGGTCAAAAATGAACCGTGAAAAGATGTGATTGGGTGACTTTCGCGTTCTCATCGCTTTCGCGGAGCAATTTTTTTCACTTGGTGGAACAAAATGCGAGACGGATTTGACTTCTATTGAGCCCACTTCTGAAAGCTCATCTAATATGTCACGGGGCTGGGTACTTCAGCGCAGGCCTCTAATCAAAAGAGTATTTGGTTAAACACTGACCGGCGTGGTGGTCGAGGCATGAATTCCCGTACTTCGAATGAAGTCAAACGTTTTTCCATGATCTTTGACTAATACGCAAAAAACAAGCGATTTATCACTGCTCGCATGTTTCGCGTTTACACTCAACCCTTCCCTTGAATGATCCTTTATGAGGTTCGAGATATTAGCCCCATAGCAGGTAATCGGTGGAGATTGTCTTATTTTCCAACTGATGGGGAAGGTTGGGAACTAGCACTTTTATTGGGGACACTGATTGCACCATTCACCACTACACCAAATTTAGTTGTTGAAATACCACTTACCTTTGGCTTACGTTGCAAGAACTTAAACGTTTCCACGGTTGAGTCCTGCTCTAAGCTTATCCTTGCGTCGTCCTGTTGTACATTTTTTCCGATCTCTTTGTTTTTGTCGTCTTTTTTTCTTGGTTGACATCGTCATCTTCAGCGTCCATATCAATCTGTAGTAGATCATGGATGGATTCACTGATGCCACTGCAACTTCCAAAGATGAAGCCCTTTTCTTCTTCTTGCGTTTTGGCTTCTTCTCGTCACCATCAAGCCGTTCCTGCAACTGGATGATCAGCGGCTCCAGTCGCAAAATCTTCGCATGTGCCGACGCAAGCATTGGTTTGTAAAGTGAGCAATAGTGTATGCAGTCGTGAGAACCTGGAAGAAAGCCACGGACATTGGTTTTAATGGCAGTGAGAAGCGAAACGAACAGCACGGTAATTAGCTCACACGGATGCGAGAAGCGGAACGAACGACACGGCCACTAGTGTATGAAAGAACGGCTCGGCCACAGAAGTTGCTCTGAGGATAGGTTTCAACCGTCGGAGTGACAGGTTGTGTTAGCTAGGAAAGTGTTTTAGCTAGAAAAGTGATATTATTTAGCTAGGAAATTATTATCAGTGGTCAAACTGAGGCCTAAGCCCTTAAATTCTTGCTGAGGCTGGCAAGGATCTGATAATATCCATTCATTCGTTTATTATAGTTTCATAATTAGTTTTAATTTTATTAGGACAGTGGACGAATCGAGGCCTAAGCCCTTAATTTCCTGCCGAGGCCGGCAGGTTGCTGAACATAATTTTCCATTAATTAGTATATCATTAAGTGTCAATTAAGCTGCCTTGAAGTGGTCCCTTTCTCGATTTTATAATTAGTTTATATAATAGCACGGTGGGTGAACCGAGGCCTAAACCCTTAATTTCTTGCCGAGGCCGGCAAGTTGCTGAACATTAACTGTTAATTAAAATATCGTTACATATTAATCAAATTGTCTGGAAGGGGTCCCTTTAATTTAACCCCGCATCCAAGCTCTGTCTTGGAAATAGCGGGAATGGGTGACTCCGAAGCGGTGGGGGAGCTTACCGCGGCAAAGGCTGCTTTCACGCGGAAAGCTAAGAAAAACCTGAAGAGGTTTTGCCAGAAATTTGGGGGAAATATAAAGGAGGAGTTCTTGCTAGACCTCATAGCAAGTTGCAAACTCCAATTGCAAGTCCCAGCAGAAGATCTAGCTGTAGATGGGTGTACCTCTACAGAAGGAGACGCTCTGACGGATTGTGACAGTGAGTCTGATCAGGAAGAGTCAATGGAAGTGGTCCGGGAGGAGGTTGGTCGGAAAAGGCCAATTGTGTCTCCAACTCCGGAGCCAACCTCAAAACGCTCGGTAAACGTGAGTGAAAGGAGTTTCCCGCAGCTTCAGGCTGCGGTCTCAAAAGCTTCAGCTATCACTAAATCTGAAGTCGCACCACCAGGGCGTAGAATAGCTATCGGAGCTAAGGGAAACCCAACTAACATTGCTGCCCCTAAGAAACAGAGGGTTCCACCAATAGTGTGCTATAGGCTTAATCTTAAGCCTTTCAGGGAGAGAATCCATCGAGCATGTGAGAAAAATCAGCTTGATGCTCCAAAATTTGCTGTAACCGTCAACAGTTCTACACGAACATCGTTACACCCTAAAACTATAGATGACCATAAAAGTCTCTTTGACTTCTTAAAATGGGACAAGGTGGGATGCTACACCTATACGCTCCCAACTGAGAAAAAGCTGACCCTGTTGCTAAAGGGTGTACACACTTCCTACGAAGACAATGATGTCAAGGAAGAACTCCAAGCCATCCTAGGGGAGGATATTTTGGGAACCAAAAGGTTCTCAACAGTCACGTCAAGGAAAGAAAAGAAAACTCTTTCGTCCTTCCTTATTCAATTCAAGCCTGACTTCGACGTTAAAAGGGCTATGAATGTTAAAACGCTCCTACACCAAAAGGTGTATTGGGAGCGTTTGACAAAATCGAACACATCGCAGTGTTTTAACTGCCAAAGATTTGGACATGTTGCCTCGAACTGTGGGATGGAGTCCCGGTGCGTCAAGTGCGACAAACACCACCAATCAAAAGACTTGATTCGTGGTGAATTGAAAAGCTAGAGGGAAAAGATGCAATCTTCTGTGTGAATTGCAATAGTAAGGGCCACCCCGCGAGTTTCAGGGGATGTCCCAAGGCCAAGGAGGCTGAGGAGAGGAGACGGAATCTCCAAAAGAAGAAGGAAGAAAGGAGGGACTTCGTCACTTCTTCCTTAAAAAACACCATTCAAAGTGGTGTCTCATTCGCTACTATAGCTAGGAGTTCATCCAAGCCAGCTGCAACTCAGCCTGTACGGCAACCAAAAGTAAATACTGACTTACAGCAGCAAAAAGACAGAAATACTATCATGTCCAATGACTGCAAACAATTCTTCGGGTGTGACTTGTTCACTCTCATCCGCAAAGTGGATTAATTCATTCCACAATACAAAAAACTCACTAATCTGAGTGAGAAAAAGGCGGCGTACCTGGACTTTGCCTTCAAGATCTGTTGTCGCGATGAGCTCCATTAAGCTCTCCATCGTCAACATTTGTTCGCTAGCTCCACGTTTCAAAAGAAACTCTGTCCAAGAATACTTGGACACGCATAGACCAGATTTCTTGTTCATCTCAGAAACAAGACTGAAAAGTAAACACAAAGTTCACTTAGGGAAATATAAAGTCATAAGACCCAGATGGAATCCTTGGAGTAGCTATGGCTTTCAAGGAACATCTCAAAATTCAAAGACACTGTCTTCCAAGTCTAAAATGTGCAGACGTCATGATATTTAGCTCGTTCCTGGGGGGTTACACATTTGGAATATACGTGAAACACGGATATTCGGGTAGGGATCTCATTGAAGACTTGGAAACAGTCCATACTTTGTGTGAAAAGTTCGATTTCTTTGCGATAGGGGGTGATTTGAACGCAAGACATCCTGCCTGGGGCAATACCGTATCTAATGGATATGGAACGGCTCTGTTCAATTGGGTGCAAGCCAATATGGATCTCATATTGATTGCACCGAACGAGCCCACTTTCCGAAGAAGCTCGTCAACGATCGATTTCTTCATTGTGTCTGCTAATTTGGTGAATATCTCTCACAGCTGGAGGAATTTTGAATGTAGAGCCCTTGACGCTGAATCTGACCATCTTTTGGTCGAACTCGAACTCATATTGATTGCACCGAACGAGCCCACTTTCCGAAGAAGCTCGTCAACGATCGATTTCTTCATTGTGTCTGCTAATTTGGTGAATATCTCTCACAGCTGGAGGAATTTTGAATGTAGAGCCCTTGACGCTGAATCTGACCATCTTTTGGTCGAACTCGCTTAAAGAGTTAAAAAGGGTGTAAAGCTGGAAGCAGCAGCCCCACAGCTCTTTATCCCATACAAGCGCATAGACTGGGAAGCAGTTAATGCTGACCTGAGTAGAAGGATTGAAGGAATCTCGATCAACAGATCGAGAAACCTATCACCCACAGAGATTGAAGAAGGCATTGCTTGTTTGAACTCGACCCTTGCTACTGTCATTTCAAATATATCCATAAAAAATTCCTCCAGAAATTATCTTTATAGAGACTTACCGGAAGACATCCTGAAGCTACATCGTAGACGTAGCACCCTCAGGAAACTGCTTTCAAGGATATACCATCGCAACCTGAATATAGTTAACTGGGAGTATCAGCGGGTACACCTTTTAATAATGTCCCTTAATAGAATGATTTCGAGAAGAACATCTGAATTTGCCAATGAGAGATTCCAACAGACCCTAGCAAACATCCAACCAGGTGCCTGTATGTTCCCCCAAATTAATAAAATAACTGGTCGGAAGCGCCTGCCAGGAGTCCTCACTTATAACGGATCCATGCTCATGGATGAAAAGGCCGTTGCTGACTCCATCGCAAACCACTTTGCGACTGTTCTTCAAGAGGAGAAAGCAAGTGAGGACTCTGCTTTCAATTCATTAGTAAAGAGAACAATATCAACGTTCGACAAAGACCACAAGAACCTGTGCTTGACTAGATTTTCAAATTCGAATCCCTCCGACGCACCTATTGGCAGCACCCTGTTTGTGAGCCCGGAAAGTCTCAGCATGCTTGCACTTGAGCGAAATTCCAAAAAATCGGCTGGGCCTGATGGAATTTCAAATTTTTTCTTAAAAAAACTTCCCCACACGTATTTTGTTCTCCTCGCAATCCTTCTAAATAACTGCATTAACATTTGCTACTTCCCACCGCAATGGAAATGCGCAAAAATATTTGCCATCCCGAAACAATCCAATAGCGTAGACGTAGTCGACACTCGCCCAATATCTCTCTTGTCTAATGTGGGAAAGTTGCTTGAGAGAATCATCCTCCAAAACATCACACAGTTCTCTGAAGTGGCAGGAACTGTGCCGGAAAGACAATTTGGCTTCAAAAGAGGTCACTCAACGATAGACGCATTGGCGGTTTTCCAAGCCAGTATAAAACGGAACTGGCAGGAAAAAAAGGTTGTTGCAGCGTGTCTCATCGACGTAGAAAAAGCCTTTGATTCGGTTCGACGGATCGACGGACTTATCAACAAACTTATCCAACTGGGCTTTCCGGTGAATGTTATGAAAATTGTAGGTAGCTTCATGAGGGGACGAACTGCCTTTGTGGTGTCTGGTAGAGTTAGCTCTGAACCCTTTATCATTAATTCGGGGGTCCCACAGGGGTCCATTCTTGGACCCACTCTCTTCAATATATTTACGTCTGACATCCCAGGGATCAGGGATGAATTTAAACTTGGGATCGAGGTGAATCTCTTTGCTGACGACTTACTGGTGTGGTCTTCTGAGTACAATCTCCGCTTCGCAAGGCTGAGACTCCAAAGGTACCTGGACTCGTTAACATCATACTATGGAAAGTGGGGGATGAGGGTTAACGCCAAGAAAAGCGAGCTGATTGTTTTCAAGGACCCACATCAAAAATTTTGACGTCGCACAAGGAGTATCTGTGACACAAGAATAAAGCTAAACGGACAGGTGGTGCACTGTTCGAAGCAAACCAAGTATTTGGGGGTAATTTTTGATAGGAACAACAACTTTAGTGCCCACGTAGACGCAGTATTGAAGAAAACAAGATACGCATGCCATCTCCTTTTACCTCTTTTCAGGAAACAGTCATCAGCTAACAAGCGGGTGAAGCTACTCGCGTACAAATCACTTATCAGGCCTATACTATTATATGCGGTGCTGATCTGGCAGGCTACAGCGACATACAAATGGAGCAAGATAGGGTTACTGGAACGCAGAATCCTTCGAGCTTGCACTGGGTTTTATAAACGGGAGGACGGACGGCCCTACCCCAACCGACAACTGTACCGGGATGCAGCCTTGGAACCAATCAACCTCTACGCCAAGAGGTTGATCGAGCGAGCGGCGAAACGAATGGTGGAGCATGAGACCACCACGATCAGCAATGCGGCAGACAATCGAGCGATGGAAGCAGCCAACAGTTAGCAATAAGTAGTATATAAGGAATTTAAAAATAAAAAAAAAATAAAAACAAAATCATTATAGAGTATAAGGAATTAGAATATATATATTTTGTTACGTTAAGCTGAAATAAGGAATATTCAAGGCCACACTTAGGGTGCAAGTGTAGAAATTAAGAAGAAATTTAATATATAACAGCTTAAGTCGAAGAACAATTAAATTCTAGTTAGTGCTGAATTCTGGGTACAGCCATTAGGCAAAACCCGTAGGTTAAGTGATAGGTTAAGACTAATTGTAAATAATTGTACATAACACATAAAATCACCCAATAAATTATTGAAAAAAAAAAAAAAAAGAAGTTGCTCTGACTCGTCAGAGCTTACAAACTGGCAACTTTAGGTGAATGCAATTTTTCATTCGCTGTATCTGTTTAAAAAAATTTAGCGAGCTATATATTTTTTTTTGTGATAGAGAGGTGAAGGCTGTTTACGCCCTGAGTGTGGGACTCCCAGACGCAAAATGCATTTGGACTACCCACTAATCACCTCCCCTGTCAACCTGAGAACCTAGCCTGGAACCGTTTGACACATTACTTCGGGCTAGGCCTCGTGTTCCTACGCCTAGAGGCCCCTTCGGATTATGGGAATCTCTTCTCTAACGGGAAGGACGGGAGAGAAAGGAAGTGCTAGAAAAGAGATCCATCCATCCCCGATGCCTCCCAGCGCTCCAATAAAGCTTTTTTCAATATCAGCACTGCCCGAGCATATTGCGCCACGCGATTCCAATTGTCAACTGTTTTCAGCATTACTCTGACGATAGTTTTCGGACAGAGCTCTCCGATTTCGCTGAGTAGGACCCCTCGCTGCTGACTCTACCTAGAAGAATGTGTGACAGGCGTCATCCGGTTCCCCTGCACAAAACAAACAGTTAGGAGACCGTTCCTTGTCAATTCTGTACAGGTAGGACCGAAAACAACCGTGCCCGCTTAAGAGCTGGGTCAAGTAGAAATCGGTCTCACCATGCACTCGACTGAACCACGGCCTCAGGTCAGTGATCAGACGTGCAGTCCGCCTTCCCTTTGTTTCTTGCTCCTAGGACTGATGCCAATCGCTGAGATAGCGACGTCTCTCTTCCCTGGTGATCTTTTCTCTTCGATCTTCGCCCCTGCGCAGGTAAATAATTCTGCACTCTCTCGCAAGGAAGGTGATGGGTATCACCCCTGCGATTACCAGCACTGCCGCCCCGGACACCGTTCGATATGCGCATGAGATTCGCAATGCTCCTTTTCTCTGCACCTGTGCCAACCGCTTCCGGTGTAACTCCTTGCTGAGAGCGTCGCCCCACAGTTCTGATCCGTAGAGTAGAAGCGACTACACAACGCTCATTAAGAGTCGTCTCTTTGATGTGGTGCCCCCCCCCCCCCCCTATGTTGGCCATTAATCGGGTGAGTGGCGTCACACGCGCTGCAGCCTTGTCAGCTGCTGATTTGTTGGGAACAACTCATATTCGAGTCTATCAGGACGCCCAGGTACTTTACTGCTGATTTTGATTCGACCAGCTCGTCCCCTATACTAATATGCCGTACTCTGGGAATTCTCTTCTTCGGTTCGGTTTTTTCCAGTGCCAGCTTGAATCCGTGACAGGTCATCTAGTCCATTACCCTCCGCATTAACGTATTGAGTTTGAGTTGCGCATGGTCTACTGTGCGTCCAGCGACCAGCGCCGCGACATCGTCCGCATAGCCGATCAAACGTGACTCATCCGGCAGTTCAAGCTGCAGCAGTCCATCGTAGGAAATGTTTCACAGGTCCGGGCCAAGAATCGAGCCCTGAGCGACACCTGAAGTAAGATTTGTACTTCGCCTACCCTCCTTCGAGTCGTAGAGTAGGTTGCGGTCCTTCAAATAGTTCCTGAGAATCCACAACAGGTACACTGGTACTTGAAAACGCTTTTCTAGCGCTTGCAGAATATCTACCCATCTAGCGCTGTTAAATGCGTTTCGGACATCCAGAGTAACCAGCAGGACGAACCGTCGTGTGGAAATACTGTGAAACTCCGCACGTTGGACCGCGCTCACTACTTCTCCAATTGCATTGATGATGGAGCGGCCTGCTCTGAAGCTCCCTGATAAGTTTTTCAAAAACTTTTCCGGCCGTGTCAAGCATACACAGTGGGCGGTATGCAGCTGGCAACTCGGGATCCCTTTTTCCCTTCGTAATGAACACAAGTCTCGCCATCTTCCAGCACTCTGGGAAAAGCCCTTCGCGCAGGCATGCGTTGAACATGCGGAGGAGCAGGTGAGGAGCAGGTCAAGACTGCTTTCTCCAATTCCATCTTCGTGAAAAATGGAATTTCCGTTGGTGTTTCATAGTGAACGGCTTCAACGGTGGCAGGATGGATGAGGAAGAAAATGAGCTTTATCAAAAAAAAATATTTATACTTACACAAAAAAAATAACTTGATGTATTTGGGGGAAAAAATACTTGAAATATTGTTCGATTGGGGCAGGTTGCGCTCCGATTATCACTACTCTACCTGAAGCCTTGGGCTGAAGGAGGGAAGGCAAGAATCAATAGATTACAGCATTTCATTGCAGCAAAAATAATGAAAAACAACTAAAAGAAGTTGTTAGAGATTGTTACAGCTAACGCGGGAAGAGCTCAAAGGTACAAGAGGTAAACTGGACCAATGCTATGCTGAACTGGCCGAAGAGCGTTGCAAAAACGACGAAATCACGGTGAGTTTGTTAGATACTCAGAAGCCTGAAACCAAAAAGCGCAAAAAACATAAAGAGCACAAAATTGAGTCACCACCGCCTTCGGCTGAATTTCGTATGACAGCAAAACTTGGATCCTTGGAAATGAGAAATGCGTGAATTACAACTTCGTGAGGTCAGATGAATACACTGGCTACGTTAATATTGAATTTTTCTCCCGAATATTGTTCACCTAATATTGATACGAAGAGGTATAAGATACGAAGGCCTCATTACTGGAAGACCAGGTTTTTTTTGTGGTTGGGAGGTGAAGGCTATTTACGCCTTGAATGTTGGACTTGAATTGCTAGACAGTGGCACACATCAACTGAACTACCGACTAAACACCTCCCCTGTCACACCGAGAACCTAGCCTGGAACTGTTTGTCACATAACTTCGGACTAGGCCTCTTAAGTCTCGCCTATCAGCACCTTCGGATTAGAGAGATCCCTCCCTGAGCAGGGATGGACAGAAAGGAGAGGGATTACTCAGAGAGTGACAAGTGATCGACGATGCCCTTCTTGATTGTGAGAACCGCCCGAGCGTAGTGCGGCACACAGTTCCATTTGTCCTTAGACACCAGCATCTTTTCCACCAGGGTATCTGGAGAGATCTCCCCTATTCCCCCCCTGAGATGTAAACGGTGTCTCACCCACCGTTCACATGTGAAGAAGGTGTACAAGGTGTCTTGCGACTGCAAGACCAGGCTAGTAGTAATAGCAGTAGTAGTATTAATAGTAGTAGTAGTAGTAGTAGTAGTAGTAGTAGTAGTAGCAGTGATATTACTTTATTGAGACCGTTGTTTTACATGAATGGCTTGACCCCCTATATTACTTACAATTCATTTGACAATGACTTCGTATTCAAATGCCATTTTTGATAGATATACAGCCGGTGTCCATACGGCAAGTATTTTTTGTTTCAAATGTATATTTTTTACGGTTTGCTCATACGGTTTGGTTCTTTAGTCGTTCACAAACTTTAACTTGAAACGAGCCTATTCTAAGCCTAATTATATATATACTTATATTTATTCACGGTTCAACCTTCTCGTTTGTTCTGCCTGGCCGTATGCTCTCTTCTCAGTGTTAAAACTTTCCATCTTTCTATAGAGGGCATATTTCCACCCGATGTGATCTTCAGGGTATTTTTTTTGGGTAGGGAGGTGAAGGCTATTTACGCCCTGAGTTTCAGAGTCCCAGTGGCACAACCCACTTACTGGACTACCGACTAAACACCTCCCTAGTCAATCAGAGCGCCTAGCCTGGAACCGTCCTAGCCTGGTACCTGAATCTCCAGGGTATGAAGAGGTATTTGGAGAACTTCTAGTTTAGGAATTTGTCCATTTTGACCCACTAGGTATTGTCTGCCACTATATGGTGAAAATCCGGTTTTACGGGACTATGTAGGGGTTCCGCATCGGGTTGATAAAGTGAGGATTTTCGGTACAAGGGGTATTATGAGTCATTGTGTTAGTGAGTGTTGAGTAATGTGTCTACCATTTGGCTATTTTTGGCGTCATTGAATTTGCCATGGTATCGGGTTCGTGTGTGTGTGATTCTATAGGTGTGTTGCGTAATTGGAGTCTGTTTTGTTATGTGTAAACGAACGTATGTGCTCCTTACATCTAGTTGTTAGTTTCCGTGTCGTTTTTCCTATGTATACCAATTCGCAGTCCCTGCATGTTGGTTTGTATATGCCACTGTTGTTGTATGTTGGTTTGCTGTTAGGCTTCGGCGTTAGTTTGTTTCCTATGTTGTTGTTGGTTTTGAATGCGGTATGTAGTTTGTATTTTTTGAAGAAGCTTGCCAGTTGGTATGTCTCCTTGCTTACGTATGTCAATGTGGTCCATTTGTGTGCGTCCTTTGGTGTGTCTGATGGTTGGCTTTTTTGTTTCTTCTTGTGCTGTGCGATCAGTTTGTTGATATCACATTTCTTGTATCCGTTATTGTCGGCTATAAATGTTGTTTAATTCGTCGGTGTAGTCGCTGGAATTCATAGGGATGGAGTGTGGTCTCTGCACCATTGATCTGTATGCTGCTAGTTTGTGTTGGTCGGGATGGTTAGATGAAGCATCAAACCATCTCCTCCTCTCCTCAATCTCCTCAAAGCACTACCCAAACTTCACAAGCCCTACAAGCCCAAAGCTGCTACATACGAACATCCGAACCGAACCGTCGGAAATACAATGAATGTATATGTGATGGATTTTACTACTTATATGTCTTGATTTTACTTCTGCTTAAACGATACTAGGTGCTGATTTCACATATTGTAATTAAAGATTATTTCGACCAAGTAAGATAGAGCTTTTGAAGTTTGGTACGAGCCTGTGAATAAAATTTTGAGCTGATTTTCAATCAAACGCGGAAAATCAAGTAGTTGAGATGATGTTAAACGTTTAAGGTTTTTTTCGGTTCCAACGCTGGTTTTGTATTTCTTGGCTCAAAGCATATTCTACGTCCATTCTACTTTTCGTATATTGTACTACAATGTCGTTTAATTCACCATCTGAACCAAGCCTTTAATTATAAGTGTTGTGCAGAAAACCAATAATTTTACATAGCGGTTTCAACTTTGGCAAGAATTTGTTATTGAGAGAATGATGTAAAAGTTTGTACTTTTGGGCAATGTAACCGTGAACAGCTTCTACCACCCACCTGATTTTCGTTATCTATCTCGATACATTGGCCTCTTCTGTAGTCAGTTGTGGCTTATTACCTTTAAAAGCGGGCATAAAAACGATAAAACCCTTGTGATTCAAAAGCTCTACGACATCACTAAGTCCACAATCTACAATGAAGATATCATCAGGTAACAGAAGTTTTTTCAGGCCTAATGGATCCACTAAAATAATTTTCATACTTGAAGCATCTTTTAGGGTCGCGCAATAAGGCCCAGCAAAATCAACGACAAAGCCATGCATTTGTTGTACATATTGTGAAAGGTTTACATAGATAAGTCCTTTTTTGTCCTGAGTATGATAATAATTATTTGATATACTTCTTTAATAACAATTATTTTTACTTTTTTGGTGTCACGCTCCAAGCTGATGTTCATCAACATTTAATAATTTACATGCAGTATTACAGGTGTTCGCTACAAGTTGTTGTCGAGAAATAGCGTTGTATCCCAAACAGCTCGGTAGAATGTCTTTTTCAAAACTAGTAATGATTTGTGTGAAATATTTGGAGACTCGTGGCCGTAAGGTAAACCGGAAATACTAGTTTTTGTTTGGTTTGAGTTTCCGGTCTTCAGCTTAAGCAAAAATATAATTATAGCTAAACCATTTCCCAAGATAATCCAGTAAAAGCTTTTACTTGATCTTCTGACTTTTACTTGATATGGAGTTCGTGCATTGCATCGAATATTGTTGAAATGTGAGAGAGTTATAATATAAATAAAGGTATCTTGATTATTGAATAAAGTAAACATTATTGAAATAATATTGTAATGAGTTACACTGATTTGATTAAGAGAATACGCGACAATATATTTAATAAGTATCTATAAGACACGACGGTTTGTCTAGTATGAAACATATAATTCGACTGATCGGTGTCGCCATGCGTAGAGGTTGTTACACTGATAGAATAAGTTCCCTTTTGGACATAACAACAATATTTGTCTCTCAACACACACACATATACACGAGTGCGTATTGCTGCGCGGAAATAAGCGGAGATATTTGCAACAAATATTGATGACTGGGATTTAATAGATAGCGTATTAAAAAATAGTGTTATAAGTAGTGTATTAGAAACTATACGAAGATGAGATAAATCATCTTCATAAAAATATTTTCCTTTTAAATGCGTCGAACAGCACCGATCACCTTTTGGTATAAATACTTTTTTTTATGAATATTTGTATTCGTGTTTCTAAACATACTGTCTTGAGATCATTTGTTTTTTGACATATAATGCAATACGTGTGAGTAGATGGAACACGTTGAAATGGAATTTCAAGGAAGTCTTCGCTCAGATGATATTCATAAGTAATATCGCTGTCACTACTACTATTTGAATCCTTGGAGTTAACATATGTTTCTTCTGTCAACCCAGTAGTCGCTGATTCTTCATCGCATACTTTCATGCTTAAAGGCATCTCGTCAGACGATGTACATTTCGAACTAGAAGCTTTTTTGTTAATATATAGGATGAGTCGACACTTGTTACAGAGTATATCGTCAACTTTTACGGTTTTATTTAAATAGTCACTAACCACTTTACCATCTTCTCAGTTCTCATAACTTTTTTATAACCACTAATTTCACGAAGGGACTTGTTACAGTTTTTACACTTGTCCTACATTACTAATAACAATTTAGCTTAGCGAATTTTAAAATCTTTAAAGAAAATACCAAAGAATCCAATTCACAAAGCTACCTCTTAGAACAATGTCGATGACAATGCGATGTTGGTAAGATATGTGATATAATAAGCAGCATGATCCGAACTTATTTGAACTTATAAAAACTCCTTTTTAAGCCGCTGTCGGCGCCGTATAAATGAAAGGGTCTTATGCGGGTCAAAAGCAAGGATAAGTAAAAACGTAAGGATTATTTAGTTTTATTACGGGTAAGTTTTCTTGTTTTATTAGGGATAAGTATAGTTCGCATTTGAGATAAGAATTTGTATATAAAGGTAGAATTGGATGAAATAAACGGAGTTGAGTACTATACCTCACCGAAGCAAGTCGTTTTGTTTACGGAAGCACTGGTAAACTAGAAGATTTACCTAGTTTAGCATCAAGTATAAGGAAGGACATTTGGATGGACGAAATACCGGGAGGAAATACGCAACTCCATTGGAGGAACGAGGAAATCATCGTTCATCAACCTGATTACTCGCAAAGAGGTTCAAGTTTGTACTGGCTTAGAGAAAATTCCTAAGCCACCCTGCACTCTGAACCAATTTCAAGAAACCGTCGTATCTAGAATCCACCGGCCTGCTTCACAGACGATATCCCGGTGCGAACATTTTGGTGACCTCGACGTGATTGAAGCATCGAAGAAAAAGCAACCAGAAGCAGAGACATGATCCAGCAGTGCAGCTCTTCAAATGGCAAGCAGGGACAAGTAAAAGGGCGAAATGACGCACAACATGGATCAATTGGCCAAAAAGTAATCAGCGCTAATGATGAAAGTCGACACCAACTACCTCTCATATCAACGCTTGGTGGAAGAACGAAGGACGTCTAAAGCAGTGGAAGAAAAACTACAGGCCCTTGAGGAGGCATGGGCCACATTTGAAGAAACGGATGATCAAATCCGTAAAGAGTATCAAGACCGTCGCGACCATTCGTACTTTATGGAGGATAGGCGCGGACAAATGATGAAATTATACGAAGGCTATAAGAGCGAGCTTGAGTTAAAATTACGCGCATCCAGCGAACATGCTATGGAACCCAGTCTAAGGCCAGAAACACTGCAGTTCGTGCGAAGGTGCCACATGAGACAAGCCTCAATGGAAAATATTATTGAGCGACTAAATATGCAGAGCCAAATTTCTTAGTATTATGAAGCAAAGATTGAAAGATTGAAGGCAGATTGGGCTAGCATTCACGAGGGAAAATTAAGAATATGCTCAGAAGTTCAGGATCCATCACAATATGGATTTGATTACAACAAAAATGACGACCTAGACATAGAGGTCCAGGATGTAATGATCAGCTTGATTTGGAAAGGCTGATCAATCAACCAATTGCTGTGGTAGATTGCGCAAAAAGCTTAAAGAGGCTGTATGATACTACACGAGAATGTGTGTTCATGTTAGAACACAATGGTGAAATGGAAAGGTAAATGGCTCATGGGACCCTTTACTATTGCACATAATACTTAAAAAACTGGATCGTTCGTCACATGCCAGTTATGAGCAATCATTAAACAGCAAACATTAGAACTGAAAACACAAGCGTCAGCCAACACTGTGACACCAAACTGGGAAGGAGGGAAGCAATATGTTTTTTTCGCAACAGCAATGGTAACAGCATTGACCAAGAACTGAAAGCCGATCGAATGCAAAGTTTTATTGGATCCAAGTTCTCACGGCAATATTGTATTAGACCACAGAAGGTTGACATGAAACTAGGTGCAGAAATGTATGGAGAAAAAACGCGGTCCGGACAACAAAAAACAGAGCCAACCTTGCCAACTCTCCACAACAGCGTATTTTGGTGGATGATATTGGGCAAGGTATCACAGCCGCTTCAGCCAAAGGCCTTTGCAGGATGTTGCGACCACGGCTGCCTTGGTATTTTCTTACGTAGCGATGGACCGATGTTGACATCCCTCCTTGTTCATTTATCCCATTTTTACCTTTTCCTCCAAACCGTGATTTCCCTTTTCGCTTTCTTTTCCCACCATATTCATCCTAATATCCACTCTAAATAGTTGGTACACAATCCAATATATTTGAATTTCGTATAATTCAAATATGCTGGATTCTACCAACAATAATGCCTGCGTTTAATTACCCGACGTGATGTCAACAGACGTACCTGCACGTTAAGATTGCGAGTGGCGACGGCGATGCTTGATGTTGGTTATAGATTATCAAAGACCAAGCTTCTCCGTGGCATAATGGATTTGCTATAGCCTGTGGACCCCGGATTCTGAGTTCGAATCCATCTTGGGTGTTAGTCTTGTAACCTTTTGATTGGTTGATTTTTTTCCAGAGCGATCGATATTTTCTTCGATTTGCTCTGAGGAAGTTGACCTCAACCCAGGGGGTGAAAGGTTAACGAGATGAGGTACCGGTGTCGACAGCGGGTTGGAGGGACAGCGGTGATGTGTGGGTTTTTTTGGGGGGTCAAGGAGTGCAAGTTAAGGCGTCAAGTGTGGCGGAGCGTGTTTTTTTTTTTTTGGTTTTGAAAAAAAAGGAAAAAAAGTTGATTGGCGGTCACGATAATGAGTTTGAGTTTAAAAGTTCGGGAAGGGTTTTATAGACCGCCAAAGACTTTGATCAGCAAAAACGGCTTCTGTGTGGTGGGTAACGACATTAACAAGAAAAAAACCTAGCGAGTTTGAGCTCGAGATTTCGGGAAGGTTTTTGGAAACCGCGATTTGATAAGAAATAAAAACAACAAATGGCCTCTGTGCGGTGCATAATAAAATTATCAAGAAAAAAGAAAGTGAGTTTGAGATTGACAAAAAAGAAATGATTGATTGAGATTGGAAGAAATGAATTGAAGTGACGTGAACTTCGTAATATTATACAAAACAGTAATTTGTATATATTTAACAAAAACAAAATAAAAAAGGTTTTGCTAAATCTATAAATGAAGTTTGTTTAAAAGAAAAATTAAGGACAAAAGTAAAGTTTTGTTTTTTTGGTAACTTCAACTCGATTACATATGGAATTCAGATTTTTTTTCGGAAAGAAGGAGAAGATAAAAGTTGAAAAGGTGAACTCAGATTTATAAGAAAAAGCCTGCATGTAAACCGTACCCGATCGGGTTAGGTGTTGTTTTTTTTTTTGGTTTTTTTTTGTTCCGATACAGATTTGATTTCTTTGATCTTATCTTAAAAATCGTTGTTTTGTTTATTACTTTTGCTCTTCTCCAGTATTGTATATTGTTTTTTCTTCTTTTATTTGTTTCCATTAATAAATTTACAATGAATTAATCGCCGCGTTTTATTTCATTTCTCGGGGCACTCCTCCTTGGTTCCTTCTCCCTCTCCCCTTCATGTGATGGTTGTATTCTTGGTGTAGGTGGCCCAGCACGGGCAGTGATCTTCCCCACGCGAACCCCGAAAGACTGAGCGCAGCCGGCCTCAGTAAGCCACGTGGGGACCCAACGATTACTTCCATACAAATGTCTGCGACCATGGCAGCCGCGGTTCGCAACAAATTACGCCAAAATAAGGTGTATTCTAATGGCATTTACGTTTTAGATTTTGCTATAGCAAATTTTCTTTCTCATTTAGCTCTATTTATGTAATTAAAGTAAGGTGGTTCGCAACAAGGACTTCCGAATGCACAATTAGAGGACCAATCGCTAAAGGCTAAATAAACACGAACAGAGGTGCGAAGAATTCTTCAAAAATACGTCAAACAGAAATTAAAATGGAGGATTTAGAGTAAAACTACCAATACTAGGATTATCTGACACCCTGGGAGATTCAAGAAGAATAGGCTGGCGAAGATACCTGAATCTTGAACGGAAATTATAAAAGGACACAGAGCTGTGCAAGGAATACAAATTGTTCTTGAAAGAATATCTAGAAATGGGACACATGATTAAAATACATTAAAGTGAAATCCCAGAAAAACACTATTTTATGCCACACTACGGAATATTGAGACCTGACAAGAGCACAACAAGACTAAGAGTAATGTTCAATCATCATGCAAAACAACGTCGAACATCTCATTAAACAACATCATGATGAAGGGAGCACAAATCCAAGATGATCTCATGAACATTTTGATCAGATTCAGACGTATAAATATGCAATAATGGCAGACATCAAACAAATATTCCGGCAAATAGAGATCGCTCCAGGAGACCAGGCCTTACAACTAATAATGTGGCGACCATCACCAGAGGATAGAATACACTACTATAAACTGTACACGGTAATCTCCGGCACCAAGGCAGCTCCATTTCTAGCTACAAGATGTCTCCAGCAGCTCTGCGAAGAAGAAGAAATTGGGTACCCGATGTGATCAAAGGCTATAAAAGGCTTCTACATGGACGACATAATAACGGGCGCTAATACAATACACGAAGCGATGCAAAAGTGAAATCAGATAATTAGCATGCTAAAAGCAGGAAGATTCGAATTGTACAAATGGCCAACAAGTCACAAAAGATTATTAGAAGGAATACCACACGAGAACCGAGAAAGGGAAAAACTATTCGACGATGAAGACTCTGGACACATCGAAACCTTAGGGCTGTCCTGGCAAAGAGCTCAAGACCAATTTACGTTCACCACAACCTGGCCCAAGATACCAGATAAAATCACTAAGCGTGAGATAGTGTCTGAAGTAGCTCGATTATTTGACCATTGGGATTGGTGAACCCGAATGCAGTTACGTCCAAAATATTTATTCACAAGCTCTGGAAACAAAAATCAGACTGGGATCAGGAACTAGAAGATGGCTTGAAACAGGAATGGCTGAAGTTTCGCCAAGAACTAAGCGCGCTTCACCAGATTAAAATCGGCAGAAGTATTCTGGGTACAACTATGTCAAAAAGAATAGAAATGTACGCCTTCGCCGATGAAAGTGAAGCGGCTTACGGAGCCGTTATCTACATAAGAATAATGCATCTCGAAGAAAATACACGCACCAGGATCTTGTGCTCTCAATCCCGCATTGCCCCGGTAAAAACAATAATGTTACCAAGATTGGAACTGTGTGCGGCTCAACTAGCAGTAGAATTAACGTCCAAAGTCAAGAAGGCGTTAGAAACAACAATTAATGAAACATACTTCTGGTCCGATTCGCAAATTGTCCTATCATGGATAAGGAATGAGCCGTCTACGTTTAAAACATATGTAGTGCATAAGATAGTACCAATACAGGATCAAAGTCAGGCATCACAATAGAATTATGTAAATAAAAAATCGAGCCCAGCAGACATGGTATCCAGAGGAATGCTGCCAAGCCAATTAAAGGCATTAGAGCTGTGGTTTTGTGACCCATAATTCCAGACCAAGCAAGAGAAACAATGGCCAAGCAGAGAGATAGAATACACCAGAGTGTAAGAAAAAGAGCGAAAAACAAGCTTGCTAATTACTCGTGCAGAAGCAAGAGATGCCACCCAGCACCCTGTCTTTGCTACAGACCATCGCAAATCGTTTTCTTTCCTTCAAAGAGTGATGGCGTACGTAATAAGAGCGAAACGGAGAATCAAGGGTGAACCGGTGAATGATAAATGGCTCACCACCATTGAACTAAACGAAGCCCAAGTCGAAATTGTAAAGGCAATTCAACATGCACATTTCACAGAGGAATTGCAGCAAGTTAAGGGTGGTTCGGAAATCAAAAAACATAGTCGAATCAGCACACTATCACCATTCTTAGAGAAAAAAGGAATCATTCGAGTTGGTGGAAGATTGCAAAGCGCAGAAATAGGATACGAGGCCAAACATCCAGTTTTGTTGCCAGGAAATGACTTCGCATCCAGGCTGATACTAGAACACCTACACAAACAACACTTGCATGCCGGGCCGTTAGCATTAATAGCCATCGCAAGGCAGCAATTCTGGATCCTCCAAGGTAGGACGCTGACCAGGGCTATTATAGCTCAATGCACACAGTGCGTTAGAACCAATCCCGAAAAATGGGAAACTTGCCGAGAGAAAGAGTGTTACCCACAAGAGCGTTCTTAACGGCCGGTGTTGACTTTTACTGGCCCATATGGACACACCATCATCTAAGGGGCAAAAAACCGTCGAAAGGCTATATAGCAGTATTCTGCTGCTTTACAACGAAGGCAGTACACTTGGAAGAAGTGTCCGACTTAACCACTGAAGGTTTTATATGCGCTCTGTGAAGGTAAATGGCCATCCGCCGATCTTCACTGCAACAACGCGACAAATTTTGTGGGAGCCAAGAATGAACTCTATAAATTTGGAGCTCTACCAAAGGCGGATCTGAAAAAGCGAGAAAATAAATAGAAGCCGTGCCGAAATGGATGTACAACTTCCTTTCTTCCTTGACATTCGAAGAGCTGAGTATCGTAGCTGCGGAAGCAGAAGCCGTTCTAAACTCAAGACCACTAACTCCAATGTCCGCAGATCCCAACGACTTGGCCGCACACACCCCAGGGCAAATTTATATTGGAGAACCATTAACTTCCATACCTTTTCAAAGTACCATGGTAGGATCGACCAGGTGGACATTAGTGTCAGCCCTCAGACAAGAACTCTGGAAAAGATGGACCAAGGAATACCTTAGTGAGTTGGAGCATAGGTACAAATAGAAGGCCGAAACGGCTAACGTCCAACCAGGCATGATGGTAATTCTAAAGGAAGAAAACACTCTACCGATAAAATGGCCATTAGGCAGATGGCCACAATGATGGGCTAGCACGAGTAGTCATAGTAAAAACAGCAACAGGAACACACAAGAGAACAATACATCGATTAGCACCATTGCTAGCTGAAGGCTCCAAACCAGACGAACGGGACAAGACCACACACCAAGGAGTAACTGCGAAACAAAAAACTCAAACAACAGAGAGCAATAAGAGGACCGCCAATACACCAATAACACAGAGACAAGGAATTCCGAAGAAATCAAGACTTCAGGCTTAGGTTGCTTGTCGCAACGTGGGGGAGGATGTTAAGTCTAGACTTGGATAATTACTAGCAATAGATTAAGAAAACTATTTGTTAAGTCTAATATAATCATAAGCAATAAAAAATAAAATGAACAAAATAGGTGCATTAACATGTTAGTGTGAAAACTCCTTTGTAAGCCACTGTCAGCGCCGCATAAACGAAAGGGTTTTATGAGGGTCAAAAGCGAATTATCTAAAAACCAACATATTGCAAAATTCAGGATAATCCTTTCATCGATTTCTTTGATACTACCGCACCAGGAAAAAGGATCTTTATTTATTGCTCTAAGGATTAGTTAGGTTTATTAAGGGTAAGTTTTCTTGTTTTATTAGAGATAAGTAAAGTTGGTATTAGCGATAAGAATTTGTATATAAAAGGTAGAATTGGATGAAACAAACGGAGTTGAGTACTATATCTCACCAAAACAAGTCGTTTTACTTACGGAAGCACTGATAAACTAGAATATTTGCCTAGTTTTATTAAGCAAATTTTATGGAATTTCTTGATATGTCGGCCTCGGTTGTAATTAAATTAATTACAACGAAGTAGTAAAGTTACAAAATAAATAAATAGGATACAGAATACTTTCTCGTTCTTTGAATGCATGTTACGAAACGGAATACCCAAGTTTATCTATACGTGGGTTTTTCGTCCGTAAATTGGATTTACATGACAAGGCGCGAATCACATTTTATTTTTTGTCGAAGTTTTGCACCAATTTTTTTCTCACGAAATTTTTATGCATGATAGTGCACATAAAGGAGCATAACATATTGTGACATGTTCGAATAATGTCACGCGCCACTGTAGTTGTCTTAAGAGAAAAGTCGTACACAAGTTTCAATTACCAATACATCGATTAATCTCGAAGAGGAAAATTGGCATAACATGAACACATTGCGTGCATTGAGTGCAGCAAATACGTGTGTAAGTGACTCAGCGCGTAAACTCGAGAACTATCCTCATGGAAGATTAGCGATTGATTGGTACGCGTATAAAAGCGACTACAACGAGTGGCGAAGAGAGTCTTGTGAATTAAGTTGAGAAACGAGCCACAGTGCGCGTTGAAAGTAGTGTGGTAATCGAAAAGTGTTGCGAAATAAAATCGTATGCGAATTTTAAATAGCGAGTGAAAGTGATTGATTAATTAATGTAAAAGTGAACTCATAAAAGTGATTAAGTGAAAATAATTGTCAAGTGTTAGTGATTTTTAAGAATAAAATTTCAAACATCTAATTTCAAATTAGTCGGGTGTGTTTCATTCACTATTGCGAACATTTGCGAAGAGCAAACAGGTCGAGCACCTGATAAAGCGCAAAACTGGTGTCAGAAAGTGGGATTATTCTTGCAAACGTGAAGTGAATAAAGTCGAACACTTAATAACACCGAAAACTATTGCGAACACTTTTGTGAACTTTTAGCATTAAAGGCAACTCGCCAAAAAAATGCCACTTAATAAACGTACTTACTCTACCGGAACTAAAGGACGAATTGCAAAAGCAAAGCATTTCCTACGAAGGAAGGGAAGGAATGGATCCAGAGTCCTTTGAGTGGTTTAGAGTCGTTTAAAGTGTTAGTGATTTTTAAGAATAAAATTTCATACATCTGATTTCGAATCAGTCGGATGTGTTTCATTCACTATTGCGAACATTTGCGAAGAGTAAACAGGTCGCGCACCTGACTAAGCGCAACAATATATTATTTTTGTGAGTATAATTCACAGAGAAAATAACAAAAAATTATTATTTATTTGTTTTTTTTTTACTTTTTTAATGATTATTTTATGATTTTTTTAAAATTATTTTTAAAAATCTAAAAAAAATATATAATATTCACTGTAAAGTTATCTAAAGCCTCGCGTTGGTTTCACTTCTCTAGCTTAATTAGTTTTCGAGATAATTTTTTTGAATAATTGATATGCGTACGGTTACTTTTTCGGAAGCGAAACGTACATAAATCACGTTTGTACATCAAGTAGATTTAAATACACAGGTTTCGATATAGGTTCATTTTTGGGGGCCAACTCGTCATACTTATCCAGCTTTTTTTTTACTTATCCATTTTTTTTTTTGCTTGAGTTCATTGCTTCGAGTTTGAATCTATTTGATCCTCATTCTCTCATTCTTCATCATTATGATCGATGAGTTTTGTGCCCAAATTCAGTTTAAATACTCCCATCTGCACAATATTTTTCTTCGGTGTGCCCTTGTCAGCTTCTATAGCCCTGCATTGTAGACACGAATTAATGCGTTAGGCCACTCTAGAATTTTTTAAAATCGATTTTTTTGTGTGTTAAATTGTCACTTAAGATCTCAATAATGATGTGCCAAAAGATTATAGTCGGGAAAAAGCACTTGGTTTTTGAATTTTAATGCAAGGCCCCCTGGTCTGCCTTTGTGATCGCTCGAGAAAAGGAACGTTAGGGAATCAGAACAGGTATACGGGAGTTGTTATTGAAACCATTTGTGTATAGACTATGTTAGACGTTTAAACAAGTTTAAACTTGTCTAATTTCTTTTTCAGTCAGTTAGGCACAGCCAAGCATTTGAAAAGGAAGCTACGTACGCTTGTCTTTACTTCTGCGAGATAATTTTTTTCACCTGTTTAATTATTTTTATTTTACAATGAGTGATAAAGAAAGGAGGAAAAACGGTATATGGCAACAGCAAGAGACCAAAAATGTCTCGAAGAATACCATTGAATGCCAGTACATCCGCAAAAAGTGGACAAAATGGAATTATAGTATCAGGCGATGGTACGTGGAGAAAACGTGGGTTTACGTCTTTATACGGGTTAGTGACTCTCATCGGTAATAACTGTAGAAAAATCGTTGAATGTGTAGTGAAATCAAAATACTGCAAGTCTGGGCTCAAAAAAAAACCGAAGAATATGCAGAGTGGGCAGAAAATCATGAAGAAGAATGCGCTGTGAATCATGATGGATCTGCAGGAAAGCTTGAACTCAACTCCTTGGGTTGAAGGCTCAACTTGCAATCCATTGCAAGTGGTAAAACAGTCTTGTATGTGGCTGCGAATACTGAAGTTTGTGTGTACAATGACGGGGTTTGTTCAATTTTGCACAAAATGGAGGCAATGCACTTGAAAATCGGACCGAAAAGCTACGAAACGTGCCTTGAAATGCCAATTGTATGGTGCAGGCATCACTGTTTAAAGGTATTAAAAAATTATTGATGATTTTCTACTACTCAAAACATCAAACGCGTTTATCTCAAAACTGTATTTTTTGAGTAGATCGGAAACATAACTCAGGCAAGTTTAAACCGATTTACTTGTAATTTTGCAAATATCTTGAAAAATATATTGTTTATGGAAGCCCGTAGAATTTTTTTCAAATTGCATAGTCCATTTGTTATTAACAATTATCTGATGAAGTGTGCCATTTGGTCAAAAATTAAAATATCGAAAGAAACCTACGTACTTCTATAGCAGTTAGTGTATGAAATAAAAACAACAAAAAAATCAAAAAATCCCTTATTGCAAATAAAAAATTGCAGGAGCTGTTTGTCCGGCGGTGGGCCTTGAAAAAACGAAAACGTTATCGGAAAAATGCTGCACAGCCACCATTTTGCAATGAATTGCTGCAAAAAATTTTTGTATACAATTGTTCATATACACAATAAATATCTTTAATTGAAATTTTTTCGGCCTCTACAGCGGCCTAACCCTTTAACAACACATAAATTCCAAAGGAGCAAGATACCGCAAATACTCCACTTTTATTTCGATTGCGGGAGAGACAAATCGAAAGCATACGATCAGCGAGATCGTCACCACCCATATTTTCGTTGTAATTTTTAATAACATCTGGCCGCTTCACTATAACGTGTATTTGTCTTTCTTAGACCACCGCTCACATTCATCGTGGTTCCGAACAAAATAGCACGTAAACATCATCAGTACAGGGTTGTTGTCAAGTCACATAATCACAGCGAGTTTATTACCTTCCTTTATTTTACTTCGCAGCTACATCTTGCTTGCTTTTTTCAAGATGCAGTTGATGCACAGTTTTTCAGAATTTTTTTCTTCATAACAGTCCCTGTGCCGTGGAAGCCAAGCTAACTATTTCGTCGCAAAGTTTTGGAGTGATCCGGTCCAAAAACAATAAATTCCCGGGAATCAAAGTTCTAGTCAAGTGAATAAAAGCAGCCTTTCCCAAATTAAATCCTTGGTTGAATAAATGAGGTAATATTGTGTCTCCCTAATATGTTGCCATGTCGCAAACGACACATTTTTTGAAGCTATAACGAAAACTTTTAAGGCCGATGGGATTCCTTTTAATTTACTAGTTTCAAAAATATGGGTTCTATTTTTACAGTCAACCACATTAATGAGAATGTTGTCATCTATGTATAATTTTGGTCATGGAATTGGTGCCATTCCCATTCCTGTGTATTTTTTTGGATGTATGTTGGTTGCATTGAATCATTTGTTTCTCACCCGAGGTTGGTATGGATCCAACTATCTTGAACGTTTGCGTGGTTTTGCCTATTTCTGATGGCGGTCTTTCACTTCGGCCATGGTGAGGAACACATACCCGCACACGGGAAGTACTACTGGCTTGTCTTCTTGCTGGTGGTACATTTGATAAAGTGGTTGATTCCATATGTGAATTGTCTGAGTGAGTGTCCAACGTTTCCTAATCTGAGCTACTAGATTCGCTATTACGGTGACACGGTTTTTGTCGAAATTCCGAAGGAAAAAACTCCGGAACTTCATCTGAATTGTCCGCAGAAAAGTTAAATTCGGAGTCATTCAAAGTTTCTGCAATTTCCTTATCTGTCAAACCTGCAACAACACAAAACAGGCAAAAAAATCCATCAATATACTTTGTATAGGACATGAGAACACAAAGTACACAAATATTCATTTCGCGCTGTTGTACTTTGCAAGGGGCATATGAACGAATATTAAACCAAAAGCCCATTATCTTGTTTTTCAAGAAAATTTTACACCGACTTTTCAGTTCACAACACTTATCAAGCAATTTATCATCAAAAGACACATGATCACTAAAAAATTCAACTGACGATTGTGGAATTACTTACTTTTGCACAGATGTATGTTGCGACGTTTTATGCCAGTGATTTTTTGAACACTATGAAAGATGACGGTTGACGTTTTCTATCTGTTATCATATGGCAATACGTTCAATGATAGCCACTAGGGAAATAGTTATGTGTTACCTGGTAAAATTAAGCCAATATAATTTTTAAATTCACATGGACAGATGTACGCAGGAGATTATAGAGTACTTGGTTTTTTACATATTTTTTTGCTAGGGCGTTGGTACTTTGAAACACATTTTCTAAATATACCTCCTTCAAATATTTCCATCTCTTCTGCCGCTGTCGGTAAAATAGTCATCCAATCTGAGAATTAGTAGGTAATGATGGGCAGGAGTAACGTTTTATACTTAAGAAGCTTTAAATTCAGGAAAACGGATCTGGAGGAAAGCAGAGGAGAAATTAACGCTGCCATTCCTTTAGTTCTGTTTAAAGCTTTCTTTGCGTTGGGATTCATTTGGAAGCTATTGGTGAAGTTCACGACTAAACACTTAATGGTGTGCTTAGTTGTTACTACGTATTTTCCCGCTAACCTTACGGAAGAATAGTAACACCGATTTCGAGGGATTTTATTTTAAGCCCCCAACCTTTTAAATAGCTGACATTTTCGCCAACTACTCTTTACACTTTTTGTATATCGAAAATCATAAAAGTATGACTGGCTAGTACTAGTATGTCATCTGCGAACATAATAAGCCTTCGAGTTGCAAGACGGGGTTTGGTTTCTACTTTGTATGGTTTGGAGCATCTTAAAGCTACTTTTAGAGTTGGTTGGATTCTGAACATCGTGTAGGAAAAAATTAAAAAAAGTAGGGCCCGAGTATGGAACCTTGTGGCATCCCTGATAGAACGGATATTGGTGTTGAAGTTTGACGAGTGATTTTTAAAGTTGTATTTCTCTTTAGTAGAAAGGTATTGATGATTCTTGTAAGGGGTAGAGGGTAATTTGTAGAGATGAACTTGAATTTGAGACTGTCAGTCCAAAAGGTGTCGAAGGCTTTTTGTAGATCTAGTGCGCAAGCAAGCATCCTCAAGCATCCTCAGAATTTGATATTTGTCCACACGGATCTTGTTGACATCCATCCATATATCCATCCATCCGCAAGTATCCTCAGAATTTGGTATTTGGCCACACGGATCTTGTGCACCGACTTCAGTACTGTTTCATTTAGGAGTACTATGTCTGGTTGCATGGATTTTGATAAATAAGAAATAAATATTCTTTTTGATGGCAATATTTATATAGATTTATATTAAGGCCAATGGATACTAGATTATTTTGCTCTATAGGTATTTAGGTATAGATCCATCAGCGCAATTGATTTGTCTTGTGCGGGTCATTGTCGTATTTCTGTCAAAATTCTGGGATCTGTTTGGCTAGTGACATTTCTAATACCAGTAAGATGTCATGTTTCAGGTGATGAAAGGGGTTTCCCTGTACTGATATCCTCCGTGGCCTTTCAGCATACAGT
Source organism: Stratiomys singularior (assembly GCA_954870665.1). Lineage (NCBI taxonomy): Eukaryota > Metazoa > Arthropoda > Insecta > Diptera > Stratiomyidae > Stratiomys > Stratiomys singularior. Next base: position 59,706,028 of record OX940877.1, read on the forward strand.
CCTTTTCTGATTTGAGCGTACGACACGCTTGATTAGACTTTTGTTGGTTTTGACCGCTATTGTGTTTTACGAAGGACTTTGCTTATTCGGTTTTACCAGAGGCTAATTCTTCCCTCAGCTGATTTGTTTCGCGGCAGCTGAATTAGTGTGCAGGGTACACTTACTCTTTGCAAAGAACGCAGGTGGATTGCTTAACTTGCTTGTCTGTTTGCCATCTTTTACACGCCTCGTTGTTGTCCTTCTCCACAGTATACACACCTTGACAGAAAAGCGCGGTTTGCCAATATGTGGCTAAGTCTCTGGCACCTGAAACATTGAAGCATTTTACTCATTTTAAGTCTTCCCTAGATAACTTTTTGATTGAGTATATACCGTGGCTTCAAAAAGCGATGTAGATCATCTGCGTGTTCTGCGGTCACTCTATAGAGGTCTGAGCTCTCTCCGTTTGCTTTGGACCAACCGTTGGTCAATGGCGAAACGGTGCGTGCTTTAATGATGAGACATTGCTCCTCAATATCCACTTTTACTTCCGTTTTTCTGAAGGCGGAGTCTACTCCTACTCTTCAAGCAATTTCTCATGGGTTACAACGTCTTCCACTATAATTTTAAGATTTTTGACGTGCGGTCGATTTATTTGCGCTTTGTTGTAGTGGCCTTTCCCATGATCGCTTTGATCGTCATCGCTGGAATATCCTTTAAAAATATTGGGGGACACAATGGCGTTTTTTCGGTATTATGTATGATGTTGGAGAGCGCTTTGGTGGGTTCTTTGGCCGAAGAGGCCGGAACAAAACAGTCCCATTGCAAACATTTTGGAGGCCCCGGTGAGATACGCCTCATCAAGCAGCGAGATCAATTTGATATCTGTTTTGGCTTTCATATTTTAACTGTTTAACCCGGTGGGAACATGTCATGAAAAGCTGCGTAGTGTTTTGTGTGTTGTGTCGTAGTTTATCCGGCGTCTTCTGTTTTTGCGCTCTATTTAAACACCGTTTTCAATGAAACGCATGGCTTTAACGTGCAACAGCACATTCAGTTGTTACCCAAGGTTGGTTCATACGTCTGGAAACGTAAATAGATAAACTCAACGCCACACCTGCCTCAGCGACTCTGCCTTTAACTCCTCCTATCATACCTCTGCCGAAAATGGGACTCCCCAACTTTGATGGGAACTATTTACATTGTGAACAATTCCTTGATTTGTTCCTGCAGATGGTGCTAGCCAACCGATGTCCAAGTGCCAGAAGCTATGGTACCTCAAGACCGGCCTCACAGGCAAAGCGGAGCTCTTACTTCGAAATTTTACGTTGTCGGATGACAACTACGAGGCACCCTGGGCAACGTTGAAGGAAAGGTACGACAACTGGCGAATGCTGGCAGCGACGCTCATCAACATATTGATAAGTCAGCCATTTCGTGCTAGCAACCGGGCATCAGTGGCAGCAATAAAGGCTTTAAATGACACCACACAAGAGTGTCTCAAAGCCCTAAAGAACCTGCAAGTGTCCACAAGGGACGCGGATCCGTTGCTGCTATATGTGCAAACCCATAATTGGATCCAGCGTCGCACGCATTATACGAACAATCGTTGTCCAACCAACGTGAGCTACCACCCTTGAAGAGTTTGTTGGTTTTCTTGGAAACGGGCTTGCAGGCTTTCGGGACACTCAGCCAATAAATGAAGGGACTGGAGATCAATCGTAGGAAAGCCACCTAGTCGATGGTGGCCACAATGACCTCAAAAAGACTTGAAAGCGCAATCAAATGCAGAACCACCATCACTCGCTGTAACGACTCTGATGGAACCCCGGCCCAAATGATGTGTACTTCTGAGCACAGCCGTCAGCAGGTTGGTTGCATGCAATGAAAAGACGACGGATTGAAGAGCTATGCTGGATCCGGGCTCAAAAATAAACTTAGTCAACCACACCCTACTCTCATTGAAAGGGTAGACGGTCGCACCGATTATGCACAAAATAATTGTCAGGATATGCCACGCAGTTGAAGACCTACCTCATGGTCAAAATTATATCACCGCAACCTTCTCAGAATCTGAATAAATCGGGATGGTACATTCTCAAAAATATTAAGGCTGGCAGATCCAGACTTTCACGGAACGGAGCACGTCGACATGTTGCTGAGTGTCGAACACTTTTATGGGGTCCTAGCCATTGGACAAATAAAGTTTGGCCCAGAGCTCCCAGTGCTCCAGAACACGATCCTAGGGTGGGTTGTATCCGGAAGAGTGAGCACACCCCAAGTTGCTCCCGTAACATGCGGTGTCCTGGCAGAAGATAATCAGCTGAATCAGCTCATCAAGCGATTTTGAGAGGTCGATGAAGTACAGGACCCGCAACACAAGCTTACGTTAACTGAAAGATCTTTCGAAGCACATTTTCATCAGACAATTACAAGACATTCCAACGTCCGTTTCTTGGCTAAGTTCCCATTCAGCAAGGATCCTGAGGCGTTAGGTGATTCACAAGCGGCGGCCACTCGCTGATTCATTGCCTTGGAACGTCGACTGAAGAGGAACGCCGATCTAAGATCTACATTGGAGGTCTTAATGGAGGAGTACATCCGACTCAGGCACATGGAGAAGGTGACGCCGCAGCTGCGCGAGGAATTACAACACTTCCTGACACATCATTGTATCCTGAAGCCTGACAAGCGTGCAACCAAGTTGCGGGTGGTTTTCAATGCATCCAGTAAGACGACCACAAACGTGTCATTAAATGACGCCCTTCATACAGGGCCTACTGTCCAGGAAAGAGGTCATTTCCGATACTGCTTCGGTTCACAATGCCCCGTATCGTTTTCACCGCCGACATCAAGAAAATATACCGGCAGATACCATGGCGTCGGTACCGAGGCTTAATTTGAAGAAATAATTCAACGCAACCAGGGCGATACTATCAATTGAAAACAGTAACCTATGGTACAACGTGTGCACCGTACCTAGCTACCAAATGTCTGCAGGTTCTAGCACAACAGAACCAACCGAAAGGTCCGCTGAGCAGCAGCGCGTTGTCGAAGGATTTATATATCGACGACGCCATGACCGGGGCAGACAGCTTAAACGACGCACTTCGCGAACAGGTGGAGCTATGCACCATACCCTCGAGCGTAGGCATGCCATTGCAAAAACGGTGTACCCACCATCCTCTTTTGTTGGAGCAGATCAAGTAGTTTATACGAGGACTACATTTAGACTTTAGGAGTCATCTAATTATATATAACTATACATCATCTAATTATACATCATCATACTCATCATCATCATGAGTCATCATCATCATCATCTCATAATCATCATCATCAAGCCCGAAGACTGACAGTTCCAAATTCAAATCAACCTGAATCCAGATCAACCAGAATGTTTGATCCATTGGGCATTTTCGCTCCTGCCATAGTAGCAGCCAAGCTATTCCTGCGAGGATTATGGAGATCAGTGGGGTTCCATACCCAATGGTCCGATATCTGCAGGCCCGATTTTCCCGTCACATCAGTATAGGCAAAAAACCCGTGCAAATACAGTTGCACATCTTTCGTGATTCCTCCGAGAAGGTCAAGTGAGGAGCGGTCAAGCCGACGTCAGGCTGCTGTACGCCAAATCAAGGGTTGCTCCTGAACTTTCTGTTCAGGCTCCTGGAGTTGTGCGCTACGAAATTACGCGCTGAGCTCACAAGACGAGTTAAGACAGCGCTCAACCTGCAGGAGGTATTTAATGTATTCTGGACAGATGCCGATATTGCCTTGGCTCGGATCAACTCTACTGCATCATGGTATAACACCCTTGTGGCGAACAGGGTCTCGGCCATACAAACCCTCTCAAGGCCAGACTGATGACGACACGTAGCTGCAGAGGACAATCCAGCTGAAATCATGTCACGTGGGATGGCGACGTAGTATTTGTTTGCAGGGGCCACTATTTCTATCCGAGGCAGAATCAGTTTGGCATTTCAAGTATCGGAGCGGGGACCCCTGTGACTTGGAGATGAGATGGACCAAGACCTATATGGTTGTGGCAGAGGCTCTTAGAACGCACTTCATTCGGCAGATCCAACATGGCAACTCTTTCAAGAGGCTGCAGCGCATAGTGGCCTACATGATGCGTTTACTGTACGTTTTCAAGCAAAAGTCAAGTAAGTTCAACAGCCACAGCCCTGGAGGTCATTGTGAGGTACGTCCAGTCACAATCATTTAGTCGCGAACTTTTGGACATCAGGTCGGGGAGGCAAGTCTTCAAGCATAATCCGTTGTTGGCAGTGGCGCGATTCCTGGATTCAGCCAAGATCATGTTCAACGCCAAGAATCCCATTTTATTACTGTTCAAACAACTGCTGATGATGGACATCCATCGTGACCTTTGTCTTCTCAGTGCACCAGCACTGCTCACTGCTACAAGACAGCGTTTCTGGCCCATTCGAGGAAAACAACTCGCGAGAACGATTGTTTAGTGATGCGTGTGGGGCACCCAAGTCAAGCCTTAGCTGTTTTCACAAGTCATGGAAAACCTACCGGGTGCACGTATTCAACCAGCCCGTCCGTTTATCAACTCTGGTGTGGATTTCTGTGGGCCTATGGTGATCTATCACCGAGGCAAAGGTACCCGCCCACAAAAGGGTTACCCAGCCCTGTTTTGCTGTTTCGCCACAAAGGCCGTCCATCAGGAACTAGTCATCGACTTTCGAATCATCGGACGACAGGGACGTTGCCGAAACTTGTTTTGTGACAACGCCACCAACTCTATGGGAGCTCACAAGCGGTTATCGGAATTGTCATCCTCATTATACCCCAACGAAGCGCGCGAAAAATTAACAACGGATTGCTCCAGTCGGGAAATTGATTTCCACTTTATCCCTCCATGCGCGTCTCACTTTGGCGACTTGTGGGAGGCGGCGGTCAAATCAACGAAAAATTTGATCCATTGAGGTGCTTCATCGGTGGCTCTCACCTATGAGGAGCTGCATACCTTGGTGGTTCGGGTGGAGGCTATCCTCAACTCAAGATCAATAATTCCGATGTCAAACGATCCCAAGGATTTGGCCGCTTTAACTCAAGCACACTTTCTTATCGGAGAACCCTTTACGACTGTGATGAATAGTTGCGCACAGCCAGTCACCGGAGGTCTCCATGCCCAGTGGAAGCTAATCAATCACCTCAAACTTGAATTTCTAGAGACAACAATCGCACAAGTGCTCGGCTCAACGACAGCACCGTGTCAAATGGAGTCAGTCACACTGCAAAGCGATCCCGGGAACAGTGGGCATCATAAGCGAAGAAAACACGTCGATGAAGTGGCCACTGGGTTGAATCATCAAAACGTACAAAGGCGCAGATGGTTTCGTACGAGCTGCTGATGTCTACACCGCCTCCAGAATTTCGAAAAAGTCAATACAGAAATTGGCCCCGCTGCCAGTGCTCGACGACGCACAGTTCAATGAAGCAGCATCAAGAGCAAGCTCCTCCACTCAACGAAAGAAGAAACCTAGGTCAGCAGCGATGGCATCTCGGTAATAGGGTAGCGATCGAAGCGTACCGGCAAGTCAATAGGGGCGCTCCTCTTGATATGCTTACTTGCTCCGAACATCTTTCAACACAAGGCTCAATGATCGGTACTTTTAACCGCTAGATCGATCCTACTTATCCTGCATCGAGTGGAAGTTGCTCATTTATTACGATTTAAGACGGTATCGGCTGGAGTTTGCAGTTCTACCATTATAGACCATTTCCGGCACTTTGAATGGGAACTCTCGAACATCAACCCAGTCTTGAGAATCAGATTCAAGAGAGGTGCTATTAATGTAGTGGGTGGCCTTGCACGATTATTGATCGGTATTGTTGATGACGACTATGCCAATCAAATGACCCAGACCATCAAAACAATGGAGGCAATGGAACAAGACAAGTTGTTACCAGCGTATTCACAGATTTGTTAAGTAAATTCGCATGTAAACGTTTCTTGTTTATCGTTCCAATGGTGATCGCATGATTGCATACCCAACATGATCATCCCAGCAAACATTTTGGCCGATTGTCGCTTAGGCGAACTAAAGTCGGATATTTTCTTCGTCAGAACAAACGAAAGCCGGAAAATAGCATATGCGGCGCGTAAAACTAAGGAAAAATCGTCTTCTCTTTGCCAGAGCGAACAAGAAAACTTTCCTATTTCCTGTTTTCTGGATCCAACTTTAACTTTTTGGGTAATTGACCAGATTGCTCTTCTCAGTCTCAGCTAAAAGTTTTAAGTGACATATCGGGTTATCCGTTTTCGGACTCAGTCACTCTGGTTTTTATTATTAATTAGCGTCGCAAAAACCCCTATTATTTACTCAATCAAGAATTTTCCTAATGCAGCTTTTTCATAATTGGACTTTAACCCGATAAAGAGTTCAAATTGAATTTTTACCCGATAAAGAGTTGTGATTTGTGGCTGCTTCTTGTTTTGTTTTTAACGCTTCTTCTTGATTTTTTTTCCGACTGCGCCAGTTAAGTATTAATTTGGTCGTGAGTTTAAAAAACTCAATTTAGTTCATGTACTCGAAACAGTGATACTTTTCCACGCCTAATATTCAGAACCGGTGTTAACTATTTCGCTATTCGTGGATTCTCTACAAACACTACAATTAACATACAAATAACATGCTGACGCTATGTCTGCATTTTCTACAATATTTTGCAACATATATATTTACAATGTTTATTTATTTGGTTAGTCTAAACGAATTTTTATGTCAGTGGAACTTGGTATGAACATGACTCGTGTCGTGAATAAAAATTACTTAGTTAAGTGATTTAGGGTCTTATTGCAGTAACATTTTAGATAGTGTTTTTTTTGTGGAAACACAGCGTATTAACAAAACCTAAGTGAAATTCATTTCAACAAATAATTTTTTATAAAATCCGATGTTAACAGTTTTTGTATGTTGACTTTATGAGTTTTCTACAATGAAAGCCGCAGATATCGATTTTCAAAACTCATTTAACCCTTAGTTGGCACACGGGGTCTAAAGGACCCCACGCTCTCTTCAAAGCGATTTTTCACATAGAAATCGTTAGGTTTAGGGCCTGTCGCGTCACCTACATTTAGAGGAGGGTTTGAACTAAGATTCCACGCAGGTAAAGGTAGGCATTAATTGCTTACCTGCCAACGCGAGCGGTTCGAAGTTCGGTTGGGGTCCCTCAGACCCCGTGTGTCAGTGATGTCGTTTCAAGTGAAATTCGGAGCAAATTTTTTTGTGCTGTTTTGAGTGATTTGTGAACAATTTATAAAGTAAGTAATGGACTGAAGTCAAAATAAAATTTTTAAATTAATAATAATAAGAATTATAATAATGTTTAAAATCACGTTTCTAGTATTATGGCGCGGTATAATCTAAGGCATCGCAACGTGGTCGATTTATTGCATGAAGATGACGTGGATGACACATTTCTCGATGAAGCCTCTTCTGGGGAGGAAGATCGACTCTCTGTAGAAGGTGAGGGCACCGATACGGACGAATATCAACTGTCCGAACACGGTTCCGACGCCGACAGTGATCTGGAAAATGTACCGCTTCAAGAACGGCTACGCATGGCTCGTGAACAGGATGCTATGGAGGTAGACCTCGAAAGTGATGATGACCGTTCACTGGAGCAACGTCTGGCAGCAAGAGCTCGAGGGCGACCAAGCAAGATTCTTCGCGGTAAAAATGGCTACCGCTGGAAAATTCGAACCGATAGACGCGAACCGTCAGGTAAATACCAATAGGTAAATACGTCAGGTTGTAGCACTGAACGATGCCAAAACAGGCTACCTGTACTACGGTGAACCGTACTTAGGAAAAAATACGCGTGTGGAATTGCTTTCCGGTGAAACTTCTTCAGAGTATTTTTTTCGAGCAGTAACAGCCCCGATTCATCATTCAAAAATCACTGTCACATGTGACAATTGGTTCACGAGCATTCCTCTGTTCGAACGGTTTCAGAAAGAACCATACGGTTTAACAATTACTGGGACGATTAGGAAAAATAAGCGCGAAATTCCAGCTCAGATGAAAATCCCGTCGAAAACCGTACCAGATTCGCAATTCTGTTCCGCCGAAAATTCGAAAATCATGCTTGTGGCATATACGCCGAAAAAAAACAAAGTCGTTTTTTTGGCGTCTACTTATTCACAATCGACAGGAATAACGGACGGAAAGCCGAACCTTGTTTTGCACTATAACGATACCAAAGGTGGTACAGATAGATTTGATCAACTGTGTCACGCGTACACGGTCTCTAGGAAAAGAAATCGTTGGCCCTTGCGGTTCTTTTTCGGTATTTTGGACCAGGCAGCTGTCAATGCCAGGATTTTGTTAAAATGTGCGTACATAAATGTACAAAACACCGAAAAAGTAAGAGCAAGTAACTGTTTAAATCGACTAGCAGTACATCTTGCGAGGTCATATATGATGACAAGGCTTGGTAATCCGTCAGTACGAATTACCACAAAGGTGTGCATGAAAGGTATCTTGGGCTTAGATGAACCCTCTGTCATCGAAAATGAACGACCACGTCTTCCAACGAAAATGAGATGCACTGTCTGTAGTCGTCACAAAGATAAAAAGACGATAATGCAATGCCCTTCATGCTTGAGACCGATGTGCGATAATCATCGTATGTACTTATGCGTCGAATGTGCCGGAGAAAGCTAATTTTAGCTGGAGTTTATCCAATTACTTTAAGTAAATATCATTAATTTTAAGTAAGAACATGTATTTATAATGTAAATTGACTTTTTAATACGATTATATTGAAAAAAATATGAAAAAATGCTGTCTTATTTGTACCTTCATTTTTCTGCATTCATTTTGCAGAATAAATACCTTTTTTAGAAGTACCACTTTTTCCATCATATACATTTTAAAGAACAGCTATTGCTACGTTAACCCTCAAATTTTCATGAAAAAATATTGAAAATTAAAAAAGATATGAATTTTTAAATAAAAAATGCACATTTTTGCTTACTTTTTTTTCGACAATTTTTTTAGATAATTTAACAATGAAAATTGACTTCAACAATGACACAATAAACTTTAGAAAGGTTTAAACTATATGTGTGATTTTTTCCGAAGCTTAATATAAACAATTAACAAAGTTATAAACATTTTTTACGCTGGGGTCCAATGGACCCCGTGTGCCAACTATGTAATTTTTAGGACGTGTGTCACGCAAAGGTTAAATAAAAAAAGTGATTGAAATTTTGAAATCACAATATGGATATTTGAATTATCGGTGCTCTACTGTAGGTGCATGTAATGGAAGAACACATTGTACAGCGCACATTGGACAACAAAACAAACAGCTATTATGCTGATTAAGATAATGAATAAATTTCTTATCAGCATTACAGCTGCTTCTGTTGTTGTTTTCTCCAATTTTCTCCAATTACAACAACAACTTCATATGACTTTCTTACTGTATGGGCTTGCCATCGAACCACACACTACCACTTTGATTGGCTTTGATCTTAAATCTAATCGCTAAGGATAGAGATATGTATGAGCTTTCCAGATGAGTTTGAATTTTATGAATGTATATTAGTTGAAATACAAAAATTCATCGTTATAAGCTGATAAGAACTCAGAACGTAGAGTAAAGTAACTAATTAGTAAGAACACTAAAGTAACTAATTTGTTGTTGTAAAATATGTTCTAAAATATTGTATAAAATGCAAACTTAGCTACAGCATTTTATTAGTTTATTATTATTCTTTGGAGTTTACCTGGCGTTCCGGCAGTTGGTCGAGAATCCGTAAATAGCGAAATAGTTCACACCGGTTCTGTATTCAAAGTGTGGTAAAGTATCACTGTTTTGAATCCATAAACTAAATTGTGTTTTTTTTAAACTCCCAACCAACTTAACACATAACTGGCGCGGTCAGCAAACAAATAAAGAAGAAGCCACAAAGAATAAATCTTGGTTGCGTCAAAATAAATCAAGACGAACCCACAAATTATAACTCTTGATCACTTGAAAACCCAATTTTGAAAAACCGCACAAGAATAATTGAGAAAATAATCGGGAATTTGCAAATCAATTATTAAAAACCAGAGAGAGCGAGTCCGAAAATGGATAACCTAATAAGTCATTTAAAACCCTTAGCTGAGACTGGCTAGAGCAATCTGATCAACAACCCATGAAGTTAAAAGTGGATTCAGAAATAGGAAAAAGAAAAGTTTTCTTTTTCGCTTTTTTTTTCTTGTTCGAATAAAAGGCGATCCGAATTTAGTTCGCCTAAGCGACATTCCGCCAAATTGTTGGCTTGGGTTTAATGTGCAAAGTCGGTATTTGAGTGTTTTTAAATTGATAATAAATAAATCAAATTGTTCTTATTTTTAACATGGGTTTTTAGTCGAAGAGGCCGGGACAATACAGTCCCGACACAAACAGTGTCGAGTAAGCTCTTCCTTATGTCGTTTCAACGTTTTGGTGTTCACTGATTGTTATTACGTTTCGACAGTTATCGCATCATAATCCATAAACACCGTTTCAACTAAGAAACCTACCAACCCAAACATCGATATCAACTCTATTGTACCTATTCCTTCAACATCCTTCTTAACAAAAGATTACTTCATGTGTGGCACTTCTTGCCAAGACAAAGGATCACATTGTTTATCTTATGTCGCGAAGATTGTTTTGAAATCAATCGCTCTATGGGATCGACGCATGTGGTCCGCATAAATTAATATGTGAATAAATATTGAACATACAAGTCAATTAACTAGGAATGATTTTATTAAAAAAATATAATTTTAGGGTAATACTTTATTCATCGAATACTTATTAAGAACTGAACAGAAATTCTTACAAGAACTTAAAATTACTATTTCACGTATTGCTAGAAAAATGCTTATTCTACATGGTTTCAAATTGTCTTCTTGCAACTGTGGGAACGGAATTTGTGTGCTCAGGTAATTTTTCCTAGAAACGGAGTTCATGTAGACTGCAAACTTGTACTTTATGCAGGTATGTTAACGGATCGTCTGTTAACTTACATACATTTAATTTTGTAGAGCATCCGAATCCTTTTTCCATGGCATAAACAAAAAAGGATAAACAAAACTTTGATGAATAAAATCTTTTCCTTTAAAAATCAGGACACTTTGTACAGCCTTGTCGACGACAACGAAAATAAAAATTTAAGATTTAACTTTTATAAGAAAGATCGTTGTTTTCTTTAAAGAACGAAGGCAAGTAACATCGATCCCTTTTGCTGGCGCAGTCGGATTAAGTTCAACAAAAATTAAATTGTACTTTGAAAGTGTTATAACTGATAGTGATGAACAAAAAAAATTATACAATAAAGATAATTAATTCAAACTAAACGCATTCGCTACGGAACAACATAAAATAGACGTTGACCTCTAGACTCTAATTGGTCCTTAAGCCCGCTACTGAGTCTCACAAACCTAAACAATAAAATTTAACAACAAATTTGTGGAAAACATTGTTTTCAAATTAATCAAATGAATACAACAAAACAAATTTATACATTATAAACTTACGATATAAACAAAAAAAAAAAACAAGAGGACTCAAAATTCAGCGGAAAGATATTAAATACTATAATTTCTTTTCCTCTCCTCGGGAGCAATATTTTATCTTTCCGTCCAGTAGCTTGACTCAACATAATCCGAAGTTTTCAAGAAAGCAGAACTATCGACAACAACTAAGACCAATTCCCACAGTCACAAGCTAAAGTCCCTGCCAACAAAATGTCGCTGCAACAACGAGGGAACATTCAGCGAGAACCCCAAAAGCCGCAAGGAGCAGACTTTAACCTTAACGTGGACCCAATCTCCCACATTAATCAGATCCCGATATTCGACGGAGAGAGAACATCGCTAAAACCGTTCGTAGACACAGTGGATATCGTAACTCCAACTCTAGAAAGATACAGTCGATCATATCAACTCATTATTTCGAATCTCATCAAAAATCGGATTCGAGGTAAAGGTAGAATAATAATTGATATCAACAATTTTGGGACGAAATCAAATCCTTATTGTATGCAAATTTAACTGACGGGCGAAATAGTTTTTTAAATGTTGACGAACTAGCTAGAATCGCGCCAAATGATCGTATCTTAGATTTTCATATTAAAATTATTAAAAATTGTGTGAATTAAATTTAAAAACCGATTAAAAATTTAGAAAAGCATCACCCGAGTTCACTCTGAGAATTGAGTCCAATGAAAGATAAGCTCTTGATGTTTTCAAACATAAGTTATTTGAACCATTAAGAACATTTGTACTGGTAGGAATCCCTCATCTTTGGAAATGGCTCTAATTATATTACAAGCATGAGGTTTTTTTCATGAAAAAGGAATGGAGTCAACAGATCAATAATAGGAAGTAAATAAAAAAGTGAAAGTAGAAATCAACCCCATAATAATAATTTTTATAACACTAATCAAAATTTTGAACTATCAAGGCATTAAAATAGAAATAACACAAATTATCACAATCGTCTGAATAACAACTCAATGAACCTAACTCAAAACTCAATTTTTACGGAAATCAAAGCCATTCCCAACATCGCTTTGATCAACAGACTTGTATCAACCAACTACAGGACTCTGATTCATACAGACCACAACGCTATTTCCCCTCGCAATCTTATGAAGGATTTAATAACAATACTAATCAGTTTGAAAAAGTAAATTCTTATCATCTTCGAAACAGTTTAAAGTCGCAAGCTTACCAGCAAAACTATAACCTTACTAACCGGATTCGAAACACCATTCTCTATATGTCTCAAAATAGTTTCCAACCTCAAATTCAATCACGATCTAATCAGAACCTAAATGCCTTGCCAAGCAAAACCTTGAAGGACTTAATCGCTCACAAAAAAGCAGGACAAAAGAATTAAATGCACCAATACCGATGGAAATTGACCATTCAACACAGACCGCTCACATTAACCAAATCGAAGATTTTCGTTTCATTGTCTCGGAAACACAGCCCATAGATCAAGACTCCCATATATAAGGATAAATTCAAAATTCCGCCCCCTTAGTTTTATTATAGACGCAGGTGCGAGCATAAGTATAATTCAACCTGGAATATGTGCCCGGTATTTTAAGAAACCAGACCCTAAGTTTAACGTTTCCACCCTTAATTCAAGCATTGAGTGTAATTATATCATGGAGACTTAGCCCTTTGCAGAACAGCAAAAACTCAATAAATGCGAAACATTACAGATATCCTCAAATTCAAAACAACAAGTGAATAAACAGATTAACGAAATGCTCCAGCAAGGCATTATCCGCCCTAGTTCTTCACCATATTCATCTCCAATATGGATCGTCTCAAAAAAGATAGTTGCGTCAGGAGGACAAAAATGGAAAGTTGTCGTTGACTACCGGAAATTAAACGAGGTCACCATCATCGACAAATTTCCTATACCGAACATATACGACATAATTTACAAATTTGGCCGAGCAATGTATTTTACAACTATCGACTTGGCCAAGGGTTTTCACCAGATTAGAGTCAGACATTCCTAAGACAGCTTTCTCAACTAATAATGGGCAAAACCAGTTTACAAGGATGACCTTTGGACTCAAAAATGTGCCTGCAAGTTTCCAAAGACTCATGAACTCCATCTTACAGCCATAAATAGGGAAAATTTGCGGTGTGTATCTCGACGAAGTTATAATCTTCAACACATTGCTCTTCATTTAGTTTCGCTAGAGAAAATCTGCAAGACGATACACGAACATAATTTGAAGATTTAAGTGGACAAGCCTAAATTTCTTAATGGTGAAACCGAATTTTTGGGTCACATTGTAACACAAAAAGGAATCAAGCCTAATCCAAAGAAAGTGGAAGCCATTCAATAGTTCAAAATTCTAAAAACAACTAAACAAATTGAGCAGTTTCTTGGACTTGTTGGTTTCTACAGGAAATTCATTAAGGGTTTTTCTAAAATTGCAAAGCCTTTGACCTTGCGATTGAAAGAAGATACTAAAATAAACCCCCAAAGTCTATATCGAATTGTTCGAAAAACTCAAACTACTGATAATGAGCGACCCAATCTTGATCTACCCAGACTTTAACAAAAAGTTTGTACTCACAACAGATGTTTCCAAATACGCAATTGGGGCGGTGCTGTCCCAAAAAAGACAACTCGTTTACTTTGCCAGTCGCACTCTCAACGAACATGAGATAAATTATTCCGTAATTGAAAAGGAACTACTGGCAATCGTCTGAGCTACTAAATATTTCAGACCATACCTTTATGGAAGAAAATTTACGATAACAACTGACCATAACTCTCTTACATTGGTAGCAAACTTAAAAGTACCCAATCTGAAACTCCAAATTAGAGGCATTCAATTACGAAGTCGAATGAATACATTAAAGGCCGAAATACAATACTGCGAGACGACGATGCGAGATCGCGACGAGATTCTCGCAGCAAAAGTCAAGCAGTTTTCGTAACATTCATTTGTATACGACAACGTACAATGATTGCGATGCGTCGATGCGAGGGGAGAAATATTCGGAAAACGAAAATTCCTCACAACGAGGGGCGTGACGTTTGTCAGATGCTCTATGGCGCTTAAATGAAATTTGAAATTCAAACGCCTTAATTACTTTTCAAGTACTAGGGTTATTCGGAATGAATTTTGAATGAAAATTTCGTGCATCCTTGTTGAGGATGCCATTATTCGCCAAACGAAGGAAAATTCCAAATTTAAATTTTTATAAAATCAAAAACAAGTTTAATCCAATTTCATTTCAAACGTCACCAATTTGACATTTGTCATGTGAATATTATTCTTCCTCGCATCGCGTGCATTGTAAATTGAATGCGTTGCGTGACGACGAGCGAGAATCGCATCGCCGTCACGCAGTATTGTATCTGGGCCTTAAGGGTAAGGATAACATCGTAGCAGATTTCCTTTCCAGGCATTAAGTGAATATGAATGAAGAAGACAGCGACTCGATAAGAGCTACGTTTCATAGTACCGAGGAAGATAACTCACTTAATATTCAAATTTCAGGAAAACCCCTAAATCTCTATAGAAACCGAATTATAATTAAAAAGGGCAACACAAATGTAACAAGGAAAACAAAAAAACTCGGTAGACAGAGAATCATATTTATAAATAAAGAGCCGAACGAGAAATTGTCGCAACATAATCCATAAACACCCTTTCAACCAAGAAACCTACCAACTGCACCGATTTGCAAATTGCACCGATTCCTTCAATATCTTTCTTAACAAAAGATAACTTCATGTGTGGCACTTCTTGCCAAGACAAAGGATCACATTGTTTATCTTATGTTGCGAAGATTGTTATGAAATCAATCGCTCTATGGGATCGACACATGTGGTCCGCATAAATTAATATGTAAATAAATATTGTACAAGTTAAAACAATAAGACTTTTACGTCGTTTTTTAAAAAATATACGCGAGACGGGTGTCTCGCGGTCTATATTCCATAAAATACAATTAATGAATAAAGCTACTTAAAATCTAACATTTCGTCTTTTATTAAATTTAAATGCTGTATCAGCGTCTGCTACAAGTATGTGGGAACATTTCACCATGGGAAATGCAGACCAAGCATTTCCCGTTTTCTGGTAAATCATGATACTAAGTCACGTTGACTCGTCTGGTGTTTGTCCTCGCTTTTCCTCGAACGTCAAAAATAAGGGATGTTGTTGAAGCGGGTGACGGTATGTTTGGATTGATATATTAGTACGTTGAACTTGGGCTGTGGTGTGATCATTGCCGGTGGCTTTCGGGATTCTTCGTGATTGGTTATTGATTGATCTATAAAAACTTGTTGGGCTTGTTTTGCTTCCTCATTGGAAATATAGACTTTAGTGTCTTTTCTAGGTTTTAAATATTTTTTCAAACAAAATAAATTCAGAATTGCAATTGCCAGAATAAATATTATTATGTCGTAATTTGTGTATTGGTGGAAACTCAAATCATTGGGAAGAAGAGATAACTTTTGGGTATTATAGATATGTATTTCCGCTAATTCCTGCATGTCGATTATTTTTAGGATGTTTGATTTTTCAGCTGATGGTTGTAATATTGCAGGAAGGATGCCGATGGTCGATTCCTCGTGTTCGGTGAATATTTTCCCATTTACATTTATAGTTGCATTTGAATATTTAACCAGGTAGGTTCCCTTTAAATTATGCGTTAAATCCTCGGTGTTAAGGTTACCAATAAAATTGTTCAGTAAGACGATGCCAAGAGCGATGTTGTCGATAGTTAAGATTTTTGCAGCGCTGATAGTATTACATTTAGCCTCTTTGCTATTTAATAGGTTTCTTGTACAAGAATTATCGTTTATATCTAGGATATCTTTTGTTTGACATATCGAAAAATAGTTGAAAGTTTTGCATTTATTTTTAAGTCCAAATATCTGATTATCTTTACGTAAATTTTTTTCAAAATTAATTTCATTAATAAATCCGTTTCTCTTTATTGGTTTTAGTAAAAACATTTAAAATGTTTCACTTTTAACAATAGGTATATTGATTATATATAAAACTGCTGTGCCATTTGTAATTAATTTAATATTAGCAATATCTATTGCCTCTTCTATAGTGGCATATGGAAGATTATCTTTATCAATTAGGTCTGTAGCCATTTTTATTTCTTTTATTGACAATACTAGTGAGTTTACAATTCCTACTTTAGCCCAGTCGATCGCGAAATTTATATTACTTAACTCTTCTTTTATTAGTTTGATTTTAAATTGGATTTATAGTATAGTATAGTATAGTATTAGTATAACTTCGTCATTAATTCGGTGGTCTCTTTTAACTAAGTCTAATACTTCATTATTGATCTTGGTTATATTATTCATTCTTTTTTTGTAAAGCTCGTTAAAAATAACCTGTTTGTTCGAATTTTTTAACATATCATTGATCGTTTCTGTAATGGTAGTGAAATCTTCATGATTAGGACTGCCTGCTAACCATTTCCAGGTAGTTCCTATGAAATTTAAGGATCTTTTAACCTTCTTGGGTTTTAAATTGTGAATAAGGGTCTCTATTTGTTTTAGTTCATGCGTTAAATACCTTCAAAGGGGATTTCGTTGTATCATAGAGGAATTAATGACCTTCTCAGTCTCTATTAGAAAGTTTTCATACTGCTGCTGGTTAATTTTATGAATGAGTTTGAAATTTCCATTTTGGATCCTGGTTTTTCCTAAATGTAACGTAACGATTTGAGAGTTGCTGAAGTCGAGTATTTGTACCTTAGCGTGAGCCAAAACGAAGGTGGAGCTGAAAAATTAATTGCGGATTTTATCTTTATGGATAACTTTTCCGGATTCTGTTAGTACAGTAGTATGGTTATTTTCTTTGACTTTTTTCTCCCTATATCGTCGGGTAAGTTTTGAGCCTTTACGCTTATTTTGCCTTACAAAGATTGTTTCACCGATCTCGTAGTCTTTTGTTGGTTGCCTAATTTTATTGTGGAATCTAAGGTCTTTATCTTGTTTGGTTTTAAGTTTTTCTATATTTTCTTTTCTAATATTTTCTACTTCTTCAGGAGTGGCATCAGGGAATCGGCTGAAGTATAAATCTACTGGCTTTCTACCAGTTACAGAGTGGATTGAATAATTATATTCCTTTACTGCCCTTTCTAATAGTTGTTCAAAAGGACACGCGGGGTCTTCTCTTTTTAAACATCGCATGGTCTCTGTTAATGTTGAGTGCCAGCGTTCGACCTGACCAGTAACTTCACTTTTGTACGTTTGGGTATGGTAAGTTTTAACCTTAAGCTCATCTTCCAGCATGGACCTTACGGTGGGTGACCACAAAGCTCCTTCGTTGTCGATGACAACATTTTCTGGGACGCAGAAATAAAATAATATATCTCGCAGAGGACCTTTAATATCTGCAACAGACTTGGAATCTATTTTCTTGGCCAGTGCATATTTTGAAAATTTGTCTATCGCAGTGAGAACTCGGTGTTTCTCTATTGCGAAGAGGTCTATATGAATTGTATGGCCTGGATAACTAGGGATGGGGGTTGCTCCAATAAAGGGTTTGTAATAGTATATAATAGCTAACATTTCCCTTTCGTTAGTTGCATAATTCCCTTCTGTTTTGCTGAGAATTCGAGACAAATAGGATATGGGTCTGCCATCTTGAGAAAGGATAGCGCAAATAGCCAAACTAGATGCATCCGTCGTAAACTCAAATGGCTTAGTTAGTTAAAGTTAGGAAACGCAAGAACTACTTCTTTGGAAGTAAGGAATTCTTTCAATTTTTCGAAGGCTTGCATAGCTTCTTTATTTAAAGTAACCAGCTTATTTTTGGATAAATTTTTGGACACATGTCCATCCTCCCCTCTTAAAAGGGATGTAAGGGGCTTCGCAAGTCGTGCATAGTAACGAATAAATCGCCTATAATAACCTGACATACCAAGAAATGATGGAAGCTGTTTTAAATTTTTTGGGGTGAAAAGGAGGCAATCGCTTGCACCTTTTTAGGGTTGCTTTTAATGCCTTCAGTGCTGATGATGAATCCTAAAACTTCAACTTCTTGCCGGAAAAATTCGCACATGTCGAGATTTATTCTCATATGAGCTTTCTCAAGTGTTTCAAAACTGCTTCAAGATTTTTAAAATGTTACTCTTCATTTCGTCCAAAGACGATAATATCATCAATATAAACATAACATTTTGTGCCTATATGTTCCCGAAGAATATCGTCCAAAGTTCTTTGGAATATCGGTGGACCATTTTTATTGATCCATTTCCTCTTTGTTCTGTACTAAAACCCCTTCTTCTTAAGACTAAAACAGTCAGTCTTAGACAAGAGTCCATCGCGGAAACATCTCTTCCTTCTGATCGTTCTTTTGCCAGTTTATTGTGATTCACCTTCGCGCAGTGATTTTAGTGCCGTGGCTGTGAAAACAGTGACTTCCTTTGTGTCTTTAATTCATAACAGTGTTTGGACAATCATTGTCAGCAATTAAATTAGGGACAACACCTCACAACTTCCTTGTTGTGATGAGCCTCCACGCAGGCTAAGAGTTTCTACCACGCTGACAGAAGGTCTCCACGCAGACCAATCTATTTCTAGGTCTGTAGAGGAGTCTCCTCCGAGGCGAATCTCGTCTACAGAGGTCAAACACAAGACCAGTCGTTCCAAAGTTCTGTAGAAGAGTCTCCTCGCAGACTGAACACTTCTACAGAGATCCTCCTAGGATCATTCTATCAAGCAGTTTCTAACTCTGCCTACCCAGGAAGCGATGCTCAAACATCCTTCAGCAATTTTAGTCTGTCAACTCTACAATTGACAGAATTGCATTTCCTTCTATTTCAGCGCACAAACATTCGTGTGGTGCACTCAACGCCGTTGCTTACCACCAGCAATCATTGTACCACTTGCCACAACGTTAGAGCTTCCTCCGTCAGCTGAGCCGCCGTCGTTGGAATCTCTGCCCTGCTGTCGTCATCAACCATTTCAACCTAGCTGAGCCCACTGATCGAGCCATCAACCTCCATCTGCCTTTACTTTATCCAATTGAACTTCCTTTACTATTGATGCAGATTGTACACCTCACAGAGGCATTCATTTTTTAATAAAAACTAGCATACTTTTTAACATGATGGCCTTATAATGCCATCCTGTAACAATTTCTTTATTTCGGTTTCAACTATACCTTTCAAAGCTTGATTATATGGATATGATTTGGAATAAACTGGATCTTTTGAGGTTGTTCTTATTTCACCTTCGACTATAGTATTATAAGCTTGACTTAGATTCGGCTCTGTAAAAATATTTGGGCAATTGGTAAGGATGTTCTTTAAGCGAATTTTCTGGGATATTGACATGTGATTTGTTCTGATTTCTAAAGTGTTCACGGTATCGGATTGTTGTTGTTTCAGAGGAATACATAACTCAGCTTATTCAGTCATAAAATCACTATAAGTATGAATTACTGATTGCATTTTTTTAAGGGTATCATTTCCTATAATCCCAGCAAATGTTCGAAGATTAGGTAGAATGAAGAATTTTAATTTTTGAGTAAAGGGGCCAAATAAATTCACCAAAGGATGGTGGGTCACATTCACTGCACCGCCTACAGAATTCACAAAAAATGGTTTTTCGTTCAAAAGTGGTGCAAAAATATACTGTGGTTGGATAAAATTTTTGTTAGATCCAGTATCAATCGGAAACTTCAGTATTTTCCCGCCCTTCGCTGTGTATTCAAAATACGGGAGCGAAGAGCTTATAGATCTAAAAAATGAACGTTGTCAGTTTCATCCACCCTGTCGTTTTCGTTGTCGTTTAGGCTTAATGCATCTATGTATTCTTCAAGAGAAGGAGCCATTTCTGCTCCTAACTGGTCTGTTTCTTCGAGGCTAGGTTCTAAATTATACAATCGTTGTTGTTTGTTTGGGAGATTTTCTTGTTGCCTGTATTCTTGTGGTCTTTTTGAAGGAAAGGTTGGTCTTCATATTTGCGGACAATTTTGATAATTGTCATTTTTGGTCCTTAAAGACTGATCAACATCCATGGGTTCGTAGTCCCTTGGTTTAGGAGGTAGCGCGTGGTAGTTTGGATTAGGGTTTTGGTACCGTATTTGCTGATGGAATTGGAGCCTTTGTGGTGCTCGAGGATTATGAAATAGTTCCGCATGAAAGTTATTTTTAAATGGTTGGGGATTATAGTTATTATTATTCTGTTTCGATCCTTCCTTCTTTGGTGGCAAAGGAGGGGGACTGTGCGAATCATGCCTGCGGAATGACTATTTGCATGTTGTGTCCTGTAATTTACATTTTCTAATTTCAAACAGAGAGACAAAGCTTGAGGCAGTTCCATGGGTTCCCTTATACTCAAGAGTCGAGGCAAATCGCCTCTTAAACCCCTAACAAATGCATCCAATGCTTTTCCGCGATAGCATTGGGTCAGGCTGTTTAGTGCATCCTGGCTTAGATTCATAACTGATAATTCATTTAAAATAAGAGAAAGGTGGTGGTACACTCTTTGATAGAATTCGTTTATTGTACCTGATCCTTGAATTAATGTTGTGAGTTGGTACTCAAGGGTACCTAAGTCCCGTTTATCGGAAATCTTTGGCCAATTTAATGGCGTGTTGTAAGATTCAAGTGCAGTGTCAGCTTGCCCAACTTTTTTGTTGCGGATAACTGACAGTATCCCATAATATTTGGGAGTTCCTTTCAGATGATCATAAATGTGCAAGATTCGTTCGACACTTTTCCTCCATGAATTATACTCAAACGGTTCGCCGGAAAAAGTTCGTAGACTTTTAACGACATCAGGAATTTTATCCATGTCGCTTAAATTCCTGTCCTCGTTAACATTAATGGGAACGTCGATGTCATTATTTGAATCTGCAGCAGGATTCATTAGATAATGAAATGGTTGTGGTCCTTGTGTTTGAACCGCTTGGGAAGCAATACTAATCAGTGCTATAATTTCGTGGTTATTGTCGTTTGCAACAGGGGCATCCTGAGGGGGTTCATTGGAAGGACCTTCCTGTGGGGGATTGTTCGCAGGACTATCAGCAAGGACGTTGTCCAACAAGGGGGGCCAAACAAGATTTCATGGGTTAGACATTTTAAACTGAGGCGATGAAAGCAGATTACGAAGATATTTCACCACCACAACAATTCTTGCAGAAGAAAGGACGAAAACAATTTAAGAAATATGACTTCTTAGAACTTTACAAACAAACAATCGTTTCGAGAGAATATATGAATTGCTAGGATTTTTTGTCCTTTGGCAAACAATTTAATGCCCCACTTGGACAATAATATATTTTAAAGTCGGAATTCGGTTTATGATAATAAAATTCGATAAATAAACACAAGAAATTCACTTGGGCTTTACAAAATGTACAATCAGTTACTTGTCTTCACACATCACTCACTATTACAAAACACACATAAAATTCCTTCCATTTGAAATTTTTTGCAAATAAAATTTGTATAAGTTTTAAAATGGTTATTGAAAATATAAAAATGGCAAAAATATAAAAATGGCAATATAATTTTCTTAAAATTTACTTACATAATTATTATCCTAATTCATGATTTTCGTTTCTTTTTTTCAATGAAAATTGTCTTTTCAATTACTTTTTTTTACTCCGCACTGTTCTATTTTTCTGAATTGCCTATGTCCTTTTATATATATATTTTGTTCCTTATTTTCCGCTGTTATAGTTGTGTTTTATTTTTTCTTATTTCTGGCACTGTTTTTGTTCAAAATGTGTTTGAAACCTTTTGTTTCACTTCTTCTATTCAATTCACTTCTTTTATTCACTTTTCGTGTTTTCACTTTTTCAGGGAAGGGGTTTCACAGGGTTCAAAATGGAATCCTAAGTTCACTTATTGTCCTTTCACTTTATCATTTTCGTTCACCTTTATCATGGATCACTACGTAGGAGGATCCGACAAACATCATTATTTATTGACGGTTGGTTACCGAATACTTTTTTAAAGGAATGGTTACCGATAATTTCAACTTTTACGTTATTAAATACCGGACTGTTTACCGATTTCAGACTTCTTGAAAACTTTTACGTTTTTCAATTATACCGGGCTGATTACCAATTAGCTTTCTTCACGGACTGGTTACCGAAAATTACAACTTCACGAATTAGTTACCGAATTAATTAATAATGACCTGAACGCAGGTCCCTGCTCGGGCGCCAGTTAAAATAATAAGACTTTTACGTCGTTTTCTAAAAAATATACGCGAGACGGGTGTCTCGCGGTCTTTATTCCATAAAATACAATTAATGAATAAAGCTACTTAAAATCTAACATTTCGTCTTTTGTTAAATTTAAATGCTGTATCAGCGTCTGCTACAAGTATGTGGGAACATTTCACCATGTGAAATGCAGACCAAGCATTTCCCGTTTTCTGGAAAATCATGATACTAAGTCACGTTGACTCGTCTGGTGTTAACTTTAATACATTTAATTTGTTAGAGTATCCGAATCCTTATTCCAAGTCATAAATAAAAAAGGATCAACAAAACTTTGATGGATAGAATCTTTTCCTTTAAAAATCAGTCCACGTTGTACACTCGTGTCGACGACATCGAATATAAAAATATAAGATTTCACTTTTAAAAGAGAAATCGTTGTTTTCTTTAAAGAACTTACGCATGTAAGATTGAACTCTTTACTCGGCACTAATTAATTTTCACAATCGCGAATAAAACAAGTCTTCACGCTAAGGCTTGTAGATGTATTCCGATTAGGTTAGTTCCATGCGTGAAAGCCGTACACAGGCCTAGAGAAATATAAGGCTTTCAGCAAATCAATGCCAAGGTATTTGTTGACAGCAAATGTCATCAGTTTAAAGCAAACGTCCATGTTATGGATTGTTTAGTGCTTTTTTGGGGAGAATCTGCGAAATCCATTTCATTTGGTACCCTACAGTTCATATTGATGTGCATCTGAATTTATATCTTGACTTTATTATTGAGTTATTTTAATATAAGTTAAAAACGAAATAGTGTTATTAGGTAATTTAATAAAACTGACAACATGTCGCAGAGTGGTGCCCCAGCATCCACAGCTTTGCACCCCAATTGTACGAAGGTTTTCATTCAACGTGACTACAGCGAGGGAACTTCTGTCAAATTTCACACCAGACTTCCAAGCGAATTGGATGGCCATGTGAGTTGTATTTTATCTTGCTCTTCTGCTATTTACAAAAATTGATAAACATATGTATTTCTCAGCCTGTGGCAGGCAAAGCACTAATATGTGGTACAAGATCCCAGGAACCTCACGGTATTGTTTCTTTACCTAAACGTGAGATAAATTAGTGTTCATATTTATTTCTAAGTAGTATGGAATCTTACTATGTAGGTTCCATACAAACAAAAAATTAATACGAACACTATTCAAGTAAATATTTTTCGAGCCTGAGGACTGAATATTGTGTTTCTTTATAGTTCAAATAACTAATTTTAAAACAGACTCCTTAATTTGGAGGACGCTTTAAAATTCCCTCAAAAAAGGAAATGCGATTTTACTTATAGCCTCACGCTATAAGCCTCATTTAATGCATAATATTCTAGGAAATAGATGCCTGGCTAGTCGTGGGAGCCAAATATTCGTCAGGCACAATGAGTTTCGCTACGAGTTAGAGCGACTTCGTGTTTGATGGTTTAACAATAGCTTCATGAAACTTACTTTGTGCTTCATGAAACATGAGCTCTTGGATCAATTTTCTCTCAACCTCGACCGAGTAAAGTGAAGAAGTTTGTCTTGTCAACGCGAACAAAGATTAATTAATTTCATATTTCCATAACTACTTATATTACGAAAACCTAGCAAGCATAACTCCAAACAGCTACATAAAATATTAAAGGTAAATGGCTCATTCTCTCCACGCAACGCGAAATATTCTCATCCCAAACAGTGCGCTTAATGTGTGATTACATGTCTTCATGGAAAGAAGATGTCTTCATGAAGATTAATGTCTTCATGATTAATGTCTTCAACATGTCTTCATGAAGATTACATGTCTTCATTTCCATTGTCTACAATGGAAAGTTATTTGCAACAGCCGATAACATTGAAGAACTCATTATAGACAAAACTGAAATAGGGAAAGCAAATGATAATAAAAACACGGACTCATAAAGTACAACACTGACAACTTAACAAAATTATACACTAATCGTGAAAGCGAAAAAAATTCCTAAATTAAATTAAGAAATACCAATTTAATGATCCCAGAGACATTCTCAGTCATATGTAAAAGGTTCAACGAGATCAAAGAAAGGTAATTGATGTACCATCTGTCAAAAAAGTACTGGGTCATCATGATTACATTTGATTACATTTAATCATCAAAATTTATTTTATCATCTTCAAAGTATTCCACATTAGAGGCTATACACATGTACCATCGTTTTTTCCATTCTTCAAAACATTTTTTAGAAACACTTTCTGGGGTGGCCTTCAATTCACGCGCAGAATTCTTTCTTGATGGCTCGGGAACAGAACAGCTTCCTTCTTCCTTCAATGGACTCGAAACGTGTTCCACGGAGGGGCAATTTTGGTGTTTATCGGGTTTTTTGCCTCGTATGCATTCACAATTGTAGCTCGGTGCGACGGTGCCTTATCGTCGTGAAAAATCCACGAGTTGTTTGCCCATAATTTCAGCCGATATTCACTGTTTGACCCTGTGGAACGAACTCATGGTGAACCAGACCACAAATATCGAAGAAAAAAATCAGCATCACCTTTATTTTTGACCGACTTTGACGTGCTTTTTTTGGTTTCGACTCATTTTTAGCGCGCCATTGGAAAGACAGTTGATTCGTGATGGTGTCAAATACATACACACATGTCTCATCACCAGTTATGATCCGCTTCATGAATGTTGTGCCGGAATTCGAGCGTTCAAGCATGTCCAAAGAGATGTTTTCGCGGTACTGTTTTTGAAGAAATATGAGCGCTTTTCGAATAAGCGTCTCATTCCCAAATGCTCAATCCAAATAGTACGAACAAAATTTAAGGCGAACTCTGTTCGATAATTTCGTTCATGTTTAAAGTCCGCACGCACTAACGAGGTTGACTGACTTAATCAGCTAATGTAAACAAACTGGTTGACAGATCGCGCTCAAAGTTAGCATAATAATAAATGACAGTCTTACCAACTTAAGAAAAAAATTTCAAAAACCCTGCAGCGCAGGGTTTTTTTTCCCCCGTACTTTTTTGACAGAAGGTAATTATCTTCTTCTGTTTAAGTAAACATTTCAGTATTAAAAGTACTACTTTTAAAATTATAGACTGAAAAAAATAACGAAATATTCAAATAGACAAAGCCGCAAATACTCCAGTGGATAAGAAAGGGACAACAAAATAACACTTTAAATTATTTATTTCTAATAATTTTCTGGTGAAAAATGGAGTTAAACGTTATATTCCCTAAAAAAAAAACAGATGTGGAAGTTGAAACTTTTCCTGAAACAATTTAGTAACCAAATTGAAGCAGTTAAAATATTGGAGGCTAACAGACTAAAGAATTGAAACACAGAAAATCCAGAAGAATTATTGCAAACGAAAATCTCAACCTTTGGTGATATTACCTATACAAGTAAAATAAGGCTGTTACTATTCAAGTCAAATAATTCTGCTACCAACCAAAACCTTGCAGTAAATGTCTGAGATTGGGGGACACACAATTACAATGTATAGAATATCTCCCAAGGTGTTACAAGTTTTCAGTCAGACTGCAATAATTTATGTACAGACGTTTTAAATCTTTTATGTTGATTGAATCTTCATACATCGGTCATCAGAAGCCCCCAAAATGGATTAAATACGAAAATGAAAAACAAATTTAAAATATAAAAAAATTAATTAATAGACATCTCTCTCAAAAAGCCAGCTTAATACAACAACTATACTATATTCTCAAGTACAATGAATTTATGGATGATGAATTTCCCACTGCTCAACAAAAATGCGAACTCCGTTTTCAGAAATAAAAACAGAAATAAATCGAGAAATTTTGAGGATTAGTGGTGACCAACAGGAAAGTATATGGAAACAATAATAAAAACGCGATCCCAGTCTAAAACTATATATCCGCAAAAAGAGCAACTACATGGAAAGATGACAGTTCACCTACAAACGTCCTTAAAAACAAATGCCTCCAAAGAAAACGCCGACTCCGGTGAAAAACGACTCACCGGTGACTGACACCGACCTTTCCGTTCAGGCGGCGTCAGTCACCGGTGACTGACAGTATATAATATGATAATAAAAGTAAAGGGCCTAACGTGTTGAATGAATGCTTATATAAGCATTCCATTTCGAACAGAAATACCTTCCACTGGCCCAAAATAACAATGGCTCTAATACGTTTTAAAATTTCCATCGAGTAAATTCTAATTTACCAGTATTGCGCTTCGCATTGCCGTACTACGATACCTGCGCGCGCGGCCTGACGGGGACGTCGCTATAAAAAAGCATGGCACTCAACGTTTTAAATGTTTCCACAAGCCTTACCGATTTACTGAAATGGTTACTATACCTGATCGCATTGAGAACTAAAAGCCGACGAACTTAAATAATAAATCGTCAGGACCTCAGATAGCACAAGAAAACATAAACTATATAATCACAATAGAATACAAGCACGACTAGGTAAAGAAAATTGAAAAGAAGCCTTAGCAATCAGAAGAAAAATTAAGTTCAAAACAATAGACGAAGAAGCAGAAAAAATTGTCTTTAAAACATACGCAAATATTATCTACACATTATGAACAATTACAAACATTATATACGAACATTATAATAGGTTCCATCTGCATACCCCTGGATGGAAATAAATTTGAAAATAAACAACTAGAGAAATTGCTTAAAATGGCTACCAAACATTTAACATAGTAAAAAGTGGAAACATTAATGCAAGACAACATGTGTGGAGAAATCTTTTGCTGTTCAAAATCAAAAATGCTAATAGACATAATTAAAACTCACAAATTCCATATCCTGAACCGTGGTCTTCCAACTTTCCACAGAGTCGACAAAATTGGAAAACAGTAGATCGAACTTTGACTAATTTCATCTGTGAAAATAATAATAATTGGAGAGATGCAAACATCAAAATAAAGAAAAGTTAAAATAGCACTCTAACCTTACAAATAAAGATAAACGAATTTAATACAAATCAATTCAGCACAAATAACAGAACATGGTCAACATAACAAATGATCACATAACACCGAAACAATTCCATCGTATCCAAAAACTTTGAAAAAACAACGTGATCATCAAAAATAATCCTTAACAATGTCCTATTCAAATATTCAACATGTCTCCGAACACCTGAACAAACTATAGTCAGTTAAAAGGAAACTTTAGAAAACTTTACCAAGCTTAACATTCGACAAACTATAAACAATGTATTCAAAGAAGCAGTGAAGCTTATTAACATTCCAATAAAGTTGGAACAACCATTAACACCCTTCACTGAAACACTTACATCTCCCAAGAGAAATTGGGATAAAAATAAGAATTGTATCTATTTCCGAAAGAGATTTACCACCATACTAAATGGAAGGCTTTCGATCTATTTCACACTTCAATGTTCATTATGAAATCATTCAAAATTATTTAAATAAATATTTTATTTTGTTATCATATATAGAAAGGAAACTTAAATCAAAACAGTTTTGCATACAGAAAGAGTAAATATCTTAACATTTGCATGAATATACTAAAACATAAAATAAGCTGAAACAAAAAAGACAATAAAAACTACATAATTTGGATACATCACTTTTTATGCCCAGAATACTCACTGGAAAACAGTTAATCATGAATAAAAAATGGACAACCGTAAGTATATGGTTCGTGTCAAATGCACTTCAAATTTAACACACATAAACTACACATCGCCCGAGTCAAGTACATCCCAATTTCCCACGACATAAAAATTTTTTTAGACCAAACAAAATAAAGACAATTGTAATAGAACACCTTCAAAAGTATTTGCATTGCACGATATTATGTCCGACATAATGTCAGCATCTTAGTATTACACGAAATTGGAAACGAAATGTCAACATTTGAGTATTGCACAAACTTGGAAACAGCAGACATAGCGTCAGCATTTTATAAGTATATTAAGTGGGTTTTACCTGGCGTTCGAGGAGAGTTGCTCGAGAATCTGTGAATAGTAGTTTAGTCTGTTCTTGTGTAAATTAAAAGATAATAAAATAAAGAGGTTGTTTTTAATAAATTAAAAAGTGTTTTTTTTAAACTGATTTATAAATAAAACATAACTGGCGCATAAAACATAAAATCTTGATCGCGTTAAAAAAACTAATCAAAAAGAAGCTACAAAGCATAACTCTTGATCGCGTTAAAAGTCAATCTTGAAAAAGCCGCAAAGGATAATTCTTGATTGAGTAGAACAATTGCCGTGAAAAACTTAGTGCTGTAAAAGATAAAATAATATCTTTCATAATCGGGAAATTCGCGACGCAAATTTATAATCAAAAACCAGAGTGACCGAGTCCGAAAACGGATAAGCCTAATAGGTCACTTAAAACTCTTAGCTGAGGCTGGCAAGAGCAATCTGGTTAATTAATCAATAAAAAAAAGAAGTGAAAGTTATTAAGATAAAAAATAACAATATAAAAATAACACAGGGCGAGATAAATAAAATAAAAGTGGATCCGGAAAATAGGAAAACGAAATGAAATTTGCATTTTTTCTCGAGAAGAAATATCGAGATGGAAGCACAAATCATTCAACTACAAGAGGCGCTTCAACAGCGGGAACTACAAGTCCAAGAACTAGTTTCTGCGTTGCAACGAGTTAATCTGCAGCAAGAATCAAGGACTCAGAAGGAACGACTATTGAAGGAAGTTCGATACATGTCGACATTCACAGGACAAGGAGAAGTGCGTATCAATAGCTTCATTAGCAACGTCGAATTTTTCTTGAGTCAAATAAATGACGATGAAAGCACAAAGGCGGTGACCCGAGCGATATTCTACGAGAAGATTCAAGGAGAAGCAAAGGACGTGATCATCAACATGCAGGAACCAGACAATTGGAACAAGATAAAGGAACAACTGAAACTTCGATACCGTCCAGATACAGAACCGGCTCAAATCTACAGGAGAATCAGCAATTTAAGAGCAAATAACGTAAGTCAACTAATTAGCGAAGTACAAAAAATTAGATGTAAGACAGATGAATTGACAATTTACTATAGAGAAAATTCATACATAGATTTAAGTAATGTAAACTCGCTACTAGCTAATACAGTAAAAGAAATGAGCCAAGGGGTACTTCTAGACAAAATCTATGACGAACATAATCTAGATGTTATCCTGAATATTATGAAGAGAAGGTATGAAAATGAATGTATTAGAAGTGAATTCAGAGAAAACAAAAAAGTTATAGTTTCCCTAAACCTAACAATATTAGAAACACAAATAACAGATACTTCATCAAAAATGACGACAATAGGACAGGACAAACAAAACGACAAGCACAAAATACACTAGACAGTAAAGACTCAGGACGAAATAATTACAGACATAACATGATGAATATCGTGAAATAGTCAAAGTTATAAAACACTACGAAAGAATATTTTTCAAGGAAGGGGAAAAGCTAACTAGTACACCTAATGTAATACCCGAAATTAAAACGATCACTGACCAACAAATTAATTCTAAACTCTATCGATATCCCCCAAAACATGAAAATGAGGTCAGAAAACAAATATTTGAAATGGAAAAATAGGGCATTATTCAAAAAAGCAGCTCAAAATATTCAAGCCCATTAATAGTGGTCCCAAAGAAAAATGACAACTCAGGCGAGAAAAAATTCCGTATAGTAATAGACTACCGGAAATTGAATGAAGTCACGGTGGATGATAAATTCCCACTTCCGAATATTGACTCAATCCTAGACAAACTAGGAAGGGCTCAGTATTTCTCAACAATAGATCTCGCAAAGGGATACCATCAAATTCTGGTTAAAGAAGAGGATCGACAGAAAACAGCGTTTGTAACTCCTCATGGATTATATGAATTCGTCAGGATGCCATTCGGGCTGAAAACTGCCCCAGCAACCTTCCAACGGTTAATGAACGATGTCTTGAGGGATTTTATAAACATGGCATGTGTCGTTTATTTAGACGATGTGTTAGTATTCAGCACCTCCCTACAAGAACATGTAAAAGCATTAACGGATATTTTCAAAGGCCTGGAGGCTAATCAATTAAGGATCCAGGTTGAAAAATGTAATTTCTTAAAGAAAGAAACGGCATTTTTAGGCCAATACGTCACGAAAGATGGGCTTAAACCTAATCCAGAGAAAATTGAGATCAACTCAAACGAAAAAAACTATGCCGCCACAGATAAGGAATTTTTGGCTATAATGTGGTTAGTCAATTATTTCCGACCCTATCTGTATGGAAATAAGTTTAAAATATTAACAGACCATCAGCCAATTAAGATTTTACAGGCAAAATACAAGGGAAAACATCTCTCTCCAAGACACCAACGATGGCTATTGAAATTGGGAG
This sequence comes from Stratiomys singularior, assembly GCA_954870665.1. Lineage (NCBI taxonomy): Eukaryota > Metazoa > Arthropoda > Insecta > Diptera > Stratiomyidae > Stratiomys > Stratiomys singularior. Next base: position 59,737,108 of record OX940877.1, read on the forward strand.
AATACAGATATGAAATTGAGTACTTGAAAGGAAAACAAAATCAAGTAGCAGATTTCCTTAGTCGAATTGAGCAAGACATTGAAAATGGTACAGAGAAAGCGAATTCAGAAATGGATACAAACTCTATAAATATTCAGATCTGGTAATGTTATGTAACATTGAAGATGACGACGATGTTACAATGGCTACAATTCACTCGGCTGAAGAGGACCTGTTGGATCACATTCCTATTAAGGACGAAATAGTCAATAAGTACAGAACTCAACTCATCACGAATAATTAAACCACAAACTTTCAAGCAATTCACAAAAAAAGGGTGATATATATTTCAGAACATGATTTCCCAAATCTGCAAGAAATCTTTTGCAGATACATTAAAAAGGGTATAACGGGTATCTATACTGAGCTTGACGATCATAAATACAACGTAGTACAACAAAAACTACGAGAATTGTACTCTAATGACAAACAAATTAAATTTGTCAGATGTTCATATAAGGCCCAAGATATCGAAACAGAGGTAGAAGCTGTGAAGCAAATATCGTTGTATCACGTGAACGAGAGTATGCATTCCGGAATCTTGGAAACATTCAATTCCATCAAGAATAAAATTTACTACCCGAAATTATTAGAGTTAATCCAAATCGTTATCGATCAATGTGAAGTATGTCAAGCAGTAAAATATCAAAGAAATCCAATCAAACCAAAACTACAATTTTTAGAAGTCTCTAAGGAAAAAAACGAGATAATCCATGTTGATATCTATACTATCATGAAGTTCGATTTTCTAACTGTGATAGATAAATTCTCCAAGTATGGATCGGCCTATTATCTACCCGATAAAATCGATATAACGCTAATAGAAACTCTAAAAGATCATTTTGCCAAATTTGGAAAACCGAAAACAATAGTTAGTGGAAACGAGTTAAATGTACTGCTACTGTAAAGCAGTACATTTGCAGCAGCAACTACTGTAAATGTAGTTAAATGTACTTCTGAAAACAGAGAAAGTAGCATTACACATAACGAAGCCGAATAGCCACACAGGAAATGCTGATGTGGAACGGTTGCACAACACCATCGCAGAAAAATGTAGAACTCTTCTACTAAATGACCCCAAACTAACCGCTAGACAACTAATACAAAGGACAGTCAGAAACTATAATGAACGATATCATTCTACAATTAAGTGTTCTTCTACAGATGTACAAAACCATAGGGTTAATATAGAAAAAATACGGAACAATATAATCGAAAAACAGAAGAAATATTTGACGAAACTCAATGAAAAACGAGAAGATTATCGAGAAACAAGAACAACAGGCTTTACTAAAAACTACAAAGCAACTAGGCATAAAGAACAACCAAAATATAGAAAGTCAAGGTTGGACAATATTCATTTGGTAAACATAAAGAGAAAACTTAAGCATACAGACTATCAAAGTGCTGAAGAAGTTCAGAGAGATGTTATGACAGATGAACAAATATTGACCGCCCAAAATACAACCAAGAACGGACCTAAGGAAGTAATATTAATCTCAAAATTTTATCAAATATCACAAGAGGTGATATTCAAACGGTATTAGGATCGGAATGGTTGAATGACCAAATAATAAATTTTTACGTGATTCTCCTTGCAGAACGAAGCTTGAAAAAGCATACTGAAAACTACCCCAAAGTATATACAACGAACACTTTTTTCCTGTTATGCCTAAGACAATCAGAATATAGTGCAGTCCGTCGATGGACACGAAAAGTTGATATATTCTCTTACGATGTAATGTTAATCCCAATTCACCTTAATAATTCGCATTGTTGCATAGCCATAATAGATTTCAAAAATAATAAAATCACATATTATGATCCAATGGGAATGGCTGGTCCGGAGGTATTGTCATTGTTGGAGAACTATTTGAAAGAAGAATCAAATAACAAACGAAAGATTCCTTTGGACATCACAAAATGGGTTCAGGAAAGTGTTATAAATGGCCCCCTGCAAACTAATGGCTATGACTGTGGAGTATTCAGTTGCATGTTTGCAGAATACTTCACTCGTAAGGAAGTGCCCAATTTCACACAAAAAGATATTCCCAAATTTCGCGATAAAATGCTCGTAGAAGTCTTACAAGGGAAGATCTTACATAGTTAATATACATTACTATTTATTACAGGTATGGAAACCAATAGCACTTATGCTAATGGCATAAACTATGCAATCAGCATCGGCAACTTTGACAATGCAACATATTACAAGCAATAATGGGTACACAAGAATTAACATGGGAACTACGGAAATATTAAATGACAGCAAAACGATACTACATATAATTGACCTTAAGGAACTTAGACAAACTGTAAAGACTACCATAGAAAACATAGAAAAACTAGGAGTGGCCAACGATCCATTAATTAATAAACAAATAGAAAATATTGAAAGCAAATTAGAGGCAATTGAACCAAAAGTTAGGCAAACAAGAGGCTTATTCAATTTTGTAGGTAGTGCTCAAAAATGGCTTTTCGGAACAATGAGTGATGAGGATCGGCAAGATATTGCAGATCATATCGAATCAATACAAAATAATGACGAAAAAACCATTAAAAATCTCAACAAACAGGTTGAAATCAACTCTCATATTACCGAGTCACTTACAAATCTTAAAAAAATAGTAGAATCTGACCGAAATCAAATCACCCGAACATTCGAACAAGTAACAGCAAATTAACAGAAAATCATCCTAAATCAACTAAAGCTCGACCAAATCATTAGATTACAAATGTTAACGGAGAAAATTAACCAAATCATGGACAGCATATCCTTAGCAAAACACAACATAATACATCCTAGCTTACTAAAATCAACAGAACTAACTATCACAAAACTGGATTTTTATAAACTAAAGAACGTTAAAACAGGACTCTTTAAATACAATGAAAATTTACTCACTTTGGCGATACAAATTCCTAACTCATATAAACTTGTAGCACTAAAATTAATTACAGCAATACCAAATAATGATTATGCAGAAATTATCATGGAGGATCAGTTTATAGTAGAATTTAATGGCACAAAATACATGTACAATCATGAAATTCAATAAGAAAATGAATTACAACCACTTGAAAATTGTATTACTCATAATAATTATAAGTTACAACACAACCTTATATCAGAAATAAAAACAATTGACCAAAGTACTATTATAGCTAAAAACATGAAAAATGAAAGCATTGTTAATTTTTGTGATGATCGCCTTATTATACTTAACGGAAATTATCTAATCACTTTAAATAATTGTACTATTGAAATTCTAAATGAAACATTTAGCAATAGCAACATTAAATTTATGGATAGATTCTATTATACAGATGAAACAAAATATAATTTTACTAAAAAACCGAATGTCGAACATATGTTAAAAAATGTGGAAAACCTAGAACGTATAATTCAGAAACATATAAATATAGTCACATTACCAATAATTGCTAGTATATTAGTAGTCATTATAATTTATATACTTACACTTTCACGAAAAAATAAAAAACTACTAGTTCTAAAAAATAATGTAAAAACCAATGAAAAAACAAAATTCAGGAGAATTCTTCTCGGAAGGCGGGGGAAGTCAAGTACATCCCAAGTTCCCACGACATAAAAATTCTATTAGACCAAACAAAGTAAAGAAAATTGTAATAGAACACCTTCAAAATTATTTGCATTGCACGAAATTAGAAACTGCCGACATAATGTCAGCATCTTAGTATTACACGAAATTGGAAACATAATGTCAACATTTTAGTATTGCACAAACTTGGAAACAGCAGACATAGCGTCAGCATTTTATAATTATATTAAGTGGGTTTTACCTGGCGTTCGAGGAGAGTTGCTCGAGAATCTGTGAATAGCAGTTTAGTCTGTTCTTGTGTAAATTAAAAGATAATAAAATAAAGAGGTTGTTTTTAATAAATTAAAAAGTGTTTTAAACTGATTTATAAATAAAACACATAACTCCCGCGAAGGCAAGGTGCTCCTACAATAATACAAAGGAAAATGCTATGCAAAGACTTTTCGTAAATTACTACAGCTAAATTTTCTCAATCAATCTCTATCATCAGCGATAGAGATTGATAGAGCGTCAAGGCCGTATAATCGGTGATTTTCTCGTATTTCGTTCTTCGCGCCTCTCTTTCAGAAACATCTGCTCTATGAACATTTCAGTATATAGAGTTACATATTGAATACTTCTCTCTACTAAAAAGCAAAATAATTAGCTGAAAAAGCAGCTGAAAATTCTGAATCTTTACATCTTCACACAAAAAATGAAAAATTTGTCAACGTACTATGGCTTAGCAATCCGTCGTCACCCAGACTCTCTTGAAAACACGCAAAAAGAAGTTTGGACTGGATATTACCATAAAATTTCCACAGATGAAAATCCGCAACATTTTAACTGCCAAATTGGCGATGATACTTGGTGCAAATGGCGTAAAGCGGAGGCCGCTGGACCGAATATTTTAAAGAGCTATAAACATCCAGCTGTATTAAATCTTGAAGTGCCAGAGGTTTTGAAACCAATCTATGAAGAATTGGCTTCAGATGATTTATTGAAGCGTTGTTTGGGCAATAAGACCCAAAATAGCAATGAGAGCTGCAATGCCAGCGTGTGGAACCCGACCCCCAAACACACTTTTATCGGCAAAAATATAATTTAACTTGCTGCAAATACTTCTGCATGCATCTTCAATGAAGAATTCATTACAATTTTGAAGATCACGCAAATTATGGGACTCACAATTGGCCCGCAAGCCATGCATCACGTGGAGGTTGTTAACGCTGCTCGAATCAAGAGAAGAGAGGAGAATCGCCGCAGCACTGTGGCGTGTAAAGAAGCGAGGGGTGCTCATAGGGACGAAAAATGGAGAAAGAGTATAAGCAGAAGGAAGGATTTTTATATGGATAAAAAAAAATAATATAATAAATATATTAACCTTAATATATATTATGTATTTATATATATACATTTTGTATATAAATTATTGTTAAACACTTTAAAGCTTTAAAACTTTAAATAACTGCTGGACTGGTCCTTCTGAAATTTGAATATGTTATTGTACACATATAAGATTGAACTTGAACACATATAAATCTATAGATTGAACGGATAGAACGATCGGTAAAGTATTTTTTGGTCCCAAAAATCGGCTAATGCTAATAATCTAGGCTAGGCTAATAATCGAAAAAATGCCGCCATTTTGTCAATTTTGGTCAAAAAGATTTTCTGTTAGTTCAATCTATAGCGGCTTTGATGCTGATTAAAATTATTATTTTTTCTTCAGACGCTCGCCGTAATTTTATTTATGTTATTTTCAAAAACCTGCAGCAGCCAAAAAACACGCTGAAAAACCCCCAAAAAAATTCTTTTGTATACTTTTTTTTTACCATAAAAATAAAAATGCAAAGTTTCAATAAGATATCCTTTTCCTTTTTTAAAAATTTTGCATTTTAAAAATGCAGGAGTGTACTGTACCCTTTAAAATCAATTAAATAAAAATAAAAATGCAAAGTTTCAATAAGATATCCTTTTCCTTTCCTTTATATTACAAAGTAATAATAGCAATAATATCATGAAGAAACTAATATTAATAATAATAAATCAATAATAATAAAAATTAATAATAGGATAGTCACCTGTGGAAGCATAAATAAATGGCAGAGGATATTCAGTACTTCTACGGAGAAAGAATTATTAAATAAAAATTTTAATTCAAACCTAGAGAATTCGGATTCGCATGAATACTTCGAACGAATTTCAATGCTTGGCCAAATGGCCGAGGCCAAATTCAAACCCATGAGATATGCATTTGACGCTTTCCAAAATGTCTTTTCAAAACAATTAGTGTGATATTACAGAGGAGACAAACAATCTTTTCAAAATTGTGAAACAAAGTAATATGCCTAAAAGGCATTTCCGTATCAATTCCTGGAAATTATTGGCCATCCTGATGTTAATGCCGCGGAGGAAGGAATCAACTATAAATGAGTATTGGACGACTGACGAAATGATAAAAACGAGCATGTTTTCGGGCTAACGCAGGTCCATGGTTTTATTACAAATGTTACATTTTAATGATCACAACGTAAGAAGCAATGATCCTTACTTAAAATCTGCCTCATGATTGATGCACTCAAGAAATCTTTTGCACAATCGTTTTCTCCCTACCAAGTTGTGTGTATTGACGAAAGTTTAATGGTATTAAAGCGTCGATGATATTTCAGAGACTTTATTCCCTCGAGAGAAGCAGATTTAGAATTAAATCATTTATACTTTACCATTGCACAACAAACTATGTATTGGATTTTGAAAACAGACTGTGCATAATTTTATACCTATTGGATAAGCGGGGAATTTAATGATGACCCTTTTCGCTCATACCTTGGGGGAAAAGTTTTCAGTTTTATTTTTTTTTATAATATCAACTTAGTAATTTATTGCGTGACCCTTATTTGTAAGAATTTGTTTGCAGCGAGCCGGCATAGAATCCACTAAACGTTCACAGCTTTCTTTTGAAATCAGGTGCCACTCTTTTTTTACTGCAGTCCACAATTCAAACTTATTTCTGGGTTTATGAACATAAACTCTATCTTTGACTTGCTTCCACAAGTTCTCAATAGGATTACAGTCCGGTGACTGCGCCGGCCAATCGAGAACCGAAATTTTTTATAATAAAAAAAGAAACAATTACAAAAACTCCACCCGAATTGGGAGGAAATTCTACTATTATATGGAAAGTCGCTAATTTTGACAACAGGCAGTATGAGGCTATATTAGGAATGGACATCCTAGATCCCCTCCAAGCCGAAGTTAATCTAAAAACAAAAGAAGTAATAATTAAAGGAATTAGAAATCCAATATTAGGAAGCCTATATAAATACGAAGAAATTAATATGCAACCCATAAAGAATTTAAAATTGAATACTGAGAGATTAAATAATGAAGAAGAAATAAAATTACGTGGATTAATAAAACAATATAAAGAATTATTTTATAAAGAAGGTGATCAATTAAGTGCTACCTCCAATGTAGTACACGAAATTAAAACAACCACAGAGGATCAAATCCTCAGCCCGAGTGAAGAAATAAATATTAGTGAATTTAGTAATCGTCAAGACATAGCTCTAGACACCATGATACCCACTCAACATTCAGCCGAAGTAGACTCCTCTCAACATATACCTCTAAAGGATGACTACGTTAACAAATATTCACAACAAATTATTCTAACTAATGATAAAAGAAAAGAGTTACTAACCAAATTTCATCACAGAATTATTATAGGATCCAAGCATTTGAAACAAGCAACCTCATACCTTCGACTAAAACTTAGACCTTTAACAACCGCAATTTACAATGAACATAGTGATTCCGAATACAATCAATTACAACAAATATTAATCGAAAATTTTGATCTAAAACAAATCCCCTGTATTAAAGTTAATCAGTTATTATCTGAACCCGAATCTGAAGATAGCCTGATGAAAACAATTGAAATCTTCCACGAAAAAGAAACTGGACACGCTGGAATAAATGAAAATTATGCTGGATTGAAACGACGAATTTATTATCCTAAATTGAAGAAACACATTAATAGATATATAAACTTATGTGAGAAATGTAACTTAGCTAAAAATGATAGGAATCCCATTAAGCCCAAATTTCAGAAACCCCTAAAAACCTTAGAGAAATAATCCATATTGATATTATAATTATCAAACAATTAAAAATTTTAACTGCCATTGATAGATTCTCGAAATACGCAATAGCAACGATATTGCCGTCCAACAATAATATTGACATTAGAAAAAGTCTTAAATTCATCCTGTCTATATTAGGAAGACCAATTAAACTCATAGCTGATAATGAATTTAATAAAGTCCTCCTCAGAGAATTCTTCATAACTAAAAACATAGAAGCACATTTTTGCAAGCCTAATACTCACACAGGTAACGCAGATATTGAAAGAGTACATGGAACTATTTTTAAAAAAATGAGAACTATAGGAAAAGATTCAAAAACCCCATACATAGAAGAAGTATTGTTTGAAACATTAGAATTTTACAATCGCCAAATTCATTCAGTAACACTAGAACGACCCATCGATATTGAAAGAGGTCTAGCAGATAAACAAATTATTCACAATCGCTTGCTAGAAAGTAAAGAAAAGCAGATAAATAAATTAAATCAGAAACGAGAAAATTATGTAGAAACTAGACAAGATGTACCTCTACGAAACTATAAAGCAGTTAGACACAAACTGGAACCTAGATTTATTAAGACCCCATATAACATTAACAAACATGCAGTCGTACTACTCAAAAGACCTAAAAAGGATATTCTAATTTCAGACAATGGAAATCCACACTCTCCTAAGCCTGTTTTTCCTGATAAAGACCATCCAGTCTCAAATGCAACCACAACTAATAATTGATCAAATTGAAAGTGAATCTGGATATATAGAAATTAAAACCAATCCAATTAATATAGTGACTAATTATAACATAATAATACATCATGTAAACCTATCCCTAATATCAATTGCCCTACAAGAAATTACCAAAGGTATGCCTTACCCCTTTAATATGGAACAAAAGAAATTGATTCAAGAACAATATTTAGAAATTCATTCTCAATATTTGACACTAACCCCCAAAACTAGAGTTATTAATAAAAGAGGCTTACTTAACCCCATTGGAAATATTTATAAAGTATTATTCGGAACCATGGATAACGAAGATAGAGAAAATATAGAAAATCATTTAAAAACCATTGATATTAACAATCACGCCATAATTACCAATATGAATAAGCAGATACAGATTAATAAAGACTTCCAAACTTCAATAGATAGTATAGCGACAATAGCGACAAATAGCTACAAAATAGCGACAAAAGTCGCGCGAACGGCTCCAATATAAGTATCATACCGTCTCCGTCCCGGTAAAACCTTGGCAGGCCTCGGAGTACGTTCGAAGCTCGCACCATTAAGTTGGTGGTGTAGGTTCGGTTGAGACGAACTCCCGATTAGCACTGGTCTGGCTCTGAGCACTTGTCCCCATAAGGGCTGGTGCCAATCCTTGCATGGCCTCCCTGCTTTGCACAGACACCCATGGGACCATTAAGGCGACTACACATACGAGTGGAGATAGCGGCTCCGAGGGGGGACCCTTTTAGCATGATGCCTTACAAATCAATACCAACCGAAACAAAATCAAAAACATCGAGAAAACAACCAAACCCAGACGACAAACGGACGAACGAACACAAAAAGGCAGAGAGCCTCTACCAACCAGAAATACTGGCGGCATTCGGACGCAGCAAAAAACAATGCGCACGCCGGAACGTCCAGTAACACTAGGGGAAAAGCATGAACAACTAATACCTGTGAAACACACGGAGGTAGAAACCACCGATGACATTCAGATCATGATTCGACGCGATGCTGTCACTGACACTGCTCCTGATGCCATCAGAGCTCTAGATCCTAACGCAAATAAAGAAAGCCCGCCTCAAAACCAGGCGTAGGACAATCTCATTGTATTAGATCGGCACGAAAAAGAGCGTCTCATGCGTAAGGCAGGAAACATAGTTAAAAAGATCAAAGCTTCCTGCAATACCCAGAAAAACATAAACAATGACATTAGGGACGGTATTTTAGAGCTTGAAGAGCTCTTAGACCGTATCGGGCACTACAGACGCAAATGGCTTAAAACGGAGGAAGAACAAAAGGCCAGTCCCTCGGTCGAAACGCAAGTGATTCTCGCGCATAGCGCTACCAAAAGAGTTGCAAGTAGCCCAATCCAAGGGGACCGAGACAAAAGGGGGAAGGACGAAGCAGCGAACAGACAGATTACGTCGAATGATGGATTCCAGGTAGTGTCAACCAAGGCCACCAAAAAAGCGTCCAGAAGGCTCCTTCTTGAAAAAGTCACCAATGATAAGCTCCTTCCTGGAGACAAAGGAAAAGATACCCCAAACAAGAACCACGAAGCAAGCCACGCCGCAAAACTTTAAGGCATGCACTGCTGCTGAAACCGACGGATGGGAGAACTTACGCAGACGTTTTGCGGGAAATCAAGGGAGCTGTAAGACCCGATGATACTCAAACTGCCATCAGAACCGTCCGACCAACCAAATCTGGTGGCCTCCTTGTAGAATTTGGACCTGAGACAACAAATAACGACTCATTCCGGGATGCAGTCAAAAAGGCTTTAGGGGAAAAGGCAACAGTAGCTTCACTTGAACCAATGGCCACCCTCGAAATCAGGGACATTGACTGCGTTACGGACAAGACGGAGGTGGAAGAGTGCCTCAAAAGGGTTTCACCCGAATTAACTGGGATCAAATTACCACTAACCCCTGAAAATAATAGAGGGCAGCGCATGGCCATAGTCGACTTAACCGAGAAAAATGCCGAAAAACTCTACATGGGCAAAATAAAAATAGGTTGGGTGGTCTGCAGAATACGCCGAAGAGCAATTCTTCTCCGCTGTTTCAAATGCCTAAGCTACGGTCATACAGCACAAGACTGCAAAGGGCCTGATGGTGGCCTGATGGTGGAGCTCCTTCTGCTATAAATGCGGCAAAGCAGGACATAAAAGAACAGAATGCACGGGAGAGGCGCACTGTATCCTCTGCCAGAACGCTGATCCCAGACCTGATGACCTGAGACATATTCCAGGGACAGAGAAGTGCCGGGTATTCAAAGAAGCCCTAACCAAAGCTGCTCTGCAATGACCCGTGTCCTACAGATAAACTTACATCGGAGCTCAAACGCCCAAGACCTGCTTGACCAATTCGCGAGGGATATGAAAGCCGAACTATTGCTGCTTAGTGAACAACACCGAGAAAAAATTCATCAGCATGGTATCCTGATGAATCTGGTACTTGTGCCATATGGGTTCGAAACAGCACCCAACTGAGAGTTCGGGGCCACGGGCGAAAACATTTCGTGTGGGTCCGTTGCCCAGGAATAACATTCTTTAGTGTGTACTTGACACCGAACGAACCAATAACATCTTTCCAGGCGAAGCTCAACACTTTGGAGGACACCGTCTTGAGCACAGAAGGTCATGTTCTTATCGGGGGAGACTTTAACGCCAAGGCCGTTGAATGGGGCATGCCTAAGTCAGATCCCAGGGGGAATCGAATCCCGGAGATGGCAGCCAGAGTAGCGCTAGCCGTGGTGAATACTGGTAACACTCCCACTTTCCGCCGCTTGGGCTGCGTGGGCACCACCCTTGACGTGACATTCGCCTCGGAGTCCCTCTCCTCTATGACACACAATTGGAGAGTTCTAGAGGACTATTCGGCCAGCGATCATCAGTACATAGCATTCGAAATGCGCGACAACGTTCCTAAACTCCCAGACACTCAGCGCTCCGCCTTCGTGTGGAATACTGAGAGGATGGACTTGGAGAAGTTTGTCGATACGCTCATGACATGCTTACCACCGCTTGGCTAATCGCCGGGGAGCAGAGAACTGACTGCTGAAGACATGGTGAACTCCACAATGAGTACCATCAAGTGTGCTTGTAAGTCATCTATGCCCCGCCGGAGACCTAGACACGGAAAGCCTCCAGTGTACTGGTGGTTCACTGAAATAGCTGAGCAACGAAGGGAGTGTCACAAACTCCGGCGAGAAGCTCAACGAGGGCGAAGCCAGGACGAGGCATGCACCAGAATGGCAGTATATCGGTCGGACAGGAAATGCGTTCGCGGACTCGCGGACTGAGTAACGCCCGTTGCTGGCAGAACCTCGTCGAAGACGTGAACAGGGACCCGTGGGGCTTGGGCTATAAACTAGTTATGCGGAAGCTCGGCGCTCTACGGGCCCCTGCGTACTTGAAGCGGACATGATGGACGAGATAGTACGGGCACTTTTTCCCCAACATCCCGTCCGCGTTGATGCCGCCAACAGGGAAACAACATCAGAATGTTCACTCTTCACGAGAAACGAACTGGAACTAGCGGTTCTTTCCATGAAGGCGAAGAAGGCTCCGGGCCCAGACGGTATTCCAGCCGAGGTACTGCAACTGGTCTATCACTCTTGCCCTGACTTGCTGCTCAGTACGTTTAATGGCTGCTTGCGGGAAGGCGTTTTTCCTGAGCGTTGGAAGACGGCAAGGCTCGTGCTGATCAGCAAGGGGAAGGGAAATCCCGAGTCGCCGTCAGCATACCGACGGTTATGCATGCTAGACACGGCCGGGAAAGTGCTTGAGAAACTGATAAAGAGAAGATTCGCTAACGTTATCCACGCCACTGGGGATCTTTCTCCAAGGCGGTATGGTTTCAGAACAGGACGTTCCACTATAGATGCAGTCGCGGAAGTTGTAAGTGCAGTCCAACAGGCGGAGGCACGCAGTCGATCTAACCGTCGGGTAGTCCTTCTAGTGATGCTGGACATAAAGAATGCTTTCAACTCCACTAGATGGACGAATATTCTGGAAGCCCTGGAAAACTCTTTAAAAGTTCCAGAATATCTGATGCGGATAGTCCGAAATTACCTGAAGGATCGCAGCCTGATCTACAACACGGTGCAAGGTTGTCGGAGTATGCTCCGTACAAGTATGCGGACTTGTGGAACGTCTCCTACGATGGACTGCTCAGACTTGAACTGCCGGGAGAGTCGCGACTGATCGGCTATGCAGATGACGTTGCGGCACTAGTGGCTGGGTGCACGGTCGATCAAGCGCAATTAAGGCTGAATGTACTAATGCGCCGGGTGGGGAGCTGGATGACCACTCACGGGTTTAACCGGGCGTTAGAGAAAACCGAAGTCGTCATCCTGACCAAGAAGAGGATCCCCAGAGTAAGAATGGTCCGAGTCCGGGACGCATTAGTAGAGTCGAAACTATCAGTTAAGTATCTGGGCTTGCTTATAGACTCTTAACTGAGTTTCTCGGAGCAAATTAAGGCAACGACAAACAAGACCGCAGCAGGGGTCTCGGCAATTAGTCGACTAATGGCCAATCATGGGGGACCAAGTCAAACAAAAGGCGTCTGCTAATGAGTGTAGTGCAATGTACGCTTCTTTATGGAGCAGAGATATGGAGTGAAGCTCTCAACAAGGAACTGCACCGAAAACGGCTGGCACAGGTGCAGAGACGAGGAGCACTTCGGATTGCATCAGCATACCGTACAGTCTCTGAGTCAGCGGTGTTGGTAATTGCAGGGGTGATACCCATCGCTCTCCTTGCTAGAGAGCGCAATAGAGTCTACCTCCGAAAGCACGAGGGTAATAAAGAAAAAGTTGCTCGCGATGAAAGACGATGCACTCTCGACGAATGGCAACAATCATGGGAACGTGAGCTAAAAAGAAGATGGACCGCTCGGCTCATCAAAGACTTGAGATCGTGGCTCAGTCGAACGCATGGTGAGACTGATTTCTACCTGACCCAGCTACTGAGTGGACACGGTTGTTTTCAGTCTAACCTGCACAAGATGGGTGAGTCACGGTCTCCTGATTGCATATTCTGCATTGGTGTGAAGGATGACGCCTGTCATACTTTCTTTTCATGCAGAAGATGGGACAAAGAGCGCGGTGATCTTGCCGAAAAAGTGGGAGAGCTCCACCCAGATAGCCTAGTCGAAGAGATGCTGAAATCATTTGACAAATGGAATCACGTGGCACATTACGCTCGGATAATCTTAATAACGAAAAAAAACATACCTGATCGGCTGAAGGCGTCGAGGGTGGAGGGTTTCCTTCTCTAGCAATCCTCCTCTTTTCCATTCAACTGGAGAAGGAATCCCTGTAACCCGAAGGCGCCAAAAGGCGTAAAATTGGGAGGCCTAGCCCGTAGTAATGTGTCAAACGGTTCCAGGCTAGGCTCTCCGGTTGACAGGGAGGTGTTTAGTCGGTAGTCCAGTAGGTCCACTGGGAGTCCGACACTCAGGGCGTAAATAGCCTTCACCTCCCTACCCAAAAAAAAAAATATATATGATTTAGGTTGTTATAAATGATGTACATTTCAATACGTATGATATTTTATTTTACATATATAAAATATTATATATATATATATATATATATAATTTGTTGCGACCACTGCTGCTTCGCCATTTCTCTACATAGCAAGGTACGCAAGTTGACGTCATTCCTTGTTCATTTATCCCATCTTCACCTTTTCCTCTCACATGTCATGTTCCTTTTCACCTTGTTCCTCACAATATTCATCCCAGTATCCACTCCAAATAGTTGGTACACAATCCAATATATTTGAATTTCATATAATTCAAATATGCTGGATTCTACCAACAACAATCCCTGCCTTTAGTTACCCGACGTCAACATCGCGAGTGGCGACGGAGATGCCTGATCTTTGTTATAAATTAACATTCATCAGGTGACTCTGGGCATAGTGGATCCGATTCAGGTTGTGGAACCCCGACTTCTGAGTTCGAATCCATCGTGGGTAGTAATCTTTTAACCTTTTGTCAGTTCCCCTTTTTCAGGGCAATTAATATCTTAATCCAATTGCCCTGGGGAAGTTGACCTGACCGAAGGGTGAAAGGTTAACATCCGCGAGCCGGTGAGGGACAGTTGTCGACAGCGGGATGCTGTACCGGTGACGACAGCAGGTTGGCGGTGATGGGGATTGGATGATGAGACAGTGGCTGTATGGTGCTGATTGAGGGTGGTCGAGAGGTTTTTTTGTTCGGAAAGAGGAAGAGAGTTGGTCGACAAGTTGGCGGTGTTACATATAGAATTCTGAAAATTGTTATTCTAAATTTTTAAGTGAATTTATCCGATTTTATTAACGTTGTGTTACCCCACGGCTCAGTACTTTCAATTTATATTTCACACGTTGTTTTACGGAGATACAATTCATCGTGCGCCGGGAGAAATTAGTGAAATTGTTGAAATCGGTTTTTGGCTAGGAATCGTTACAAAAAAATAACATTTTTGTTCGTTAAGGGCAAGATTTAAACAAGTGAATTTTGAAACAAAAATACCAATCGTGCGCAAATTTTTTTTTTGATTAAAACTTAAAAAAAAAAAAAAAAGAAAAAAAAAAAAAAATATGGTGTTCATTGTAATTGAAGAAAATCTCTGTGCCCAAGAGTACCATTTGAAAAATTGTGAAAGTGAAATATGAATTCGTTGCTTCCATTGGAAGCCAATTAAATTAAACATTTGAAAATAGTAGAGTTAGATAAAGGCGTGAAATGCTGAGAGGTGACAGTGAGAAAAATGTTTTTTTAAAGGATACTCCATAAAAAAAAAAAAAAAAAAAAAAAAAACAAGAAAAAGGGAAAAAGGAAATATATGGTGCTTATGTGACTTTGTAACAAAACCTATAAGAGACATTTTACATTAAATGAAAATCTTATCTGAATAAGCTTAAATTGAAAATCCAGCGAAAATCTACTCGGTACGATTAAACTTTTATTTTGAATTGCACTCATCGTGAAAGGCTTTCTCTGAACGAGGAATAGTTGGTCATCGTATGCGACGAGAAAATATGGAAAACATCATCAGAAAAATAAAAAAATCAAAAAAAATCGGAAAAATAGAATAGGCAATTTATTATATTTATTTTTATAACTGCACTTAATATATAGCATGCTGTGAACCGTACCCGATCGGGTTTGGTGTTGGAATTTTTAGTGGTATAGTATTTTTTTTTTTGAATTTTTCTTTATTTTGTTCTTTCTTCCTTTTTTTTATAGATTTAAATTTAAAAATTTTATTTAAGTTTCCTTTTTCTTCATTATATTTTTTATTCTTTTTCTTGTTTTGTTTGTTATTTTAATAAAAAAATGAAGTAGAGTAAAAATTTTTTTTCATTTCTCCAAGCCATCTCTCCTTCGTCCTTATCCCTTATTCCCCTCCAATTTGTAATGTTGTGTTTCTGAATTAGGTGGCCCAGCACGGGCAGTGATCTTCCCCGAACGACCCCGACCAGCTGAGCCTAGCCGGCCTCAGTATGCCACCTGGGGGAACATGAGATCACTGCCATATAAATGTCTGCGACCGCGGCAGCGTGATCGCAACAAATTCTATAGCGCGTGTAAACAATAAAATTAAAACGAATAAAGACATGTGGAGTCTCGGAACTTCCCGACGTTGGCGCCACCTTTCCGGCGCAAACAAACTCTGGCTCCGCGGCAAGTTTTCTCTTGCCAGCCAGATCCGGTTCACGCTTGATAGCGTTGCTTTGAATTTCGTCATCTCATCATTTTTCGTCATTTCGTCATTTCGTCACTTCGTCATTGCTGTCTCAGGCTTCATCCCGTGAAGACGTTCGTGTGGTTTCGACAGTTCATTGAATAGAAAAATTATAAGTATTGTTCGCTACAACAAACAAAGACAAATATATCAGTTTCGTAGAAAGGTGTTTATATTCCGCGGGCACACAGAAAACCCCCGCGAAGTTATTTCGAACAATTACAATGGTGACCCCGATACAAGAACGCGAGTAATTTAGCAACCACCGTCTTTCTCTTGCGGGTTCGTCAGCAGTATAGTGTCCGGGCTCCCAGTGTACAAAGCCGCATACCATCTGCTCCACGTGGCAAGGTCATACGCCGCTATTTTTGACCGGTTTTCACGCCACAACCGAAGCCCGGCCACCACACACACATACCGTGCCAACTGCTGTTTAGGGACGCCGCCATCTTACCAACCGCTACACAAGCAGCCACACACCATCCGTCGGGATCATGGTGCTCGGTCGAGACGATGATGACGCTCGCATCTCCGCAGAGCTCCGTTTCCTCCAGGATCGTCAGCCATCGCCGCCAGCAGACAGCCAGCCAGCAGCTAATCAAAGCCAACCGCCGCTACCTCAAAGCCAGTCACCGTCCGTGCTTTTCCAGCAGCCACCGGCCCAGGAAGTCAACGTTGTCGGCCAATGCAGGCTGCCATCCTTTTGGCGTGCTAGCCCTGAGCTATGGTTTTTCCAGGTTGAGTCGCAATTTCAAGTGCACAAGGTCACAAGCGACTCAACCAGGTATCACCTCACGGTCTCTTCACTGGACCACGACACCATTGCCGAAGTAGCGGATATCATCCGCGCGCCACCGGAGTACGGCAAGTACGCAGCTATCAAAGCAGCTATCGTCTCTCGCCTCACGGACTCTCCCGACGCACAGCTGCATAAGCTGCTCACAGGCGTCGAGCTCGGGGACAGACGACATTCCCAGCTGCTGCGACACATGCGGTCTCTAGCAGGAACACGGGTCAGCGACGATGTCTTGTGGGTCAAATGGCTCGACCTGTTGCCACAGCAGACACGACGAATGCTGTTACTAATCAGGAATCAGACGCTGGAGGAGCTCGCCGCCGTAGCAGACGAGCCACAGGAGTTGGGACCGGCTGTAATGGCCACGTCAGCGCAACCAGTCACGCGTTCAACTGCATCCTCATCTGGCCGCACATCACCACGCAGTTCTCCGGACCAGGTCGCCGTCGAGCTAGTTGCCCTGCGCGTAGCAATTGCGCACTTGATCTCGTCGACCAGCGAGGCGCTCCAGCAACCACGCGCCTATACCAACGTACAGCGTGGACGCTCCTCGTCACGGGGCGGTTACCAAGGACGAGCACGCTCCGCCACTCCAGGACCCGACCCGCGCACGGGATATTGCTGGTATCACAGCAAACACGGAGCCTTAGCGATTCGCTGCAGGCAGCCCTGCCACTTTCCAGCTCAAGAGCGCCAGCACCGCCACTAGGCGCTCGGAAAACTAAGGTTGCCAGCGCTGTACTCGGCGGACACCGCCGGCAACACTTCGGAGTAACGCCTTTACCGCAGCAACGAAAACTCGGTTCCTGGTGGACTCCGGCTCCGCTCTTTCCATCATCCCAAGGCATCTCATCGCCAGGCCCCTTCAGAAACAGAGCCTCGTGCTGCAGGCAGCCAATGGCACGCCGCCGCCCATTTCACTGGCCGTTTGTCATAGCAGACGTGCAGGTGGCTATTCTGGGAGCCGACGTACTAAATCACCATGGCTTGCTCATCGACCTACGCAACCGTCGCCTCTTGGATGGTCGCACCAGCCTCTCTACGGCCTGTGATCTTGGCCCAGCTCCAACAGTGCATAGCATAAGCGCCGCGGTCAAGCCTTCGACCTTGGACGGCACCGTCGGAGAGCCGTGTAGGCAGATCATTGCCAAGTACGCCAAAACAGCTCTACGACCCGGTGAGTTGGCTTCGATCGTTGACCTACCTGTTCACCACCAGATAGTCACGCACGGCCCACCTGTCTTCTCAAGACCTCGTCGCCTCGCGGGAGAACGCCTCACTGCAGCGAAAGCCGAGTTTGATCTCCTAATGGAACGAGGCGTCATTCGACCTTCGTCAAGCCAGTGGGCCAGTCCCCTGCACATGGTGCTTAAGGACGGTGGCCGTTGGCGAGCTACTGGGGATTACCGCCAATTCAATGCCCACACCCGCCCGGACCGCTATCCACTGCCCATCATAGAGGATCTGTTACAGGAGGCCAGCGGCTCAATATTCTCAGTCATCGACCTCCAGCGCGCCTTTTACCAAATCCCGGTCGCTCCCGAGGACATCTGCAAAACGGCAGTCACGACACCCTTTGGACTGTTTGAATTTGTCTATTTGTCTTGGTCTACGCAACGCGGCTCAAACGATGCAGCGAACTCTCAACCATTTACTGAGGAAGCTCGATTTCGTCCGCGTCTACCAGGACGACATCTTGGTGTTCTCGGCCAACCACGACCAGCACAAGCGTCACCTCGAGCAGTTACTGTCGACGTTGCAAGTCGCGAAACTCCAGGCCAACTGGAACAAATGCCAAGTCGGCTTGCCCGAGGTCATTTTTGCCGGATACCACGTCTGCGAGACAGGATTTCGACCACCAGCTCCCAAGACGCAAGCCATCGCAGATTTCCCCAAACCGACCGACTCCTCGCAGCTGAGACGTTTTCTCGGCATGCTTAGTTATTATCGCCGTTGCATGCCACACGCCGCCGAGCTCCAAGCACCACTGTCAGAGTTGCTGAAAGGTTGCACGACCCAGAAAGCACCACCCACATGGACACCCGATGCTGAAGCTGCTTTTGAACGCTGCAAGCAAAGCATAGCCGCGGAAGCCACGACAGCCTTTCTTTCACCTTCGCAACCGTTGGCATTACGCATCGACGCGTCCAACTCTGCCATTGGCGCGGCCTTGGATCAACAGCGGAACGACGGGACTTGGGTACCCCTAAGATTTCTATTGAAATTAAAGAAGTTGAGACTTTTTAATATTTGAACTTTCCCGCGCTCTCCAAAATGTGTTCCGAAATCTCCGCGCCTACGATGGCGCACCTATGTTCTAGTATCTCTTTCTATCTGAATTGTCTCACTCTGTCACACACACATATCCCCGCTCTTGACTCTTGTTATATACATACGCCACGCTATATTGTCATTCGAATTCGAACACTCGACCCGAGCAAACCGAGACGCAATAAAGTAATTGATATTTTTCCAATCAATCACGAGTTATTATTCATATCCAAGTCCTAAAATTTAATTGGTTATGGGCCCAGGCTCGCAGAACAGTTAATATTTTTTCGGAGAACCGGGCGAAATTGATTGGAAAAATCCGAGTCGCGAAAGTTGAAATTATCGAGTCCGTTTTATTGAGCACGTGCATCCGGAAGGCTCAATCCGTGTCCGCGATGGAAAGTGAAAGTGTCCGCATCCCAAAACTCAACGGGATCGACGACTGGGCCATGTGGAAATTTCGTATCCGGGTCACCCTGAACGCATCTGGTGCATGGGGCGTCGTCGACGGCACGTCGCCAAGACCGGAAGCAACGGAGGACGGCACGAACCTGCAACAATGGATCAAACAAGACAGCACCGCCCAGAAGGTGATCGCCACGTCAATCGAGGAAAAACCCCTGCTTCACATCCTGAACTGCGAGTCCGCAAAAGCCATGTGGGAAAAGCTGTCGTCGGTATACGAACAAAAATCCGAAACCAACATTCACATGTTGCTACAACAATGGTACAGCCTCCAGAAACAGCCCGGCGACGACATCGTCACGCACATCGCCCGCCTGCAAGACCTGGCGCATCGACTTGAATGTCTTGGTGAGAAAATTCCTGCACAGATGGTAATAACGAAGATTTTAATGACCCTCCCCCCTACTTTAAACCATTTCGTCACCGCCTGAGAGTCCACGCAATCCGGGGACCGAACCCTCACGAACCTCATTTCCCGACTACAAATCGAGGAATCGCGCGGTAGCACAATCCAAAATCCAGAAAATACAGCCTTTGCGGCTCAGAGGAATTTTCGCGCCATAAATTTTCCGCAGAAAAACTCGCGTCAGACATTTTTTCAGTCAAAGGACTTAAACAGAAGCACCGGTAAGGAAGGGAACTGCCATTATTGTCGAAAACCGGGACACTGGATCAGGGATTGTAGAAAACGGAAAGCGGCAAACGAGAAACAACGGACGAATCACACGGAGGCCCTCGTCGGGGAAGCACTTTCGTCATCGAGCGAAATTCCAGGAGCCAACAACGCGTGGTTAATGGATTCAGGGGCCACAGATCACATGTCGCATCACAGGGAGTGGTTCACCGACTACAGGAAATTCATCGAGCCCAGGCCAGTTCGAGTCGGGAATGGAAAAATCATCCCGGCCTTGGGATCCGGAAAAATCCACATTCAAGCTCACGACGGTGAGAGTTGGAGGACGAGGTATCTCGCAGAGTTTTACATGTTCCAGGTCTCCGATATAACCTTTTTTCACTCGGAGCCGCCCTTGACAAGGGTATTACGCATCAGTCGAACAACCATACCTGCCAACTCACCAGGAACGGGAACGTCGTTGCGGTGGGAGAGAGGAAGAGCAGACTCTACGAGATGAAATTCAAGGTCATCGAGGGACTCAAGGTCATCAAGGAGGACACCCCGACCCAAGCCAACATCGCGACTCACGAAAATCTGGCAACCTGGCACGAACGCCTAGCCCATCAGAACACCACACACGTGAAACGGATTCTGAATAAATCAAGTATAGAATATCAAGATGAAAATTTGAAATGTGAAAATTGCATTTTGGGAAAAATGCACAGACTGCCGTTTCCGAAAAGTGATACAAAATCCGCACAGCCTGGTGAGCTTGTGCACGCGGACCTATGCGGTCCGATGCAAGTAGACTCCCTGGGGGGAGCAAAATATTTTTGTCTGTTGAAGGACGATTACAGTCACTGGAGAACCGTACACTTCATGAGGCACAAGTCTGAGACCGGGAAGTGTCTTGAGGATTTTTTCCGAAAGGCAGAAAAACACCTGGAAAAGGGGATCAAGACTCTCAGAAGTGACTGCGGGCTAGAGTTTCTCAACCAGGAAGTCGAAGCCTTAACACACCGCATGGGCATCGTGCATCAGAAAACCGTACCGTACACCCCGGAACAAAACGGCGCGGCGGAGCGCGAAAATAGGACCGTGGTGGAGCTGGCCAGGACGATCACTCACGCCAGTCAGGTGCCGATCAAGCTGTGGGCAGAGGCCGTAAATCATGTCGTGTACGTACTCAACCGATCGAGCACGAGCAGCGTCAAGGATCTCACACCATGTGACCTCTGGCTGAAAAGGGACCCGAACTTAAGGAAACTCAGAATTTTTGGAGAGGAGGCATACGCTCACATCCCCAAGCAGAAACGGAAGAAATGGGACGTCAAAGCAGAAAAGGGTTTTTTTGTCGGACACGACGAGAACATGAAGGGCTACAGAATCTGGTTCCCCGACAAGAACATAATTAAAACATTCAGAGACGTCATCTTCACCGGAAAAAGGTACAAAAGGGACAGCGTGGACAAAAAGGAAAAGGAGGTAACTATCGAACTCGGACTACAGCAGCGCCAAGTCACCGAACCAGGACCAGTGGATCACGAAGAAGAACAGGAACCTGAGGAGCCTCATTTTGCTCCAGAACCTCCCGAGGAACCCGTTGAAGGAAAAGAGGAAGAAAATCGAGACAATCCACAGGAGCAAAAACGTACCTTGAGGGACCGAGCAAGTATCAAGTGCCCCGCGAGATATTTGGCGGCCATGGCGTCTTCCCCGCAAATCGAGGAACCTGAAACCTTTGAACAGGCTGTGGCGTCAAATAACTCAACTGACTGGAAGACGGCGATGGACGAAGAAATGGGCTCTCTCACGGACAACAACACCTGGACTCTGGTGGAGAAACCGAAGGATCGTCAAATTATAGATTGTCGCTGGACCTATAAAATAAAAGAAAATGGCGACGGGAGTATTCAGCGGTTCAAGGCAAGACTGGTGGCCAGGGGTGTCCGTCAGACCGCTGGAATAGACTACGAGGAAACCTTTAGCCCCGTCACCAGGTTTGACTCGATACGACTAATACTTGCACTTTCAGCCTCCAAGAATCTGAGCCTGAAGCAGTTCGACGTCAAAACTGCTTTTCTGTATGGCGAAATCCAGGAAGTCATTCACATGTATCAGCCACCAGGGTACGACGACGGCAGCGGTCGGGTTTGCAGGCTGAACCGCAGCCTCTACGGACTTAAGCAGGCGTCACGCTGTTGGAATCAGCGATTCACCCAGGTACTCGGAAAACTCAACCTCCACCCCACCGGCGCGGACCCATGTATCTTTACGAACATGGACTGCGACGACCTTCTTATCCTGGCAATACACGTTGACGACGGGCTCATCGCAGCTGCAAAAGAAACAACAGCTGGAAAACTCATCAACGAGCTCGAAAAGGAATTCAAGATCACCTCAGCAGTAGTTGACACGTACCTGGGGGTGCAAATTGAGAGATTTAACGACGGGTCAATCTTCATTCATCAGGAATCCTACACGAAGAAAATACTGCGGCGTTTCGGAATGACGGAAGCAAACCCCGTCACGACTCCGGCTGACCGTAATCACGACACGAATCTCGTCACGCAAAACAACGCCGACAACGACATCCTCGAGGCACCATATCGTCAAGCTGTAGGGAGCTTAATGTATCTATCTATTGCAACCAGGCCTGATATTACCTTTTCTGTTAACCGCGCTGGTCAACACGCCGAGGACCCAAAACTCACACACTGGCACGCAGTGAAACGAATTTTCAAATACTTGAAAGGTACTGTTAAACACGGATTGCATTTTCCAGCTCGACAAAATTACGTTGTCCAGGTGTTCAGCGACGCCGACTACGCGGGGGACACGAGTACCAGGAAATCTACCACAGGTCTGGTAGTCATGCTCGATCAATCAACCGTCACCTGGGGCTCAACAAAACAGAAATCGGTAGCACTGTCCACTACCGAGGCAGAATATGTCGCTGCCTGCACGGCAGTGAAAGAACTTGTCTGGGTCAAACGTCTACTGCGGGAACTAAGGGCCCCGAGCAAGGAAACACTCCTAAAAATCGACAATTTGAGCGCTCTAAAACTCGTGAAGAACCCGGAGTTTCATAAGCGCTCCAAACACATTGACGTTCAGTATCATTTTATCCGCGAGAAATACAAAGACAATGAATTTGTTCTAATACACGTACCTTCCAAGGACCAGCTGGCGGACATCCTCACAAAAGCTCTACCCCGGGTCTCCTTCGAAGAAAAACGGGAATCGCTCAACATCATCTCCCAGGAAAAAGCTACCGTGATACACAAACCGGGGACTACACCCACGCCGATGTCCAGCCGACATCGCAGCCACAACTGAGAACTACACCCTCGACGGCGAGGTACACGACGATCGGAGACCTCATCGACTCGAGCATCAACTTCTTTGGTGGGAGTATTGAAATTAAAGAAGTTGAGACTTTTTAATATTTGAACTTTCCCGCGCTCTCCAAAATGTGTTCCGAAATCTCCGCGCCTACGATGGCGCACCTATGTTCTAGTATCTCTTTCTATCTGAATTGTCTCACTCTGTCACACACACATATCCCCGCTCTTGACTCTTGTTATATACATACGCCACGCTATATTGTCATTCGAATTCGAACACTCGACCCGAGCAAACCGAGACGCAATAAAGTAATTGATATTTTTCCAATCAATCACGAGTTATTATTCATATCCAAGTCCTAAAATTTAATTATTTCTTTCGAGGAAGCTGTCCGAGACCGAGCAGCGCTATTCCACCTACGACCGCGAGCTTCTGGCGATCTTCGCCGCCATCAAATTTTTCCAGCGTATTCTGGAGGGTCGGCATTTTGTCGGCTACACTGATCATCGGCCACTCACCTTTGCTCTGACGCAACGCTCAGACAAAGCCTCACCGCGCCAAAGCAGACAATTGGACTTCATCGCCCAATTCGACACGCGGCTGGAATACACTCCAGGCGAAGAAAACATCGTCGCCGACGCGCTTTCACGCATTGAGACGATTTCGGTACCAGCTGCACTCACTGCTCGAGCCATCAGCGAGGCCCAGGCCACAGACACCCAGTTGCCGCACCTCCTGGCGAGCCCCCGCATAAAACTGCATCAGTTGGTTTTAGACGGCTACTGAGCGCACTACGTCGAATTCAACGGTGCCATCAAGCCTTACTTGCTCGTTGCGCTCCGCCGCCAAGCTTTCGACACCGTCCACCAGCTCTCGCACCGTAGCGGGCGTGCCACCGCAAAGCGCGTAGCGCTAAAATTCTTCTGGCCGAGCTTACGGAAGGATGTGTTTCGTTGGGCCAAGCAGTGTGTCCCATGCCAGCTGTCGAAAGTTCATCGTCACAACCGTGCCGAGCTTGGGAGTTTCAAGACGCCAGACGGGCGTTTCGACCACATCCACGTCGACCTCATCAAGCTACCACAGTGCGAGGGCTACGAGAACTGCCTCACCATCGTCGACCGTTACACGCAATGGCCTCAGGCAATACCAGTGCGCGACATCAAGGCCAGCACCATCGCCAGGGCGTTATTTGACCAATGGATTGCTATATTCGGCACCCCCCTCGAGATCACCTCGGACCAAGGCCGCCAGTTTGAGGCTGACCTCATAAACCAACTCGGTCGACTTCTGGGGACCAACCATGTCCATACCACACCGTACCACCCGCAGGCTAATGGCATGGTGGAACGAATGCACCGTACTCTCAAAGGTGCTTCAAAGTGCGTTCCCGAGACACCTTGGTTGCAAGCACTCCCGGCGATCTTGTTGGGCTTGCGCACCACGTTCAAAGAAGACTTGCAAGCCTCACCAGCAGAGATGGTCTTCGGGACGTCACTACGAATCCCGGGCGAATTCATCGCACCCCAGGGAGCACCAGCCAGCTGCCCACAGGATTTCGTCACTGACTTACGTCGTCTGTTCAAAGCGATTCGCCCAGTTCCGCCAGCCAAACACACTTCACACCATCCGTTTGTGTTTCAAGACCTGGCCACCTGCGAATATGTGTTTCGAGGCATCGATGCGGTCAGGAAGCCGCTCGACCAGCCGTACACTGGACCTCATCGTATTATCAAAAGGATCAACGACCGCACCCACGTCATAGACGTAAACGGCGTCGCCAAGACCATCTCCACCGACCACCTGAAACCGGCCTACTTGGAGCAATCCGATGCCCAGTCAACGCCACATCAGCAACCGCAACCATTTACACCGCAGCCACTGTTGCCGCCGCCAGCGGATCAACCGGCCCCCAGCACACGGCAACAGCAGCACCAGCCGGTTACCACCACCAAGAAGAGGGTAACATTTTCACTCCCTTCGCAGCACGCGAAGGTCATTGGGGAGGGAGTGACTGTGGCGTCTCGGAACTTCCTGACGTTGACGCCACCTTCCCGGCGCAAACAAACTCTGGCTCCGCGGCAAGTTTTCTCTTGCCAGCCAGATCCGGTTCACGCTTGATAGCGTCGCTTTGAATTTCGTCATCTCATCATTTTTCGTCATTTCGTCATTTCGTCACTTCGTCATTGCTATCTCAGGCTTCATCCCGTGAAGACGTTCGTGTGGTTTCGACAGTTCATTGAATAGAAAAATTATAAGTATTGTTCGCTACAACAAACAAAGGCAAATATATCAGTTTCGTAGAAAGGTGTTTATATTCCGCGGGCACACAGAAAACCCCCGCGAAGTTATTTCGAACAATTACAGACATATACATATTAATTTTAATTTCAATTTATTCAATTATGCAACCTAGATGTTCTAGTACTGGTTAAAGTGTTTATTCTATTCAAATGGAATCAAAAATCACCGCGAGTCTTATTCGAGTCTACGGATATACCAATATTTCAATAACGAAATGCAAATTATAAACATTATCTTTTTTAAGTTAATAGCGTATTGTAATGAAGAAACAATGTTAGTAATTTAACAACTGTTACTTTTTTGTTTATTTTGCTTACTTGTCCTTTTTTGTCCACAAAATCTCTAACCCACTGATTTTATTTGACATTTTTGAAAGTCTAAAAGTTGATTGGTATTTGTATTTTTACAGATTGAAAGGCAAGTATTCGAATCAACGATAATGAGGCTTAATGAATACTTCGCGGAAGCAGAGAAGGGTTCGTGTAGTACATACTGTGAAGGATGCTTAGCATGTGTGACAGCTTATCTAGTATATATGTGTACAGAAACTCATTACGAGAAGGTTCGTTGCAGTGAGAAGTTGCGAATTTTGCAAAGAAAATTAATATGTGTTGTTTACAGACACTTCGAAAAATTTCTAAGTTTATTGCTTCTCAAAACGAACGTATTTATAATCCTAAAGGATTACAAATTACGGATCCAACATTTCGCGGCTTGCGTGTGATTGAAATATCAGTATTGGATAGACCTGGGCGCACTTGACTCCTGGTTTCTCATTCTAACGAAGAGTTTTTCATGTAGTTCATGTTCATGTGTTTCATGTAAAACTTCATTAAATTTTTGAATTAAACTTGCTCATGAAACATTATTCTTTTAAAAACTTTTCGTAAAGCAACGTACATAATTAATACCATGAACAATATTTAACGATAATATATCGGCAAATATTTGCATAAGTCAGCTATCAGGTTCGTTTAAAAGTTTAAAATCTTTCAAATATATTTTAATATTACATATAATGTAAAAATAGATATATAGGATTCATAAAAAAATTACAGCGGAGTCAATCCTGTGTACTATGTTGTGTATCCTGTTATTTGTAACTAATTTTGAATCTCATTTTCTGAGTGCAAGTTAAAAATTTAATGTATGGTGAAAAAAAAAGATTTAGCGAAGAAGAGCGTGGTTAGTGTTAGTTGTAACTCATATTGAACCTCATTACTTTATGTTATTGCGACCACAGCTGCTTCGTTATTTTTCTACGTAGCAATGGACGGATGTTGACGTCATTCTTTGTTCATTTATCCTACTTTCACCTTTTGTACCCATCTGTCAATTCCCTTTTCACCTTTTCTTCCCCACAACATTCATCCAAATATCCACTTCAAATAGTTCTTACACAATCCAATATATTTGAATTTCGTATAATTATAATATAATATAAGCCAACAATAATCCCTACCTTTAATTACCCGACGTGATTCCAACAGATGTACCTGGTCGTTAAGATTGCGAGTGGCTACGAATATGCTTGATATTTGTTATAGATCAACATGCATCAAACGACTCCGTGCGGTAGTGGATCTGTTTCAGCCTGGAGACCCCCAGATTCTGGGTTCGAATCTATCGTGGGTGTTATCCTTTTATCGGTTCATCTTTTTCAGGGCGATTGATACCTTATTCGATTTTCTCTGAGGAAGTTGACCGAAGGGTGAAAGGTTAACTTCCGCGAATCGGTGAGGACAGTTGTCGACAGCGGGATGTAGAGACGGCGGTGTTGCGTTGGATTGGATTCGGGGAGTGTGATTTACGGCGTCAACGGTGGCGGAGCATTTTTGGAGACCACCAAAGGGAGTTGACGGCCACGCCAAAGTGACGTGAGTTCAGGGGAGATTTTCCAGAACGCCAGAAACAATTTCAAAAGGATGAGGTGACTACGACACAAGATGAAAGTCAAGATTGAGTATTGGATAAGAAAATTAATAAAACAAATGGTGTTTGAGATTTGAAGGAAAAAAAGTTTTGCGAGAACAACAGTGAAGTTTGTATTTAAAGAAAAGGAAAGACAAACGAGTTTTTTTCTGGAATATAAAACGAAGAAATAGTGAATTTAGAATTTGAAGGAAAGAAAAAAGGCGTTTTCTTAAAATAAAAAGTGAATTTTGAACTTTGAAGTGCGCCCTATCTAAGTCTCAATTCATTTCACCTTGTTATAAGTTTATTAAGAAGAATGAAAATGTGAATTCAATTGGGTGCTTTTAAAATAACTAAAAGAAGTGCAAAACACACCCTTAACAACCCAATTGAGTGGAAAAAACAAAACAAACGGGTTTCCTCATAAATCCACGAATCATCCTGAAGGCACAGCAACAGTTAGTAGGAAAAGACCGATAAAATCTAAGGTTTGCTAGAAAACGAAATAACTAGATAAACAAGTGTCGGAAGTTCTAATTGAAAAAAATTGGCAGTTTTTTTTTTGTTCTGATTTAGATTGTTTTTTTTTGGGGCTTTTCTTTAAAATCGGTTTTTTTGACTTTTGCTCTTTTCTCTCTCTTCCATTATTGTATATCGTCTTTATTTTTGTAGCAAATGATGAATTGCTAAGCAACGCGTTTTATTTCATTTCTCAAGGCATTCCTCCTTGGCTTCCTCTCCCTCTTCCCTTAATGTGATGGTTGTGTCTTAGGCGTAGATGGCCCACGGGTAGTGATGTTCCCCATGCGAACCCCGAAAGACTGAGCGCAGCCGGCCTTAATAAGCCACCTAAAAAATCACTGCCAAATAAATGTCTCCGACCGCGGCAGCCGTGGTTCGCAACAACACCCGAAAATGTATTCGTTGTGGGAGGTATACGGCAGAGATCAGTGGGGAAACCAAAGAAACGCTGGTCTGACTGTTGTCAGAAGAAGTTCATCGCTGCTCGGATTTAAAAATTGGAGGGCGTAGCCAATCGGCCAAAACAATTGGAGGTGCTTGTTGCAGGAAGCGAAGGCCCGAGAGGAGCTGTATTTCTAAGAAGAAGAAAATAAGTAAAGACAATAAATAAATAATAAATATAAAGACTAAAGAAGATAATAAAGACTCAACTTCTGAGTCTTTTATTGTCAATGAATCTCTTTCTCACTCAAACATAATTGGAGCAGTGATTAATGAGGCGAAACCCTTGTCGTCAGCTTCATTGACGACGTCCCCAAGGGAATTTTCGAAAACTTTTCTTTAGCCTGAGGGAAACATCTGTATCCTTCCGGGTTAAAGAAATGTTCGAAACAATATTATTATGGTTTCTTAGCTACTTTCTATTTTAAAAAATTTAGAATTTGTTACATTTGGAAGTTACTGGAAGATTTAAATGGGAAGAAAAGGAAGACTTGTGGATTGATTTCTGCGCTGTTATTAATTAATTAGAATGCTGCAGGATAATCAGCTATGTTTCAAAAATCATAATTATTGGTCATTCGCTCTAAATAAAGAGATAATAATTAACAATTGATCCAGTGTAAATTGAGAACGCTCGTATTATCATTTGACCTACATTATTTTTAATTGATTCAGTTTAAACTCATGGTGTCGTTTCGATAAACTGTACCTTCTTTAGACTAGTGAAGAAGGTACACTGAATTCAAAAAAATTTGCAAGTCAAAAGAATTTTTTGTTTCTTAATAATGTAAAAATGAATTTATATGATCAGAGCTAGACTCTACAACTTATTTAATGAATTGTTCATATTTAAGTCTAACAACACTTAAATTATTTCAAATTAATCAAACCCATTAACGTATGTGAAAACCTTGAATTTATTAATAACAAATTTCAACCCAAGCTCGTCGTGCCGAGACAGTCGACATGCGTGTTGACCTACAGTCACATCACATATATCCAGAGTACCAACATCCATTATATTTCTGTTTGATGTTAGGGAAATATACGTGACATATGATGACGTGAAAATTTAACTCTCACATAGCTTTAAAATTTCCTTCCGGGTGTGGAGTTTTCGATAGAATATCCCCATCAAAGACCTTCAGCGGCGATAACAGCCAGAGCAGAAGTCCTTCAAATGTGGAGTTATTTAGATCTCTGCCATGGCAGCACAATGCATAGAAATCAAATAGTAAAAGTAGATATACTCCGTATAAAGCTACAAACGAAAATCTTAATTCTATGATTTTAATTAATCTATTTTTGTTTTGCTTGTATATTTGAAATAAGATCACATACGTTGTATTTTTAGGTTGCATGGTTCGTTCGTTCGTTTTCTGTAAATTTGTCTAGGTGCGGCATCTTTGCCTCCCAAATGTCTGTTCCTTGAATATTGTTGACTCTGCTTCGTTTCTACTAGGGGAGAATATGTTCTACATATATATATAGGTTTTTATTCGTTCGTGCCGAAAATTAATGAATGATATTAAATAACAGCTCATTAGTTTCAAAACGTTACGAAGTGTCAAAACAAACAGTGAACACTAAAAAGTCAAAAAGACAGATGAAGAGCCTAATCAACACAAAAGTTAAATAAGCGAGAGGAGACTGGCGGAAAACGAACAAAGCAAGCCCCCAACTAAGCAAAGATGGTCGGAAGGCGCCAATGAGGAAGCAGTGAGACCACCCCGAGCGAAAGCCGCCCACAAGGAAATCGAAGTTGCATCATCAATTGAAATGGAACAAGGACCAACAACTACAGTCGACACACCGAAGTGGAGCTAATGAATAAGGAGGTGGAAGAATTTAAAACAGCGACGGGGAAACTTTTTCTAGAACATAAGTTGTCCGCTTCTAGTGTAGAAATGAAAATCCCTTTTCGCCTCTCTCAAAGAGCGCGCCAAAACACACACCAATAGCAAACATTTCCCAAAAAAATTGTCATGGTGTCCCCAAATTTTCGTAGAGGGTATTTCGGCCATGACGATCAAAACGATCATTAGAAAAACCCTACAACAAAATACAGAATCATCCGTTTAAACGTCAAAAAACTAAAAATTATAGTGGATGACGTTGCTACCCATGGGAAACTGCTTGAGACGATACGAACGCAGAAGGTTGCTTCTTCACCCCAAAAGAACGTAGAAGATACTCTGCTATCCTTAGAAGAGTTTACTCCACTTTCGGAGAAAAGGAAGTAAAAGATGATATTGAGGATCAATGCCCCGGCACCGTTTCGCTACTGACGACCGGTTGGTCCAAAGCAAACGGAGTGGGCTTAGACCTCTATAGAGTGACCGTAGAACAGAAAGATGATCTAGATCGTCTTCTGAAGGTAGGGTATATACTCAATCAAAAAGCAATCTGGAAAGAGGCAATGGAAAACATAGCAATGAGGCGTGTCCAAGACGGCAAACAGACAAGCATAATGAGCCACTCTTCTGTGCTCTTTGCAAAGAGAAAGGCCATCCTGTAAACAACTCCGGATGCCCCAAAAGGAAAAGGCTTAGGGAAAAATAGCCTCTGTAAAGAAAAAACAACCAAATTTCGCCACACCAGCCATCGTTTACCGACCCAGCCCTTCGCAAAACACAATAACCGCCACCTCCAACAAGTAACCTTGCTTGTATTAAGAATGTCACAAGGTGACCTCCCAAAAAATCAGAATCACAGAATTTTGTCCAAAAGACGATAGTACACCAGCACAATACAAACCAATTGCACTGATAGAGCTATACCTCAAAATCTATGGGGGCAAATAAGCTGGTATCCATTTGCCTAAATATAAATTTCCTATTCTCCCATGAACAAAGAATATTCATTTCTAATTTAACAAAATAAATACAACCAGACATAGTACTTCTAAATGAAACAGTAATGATCCACAAGATCCGTGTGGACAATTACCAAATTCTCAGGAATGACTCGGGCAGAGGCACCGCGATAACCTTTCGGTCGAATATATAACCATTGATCACACAGACATTGTTTGCACGCTAGCCACTCTTAAGCGAACTAATGAGAATCGTGGGGAAATACTCATTGGTTCAGTATATATTCCAGGGAATCTTGGAAATCCTATACAAACATTTCTCGATAGGATCTTGAATATAGTTTCTGACCACGACTCCATCATCATGGGTGAGGACCTGAACGCGAGGCACGATCAGTGGGGGGACTCTAGCCGGAACTTAAATGGCAAAAGTCTCCATTAGTGGTACTATTCGAACGCTTTTTTGACGCAAGATCATAAATGCAGGAACTCCCACATACCCAAGAAGCAGTTCCTTCCTTGATAACTTCATATTATCCCATAATCTGTTAGCCCGAAATTCTACTTCTTATAACTGCTCAACTTTCCCATCAATATCCAATCACTATGGCCTACTACTAACCCTTAATCTGAAAAATATCGAGACCAACTTCGTAAGTCCGAAAAAAATTCGCTTCTATGCCTACGTAGACTGGACACAGTTTAAAAAAAAACTCGAAGATTTCTTACCCCCTATCCCTCCAGCCAATAGAATACTATCTAACCAAGAAATAGACAACCACATTAAAAACCTCTCTGAGTCGATAATAGCCTGCGTGGTCTACCATGCCCTCAGAAAGCCACCAAAGCTTACGATGTACACTAGCGATACACTAGCACTCATCATTGTGAAAGAAAGGAAACTCCATAGGCTAAAACGTATTTTTCATAGGCATTATAACCGAGCGAATGAGGAATATCTCACACTCAAAGCGGAAATCAACGCCAGGTCCAACAAAATAAGGGAAAAGTGAGAAAGAAAATTAACGAAAGCTACAAAAGTAGACTGAACAGTCAAAGGCCGTCTTCGGATGTCTTTAGAGAAATAAATATCTTAATAGGACGACACGAACAAAAGTTCAGTATTGACAGAGATGCTGTCATAAGTGGAGGGTAGTCTTTTTCTATTGTATCTTACTCTATCAAAAATTCTAAAAAATTTCCTCCTTTTACAGTAATCTATACCGAGAACGGGGCCCGGAGGACGTGAAAACACAGGAGATAATTTCCTCTGTTAAAGCCAGAAACATCGGATACCAAGGCTCATATTTAACCATCTTTTCCAATACCAACAAGGCAGTGTCACCAAGACATGATATCTTTGGTAACTTTTTCACTCATGAAGCTGAAGTTGAAGAGATCCTAGCCAGCATGAATAGCAAGACTGCCGCTGGCCTGGATGGCATACCCAACAAAGTTGTGAGGAAGTGTGGAGCAGATGTTACGAAAACATTGACGATCCTCTTTAACAACTGCATCAATAATGGTTACTATCCTCAATTCTGGAAATTGGGCAAGCTTGTTCTCATTCCAAACCCACACTGCGATAGGAACATTAAAAACTTCAGACCTATTTCGCTACTATCTAACATAAGTAAAGTTCTAGAAAGAATCATCCTACGCAGCTTTAAAGTGTTCTCCAAAAACCTGACCCCAGAGTTTCAGTTTGGATTCCAACATAGCAAGTCCACAGAACATGCAATAAGGCTGATGCACGATACGGTCGCTCAGAACTTGCACAAGAAACAATGCATGATAGCTTGCGCACTGGATCTACACGAGACATTTGACTCCGTTTGGACTGTCGGTCTCAGATTCAAACTCATCTCTTCTAATTGCCCTCTTCCCCTTACAAGAATCATCGATAACTTTCTACTAAACAGAACCTTAACTTTTAAAATCGCTCATCAAACTTCAACACCAATACCCATCTTACCAGGGGTGCCACAGGGATCCATACTCGGGCCATACCTTTTTAATTTTTTCCTTCACGATGTGCCGAATCCCGCCAACCTTAAAAGTAGAAACCAAATCCCTTTTCACTTTTTCTTCCCCATAACATTCATCCAAATATCCACTTCAAATAGTTCTTACACAATCCAATATATTTGAATTTCGTATAATTATAATATAATATAAGCCAACAATAATCTCTACCTTTAATTACCCGACGTGATTCCAACAGATGAACCTGGTCGTTAAGATTGCGAGTGGCTACGAATATGCTTGATATTTGTTATAGATCAACATGCATCAAACGACTCCGTGCGGTAGTGGATCTGTTTCAGCCTGGAGACCCCCAGATTCTGGGTTCGAATCTATCGTGGGTGTTATCCTTTTATCGGTTCATCTTTTTCAGGGTGATTGATACCTTATTCGATTTTCTCTGAGGAAGTTGACCGAAGGGTGAAAGGTTAACTTCCGCGAATCGGTGAGGACAGTTGTCGACAGCGGGATGTAGAGACGGCGGTGTTGCGTTGGGTTGGATTCGGGGAGTGTGATTTACGGCGTCAACGGTAGCGGAGCATTTTTGGAGACCACCAAAGGGAGTTGGCGGCCACGCCAAAGTGACGTGAGTTCAGGGGAGATTTTCCAGACCGCCAGAAACAATTTCAAAAGGATGAGGTGACTACGACACAAGATGAAAGTCAAGATTGAGTATTGGATGAGAAAATTAATAAAAAAAATGGTGTTTGAGATTTGAAGAAAAAAAAAGTTTTGCGAGAACAACAGTGAAGTTTGTATTTAAAGAAAAGGAAAGACAAACGAGTTTTTTTCTGGAATATAAAACGAAGAAATAGTGAATTTAGAATTTGAAGGAAAGAAAAAAGACGTTTTCTTAAAATAAAAAGTGAATTTTGAACTTTGAAGTGCGCCCTATCTAAGTCTCAATTCATTTCACCTTGTTATAAGTTTATTAAGAAGAATGAAAATGTGAATTCAATTGGGTGCTTTTAAAATAATTAAAAGAAGTGCAAAAACACACCCTTAACAACCAAATTGAGTGGAAAAAACAAAACAAACGGGTTTCCTCATAAATCCACGAATCATCCTGAAGGCACAGCAACAGTTAGTAGGAAAAACCGATAAAATCTTGTTAAACAAAGTAAAAAAAAATAATTTAAATTGTGCGCGCTCTAACCTAATTTTCATTCTCATGCAAACACTCACTCTTTTCATGTATTCAGGCCCTTAAGGCCCACCACAGTCATAGCAACTTTTGACACAAAACTCACGACGTAAAACTTTCACCACACTCTCTTAGCATTCAGCTTTCGTACTTTTCAGACGTATTTAAATATATTCTCAATTTATTCAACAATCCTTTTTGTTATTTATTGTTCACCCTGCTTGTTTAACATGTTATGGGCCCAGGTTCGCGGAACAATAAATATTTTTGTGTCGTTTAATTTTTTTTGTTCAAAATCTCGTGTTGTAAGTCCGCCCTCGTGCAACAGTGAAATTTTACAACACCACGATGGAGAACGAGTCAATTAGGATATCAAAACTAAAAGGCATTGAGCACTGAAGCACATGGAAGTTCCAGGTACGCATCGTTCTACTCTCTAGTGGAGCATGGGACATCGTCAGCGGAGAAAAAGAATTTCCAGAGGAAAACACAACCGACGCTCATCGAGCGGCACGTGCCTCATGGACCAAACTGGAAACTCTTGGACAACGTACTATCGCCACATCGGTCGATGAGGAACCGCTTCTTCACATCATCAACTGCACGACTTCGAAGGAAATGTGGGACAAACGTTCATCTGTTTACGAACAAAAATCGGAGACCAGCATTCACATGCTGCTTCAACAATGGTACAGTGTTCAGAAAGATCCAGCTCACAACATCGCGACACACGTCGCCAAGTTGGAAAACCTTGCACATCGTTGGAAAGTTATGGGTGAGAAAATTTCCGATCAGCAGATAATCACAAAAATTTTGATGAC
The DNA here is from genome assembly GCA_954870665.1 of Stratiomys singularior. Classification (NCBI taxonomy): domain Eukaryota; kingdom Metazoa; phylum Arthropoda; class Insecta; order Diptera; family Stratiomyidae; genus Stratiomys; species Stratiomys singularior. The sequence goes on from OX940877.1 coordinate 59,772,811, forward strand.
CCTTCCCTCCACCTTCAAACATTTTATCAGTGCATGGGAATCAACACAGCCCGATGAGAGAAATATTACCAATCTTATTTCCAGAAACTCAGTCGAAGGATCAAGGCTAGAGCCTGCAAATGCAAGTGACAATGTGGCCTTTATAGCTGGAAAGTCACGACCAAAGAATTTCGATAAGAAATCTTCAAAATCCTGTCATTATTGCAAGAAGCCGGGCCACTGGTTGCAGGACTGTTTGAAGAGAAAAGCAGCCAATGAGAGAAAAGCAGAAAAGGAGGGCCACTCAAACAGGAAAAACGACGCGCTGATTAGTGCTATGACTCTCGGTTCGGACAACCTGGATTGTTCCAGCATCTGGTACCTCGACTCTGGTGCTACGGACCATGTCTCATCGGCGCGAATGGTTTTCGAATTTCGTCCAGTTTCAACGGCCAAAGTCTGTCCGAGTTGGTGATGGCAAGGCGATCGCAGCTGTGGAATCTGGAGACATCGAGGTTGAAGTTTTCGACGGAGAAATCTGGAAGCTGAAATACCTGAGTAACTTCCTCTATGTTCCAGATTTAAGCTTCAATCTTTTCTCCCTAGGAGCAGCACTTGACAAAGGCATGTCTCAGAAATCAGACAGGAAGACATGCTATCTACTGAAAGATGGAAATGTCGTTGCAGTGGGAGAAAGATCTGATCAACTCTTTGAGATGAACTTTCGAATCGTGGCAAATGAGCACCAGGCAAACGTCGTCGTCAAACAGGATACACTCCTCACCTGGCATAAAAGGTTAGCTCATCAGAATTTCGAGCAGGTTAGAAAAATTTTGACAAGGATGAACTTACCTTTTACGGAAGACAAAGTCAAATGTGATGACTGTACCCTCGGCAAGATGCACCGGCTCCCTTTTCCAAAGAGTACCTCAAAAACCGAACGAGTTGGTGAGCTTGTTCATGCTGATCGTTGCGGCCAAATGCCTGAGGCATCAATAGGAGGCGCTCGCGCATTTCTTGCTGATCAAAGACGATTTCAGCCACTGGAGAATTTTGTTTTTCATCAAGAGGAAGTCGGAAACAGCACAGTGCCTGAAGAAATTCCTTCTCCAAGCTGAAAAACACCTGGACAAAGGCATCAAGGTCATCAGAACTGACAACGGCTTGGAATTTGCCAACAGGGATGTGGAGAAAATCACCAGTGATCTTGGTGTGATACACCAAACAACGGTTCCCTACACACCGGAGCAAAACGGGTCAGCAGAACGCGAAAACAGGACAATTTTTGAGTCAGCCAGGACTATTCTTCATGCAGGAGAATTCCCAAAGAAGCTGTGGGCCGAGGCAACTCTCTACGCAGCCTACACTTTGAACAGGACTGGAACCAGCAGCAAGAAAGGAGTAACACCTTGCGACCTTTGGCTAGGAAAGAAACCAGACCTTACCTCACACAGGTCTTTTGGTGAGGAAGTTTTCGTTCACATCCCGAAGGAAAAGAGAAAGAAATGGGATGTTAAAGCCAAAAAGGGCATCTTTGTGGGTTACGACGAAACGACAAAAGGGTATCGAGTCTGGTTTCCTACTGAAAACAAAGTAAACACCTATCGAGATGTGAAATTTACTGGACAAAGATTTTCAGCAGACAAGACAAGAAATGAGCCAGCAACAGTGACCTTGAGTGTCCCTCAAGTTGCTGAAGTTGACGAGGAGCCAGAGATCGTGGACGATGGTGAACATTCTGGAAGCGAAGCTGAAGAACCTTTCTATGAGCTGACAGATGATGAAGAGCCACTCGAAGAACCCGTGCCACCGCATAACTATAACCTGAGAAACAGGGATCAAATTCGCCAACCGGTTCGGTATCCTTCTGTTTTGATTTCAGTGACGGGCCAACTTGATCCAGAGAGCTACGACGACGCCATCAACTCTGAGGACTCTGAAAAGTGGAAAGCAGCCATGGATGAGGAGATAAATTCGCTGCAGAAGAATCAAACTTGGATTCTGGTGGAACCACCACCAGATCAGAAGGTAATCGACAATCGATGGTGTTACAAGGTGAAACAATTCCCTGATGGCAGCATCCAAAGATACAAGGCCAGGCTTGTTGCCAGAGGTTTCAGTCAAACTCCTGGTGTCGATTATAATGAGACTTTTAGTCCCGTATCCCGTTTCGATTCCATTCGACTCATTCTATCCTTTGCAGCCTCCCAAAATCTTTCCCTCAAACAATTCGACGTCAAAACAGCTTTTCTTTATGGGAAGCTGGAAGAAGTCATCTTCATGAAGCAGCCAAAACGTTATGAAGATGGTACCAGCCGAGTGTGCAAACTCATCCGAAGTTTGTATGGACTCAAGCAGGCGTCGAGATGCTGGTACAAACACCTCACGAAGTTTCTGGCCAAAGCTGGACTACGTCCAACCAGCGCTGATAACTGTGTCTTCACCAACGGAGATCGTAAGAACACGTTGATGCTGGCCATCCACATTGACGACGGATTAATTGCTGCAAAAGACGAGAAATTGATTGAGGAAATGATAAACAAACTTCACCAGGATTTTTAAATCACATTTTGAGATTTGAGCACCTACCTTGGGCTACAAATCGAACGAATGACAGATGGCTCAATTCTTCTCCACCAGGAGGCCCACTGATAGAGGATTCTGCAGCGCTTCAACATGGAGCACGCGAATGCTGTTGCAATTCCAGCAGACCTTCATCATCAAATGAGTGCCGAAATGCACAAAAATGGTGACAAGGAGGCGCCAGAAATTCCATATCGACAAGCCGTGGGAAGTCTTATGTACCTCTCCGTAGGTACCCGACCAGACATCACCTTTGCGGTAAACAGTGCTAGCCAACATCTTGAGAACCCGAAGAAAATCCACTGGAATGCGGTAAAGAGAATACTCAAGTACCTGAAAGGTACAAGTGGGTATGGTCTTTACTTTCCAGCCGAACAGACAAACAAACTCCAGGCCTACAGTGACGCAGACTATGCAGGAGATGTCGAGACCCAAAAATCAACGTCCGGTGTTGTTCTGAAGTTTGGAGAGTCAACCGTGTCATGGAGTCCTAGCAAGCAGAAGACTGGCACTTTCTACTACTGAGGCAGAATATGTCGCTGCAACTCAAGCTGTGAAGGACGTCACCTGGATGAAGAGACTCATCGAGGAAATTAACATGTGCCAAGATCTGGAGAGCACCCTCTTCATCGACAACATGAGCGCCATCAAGCTCATTTAAAACCCTGAGTTCCACAAAAGAAGTAAACATATTGATGTGGAATATCACTTCATCCGCGACAGTTTCGAAAATAGAATTTTTGCTTTAGAGCATGTCGCCTACAAGAACCAGCAGGCAGATTTGATGACCAAGCCCCTGACGAGAGTCCTTTTCGAGAAACAGAGAAGGATGCTCAACGTACGAGATACCAAGGGTCTACCAAAACTCCACTAGAGGAACTAAAACACCACCACACACAACAACTCAAACAATATTTTATCATAGAATTCACAACACAGTTAGAAAACATTGTAACTGTAAAATCAATTTGAAGTTAATTTTTAGTGGGAGTGTTAAACAAAGTAAAAAAAAAATAATTCAAATTGTACGCGCTCTAACCTAACTTTCATTCTCATGCAAACACTCACTCTTTTCAAGTATTCAGGCCCTTAAGGCCCACCACAGTCATAGCAACCTTTGACACAAAACTCACGACATAAAACTTTCACCACACTCTCTTAGCATTCAGCTTTCGTACTGTTCAGACGTATTTAAATATATCCTCAATTTATTCAACAATCCTTTTTGTTATTTATTGTTCACCCTGCTTGTTTAACAAATCTAAGGTTTGCTGGAAATAGAAATAACTAGATAAGCAAGTGTCGGAAGTTCTAATTGGAAAAAAAGTAAGTAAAGTAAGTATTGCAATTAAAATAACTGAAGTAACTGAAATTTTTTTCTCGAATGCATGTAAACCGTGCCCGATTGGGTTAGGTGGCAGTTTTTTTTGTTCTGATTTAAATTGTTTTTTTTGGGCTTTTCTTTAAAATCGGTTTTTTTGACTTTTGCACTTTTCTCTTTCTTCCATTATTGTATATTGTTTTTATTTTTGTAGCAAATGATGAATTGCTAAGCAACGCGTTTTATTTCATTTCTCAAGGCATTCCTCCTTGGCTTCCTCTCCCTCTTCCCTTAATGTGATGGTTGTGTCTTAGGCGTAGATGGCCCAGCACGGGTAGTGATGTTCCCCACGCGAACCCCGAAAGACTGAGCGCAGCCGGCCTTAATAAGCCACCTTAAAAATCACTGCCAAATAAATGTCTCCGACCGCGGCAGCCGTGGTTCGCAACAACACCCGAAAATGTATTCGTTGTGGGATGTATACGGCAGAGATCAGTGGGGAAACCACTGAGGCCCGAGAGGAGCCTCGGGCCTTCGCTTCCTTCCTTCTTCTTTCTAAGAAGAAGAAAATAAGTAAAGACAATAAATAAATAATAAATATAAAGACTAAAGAAGATAATAAAGACTCAACTTCTGAGTCTTTTATTGTCAATGAATCTCTTTCTCACTCAAACATAATTGGAGCAGTGATTAATGAGGCGAAACCCTTGTCGTCAGCTTCATTGACGACGTCCCCAAGGGAATTTTCGAAAACTTTTCTTTAGCCTGAGGGAAACATCTGTATCCTTCCGGGTTAAAGAAATGTTCGAAACAATATTATTATGGTTTCTTAGCTACTTTCTATTTTAAAAAATTTAGAATTTGTTACATTTGGAAGTTACTGGAAGATTTAAATGGGAAGAAAAGGAAGACTTGTGGATTGATTTCTGCACTGTTATTAATTAATTAGAATGCTGCAGGACAATCAGCTATGTTTCAAAAATCATAATTATTGGTCATTCGCTCTAAATAAAGAGATAATAATTAACAATTGATCCAGTGTAAATTGAGAACGCTCGTATTATCATTTGACCTACATTATTTTTAATTGATTCAGTTTAAAACTCATGGCGTCGTTTCGATAAACTGTACCTTCTTTAGACTAGTGAAGAAGGTACACTGAATTCAAAAAAAATTGCAAGTCAAAAGAATTTTTTGTTTTTTATTAATGTAAAAATGTATTTATATGATCAGAGCTACAACTTATTTAATGAATTGTTCATATTTAAGTCTAACAACACTTAAATTATTTCAAATTAATCGAACCCATTAACGTATGTGAAAACCTTGAATTTATTAATAACAAATTTCAACCCAAGCTCGTCGTGCCGAGACAGTCGACATGCGTGTTGACCTACAGTCACATCACATATATCCAGAGTACCAACATCCATTATATTTCTGTTTGATGTTAAGGAAATATACGTGACATATGATGACGTGAAAATTTAACTCTCACATAGCTTTAAAATTTCCTTCCGGGTGTGGAGTTTTCGATAGAATATCCCCATCAAAGACCTTCAGCGGCGATAACAGCCAGAGCAGAAGTCCTTCAAATGTGGAGTTATTTAGATCTTCGCCATGGCAGCACAATGCATAGAAATCAAATAGTAAAAGTGGGTATACTCCGTATAAAGCTACAAACGAAAATCTTAATTCTATGATTTTAATTAATCTGTTTTTGTTTTGCTTGTATATTTGAAATAAGATCACATACGTTGTATTTTTAGGTTGCATCGTTCGTTCGTTTGTTTTCTGTAAATTTGTCTAGGTGCGGCATCTTTGCCTCCCAAATGTCTGTTCCTTGAATATTGTTGACTCTGCTTCGTTTCTACTAGGGGAGAATATGTTCTACATATATATATAGGTTTTTATTCGTTCGTGCCGAAAATTCATGAATGATATTAAATAACAGCTCATTAGTTTCAAAACGTTACGAAGTGTCAAAACAAACAGTGAACACTAAAAAGTCAAAAAGACAGATGAAGAGCCTAATCAACACAAAAGTTAAATAAGCGAGAGGAGACTGGCGAAAAACGAACAAAGCGAGCCCTCAACTAAGCAAAGATGGTCGGAAGGCGCCAATGAGGAAGCAGTGAGACCACCCCGAGCGAAAGCCGCCCACAAGGAAATCGAAGTTGCATCATCAATTGAAATGGAACAAGGACCAACAACTACAGTTGACACACCGAAGTGGAGCTAATGAATAAGGAGGTGGAAGAATTTAAAACAGCGACGGGGAAACTTTTTCTAGAACATAAGTTGTCCGCTTCTAGTGTAGAAATGAAAATCCCTTTTCGCCTCTCTCAAAGAGCGCGCCAAAACACACACCAATAGCAAACATTTCCCAAAAAAATTGTCATGGTGTCCCCAAATTTTCGTAGAGGGTATTTCGGCCATGACGATCAAAACGATCATTAGAAAAACCCTACAACAAAATACAGAATCATCCGTTTAAACGTCAAAAAACTAAAAATTATAGTGGATGACGTTGCTACCCATGGAAAACTGCTTGAGACGATACGAACGCAGAAGGTTGCTTCTTCACCCCAAAAGAACGTAGAAGATACTCTGCTATCCTCAGAGGAGTTTACTCCACTTTCGGAGAAAAGGAAGTAAAAGATGATATTGAGGATCAATGCCCCGGCATCGTTTCGCTACTGACGACCGGTTGGTCCAAAGCAAACGGAGTGGGCTTAGACCTCTATAGAGTGACCGTAGAACAGAAAGATGATCTAGATCGTCTTCTGAAGGTAGGGTATATACTCAATCAAAAAGCAATCTGGAAAGAGGCAATGGAAAACATAGCAATGAGGCGTGTCCAAGACGGCAAACAGACAAGCATAATGAGCCACTCTTCTGTGCTCTTTGCAAAGAGAAAGGCCATCCTGTAAACAACTCCGGATGCCCCAAAAGGAAAAGGCTTAGGGAAAAATAGCCTCTGTAAAGAAAAAACAACCAAATTTCGCCACACCAGCCATCGTTTACCGACCCAGCCCTTCGCAAAACACAATAACCGCCACACCAACAAAAATCCAATCTAGCATATACGCTGAAATCACGAAAGGATTCTATGCTGAAACGCCGTGGAGCGTATCAGCACAGGAAAACCCCTTTCAATGCCTCCAACAAGTAACCTTGCTTGTATTAAGAATGTCACAAGGTGACTTCCCAAAAAATCGCAGAATTTTGGCCAAAAGACGATAGTACACCAGCACAAGACAAACCAATTGCACTGATAGAGCTATACCTCAATATCACAATACCTCAATTGCCTAAATATAAATTTCCTATTCTCCCATGAACAAGAATATTCATTTCTAATTTAACAAAATAAATACAACCAGACATAGTACTTCTAAATGAAACAGTAATGATCCACAAGATCCGTGTGGACAATTACCAAATTCTCAGGAATGACTCGGGCAGAGGCACCGCGATAACCTTTCGGTCGAATATATAACCATTGATCACACAGACATTGTTTGCACGCTAGCCACTCTTAAGCGAACTAATGAGAATCGTGGGGAAATACTCATTGGTTCAGTATATATTCCAGGGAATCTTGGAAATCCTATACAAACATTTCTCGATAGGATCTTGAATATAGTTTCTGACCACGACTCCATCATCATGGGTGAGGACCTGAACGCGAGGCACGATCAGTGGGGGGACTCTAGCCGGAACTTAAATGGCAAAAGTCTCCATTAGTGGTACTATTCGAACGCTTTTTTGACGCAAGATCATAAATGCAGGAACTCCCACATACCCAAGAAGCAGTTCCTTCCTTGATAACTTCATATTATCCCATAATCTGTTAGCCCGAAATTCTACTTCTTATAACTGCTCAACTTTCCCATCAATATCCAATCACTATGGCCTACTACTAACCCTTAATCTGAAAAATATCGAGACCAACTTCGTAAGTCCGAAAAAAATTCGCTTCTATGCCTACGTAGACTGGACACAGTTTAAAAAAAAACTCGAAGATTTCTTACCCCCTATCCCTCCAGCCAATAGAATACTATCTAACCAAGAAATAGACAACCACATTAAAAACCTCTCTGAGTCGATAATAGCCTGCGTGGTCTACCATGCCCTCAGAAAGCCACCAAAGCTTACGATGTACACTAGCGATACACTAGCACTCATCATTGTGAAAGAAAGGAAACTCCATAGGCTAAAACGTATTTTTCATAGGCATTATAACCGAGCGAATGAGGAATATCTCACACTCAAAGCGGAAATCAACGCCAGGTCCAACAAAATAAGGGAAAAGTGAGAAAGAAAATTAACGAAAGCTACAAAAGTAGACTGAACAGTCAAAGGCCGTCTTCGGATGTCTTTAGAGAAATAAATATCTTAATAGGACGACACGAACAAAAGTTCAGTATTGACAGAGATGCTGTCATAAGTGGAGGGTAGTCTTTTTCTATTGTATCTTACTCTATCAAAAATTCTAAAAAATTTCCTCCTTTTACAGTAATCTATACCGAGAACGGGGCCCGGAGGACGTGAAAACACAGGAGATAATTTCCTCTGTTAAAGCCAGAAACATCGGATACCAAGGCTCATATTTAACCATCTTTTCCAATACCAACAAGGCAGTGTCACCAAGACATGATATCTTTGGTAACTTTTTCACTCATGAAGCTGAAGTTGAAGAGATCCTAGCCAGCATGAATAGCAAGACTGCCGCTGGCCTGGATGGCATACCCAACAAAGTTGTGAGGAAGTGTGGAGCAGATGTTACGAAAACATTGACGATCCTCTTTAACAACTGCATCAATAATGGTTACTATCCTCAATTCTGGAAATTGGGCAAGCTTGTTCTCATTCCAAACCCACACTGCGATAGGAACATTAAAAACTTCAGACCTATTTCGCTACTATCTAACATAAGTAAAGTTCTAGAAAGAATCATCCTACGCAGCTTTAAAGTGTTCTCCAAAAACCTGACCCCAGAGTTTCAGTTTGGATTCCAACATAGCAAGTCCACAGAACATGCAATAAGGCTGATGCACGATACGGTCGCTCAGAACTTGCACAAGAAACAATGCATGATAGCTTGCGCACTGGATCTACACGAGACATTTGACTCCGTTTGGACTGTCGGTCTCAGATTCAAACTCATCTCTTCTAATTGCCCTCTTCCCCTTACAAGAATCATCGATAACTTTCTACTAAACAGAACCTTAACTTTTAAAATCGCTCATCAAACTTCAACACCAATACCCATCTTACCAGGGGTGCCACAGGGATCCATACTCGGGCCATACCTTTTTAATTTTTTCCTTCACGATGTGCCGAATCCCGCCAACCTTAAAAGTAGAAACCAAATCCCTTTTCACTTTTTCTTCCCCATAACATTCATCCAAATATCCACTTCAAATAGTTCTTACACAATCCAATATATTTGAATTTCGTATAATTATAATATAATATAAGCCAACAATAATCTCTACCTTTAATTACCCGACGTGATTCCAACAGATGAACCTGGTCGTTAAGATTGCGAGTGGCTACGAATATGCTTGATATTTGTTATAGATCAACATGCATCAAACGACTCCGTGCGGTAGTGGATCTGTTTCAGCCTGGAGACCCCCAGATTCTGGGTTCGAATCTATCGTGGGTGTTATCCTTTTATCGGTTCATCTTTTTCAGGGTGATTGATACCTTATTCGATTTTCTCTGAGGAAGTTGACCGAAGGGTGAAAGGTTAACTTCCGCGAATCGGTGAGGACAGTTGTCGACAGCGGGATGTAGAGACGGCGGTGTTGCGTTGGGTTGGATTCGGGGAGTGTGATTTACGGCGTCAACGGTAGCGGAGCATTTTTGGAGACCACCAAAGGGAGTTGGCGGCCACGCCAAAGTGACGTGAG